>JAODLD010000001.1:40339163-40374357 GCA_026781065.1 Mormyrops boulengeri
ATGTTTATCAGTACATTACAGGAAATAATGAACTTTATCACAATATGCTAATTTTTTGAGAAGGACCTGTATATGAAGGTTATATATGATTTCATATTAAATCACGCCACAGCATGATAAAAAAAAGCCTTATTTAGAAAACTTCGGATCTGTGGATTAGTCATAAAACTGGTGATGTGTTTTTCAGACATTTTTAAAACTTTTTTTTTTTTGTTTTCGTATTTGGAAACGGACTTGTTTTGAGTCATGATCAGTTGTTTCACATGTAAATGGAATAGAATTTCGCATGTATTTTTGAATGGGTGGATTTCCAGTTCTGCCTGAAGGGATAAAGGCATTCGTCTGGATCTTATACTGGCTCAGTTTTCTTGGCTGGTGTGAGATGAAATTGAACCTGGGGAATTGTGATGGTTGACATGGAAACTGTAGAAAATTTCAGCATAAGACTAATATTGCTATCGATCCACCAATATGTCGGCTGTGGACTGTTCATAATGCCCATGCAATAAATGCATTTTAATGCTGTAATTCCTAGATGTTGAGATGTTTCTCTGCTTATTAACCAAAAACAGCATTAATAATTAGCTTCTTAAAGTCCCATCTAAGGGGAGGGATCTTAAAATAAATATAAGGTGTTAAAAACCGCATTACAAATATTTATAACTTTATTAATAGTTTACTTGTACAAGATGTACATTCATTGTGTGAATCAACAGGAAAAAAATCATTGTGTCAAAGCCGTGAGATGAATCATGTTTAAGCATGCTTGCATAATTCACAAAAATAAAGAAGTGAACATAATAAAATGAAGCCGGGGTACATTTACTTCCATGGTGCTTAACATAAAGTTGTTGGAACAAGATCATCAGAAACTGACGATCCAAAATATTGTCATTACCGTCCCTGAAATGTCTGTAAATTCACACTTGTTATATGCAATGCAAGCAATGTACAACAGTCACTTTATGTTGAAACGGTCGCAAAGTAATTTTAAAACAATATATAAAAATAAACGCGAAGCCATGTAAAAATGTACACTCATAATTAAACTTTTTCATTTATAAACTTTCAACATAAAAATAAATAAAACACCCATGAGTTCAATTAAAAATTGAAACATTGTGTAAGAGCTGTAAAGATGAGTATTGAAAAGAAGTTAATGCTGCACATTTAATGTTTCGTTAGAGGTAGACAATACTGGGATCATTACTGAAGAGTTCAGAGGCAATACGTATTGACATCGTAATCCGTGTCACTTGCACATGCAAAAATAAATGCTTCCCCAAACATAAGGTTAATATCCTAAATTTGCAATTTTCAAAATACTGTTTGACAAAATAAGGATTATTTCAAAATAATGCTGTATAACGAAGTTAATATTTGCAATGACTTCTTTGTGCCATTGTAACTGTTAGGAGTTTATAATAATAATAATAATAATTAGTTTAATATGCAAAGTTTTAGGTTTAGACTGAAATTGTGGCTTTCTATAGTCATATAAAATGTTGAAATTTGAAATGGTTACACCCACGTCAATACTTTAGACCAGATGTCATTTAGGATCTGTTCCACTGACTACTGCTTCCATCAGCGATCCCTGAAAGAAAAGTCTGCTTGTCTACCTCAACAAGGTATTGTTGTACTTGTATGTGCACAAAACTGTCGATATCATCCAAACTAAACGGAGTTATGGCACATGATTATGGATTATGTATATGGACTCATACAATTTAACATCTCTTAAAAAAATGTTTGTTTGGCAAAGGAACTCAACACATTAATATCAGTGCCAAGAACTGATTTTTTTTTTCTTTAGCAATTAACTGCTATCTTGACCCTTTTTCCTATTTACAGTATTGCACTTGACTGCACATTTGCATTTCAGTTAAACTGATTCTTAATTGATACCCTAAATTACATAATTGCAGTTACCCTTTTGTCCCTTTAAATGTTTTTATCAAACCAAATTCATCTCTTTGTTTTCCCTTATTAAGAAGTAGTATCTGCTTATAACATGACTTGTAAACAATGTGATATTAGACCTGAAGTGCAATGGTTACCTTCATTCCATTCCTCGTAGCCTAACGGTTAAAAAAGAGGGGAAAGAGCGCAAAGTTGAGAGTAATACGCGAAATGATCCTGCTGACCCGGTGCCCAGCAGAAATACAGCAACACAATAATTTCCTTTGAGAGCAGCTGAGACAGATTAAATTTGCTGGAAATAAAGCTGTGCTATAACTCCTTTCCTATGTCTCCACAGCATAATTCTCAAAAGAAAGAAAAAATGAAACCGAATGGAAGATATTTGCAGAAGATGATAGATATAGTGGAAGGATCTCATGGCAGTGATTAACATAGTTGGACATATATCAGTTATAAAGGAGGCCCAGCCCCAAAGAGTCTCTCCTCTAGTCAGACACATGCACTAGGCGAGAGGCAGGAATACACAGTGGTTGGAGGCAAACATAGGCATATTTGCAAAGGTTGAGTATCCAAAGCCTCAGCATCTTTCCATCCACATGGGTTGTCAACAAATGTCAGGGACATTCTAGTTGAATCTTTTTATTTTCCTGCATGTTTTTTTGCCCATTTTTAAAAAGGCTTCTCATATTAAATGCAGATTTCAGATAGACATCCAGACACTTTTGTACGATCCTGGGGCTGAGATCTGTGGCCGGAAAGCACACAGCCACTGGCCTTGAAGAAGTCCTGCCTGTTGGGCGAAAAGTAAAAGGTGATTTTTTTTTTTTCCCCGGTGTTTCATTACCTTTTCTACAAGTGGTTGTTTTGGCAGCTGGTTTTGTGACAGTTTGTCTTTTTTTCTTTTGTTTTGTTTTAACTGTGAGTGTCATGGCCTTTTCACAGGTTGAGTCTTGTGTGAGAAGCAATTATTCAGAGTTCAGAGTGGCAGAGATGCCCGTGGGGGTCAGAGTCCCAGCGCCTCGGCGTGCTTTCTTGCCTTGAGTCGGAGGTCAGCGATGCTTGAATTCTTGCTGTTGCTCTTGGCAGCTGCCGCCACGGCCGCCGCGGCCGAGGCCGAGTCCGCCAGTGACGCAATTGGTAGTCCAAAGGGCGGGGGTGGGAACATCAGGTAAGGAGCATGGGCCGCCAGGTGAGGATGCAGGTGAGGGTGAGAGTGTGTTACTCCGTCCAGCTGTAGCTGAGCCTGTACCTGAAGAGAGCACAGTCCCAGGTTTTAGTCAATGCTGTCCTACCGCTACACCAAGCAACAGCAGCAAAATTCTGTGTCCGTAACGTTGTAGTTCACCCAGGCTTTGGGAACATATCTGTTTTTGGTTATACTAACACTATATAACATTGGTTATACTAAAATTCACAGATTTCAGTAATCAAAATGTTGCTTAGCGTTTGGAATGAAGTTTAAAGTAACTAGGTATCTCAAAATTTTCTGGTGTTCAATTAAAAAAATACTTTTTTCAACAAAAAATTAAATTCATATAATTTCACTTAATTCTGCACCACCATCCAAAAAGACGTCATATATGGTATACAAGAATTCCACTTTCCCTTAGGAAGAGAAATGCAGCTCTTTTTAGCAGGTATATTTTATATCATTTTTTATGTCCCGCAACTGTTAAAATGTACATTATTCCATTGTAATGAAAGTTCAATTTTGCAATAAACGGCAAAATATTTCTGAATTAATTTTGTCACAACAAATAACTAACATACATTTTATCCAAACAGAATTCTGAAAAGTAGTCACATGTGGCTACAATTGTATTATGACCTATGAACTTTCCTTTGGTTCATCATGACTAATTCTGAATCTGGAATACCGCTATTAATTTTCACACGGAGGCAGGACAGAATTGACAGTGGTTGATTTGGCTGTGCGGCGCCAGTAGAAACAGGGTTATGTGGCAATGAGCAGCACAGTCCACCGCTAGTGCAACAGGTGTCTGATCGCATTCCCAGCCTCTGGCTGCCCCTACTCCTCCAGTCCCTACGTAACCAGGAATTCTCTATTTATCTACTTTACATTATGTTTCATCTTCCTTCACTTGTTTTTCTATTGGTTTAATTATGGACACTTTTTCTCTAGTTAAACAATCCTGTTTCCATCAAAGGGGAGTCTATGCACTGAGTCCCCTAAATAATTTGCAAATCTCACCACCATTTAATTAACAAGACATGACATATAATAACCCTAATATATGTTCTGTAGGTTCTTAGGGTTATAACTGTATGAAAGAACTAAATTCTTGTATGTGAGTGTCAGCTGACCTGCTGCTTTTCTATAATGTTAAAAGTCTTGCAAATGAAATCCTGAAAACTCAAATTAGGAAAACATGAGAATTTTAATGGTTCAGAAGTTTTACAAATTGGTGAAAAAATTTCAGTTGTGCTTCATACATTACATTTTTTTCACTAATGCTTTCTTGTTCTTTTCTATTTTTTTTTCCTAAAGTAAATCCCCCTTTTCTCTGTGGTTGTTCCGAAGCTATTTCTGTTGCAATGCAGCTGTCACCAGTATCAGTGTTTGAAGAGCGTTTCAGCAATTTATACGATTTTTGGAAATTAACTGATATGTTTAATAGTTAGCTGGTGCTCCTCTTAGAGCTTAACAGGTCACATTTCAAACATTACAATTTCAAAAACTAAGCCGACTTGTCTTAGAAAAAGTACTGTTATTAATCGATAATTTTATATATCGTATATGCGAAATATTTTTAACAGCTGTATCACATTCGCAGGGGAATAGGAACGGGGGGCCGGGGTGACGTCCCCCCCGCCAGTATTTAACTTGGCTTCATTCGTCCCCCAATAATCAGACCGTTATGTACATTATTAATTTCTCTCCCCCGGAATCTCAGACTCTCCCCTATCCCCGTATTCGTAATAACGTTTTATTTTTGTTTTTTTTTTTTTTGTTTGTGTTTTTTTTTTTTTTTTTTTTTTAAAAAAACAATACTGTATAACACAATACGTTCCACCTTCTTGAAGAACCTGGTGATTTTTATTTAGCGAATTTGCGTAACATTATTATAAAATGACAGCGAAATAATGCGGTTTACCTGTTGAAAAGGCATTCTGAGCGCTCCCATATTCACGTAGGGCGCGACTCTGCACGCATCTAAGTGGCTGGCGGTCCCTAGGATAACACCTGGGGAAATAATGAAAGTTAGCGGAAAATATAATAAGGTGCGATTTATTAAGCTGTCCAACGGGGACATGAATGTACACATGCAGCTCAGGGTCCTGTGTGCTAATGCATTACGTCTCCCAAAGAAAGAAGGAACTGCTTTGGCTGTCTTTAGCGGGAACACTGGAGCTTGACACTGCTCAAAAACAGATGTCGTTTATCCGCGACTGCGGTTCAATAAAAACTGAGATTTATGACGCGTATTTTAAAGAAACCATTCACATTAACAATTAAACATTTACAAAAGTCATAGTGGTATACCTTTGTGCATTTGATTTTCTTGTTTTCTACATTTAGCTCTTCTGTTTTGAAACCAAACCTGAAAAATAAACATTGGAAACGTAAGCGAATATCGACAGTCATCTTTCATTTGGACTGCTGGCTTTGTCAAGAAAATCCAAGTACGTTTAGGATCTTTAAAACATAAACATTAATCATGCAATCGCGGAATGACAAAAGTCGCTTTTTATTAAATGTTCATTTATCCTTTCAAATAAAAGAAACTGCGAAAATTTGGGTCGTGTGATTTCGATGTGGCATGACGTATAGTATGTGTGTGTATGTGTGTTTGCTTATATTCTGTATGAAAGAGTGATGATTGTTTTACTTGAATGTATATGCTTCCATATTGTATTGTTCCCTTGAACGTTTAAACCGTTAAAACTAGAACAGGTTACAAGAAATAAAACGGTAAAAGTGGTGTTTATTCCTTGGCAACATTTATGTTTATCATCTAGAAAATAGTGTATATGACTGAGTGTAGTAATCTATCTTGTTGCTTATGACCGCTTTGAAGATGATCATTTACAAGGCCGTAAGAAGTGGCACGGACACATTATTTAACCAAGCAAGGTTAAAACACTTAAGTTTACAGGGGCCAAGGAGGTAAAATTTGTGCCTTTATCACTGAAAAAATGTTTCGTGCACAAGTGAATGCTGGGCGATTATTAAGTATTCACGGAAAACAGACATATATATCCATTTATATACTTGATAAGCGCTGATCAAGATTTTTAAAACATTTACAGTGTGTAACAGTAGATCCATACGTCCAAAGGTAATTAAATATATTTTCAACTATTTCTTTTTAAAAAAAGAACTTATAATGACTCTCGTGATTATGGTTCTTCTGTAACTATTACACATGATCTGAACAATATTTACGTAAAGGTTTTTAAACAAATATTTTAACCTCTGTTACTCATAAATCAAACTGAAGATCAATTCCAATTATCAACGAATATGCTAAGTAAAGTGAACTACACTGGTTTAGACAGTGATTTCTTCATTAAGGACCACTCAATGATGCGCTTCACAAATACTCTAATCTAATTTCCTTTTGATTTTTATCAGAGACAGTGAATAATGACATTTAATTTAGCTCTGCACCAGAAAGCAAAAGATATTAGTCGTAATTGAATTACTGCCTGCCCCTCACCAAGGTCTCATAACTTTCAATTATGTCCTTGACAGCTGGCCGGTGTGGGATTTCTGTAGAACACTAAAATATAGGTTAATATCTGCTATCCACCACACCTCTCACAATTTGTTTACAATAGATTTCCAGTTAAAATAATGTGTCCCTCAGCGACTTCTGGAGAACATCGTGGTATTTTAAGAAGTGTCTACCAAGGCTCTCTGCCTCTCACACACGGAAGGTTTATTTTCAGACGGAATATACATTTAATGGTTATACTGTGTGTTCCCTGACTAAAACCTTTTTTTGTGCAGCTCATAATAAGCTTTATTTTATCTCTGCGTCCAACAATAATTTTATATATCTCGCACTTGCAAGCTGGCTTGCTTCCGCCATTGCTTTCTCTTCCCATTAACTGCGGCCCATGCGATATTCTACTGAAGGAGTTACGGCAAAATTGAATTATTTCTAATACATTTTTATGGGAACAGTATATCAAACCATTGGCAGATATTACAAAGATAACGTTCGAGAAAATGAGGTGAGTGACATAAGACGGTGTCCCCTGCAGCAGTAGTTCAATCTCTTCATTAATTTTAATGATGTGGTTGAATCTATCTGATGTACAGGAGTAACTTTCTTGTGAATTTAGCTGTTAAGGATCAACTTGAAAAAATGCAGTACATCGTCGATTATTTTTTATTTATATTTACAAAAAAAATTACTAAACTTTCTATTGAAAACTAACCGTATACTACAGAAAATGCAGTCGCTGTATTTGTTATAAATTTAAATAATACGTGAAAAATATAAATGTGCTCTCAAATAAGTTACAATTAAAATCCAATGTACATATTTTTCATTCACCGTGAAATGTTTTAATCCTATTCAGCTATTACTTGAAGTTTATATGTCTGACGTTGTTGAATGTGCATTCTTCTCAGGGTTGCGAAATTATTAGAAATGAGTACGCTATGTGATTTGGGATGTGCATTTAAAACCTGGGTGATTCATATTTGAAACTTATTGGTGTATATACATGGAAACAAATGGCGAAAACTGACTTGGACCCGTTATTTCTCGCAAATCTTTATCTTAACGTGTCTAGTTGATTTTGGTCATAATAATACGATATATTGTTTTGATCAATAAATTATTATAATATGTAAAGCTTCTAAATTTTTTATTGAATGAGAAAGAAGGTGGGGAAAAGTGTATCGGTCCGACAATGCGATTTTATTGAACGAAACTTAATTAAGCAGAAGTTTAATTTAACGTTTACATTTACATTTGATCCGCTGTTATGAGTATTACTGTACTGACATATTTTGGAATATAAAAGTCAGAAATTTGTGAGTATACGAAATAATCCAATATAGGCATTGTTTTGTATATCTCACTCGTTTAAAATCCGCCTATTTAAAATTCGTTTTTTGAGTCGCGTGTATCGATATGTGGACATTAATAGTTGTTTGTGTCTGCGTGCGTGTGTGTGTGCCAGAGGCCAGATACTGATTTAAAATTCATGTGACTCAAATTCTGCCAGAATATATTATTCAAAACGTTTTAAATAATAATGATAAATATATACATTCACAAAAGTTACATAAGAATATTAGTCTTATGACGTTGTAGTTAGTCAGGATCCTTCAGTGTAATCTGCAGGTTTTAAAGGCCCATAAAGGCGTGACGGGTGAGAGGTTCATGTCATTTGTTTATCTCCGTTAAAGCTCCGCTTAGATGACTAAATACTGCCGATTAAACACCCTGACCCCTACCGTTAGCGGATCTTACCTGCACTCTGGCTTCCGACAGTCCCAGCCTTTGGCTCAGCTCTTCTCTCATGAAGGCGTCTGGGTAGTGGGTCTCATCAAACAGTCTTTCCAATTCGTTCAGTTGCTCCAACGTAAAATTTGTCCTACTCCGTCTCTGTTTCAGTTTGCTTTGTGCATCTTCATCTTCGGATTTCACTTCCTCCTTCTTCTCCTTGCATTCATATATCCCTATGTGAGCAGACCACATTTTAAAAGCACCCCTTCAGTTAGGCGCATAAGACAAAGGCCTATGCTGAAAAGGCTCCTTTCCCTGCTCTGCAGTTATACGTATCTGTTGCTGCTCCATGAACTGTATACGTGGAATTAACCGCGTCTTAGTGTAGCTGTTCCAAAACTGTTAGAAAAAAATAATGTGATTGACAGGATTTACGATTTATCTATGAGCAGAGTACGATATAGTGTGCCATATAAAGGCTCCGAGGTCTCCTGTGCAACCAGAAATGTAACTCGCCTTAATATGGATCCATTTTACGCCGAGTTAATTGAAAAGATGTACAATATAGTAGGTGTCCTGGCGGAAGGTCCAATTCAATGGTATACAAATTAGCGAAAATTAAATAGGAAAGCGTAAACACCACGTATTTACTTCCAAGTGCATATGGAAACACTCCAAGTTGGTTTAAATATAATCAGTATTATGTTTGTATGAAATTCATTAGGGCACAGAGTTGTTTAAATGATCCAAAAGCGCATTAATAATGTTTCTTATAATTGACAATCTCGTGAACTTTCATG
Source organism: Mormyrops boulengeri (assembly GCA_026781065.1). Taxonomy (NCBI): domain Eukaryota; kingdom Metazoa; phylum Chordata; class Actinopteri; order Osteoglossiformes; family Mormyridae; genus Mormyrops; species Mormyrops boulengeri. Next base: position 40,348,318 of record JAODLD010000001.1, read on the forward strand.
AACTTTTAACATGTTTCTGTTATACAGCCTAATTATTTACTCGTCCATTAATACATACATACATTCTGCCAGAGTTTGTGTGTGTTAGATATTTATAAACCTGTATTTATTGCAAGTGTTCTTGGCTACTGTCACCAACGCTTTCATACAGTTTATAACTAGCTGAACCTTATGGTTCTTAGTCGGTTGCTGGTGTGTATTTATTTAGTGTGCGGTGGTTTGGTGTTTGTTTGTTTGATTTCAGCGTAAATGCAGTGAAAAAATGTATTCACTTATTTAAGAATTCTCTAACTCTTGATATTTTAGAAACCTGAACACTTTGTTGTATCTCCAGCCTGACATGATAAATGTGAAATATTTGTATCTTTTTTTAATATTCTAAATTTGCATTGGAAGTATCTTATAGTAATTTGAGATATTATATGGTATTTCTTGTGGGCTGTATGAAGCTTCGCTTTCATATGACATTGCAAGCACAGGCGTGTTCCGTTTGTACCGCAGTATAATTTGTTAGTTAATTCAATAACACAATCCGTTTAATACAGAAACAATACATAATTTGATACAATAATCACGTCGTTACGGTATTGCGGTGAACAATATAGATATTGCGTACGGTAGCATATGTGGAAAAACTACACACCACGCATGTCTGAAAATACAGGACGTCTGACTTACAATAAAGACGCTGAATTCGTTACCGTCAAATCATTTCACTTGTGTCGTGTGATTAAATATTGTGATGCGGATAACTGCCCATGTACAGAAATCAGTACCGATTTGTGCACAGGAGGAAATACCTCGGTGCTCAGCGTTATCCATTTTATTGCATCGCACCGCGGAAATCATAACAAAAAATAAACGCTAGCGACAATAAACTTACCTTCAGAAGCTCTTGTAACATTAAACTCCTTCAGTTTTTCCTTTTCCAGATCGACGTGTTCTTTGAATAGGTGTACAGGACAGTGGTTGCTGGTCTCAGTAATGTCCTGAAGGTTGGTCTCCGAGTTCCCCAGTTCCCTGGCTCGCGCTAAGCCACTCTCCAAAACTTCCCTGTACGTGATACTCTCCTTGCTGCTCTCCTTGGTTTTCTGGTCGAAAGATTTGGAAACGAAAGCTGTAAGTTCTTCCATGGCTGTTTAGTGGTCCTGATCACAGAAATCCACTTAAAATTTGCTAAAGATTAGTCGTTCCCTTGTTCAGTTGTGAAAGCGGTAATATCGGGATGTAGAAGGTTAGATCACTCTTGCTATTATGTCTGTGTTTTGGAGATCACACTATTTATACATGGCTACCCCAGCCCAGCCCCCATCTCCATGTCTTGAGCAATTACTGGCGGCTCCACTGTCTGAATTCAACTTTCAGCAGCTTTTGCCGAAATCAATGCATACATGGAGTCAGCCAATTAAATTATAATTTATTAAGATACCAACAGTGGCTGATGGCAGGTCTCTTTTATGATCCGTGTACCTTACTAGACTCAGTGGTTTAATCATCTAGCATTCAATGTTTCTAGCATGCAGGTAGCGGGGTGACGGCACATGTTTGTGTTGCTGCGAACTAGATGCCTTTATTAGGCTATAGCTTAATGATTGTAAATAAACGCAAATTAGCAACTATAACAGTAATCGTGATGATAACCTTTGTAAATTATAGACATACGTATGTGTATGAACTTGAACTTGTCAACACACATTTATGTCTGTGATGTCTCTCTCTCTCTTTTTCTCTCTCTCTGTGTGTGTGTGTGTGTGTGTGTGTGTGTGTGTGTGTGTGTGTGTGTATATATATATATATATATATATATATATATATATGCACACACACACACAGTAATTAACCTTTTACTCTGTGTGTGTTAACTTATTCCGTTTACATAATTAATTGGTTTAGTGCTTTTTGGTCAAGAGTATAGTTGAAATCATGCTTTAATTAATGTAATGTTATCAACTTTTTTGAAATTACATACTGAGTAAAACAGAGGAAAGATAATATCCTGTAAATGCTACCGTGTTTCCAATCAGCGAACTGTTTCGAAGTGTTTGTTTTTAGGCTAAGATTTAAAGGAAGCTTTTCGCTAAAAATGAAACCTTGACATCCTTTCATCCACGGGTTTGAACATTGATTTTATTGTTTTTATAAAGGACTCAATGCAGCCTTACCCCACAAGTAATTTAATATTTTATATATTAATGTTTGTATTGTTCTACAAAAAACAAGAGAAGTCTGATGTAAGATCTTATTTTTTGAAATATGCCTCGGTTGAAACTGCGCTATTTCTGGTTTGCATAATGAGCGGCATATTCTATTAAGTGCAGCACTTGCATGGGGAAATAGTTTTACCAAATTTTTATTTGGAAATATTTACTGTTTATAATGTCTACAGTGAAAAACATATTTTATTTGCATACTAGTGATGTTGCGTATAAATATAAGGCAACCAAATACCAAAGACTAAGACTTACTTGTGCGCGTGTTACAGCTTTGATCTCTTTTAAACATGATTACATTTTTTTTTGTTAAATTATTTTGGTTGATTTGCGGGACAGGACGTCTTACATCATGGACCCATTGGTTATCATTTTTGTCGTTTGTAGTGATCCATGTTGCTTTCATTACTTTCCAAAAATGTGTTTTATTTTTGAAGCCATAATTCTCTGTACTCCCCGGTGTTAGGCGGCATTATTTAATCATACAGATGCTATACAGTATTCTTTTAACTTAAGCACTGCGGTTTGAGAGATTCTTACATTATTGATATACATGATTCTGAAACGTGTTTCATGCTGTTACTGCGTCCTCAGGTTGCAAATGCACTGGAGTTCCCTGGCAGATCTTTCACCTTACAATTGAACGGTTTACAGAACGGTTCAAATTGGTTTAAAAAGGTGAATAATGATTCCTTTCCTGCGTAGATATACTTTTATTGTGAATGTCTGATCTTCAGTAGATAATATGTCTTAGCGGTCACAGGGAACCTCCGATTTGATTGTGAACTACTGCTTTCCTTATTGAAGTAGTTAGACACGTGCTCTTTTCGACTTCAGCGGCGTTAGTAAGACATTTGGATTTCAATACTGTTTAATATACATAAGTATGAATTTCTTATATTTCTTACATTATCAAGTCATCCGACGTTTCATCAAATGCACGAGCAGGTGACATCAAATCTTCGTGAATATTATGCCCAGTTTTTAGATGCTGAATATTTTAAAGGTGTTTAGGTATACAATTCTCCAATGAGTTTTGATGTATAAATATCTAGATTGTAGGCCATCCGCCACTGTTGTGCATTTTGCGGTTGCTTCCTGATGCTTTTAAATAATCGCAGGACTACAAAGTGGCTGCAATAAATGTTTGTAAATGACTGAATGCAGATGGATTGAAAAAGATTACACACATGTGGTTCCCAATCTCACAATAGCCTCGAGGATGTAGAAATACTCAAGAACAAATCGTCAGTGGAATTCTTAAACTGACGCACTGTAGTCACGACGGATTTAGCAGTGAAACCTCCTTAAAGGCGTAGGAAACGTATTTCCAGATCTCCAGCTTGCTTAACATCCATAACCCTCCCACATCACCGTGTTTATGCACCCCTCTTGTTTACTGCTTTTGTATACAGGTATTTTAAATCAGGATTTCTGTATGGTCGTAATATGACTGGAATGCCTCGTTTGAAGGCTCAGTAACTGACATGATTGGTGGTAAGTTATTTGACCAGACGTGTTTGACCACTCAGAGCATTTGAAAAAAAGGTTATCCACCTATTATTATTCGTTTCGGTCTTTTTCGAGAAAACAGTAACCTGTTAATCGCAGTGTAGTAGATTTTGAAAACTGCCGTATCTTGGTATGGACTTCATTCGACTGGTCTTTCGATCACTTTGAAAAGACAACTTGGAGATACGGATTAAAACGTTTTAAATGTTGCATTCTTGTTTTTCCCTTTTGAAGTTTTTAATCTTAAATAATATAGATAAATTATGTCAGTTGACATGGGTAATACGATTTAATATAACTCCAGGGAATTACAGCATTCAGACTTGGATGTGATGTGCGCAGGATAGACAGCAATGGTCAAATGTATTCCTCGAATAGATGTTTCGTTCAGGCATCCGACAATATATCACAGATTAAATCTCTACTTAAATAAATACGTTGTTATTACCATGTATATAGGTTGTAACTTAAGACATTTCATAATCCGGCGTAAAGTTAATCAATATAATATTGAGTTCTTCTTCTCAAATTTAAGTTGACGTTAGTTATTTATTATCCTTAAAATATCAAATAGGAGCAAGCGCTTTTATGCAGTGTCTTTATTTGACAATGGGAATAAAACTAGTATATTGAATACAAGAATCGCAAAACGTCATTATACATTCTCTAGTATGATATTGAAGAAACAATTAAAACAGAGTTTCAAAAATGATAATTTTTCCAAATGAAAAAGGCGCGATACAGCGCATACCTTTTATTAACATGTTCTTAATCCTGCTGTGTGCTGATTCTGTTTGGAAACGCATGTTCGCTTGGATGCTGTTAAAATTACAGAAACAACTGAAGTTCCGTGCTGAATATATGCATTTATTTACTTGTTAATTTAATAATTTATGGGGAGTTTCCCTCCTATTCAGCATATATTTGAAAGTAAGCTCTGCTCCTTATTTAGAAACTAATTAGTAAACGAGGTCTGCCTTACTTTCTGTACCTCTCGTCATTGCAAAACTGATTTTTACGTATTAACTTATTAAGTATTTAAATGTCCGTGTCTGGAGTGTAAATCACTTTTTATAAATGGCCATACTTTCTCTCTGTAAGCATAATCCTCACGAATATTAACTTTAAAAAAAGAAAAGAAAAATTGAGATAAATGCATTTTTAAAATTATACTACAGAACCAATTACAAGAGAAAGGTCAGTGTGCGATACATTAGCGGAAACACCTCGCATTCACATCTGGCTGTATAGTAAAAGGTAGGAGTTCCTCATAAACGCAACACAAAGTGGGAAATCGTTCAGTAAGCAATGTGCTTTTTAAATAAAAAGTATTAAGTGTGTTAAGTTTTTAGATTTGGGGATATATAGGAAGTCCCTTTCTGCCTTTGTGTTTCCATGCAGTTCTTTTGATACGCTTGAGTGGTGAGGGTACTTCATAAATGCCAACTGCCGCTTTAAGAAATAATTGGCCTGAATTATTTCCCTTTCCTTAAACAACTGGCGTTGGTATCATTGGCCCCGGCTGTGCTGAGCGCAGCTCCCATCTTACTTTAAAAATGTATAGTAATGCGGCAACGGCCATGCATTCGATTTGCTGTTCATGGCAAAATTAAATAAAATGCGTTCTTTAAAAAATTTAGTTTAGTTTTTACTTAGTTGGATATTACACCACGATTAAATAAATCAACATTTAGGTGTGCTGGGATCGGTTCTAAAATTATGCCTAAAGAAAAGGCAGTAATTTATTTACATCCTGTTTGAACAGCAGATGCACTAGCCAATGCAATGAAATGTCGCTGGTTGTACGGTATTACGGCGATTTGCGTCCTTGTGCAAGTTATTAATAAAGTGAGCGGGGCGTTAAAAGCTGAGACGCCTCTCGTAGAATCCTGCGCCAACACTGACATCGTTACAGGTTACGAGCTGCACAAATGAATTGCTTATGTGCGGAAGATAAATGATGAGCAATCACCTTCAGTCCTCATATGATAATTATTTGGAATAATTTATATGTGTCATTCTGTAGGGGAACACGTGACGTCTGCAGTTATTTTCTATGAAGATTACCGTATACATTGCAAAAAAAGAAACACGTTGAGTGAAGTATTTTATGGCCCAAATGCAACTCTAGCCTTCTGAACAACTGTCCACATCTGAACACGCGAACACTCTCCTCCAGTCCTCATATAATTTAGTGCATGTACGTTGCAGTTTGGTATCCAACTGGAAGTGAAAATATCTTATTAAAATGTAAGTTTTAAATTTCGTTATGATTTGTAAAATTTGCTTTGAACTGTTTCCGTTTACCTCACTCTGAAGCGGAATAGTATAGCACCTTCTGTTTAGTTTGTCATCCTTCCAACAGTCATTTTCTACAGCTTCTTTCTAAGCCGGACTTAGCTCGTTTAATTTCCGAACGCTACCTACCGACTTTGGAAAAGGACTTTTTGCGGGACTAATACTGAATCTAATGTCATTCACGTGATGGCGTGGCTCCGTTTGGGATACTTGGACGTTTCCAGTCATTTGTATGGCGTTAAGGTAGATGTTTACACAGCCATCCCATGTCTAATAATACATCTCCACACTTTATAGAACATGCTACGTATATGAGTAACTTATGATCTCGTTATAAAATATTTTGGAATTTTTTGGTTCTTTGGTATTTAGTGGTTAAAAAATAGTTGGAATGAGGCTAATGTTATGGCTTGATGAATAATGTTTTCTGTGCAAGTTAAAACGAGAGGGGCTACATGTAGGACAAATTAAAACCATATAGCAGGTTCACTTCAGTGGCATTTAAATCCATAAGAATCCTTTGGGTCGCCTTAAGTCAAAAGGCTGTCTTCCCATGGTATCAGCACTGGCAAGGCAAGCACAGCCTCTGTGGTGAGCAGTACGCGGAGTGCCGGCCTCTCGGTGTGGATTTCTCTGCCAGCATAGAAGGATCCAGTGGCATCTCCGTTTTGATTTATACTCATGTGTGTAAACATTGCAGTAGATGAGAGGTTAGCTGAGTGGCTAGAACACTTTACCAAGCCTTTTTATCAGCTTAATTGGCACTACACTGTCCCTGAGCACTATCTCAACAAATGGTGTCTCTCTGACTTGTTCCTTCACTGAGGGTGCTGCATTCAGTGCTCTGTGCTCATATATCTGCAGCCATCTCAGGCAGGTTGTACAAGGTTAAAGGGAAAAAACCTCAAATATTTTTGAGGTTCAATAAAATCCTATATGGCAAGAGGACGTGTTATTCTGTTAACCTTTCTGTTAAGCAGTCTTGGTGTGTAATTTTTTTAATTCAAATTTTTGGTAATTTTATAAGTGCTATTAAAAATGATATTTAAAAGACGAATACCACGTAGGGCAAATTGATTCGGAAAATACAATATATTGACAGTTCTTTAGGGAAATTGAAGATGGATGCTTGCTTGCTAATATGTGCAAAACTCCAACATGCACACACCTATGGCCGCATATGTGTATGCTGACACACATATACACATTCTCGTACACACTTTCACACACACACTCGTATATTGCATCACACAACTAACCAGTATGGACTCCCATTTTTAAAAATATGTGCTAAGTCCTTATGCCCCATAGCGCCCCCAGTGTCATTGTGTTCTGCTGCTGAAGTCCCTCCAGGGAGCATCCTGGTGAATTAAGGACCTCACCTTACGAATGCCTGAACCTGCTCTTACAGGCAGCCTAGTAGCTGTGGCGGCCCTAATGAGGCGCGACAGAAGAGCAGCTTGTTGGTGTTTTCAGCTAATTATGACTCCTCACTCTGCATTTTGAAGATCCCTGCGCTGTATGTCTCTAACTGGGCTACAGCAACTTGAAACAGAATTGCGCTTTAAATTTTGCACAGTAGATGCAGCACCATTTATTGATCTGCGGATCCTTTGAGACAATGAAGGATCCAGACCCATTGGAGAACTTCACCACGGTAGCTGGCAATTCCACGTTATGACCAGTTCAGCATTGTGACCAGTTCATCTGCCTTGTCAGTCTCAGTGTTTCATCATGAATACTCCAGTGAGTGTTGCTACTCATTGTTCCAAAACAGGCACAAGCAGAGAGCTGAAAACGATATACACTGATCTTTGAAGCTTTTGCAGATGTGTTGACTGTCTTTAATAGTTTGTCATGCTTTTTAGAAAATTACTCAATAATATAAGTAACAATGATATTGCCTGATTCCTCTCTGCATGTGAATTTTTGTAAAATATAGTAAAAACACTTTTATTCATGTGCATCCCTGGTTAAGGCAAAGTTTTCTTGATGACATCCGAATCCTTACACCCCGTCTCTTGGGAAATAAGAACAAGCAACGCAGTAAAGTGTGAATCAATACCTTGTAAGATCATTTATGAAAGACAATCAGAGATGCTGTTTCTGTTTGCTCGGGTTACAGGTGACTGCATCATGCATTTCTTGCCCTTGCCTATAGTGCACCTGAATAAGGAGAAGTCAGGCTGTTCTATAACAGAGAAAATAAAGAATCTGCTCCATAATGATTTTCTGGTTTATTGCAGGACACAGCCGATGCATTCTGTACAGCACCAATGTATAAACTGATACATATCAGTACCAGTTGATCTATCAAATAATACAACATATCTCGGTTTAATTAAACCGTATTTTGGCAGCTGTCAAATGGCCTTTTTCATTACCATAGCAAATGCTGTGTATCCTTATGTTATTTTATAGATACAGTGTTTCAAAAAACCCAGACAGTATTCTCTGGTGTGCAAAGCCGGGCAGAGCAGAGCTGCAGAAGCTGTTGCTTGTAGCATAAATTCATTTGCTTAATATGGAGATGTATCAAACTGTCCCTGGCTGAGGATCCCCCAGCATGTTAACAATGCCTTTAGAGACCAATGCGCTTTTCTTAAGTGTCCATTTAAGTGTGTGCTATCTGTACTGTTATTACAGTCTAAGGGTCTCTTGTGTCAGTTAGAGACTGCAAAGCAATTTGACATGACCACAGCCAGGCTTTATATTGCAAGCTACACTTGCTCTGTCGTGCAATTAAATTGTGCTTTTTTTCCAAGTTGTCTTTTCTACAGTAGTTAAAAGAATGTTGTTTCTGTAATGTATATAGGGTGATTTATGCATACTTTTTATGAACAAGAAGTCACCAATAGCTCTGCTCATTAAGATTAATTAGCCACATGATACAGAGTGACAGCACTGATTAAGAGGCAGTGGAGATGATGCGGGGTACGTAGGCAGAAGCGGCCAGGCTTCTTAGGCCTTTGGTTACTCCTGTCTCCAGGGTGGTGGGGGGCAGAGGTGGGGGCCAGAGGGTGGGGCTCCATCTGTGGATGGGTTTCTGAGCAGAACCACCAGTCACTCCCATCTGTCATGCTGTGTTCTGTCCCCTTGGGCTCAGGCATTGACTAGCGGATTAGATCTTCGTCACTGTGAGTCCCCTTGAGTGAGACCAGAACCGGCCACATGTTGTAATGGCCACAGAAAATGGAACCTTCCAGAGAGCCATCATCCTAACCTGAGTAACACAGAATGCTGTGAAATGTTCTTAAGTTGTACCAGTGAAAATCCCTGGAAGTCACACTTTGTGTAAACGCCTGAGCCCTCCTCTGGTTGACTTGCTGCCCCTGTGGTAGCAGCTGAAGGGAAACGGCTGGAGCATGGGGGCCATGCACCTTGCTGCATGTGGAAGGGGTGGGGGCCTTAACACTGGGCTGCACCCTGGCTGTGTGTGTGTACACTGCACCGCGCTGTTATCTGAGAAACAATTAGGGAGCCCCCTGGGGCCGTGTCTTCTGGCGAGGGGCTGGCTTTGAAGGCCCAGAGGACTCCTCCTCATCTCTCCTATGTCCTCATTTGTCCCAACAGGATCCCTTCCAAGCCCATCACTGGGCACTATTCCATGGGAGGCAGTGAATTTCGGGCTGGTTTTTCTCTCTCTTTTTCTTTTTTCCCCTTTCTTCCCCCAAACCCCTGAAAGAAGCATAGAGACCATCTTGTTAAGTGAGGGGGATGCTATGTAACGCTCCACAATCAAACTACCTGTCATAGCATTTGGCTTTCTATCTCCAGAATGGTAAATTTACTGTGACACGTGAGGTAAGGCTTTATTTTGAGCTGTGTGCCATCAAACACAACCTGAGACACAAAGTGAAGAGGTATCGGTTGCATACGGCAGTGCTGTCATATTTCAGCTATTTGTTAGCGTGGTCGTCGGGCTTGTATATTTGAAATTATTTCAGTTTAAACACCATAGGTTAAAATTTCTCGCTTGCTTGGTATTTTGATATGTCTTCGAGTGATGCTTTTTAAAAATAAAAATAAAAAAATCTAGTTCTGAAATAATTCTTCAGTGCTATTTTTAATCATAGCAAAAAGGCCTTAGTGTGGAGCATTCATATGTTCTTAGTCACTGTTGGTGGGTTCAGAGCAAAATGCAATCTTCAAAGTCTGATTGTAAAGTAAGATGGAATGTAGACTACACCTTATATAGCTGCATACGTGTGTTTTCGAAAATGTTACTCACTTTTAGACGGCAAGAACTAATATCATAATGGCTATGGAGTGGAGATTTTATCCTGGCAAGCCATAATTTATGCCTGAAGCAATAATTCAGCTTAATTAGCGCAATTAATTTATAAATGTTCATTTGTTACACTAAAATAGAAAATATATGTTATATAAAAACAAAGATGTGTATTCCATCTACTAAATGAGACATTTTTATAACTGATCAAATTAATTACACAAAATGCGCAGCGACCATCTCAGACATATAAAAAAATCCCATCACAAAATTAAAAAAAAAGGCAAAGTACACGGCTTGATGCCTCAGAGCTACGCTCCGACCTAAAGTTGTTTTCCCGAAAATTAGCCGATTGACTAATGGTGTAAATGCTGTTAATTAGCAGTGCAGAAGCCCAAACAGGCTTTTTTTGCCTGTAACTAATAAGAAATCAATTAGCTAATGAATTGGTCATTACGTGAAAAGCTAATCTTAGCCGGGCTATTTTTTTTAATGATTTTGCCTATGATCCTGCTTAATTGCTGTTGTCATACAGCGCTCTCAGCTTTCAGCATGCCTAATGAAGCTTCATTAGATCATAACTGGCACTCTTGGAAGATTTAGAGGCAAACCTGCTTCCCAATTATTTTTAATTGCCAGACATTCGCACAAACAAGTGCTGCACCTTGCTGAACAGGAGATCCGCCTGGCAGCGCCTGCGTCTCATTCATTACCCCATTTGAAGCGATTAGAGCATAGCACCGGGTGCTTGTTCTGTTGCCTCTGCTTTTTTTTTTTTTTTTTTTTTTTCCTTCTTTCGTTCTTTTTCTCGTAATGTGAAGAGCCCATCATTTGAAATCAACCTGTGGGTTATTGTACTCGCTGTCTCTTTGATTTGTGCCGGGGAGGGATGCGCGTCTCTCAGCATGCGCGCGGCTGCCCCAGCCCATGTCACACACGCTGTCTGTGTGCCTACCTGGGCATGTGTCAGCTGACGAAAACAAAAGAGAAATTACTTCCCTCCCAGCCATGAATAATTAAGAACAGACAAAAGACTTTTATTTTATTCTTTTTTTGTTGTTGTTGTCGTCTAGCAAGCCAGCCTCTTGTTTTCCAGGTTCTTCACTAATGTGATGAAGGAATGGTTCACTACGTTCCCCACCATGTTTTCAGTTAAACTCTGTATAATATCTACAAGTGCCCAGTGTTAAATGTACTCTGATGAAAATGAGGTGTAAATACCAATCTCTCTCATATATTTCATGCACCTTTCTGATCCTGAATGTTTACAGTGTTTTGTTTGTCTTTGATCACCTAAATAACAGTTTGACATTGCATTCCGACGGACCATGAAGGCTTCTGCTTGCTGTGCTTTATGCTGTCTTGTCATTAAAACCTCATAGTGACTCTTTAGTGGGTCTTTTGGCCTGTAGCCTCAAACAGATATTAGACCTGCCTGCGATGCTTCTTAGAATGAATCATGAACAGGATGCAATTTTATCTCGGTTTACTGTAAACAGGCCAAACGATGTCCGTTTTGTTCTGTTCAGCGGCCGCTTCTCCCAACATTCTGGACACTTTTCCCAACTACTTCATATTGACAAATGTGTCAGGCAAGCACATATTCTGCCCATCCCACTATTCTTTTTAATATGCTTCCGAGGCCTTGCCAAAATACCTTGCCTTTGAGGCAGTTAATCCCGGAAAATAACAGTGAAAGTGTGCTGCGGCCAGAGATGTAATTTATGGCAAAGCCAATCGCTCTGCAGCACTGCGCTGGGCGACTGCAAGCGAAGGGCTGGACCCACTTCATGGAGTTGCTTGTTTTTGATGATGGATGACTGGCACACCAGATGTCTATCAATATTTAGTAGTAAACATCTCAAATGTGCATCAAAATGTGGCAGTTGGGAGAGTGCAGTTTGACACGGGCACACCTGTGTTGAAAAAAGACATACTTGTTTTCTATATATTGCACTTGGCACTCTTTTAACTTTAGGGTTTACCTCTTACACCATCTGCTTCAGTATCTGCTTCAGTGGGGTATGTGAGCTATACAAGTACAGTTGCCCTATTTAAAACAGATGATGCTTTTATAATGAGATTCCTGGTCACACATTTCCATCAATGATTTAAATCTACTGTTCCACAAAAATACACTAAATGCTGCATCACACACATCATTATGAAAATAATACTGATGTAAATATTTTTACAAATACTTTGTGTATATAGACACACTTTTGTTGTATGTCGTTTATATAAATCTATATGTTTTCTTTGCACCTTTTACGTTCTGTTTAAACTTGATTTACTCAGTCTAGGTAACTATCTATGTAGCTTTATTGTAAACAAATTATATTTCTGGTCTAAATTAGCCACCGGAAACAACATCCAGAAAAAGGTCATAGATTAAAAATCTGTTTTATATTGTGTTTTTCTGTCTCTCAAATTCAATAAAGAAGACAAAATCCAATTACTCCATGCATAATTTAACCTTATGATGCGTAGACGAGCATATGCTCATTCATGCAATTGAATCATTTGAAATGTACACAGTGGGGCTCTCGGTCTGCCAAGACTGCTGCGGCGGAAGCTGTGTGTGTCTCGCAGCCGTGCGTTGACCACGAATGCTGCAGCATGCTTTCTCCACGGTGCATGCTGACATATGATGTCAGTAATGTGGTTTGTTTTTTATTGAATATGCAAAAAAATCCATTTGAATTAAGTATGTTCTTCCACCTTTTGTTTATATTCCGTTTGAAGTTGAGAGGTTTGTTTTAGGCTGAGAATGCACATGAATAGAATTCATATTATTATATTCTCTCCACATCTGCCCTGACACTGTAATTAAACTGAATTTATGTGGGCCAAGAAAAATGTAGCCAAAAAAAGCATCTCATAAAAATAATTATTAGCAATTTATTAAGCCCGTGTAGGATGAGGATCCAAAGCGGGATCCTCCTTTACAAAGTGAACTTGATCTTAACCAGACACAGCATATCCTGGTAACTGTGCTGGTAGATCTTGACAGAACTTAAAACCATAAGGCTGTTTAGTTTCATGTCCCACTTGACATGGAATTGGGCTCAACGAGTGTTACTTCATTAGTGTCTTGGCCTTTGCTCATTTTGAGAGTTCAAGAAACATCACTTGAGCCCGGAGTCCCCTCTCCTGCTTCATATGTGGACATCTGCTCACAGGGAAGGGCGACATGTTGCCAGGGACGTACTCTATCTCCTCGCTGATATTATGTAAATTGAATTTGTTAATTCAGAGCCCCTGTTTCACAAAATCTGCCACCAACACCTGCCACTGTTTCAAGTGCAGGGACAAAGATGCAGTCTGACACCGTCTTCATTAAATAAACAAACGAGGTTCCCCACGACAGCCTTTGGTGGAAGGCACCATCCATTCTTGTACATTTAGATCAGTAAAATTGAAAATGACAGGGAGAAGTTTTATTTGTCTGTCTCCAGACACACAGGGTGAAGATGTGGTGTTTTTTCTGGTCCTCAGTTCCACAGCCAAGGACGGTTACTAATGTATTTTTTAGCTATAGTTCTGCAATCAAAGATGCCCTTGTGGCCTTCTGATACATCATCTAAATTTTATAAAGATCCTAACAAGGAAGTCTACTAGAATACCACTGAAAAGCAGAATATCTATTTGCTTTTAACTTTGACATCTTTTCTTTTTGTCTGTCTGTCTCTTTTCTCTTTCGGTTATTATCTCCTCTCAGGATCAAGATGCGTATGGCATAGCATCATACAATGGGCAGAGATTGCAGGCACATCGAAAAAAAAGCCTTAACTCTGAAGTGTGCAAAATAAAGTCAAGGCATTATGAGACAGACTTTTCTCATGCACTCCAAACACGCACGTCGAGTATGTGTAATGCATCCGTGCTGAATGCTAACATAAAATTTTGAAATAGACAAGGGAAATCTAAAAAGCTGGTGAGCTTCTCGTTAATGTGAGGAAAGCTTTGCACTTGAAGTTGTTGCATGGCCTGTGGAATTTGGGGTTATGGTCTACATATTGGCACAGAATCATCTTTTTTTTTTTTTTGCTGCGAGGCTATGCCAAAACCGTTACTAATGTTTTTACCAAAAGGAATGAACAAACCGTTTAAACACACAAGGACATTAACACTCTGTTAACAAGGGCTAATGACGGGTCCTATATCCAAGACCCAACCTGAACAATTCAGGCCCTGACTACGGCATGGTGGAGACTTTCCTTTGAGGTGCAGCAGGCAGGAGATGGTAGTTCGGGTTCACGTAATGAGGGGGTGTGGTATTCAACCTGCGGAGAGCAGACAGCATCTGTCCAGCTAATAAGGAAATGGCACCTTTTTCTGTATTTTTTCCTATTTTAAAGGTATGGAATCAGAAATGCACTACATATATATATATATGAGAACATATCTGTGTGTGTACTAATAGAAAAGCAAAGTAAAACATGATGAAAAAGTAAAAGTGATATTTGTAGTAAAACAGTAGTTACCTCTGGCAGAACCACATTCGTCATCATTCTTATTCAGAAATATTTTTTGTTTGTAATGTCTCTACTTCTGTACACATAATTTTGATGTTTTAGCTTTTGGTTGTCCTTTTTTCAAGCGCCACAAATGCCTCAGCACAAATCAGTGAGGCACTTTAAGTTATAAGGACAGCACCTGCATGCATTTCCAGATTGTATAAATAATGACCTATACTCTAATGGCTGAGCTAGGAATTCTTGCTGCTTTTAGCAAGTCCAGATCTCTCAGCAGTTTAGATCTGGCCTTTTCTTCTACCTGCACCAAACCGCTGGATTTGGTGAGTGTATTTAAATTTTCATGTTTGCTAAATACAAGTGATTGTATTTAGCGTGACAACTTTGATTTTAGGGCTGTTTGTTGGGTTTTGGCTTGGGAATGACTGTGGTTCCCCTAACCCCCATTTCACTATAGAATCCCTGCACCCTTCTTCAGTCATTTCCATAACTGCTCCTGGCTGTCTGGCTACTGCTATTTTAAATGCACTTGAGCTAAATGCCCTGTCACATAATTTGAGTTTTTCTCCAAATTGTCCTACGTTTACCTAAAGGCCATGTTTGAAAACAAATGCCCATTACGATGGAGTCCACCTAAGCGCGCAGAACTTTATGTCCTGGGCTGAGGTCATTGACAGCTTGATGTGAGAGAGGTCAATTGAAATAACAGGTCTGGGCATTAGTATAAATGCATTGCTGTATTTCACTTTGGAAGGAGAAGCCTGGAACACTGAGCCTAGTGCGAGGCAAAGGCCGACACTGCCGGCGTTCAGTAATGAGAACGGCGGGCTGCACGCTGCTAAAATCTGTAATTATAATTACGACTTCTCGCCTTATTCCCTCTGCTGAATATTGTATATTGTCACTCAGGTGGTTAGTTACTAAGGTCTTTATGGTGAATATTTTACTCAAATTCCCAGTATAGGAAGGAAAGTTAATGATTAGTTACACCCAGTCAGAGGTTGCGCAGTAACCGGGATGAGTAGAGTGCTCTCAGAGCAATCTCAAGATTTAAGTTAGAAGTATTAGTTAATGTATTTTTTAGTTGTGCTGTATGGTGGCACTATATGAATTTATAAAGAAAGATGAATTGAAATTTCTGTGTTATATTATAATGTACTGTTTCCCCTTGAGCAGAACCGTATACTTTCATGGGACCATTGCTGCTTATTTCAAGTCAGAGTTTGATCACAGAGCAGCGTGAGTCTGAAATGTGTGATGAGTGACAGAGAACATCTGGAAAATCCAGAAGTGACCATACTGCAGACTTTCATGCAAGCCTTTGATAAACAGAGTTTTTTGTTCTCTTAGAGAACAGGGATTAGGTGTTATCACATCAGATGAATTCTGCATAGACGGTTTTTGATTTATTTCCCTGCAGTCTTTAAAATCTTTTCTCGCCCACCAATAGGTGATGCTGAGGGCCACTGACAGTCATTAGTTCTCCCATGTGTTTGTTCGCATACACCTAATATAATCTGTGGAGCATTGAGGTTGAGCTCAGTTTTAATTTTTTCATGTCTCTAAAGAAGAACATGCCATTGGTTTATGAAGGGGAATTGGACATTATACCCACATCACACTCCAGTGTTACTTACGTGTTATGGAAGCAGACATCAGATACTTCTTTGATTCGCAATGTTCTATCACTCTGGTGTAATCATATCTGTTATGGCATTATTTTTTTGATAACTGCAGTATGAAGTTTGCATATTTATCACAACCATACATCTATATGTGATAATAATTTGCTATTTAAAATAAAGGAAAATTGCTTGAAAGGCAAATTTAAGAACAGTAACTTCTATCGTAATATTTTTGGCATTTAAATATCACCAGAAGCTCTTGGTTTTTTTTATCGAAAGTGTAACACACAGGTAGAGAGTGTGATTTGTTGCTTGAATATATTGGCAAATCTGCCCATCCCTGTAGCGCTTGCCCTGACAGCTCGACCCGGATGCCTGGTGACTCTTGCCGCTGCTAAGCCCCACGCCTCGGAAATATAAGTACATACGGTTAAATATTCTCTAGCGTAATCTCACGTGTCACTCAGCCTACACCTTCACAAAGGTTATGCGTATTAACGCCAGTCAGGGGGAGTCCCCAAAGCAGGCTTCCCCATAGCCACTTGCCTTTAAAAGTTCCAGCCGAGTGAAGTGTCAGAGCCAGTATGAAGATACAAACGGGATCGCAAACCGCATCAATCCGCTGCTGACTCCCGCCACTTTGATCTGATTCTATTCCACGCTTTATGATGCATGAAGCTGTCAGATTAAGGGCTGTTCAAAAACCCGCTATAGCTGTAGAGCCTGACAGCGCGTGTGATGGATTACAGACAAAACAAAAGGGTTTATCACCTTCACTGCAAACGATTCCATCGTTTTATATAGGTATGGGAGGAGAACAGCCACCGCTCAACGGTCGAGAGCGGCGGAAAGGAAGCCTGCGACATTGAGGAGCTTCCCCCTCTGACAATGGCGGACGTAAATTGCGAAGCCCCAGAGTCGTCTGCTGTTTGTCCAGGGACAGGCACAGCACCAGGCTCAGTTGACTTTGTACCTGCTGCGTATGGAGAGACACTGAAATATTGTGCCTTAGACACTGTAATAAGGAAGAAAAGATTTTTTGCCAGCATTTTGTTGCTAAGCTCTAAACGCCGGCCTTATTGATGTCCTGATTTATATCTTTCATGCTGAGCACATTGTGGTGATCTGAAGCAAAGATAGCAAATACGGTATCGCCGTACACAGCGGTCCCTCCCGTCGAACTGGGACGTGTCCACTAACAGGATGTTGCATAATGCCATATGTGTGACTTCAAGGGGAGACTATTTCAGATTTTCAAATGTTCTTCTGCTAACAGAAGTACCAGAGAAACAGCTCAGAGAAGCATTATAACCATAATAATTCAAATGATACAGCGTGTTATGTGGTCTGACTCACATCCAAGGAATAGCAGATTATAAAATGTTTTATTAGTCCATGTGAATAGCTTTCTTCTTCACTCCTCAGCTGGGCGAGACATCTGTTATTTAAATAAAGGTTTTTAAAGCAATGAGCTGGGAGGAATTATTATTCCACATTGTTCAGCTGCTGACAGAAATTGTGCAGAGTTTAGAAATCGCTGCACTGAATTCAAATGACGGGGGAGATAATGAGATCGTTTGATGTGACGTGTTATGAGGGAGCGATCTCACAAAGGCAGTCTGCAGCACTAAGCAGCCACGTTACAGGTCAGATTACGACACACGGCGGCGCCGGCTTTCTCTGCCGCCGCTCTGCCAGCCTCTGTCAGCGCTAATGCCGTAAACATCACTTCCTGCTATGGGGGGGAATTATAACAAAGAAGCTGTGAACGCTCCACACTGTGTTTGTTTATCACAGCAATATATTTAGTGAGTTGGAAATTAGCAAACAAGACACTGGAGACATCAGTTAGTGAACGTCTGCATGTGTGTGTGTGTGTGTGTGTGTGTGTCTGTCTTAGCGTGTGACCAGGGAAACAACGGCCATTCACACTGCAGACCCTGTAGTGAGACCAGCAGAGAAGCTCATGGGGTCGTGGACCATTGCAGCTGATGGAGAGATCACGACACACCAGCATATTGCCACAAAAAACAGCATCGGCAAAAACGGAGCTGGGCTCCCTGTCTCGCCCATTCACAGGGGGACAAAGGACAGCGGCTAGGGTGAGGAGCAAGACTGTGGGAGGTGTTAGGAAGGGATGGGGTCACTGTATAAATGTAAAGAGAGCCTCTCTTGATAGGGACTGACTACTGTTCTGGGCTTGCCTAAGCTATGGCTAGCCCCCCAAAAAGTCCCCCCGCCCCTCTTACTTTCCTGGCTTTTGGCTCCTGCTGATTAGCAGTGACAGGCCTCGGCATCCCTCCTGGGAACCAGAGGACGTCTCATGACTGGATTTAGATAGAATGATCTAATGGGGTCACACTTTAAGTCAAGAGTCTATTAATAAGAATCAATAAATACGCCATAAGAGATGCGGAAGATGACAGCAGACACCGGAGCATTGCAGTGCAAAGGGGGCTGGCGGTGAGACAAAGTGTCCCACATCACAGGTCCGTCACATGTGTCCCCAGCCCCATATTACAGGCCTGCCCCTCCTACCTGCCTGTTTTCGCCATGGCCTGTTGAAGCATTGAAAAGTGAAGCACACTGCAGAACATTGTCCTTTCTCTGTCACACATTAATGAACTCTAATTCCCTTTGAGTTCTGCTTAAAGTTTATGCACATTTTTCTTAACTGAAATTGGGACTTTTGGTCCTATTTTTTTAAACAGTGCCTAATTGTTACCTTTTTACTTTGCTACTAAAAAATATTTTAGCATGCATTACTCCAGAAATGCGTTTTTAGAAACCGTTTCTTTGCATATGTTCTAGTTTCCAAATCTGAATTATCCAGTTCTAACAAAGTAAATCTATAATCTATATGGAGTAAGCTCTCTCTTTTCTTCTGGCACTAAAGGACATTTATGCTGTTGTGTCAGAACATGCCGGACAGGTGAACCCTGCTCTTTGGGCTTGCAGCTTTGTGCCCAGACCTAGTCTTTGATGGGGCCTGTGTGGCAAGCAGAATGTTCCCCGTCACAGAGCTCTCAGGGGGTGGATGCGGGTCGCAGGGAGACGGCTACCTCCCGTTTGACGGCATTGGGCACTCGCTAATTTGAGGTTGCTGTGGGACAGTGAAAAAAAACCCAGGCCAGCCGATCTGTGTTTGCCTTGCGCCCTGGGGAGCTGGGGTAATTGAGTATGCTCACTGTGCCAGTGTAAAACCTCTTTTACAGGGTGATAAAAATAAGCAAAGACCAGCTGTGGGTTCAGTGTGGTGTGTATTAGCGAAAGGCTTGCTATTTGACTTAGGAACCAAAATATTCATTTATTTGTACCTTTTTCCACATGAAGTTTACAGGCCTGCATTTGTGGGACGTGGGTAAAATGCTCCAGGATTCCAAGTCGATGGTCAACGTGCAGTTCTGATAAAGCCCGGATATGCCATGTGTGTAAGTGCAGAGGGTCCAGCGCCCAAAAGGTGGCATTTGAAAAGTGCGTTTACTTCCAGCCATCTGCCACCGTTAAATAGGTTTGCGGGAGTGTGTGTGCGTGTGCGTGACCCTCATTGTACAGTGGGAATTCATCTAGATGGAGCATGCTCTGATGTGAAGCATATGATTTTACTTATGTAGGCATAAAAGCAGTCTGTTTTAATATCAGACACTTTCCTTTGTGGAATGTCAGGGTCACCAGAGGTCACAGCCAGGCCAATGGGACACAGCAATGGCCATAAAATGTTAGCCGATGTTAGTCTCCTGCTTCTGCCCCTTTAAAGAATGTAGTAAATAATTATAAATTTCCTGTGTAATGGTCGTGAAACTCAGCCGTGTGCTTTATAGGCTACTTGACACACTGGGAAAGAAAAAAAAGCAACTTAAAGGAAGACAGATGGGCCAATCAGCTTTGTGTATAATAGCCCACCTGTCTGTCAGAGCCACCAGGGAATCGTCCAAAAAACACTAAAGGAATACCGATAACAGTCACAGAAGCCATAAAATGTGTAATTTGAAAACAGCAGGCATCGATTATGACTCCAGTACAAATTTTGTAACTGCAACATAAAAACATATTTCCTGGCTTTTATTGTGTTTGTTACAAATGCACAAAAAATTTGAGAGCGGCAGCGTTGTGGGAAGCAGGGTGATGTGCCGCAGATAGGCGTATTCTCCAGTCACGCTGCTCTCTTCTACTCTGCATTTGTATCAATGTAATGATGTAATAAAAATTCATGATGTGAGCATGTTAACCACATTACCGAGTCTCCTGAGTTTCATGACATGAATAAAAAAAAACTCATTTTGATGCCTAATTATTTTCGGTCTTGACAGCCTGAGAGCACTATAGCGGCCAGTGTATTTCAGGTCATGATAGCTTCCTAGTCGCTACAGAGCGAAAAGCGCAGCGCCGATCATCAACAGACATGAAAACATCCCTGGGACGCAACTGCTTTGAGAATCTCTTACTACTGTTTGGTTCAACACGTTTTCTAGCATAAAACTGACTCCGAGTTTGAAGCTGCTTCTCTGTAAATGCCTTGATTATCATTTGCCTCATATGGTCATGATTAAATTTATTATTTCATGCTGTCAGTGCTAAAGAAATCATGGTTTGATTTTCAACAGAGGTGCATCGCTGTTTGTGCAGCAAATGTAGCATCTGATTAAAATTCACCCAGACAGTGTCTATTTAGAGTTGTTGTCAGAGCCCTCACTGAAAACATTTTGTATACTTATTTATTTATTTGTTTGTTTATTTATTTAGCAGCTCGTTAGATGAGTTCATCCGAACAACAGTTTTGTGCTTGACCAATTTATACAGCTGGGTATTCACTGGAGCAAGTCTGAGCTTCCTGAATGGGACCCTTGCTCAAGGGTAACCCCTTGGGTAAATGTAAATGTCCATTTCTAAACCACTACATGCCACACACTGACATGCACCCCCCCCCCCCCCGACCATCCAGAGAAGGGGACAGGGAGGCTGCAGAGACTTGGGACCTTTCCCTGCTCTGTGCTGTGGAGGGAAGAAAAAAACTTCCTGGTGCATTTTTTATTTTGTACACTTATGAATTTCAGAGTCGAGGCTGGGCTGAATAATAAACCACCAGAATAAAGGTCCACTTTCTTAAGCACTAGATGCCACAAGTTGACACGTTCCCCACCAAGAGACAAGGACAGGGCTGTCGCGATCTCGGGATTGCTCCCTATCCGGGGAACGTGATTTCCATGTGCCTGAGTTTCTTCACTTGCCCTAATGGTTCCTCTGAAATGTTTGTTAGTCCATGCTAAGTGGTGACTCTATAACATTTTGGTGGTGAGCTGTCAATGCTTTGGAGCCTGTTGGATGATATCCGCTAGATATGGGGCAGGGAAAGGGTCCTTAGCACCATCCAACGACCTGCTTATTTTCTGCCCTTATGAGTCTTAGAAACGGAGGCCTGAATAATGACTATATGCTACGTGAGCATGTTTTCATGTGTGGGTGGAATGCCAGAGCCCGGTTCCGTGTCTGCTGTTCTAACCATTACCCCGGCTGCTTTTCGGGCGAAGGCACCATCAGTAACCTCAGAAGGCTTGTCATTACAGGCACACTACAGTAGGCAGCTGTCAAAGTGCAGTGTTTCGAGCACTAAAGAGTGTTCTCTAACAACACCGTGTGGTGTAAAAGGAGTGCTGTGTTATTGCTTTACCTCATTCCTGACTTTGGGCGCTGAAACCGTTTGTGCAACGGCTTGACGGACACGCTAGTGACTAGATGAACTTAGTGACTGGATGAACTGTTAGGAAGAGCTGTCATTGTTCAACATTTGATGTGATATTCTTTAATATATGCTGTTTTTAATTATATGGGTGGATGATTCATAAAATCTCTCATATTGGGAAACACCACTATCCAGTAAAACTGGTTGAAGAATAAGGTGTGGGCTGGAAGCTCTGCTCAGCAGTGGAGTTGGATGAGGAAGTGAATTACCATGAAATTATCATGAAATATGTCCTAAAAATAACCTTTATATGAATGAATACGTATCCATCCATGGATCTGTCTTCCTCGACCGGGTCACGGGGGGGCCTTGGATGCTGGCCAGTGGCAGGGCACACACCCACACAGTGACACACTGCAGTTCCCTGGGCAGCACTGTTGCATGTCCTGCCCATTTACATTGGTTTCCTACAGACATGCAGTGATGCTAATTGTTGCCTGTAAATTGCCCGTAGCCAAAAACTATGTGTATATATGAAATGCAATTTTCATTATAAATAAAAGTTGCCTTGCAATGAAACCCTTGTGCAAACATTTATGAAATGGGGTTTCTAAATTAACGTGATGTCAGAGAACAAATATCAGTAATTGGACAAAGTACTGGTTAAGCATCTCTTGGTCCCAGTGTACTGAGAGGCTTCTACTTCTCTGTGAACCTGAAAGCACGTTAATCAACCCACACTAATCAACCTGCTGTAATCAACCTCTAGTAATCAACCCCTAGGGACTGATTGAATCTTTCCTCCCGCCAGTGAAGACGCTCCACAGTGCACTGCATGGGTATGAGAAGCTAAATAAAACATCTTGCATTAGGTAAGAAGCAGTCGCACAGCATGAGTCTTACTGCTTAAAGACCGTAAACTTTATTAAATTAACTGCTCGGAAAAGAAAGACGGATGGGTATTTCTCACACTGTAATCATGTTATCTTATGCACAGGAAATCTAATGATGAGGGAGCCTCAATGACAGAGGGAGCACTGCCGCTCAGCCTAGGAATGAAGCTTATTGGGCAATTTCTGTGCGTTTCCCTTCATGAGGAGGAACGAGATTAAGCTCAATTTTGACCCGCCGTAGGATTTCCTCACCTCCGTCAGGATTAGGCTCAGCCGTGGCAGCCGAGCCCGCTGGGAAATCAGCCTTCTGCAGACAGGTCACTTCGGGCCTATGCATATATGCATGGGCTTAATCTCACACCGGCACTCTGCAGGTGAAGAAATTGCATTTAATTTACACAGCGTCCATTTGGAGCACACATACATAAACAGTGACGCGCGCAAATGTCTTATCCAGTTAGGATTCACTGAGCACGCCGAAATACATACGCACCCGGAACAGCTCGCCCCGTTCGTGTTATACGCTCAGACGGTGGGAGTCCATTTCGAGTGGGAGGGACACACTGTTTTTATTCAGCAGACACTGAGGGCGTGTTGGTGTTAAGCAGATAAATTATTAAAGCAAGCCTGACAGACATTGCACTGTTCTGAGGTGCAAAGAGCAAAATGTTTGCTTGTTTTCATTTTATCGTGGTTTTACGCAAGGGA
Source organism: Mormyrops boulengeri (assembly GCA_026781065.1). Lineage (NCBI taxonomy): Eukaryota > Metazoa > Chordata > Actinopteri > Osteoglossiformes > Mormyridae > Mormyrops > Mormyrops boulengeri. Next base: position 40,371,953 of record JAODLD010000001.1, read on the forward strand.
CCAAACAACTTCTTGTGACCTGTGGCCTGCATGCTTTACAATTGATTATCACGTAAAGCACGCCAGTCCTGAGCTTTAAATACAGAAGGTAATGGGGTCAGTCGAGTGTCAGATTATAGTAAAGTAAGGGTATTTCTAGGCTCTGTAGCATGTGCATTCACTCCAGCAGCCCTCCTTCAGAAGAGCTTCCCACTGTCTTTGTGGAAGCAGGACACTGGACCCTTCCTTCAGAACTCTTCAGTTCTTTTGTGTAGGAGCGATTAGATCACATGGCCTTGGAACCAGACCACATGACTTTGCAACCAGATCAGCAAGTAACTGGATTTCTTTCACAACTGACTTCAACAAGAGCTTCTGCTTGTTTCACACTGCCGGCTATCCTTCCTTCTCTGGCTTACACTGCTTTGAGTACTTGCTGTTGAGTACTTGCCTAGTTGGATTCCTGAGTGGTCTGTCAATGTCCTGCACAGTGGTGGTTCTGAAAGAAGAGAAAGTATATGGGAAATGGATCCAGCAGATGGTCATAGGTGCATTTCCTAGGCAAACCCATGAAGAGTGTGCAGAGCATGTGAGCCTCACCAGGCCAGACGTGCTCAGCTCCCGAAGAACACGCTGAAGTGCAGACTGCCAGCAAATGGCTGGTATCAGCAAGCTGCTAGGTGGCGCTGATTGCGAAGAGGCCCCAGCCTCTCCCTGCGACTGGGAACACTGCTGTCTGCTTGCTCCCGGTCACTGCGACAGCCACCCCCGAACCTAAGAGCCTCAGATGTAAATTTCCACCATTAAGGCTCCACAAGCCCTTTCCTTTGAGCTATTAAAATCCCCCCACTGAGACCTACAGGTGTAGCCAGATTAAGTGAATAAATTCATCGCCCAGAGAATCATTTCTTCTGACCCTTGTTGCCAGATCCTGAAAGAAAATGTGTGTGTGTGTATGTGTACGTGTGAGGTTGTGCGCGTGTGTGTGCGTGTGTGAGTGTGCGTGTGAGGTTGTGCGTGTGTGTGCGTGTGAGGTTGTGTGTGTGTGTGTGTGAGTGTGTGTTTGTGTGGACTGCGTTGTTGACAGGTTTAAGGCTGGGGGCAGGCCGGCACTGGCAGGGGGGTCAACAAGTGAGTCATATAGCCACTATATTGGCCTACAAACTTTTATATTGCCTTCCCACTCTGCTCCTCATACCTGTTTTACTTTTACTGCATAAGGGATTTGCCTAATTGCAGCTGGAAAAGTCTTTTTTTATTACCAGCTTCTGTTTTGTTTCCTCTAATTTCTTCTGAAGCAGGCTTGCTTGTCTTTCCCTTTGGACTTGTGCTTGCTGTTTTCAGTTTTTGTTGGTATTTGTATACGGTAAAGCGGTCCATTTTCCCGCATCAAAACAAGCTTTTCTCTGTGGGTGTCAGGCTGTCTTTTGAATTTACCTTGATGTTCCTGTCAGGATGTACAGCTGGGCTGGTTCTGGGAAGTGGGGGGAACATTCCTCAGTGCCCTGAGCGTTTTAGTGAAGGCAAGCACTGGCTCAAAGCCCTGTCAACACAAGCAGTGCCAGTGAGCTCCCAGCTGTGCCTCTGTATCTGAAAGGTGCAGGTTCTTACAGAGGGCTTTCCGCGTGTTTTTTTTCTGGGTGTTTGTCTCATAGAAAGTGCAGAGAAGGTAAGAAACTGAATAGATGCGATAGTGATGTGAGTGATGGCGGGGTTGGAACTCAGCAAACGAAAAGGAGCTTTTTCAACGGCGAAGCGTTTATGGGGGATTCATCAGCCAATCTGGCAGAGTTGGAGCCAATCAGAAGTCAGCAAATCTACTCATGTTACTTGTTGGAGGCTAGTGTCCTAAGGCCACTGTTTATTTTTGTAATTGCTGAATATATGCTGGTTTAATCTGTCCAGACATTGCTCAGAAACAGAATTTAATGATTACAACCTTGTCTTAGTATAACTGGAATAATAGCAGTGATGTAAATAATGCTGATAATGGTTACACCTTACTTGACGGGGCACACTTGCTTAACAACAACTCGGCTACTACTGAAGTACAAATTGAACAAATACAACAGCTACTTGAGATAAAAGATGCCACGATTCATTAATGATGAACAAACATGAGATCAGTATATAACTTGTGTTATTCGTTACTTGTCCCTTCAATAGTTCACAAAGCTTTACAGAATTAATAGATATAGTAACAAATACAGTAATTGCTTGAGATAAAGCATCCATCACGATTCATTAATGATGAATTTACATGAGATCAGTATGTAACTAAGACTTAGTTTATGGTTAATTAATACATAAGTAATGTCATAATACAGACGCTCCTCTACTCACGAACGAGTAGCACAAGCTAAAACCCTGGGTTCCTTTAAATCTGAGCTAGATAAGATTTTAACAACTTTGAGCTATTAGTTAGG
>JAODLD010000001.1:40374457-40384481 GCA_026781065.1 Mormyrops boulengeri
AACGAGCTTGATGGGCCGAATGGCCTCCTCTCGTTTGTAAATTTCTTATGTTCTTATGTTCTTATGTTCTTATGAGTTACGTTCCGAGCGGCCCTTCGTAACTTGAAAAGTTCGTAAGTCGTTATTCAACATAATTTTAAGGGTATACTCAAGTACAAAGAACTAGGATGCTGGGAGTACGCACGCTACGCTGCTGCGCAGCGGGAGTAGTGGCCAGAAGCCAGAAGTCGTACTAGGGGGAAAAATTGAAGTTGTGGACTGGAAACGGGAGCCCAGCGTATACAATTTGGACTTACAGTCCTCTTCGTTCGTATGTTTGAAAGTTTGTTAGTAGAGGAGTGTATGTACTGTATTATTTGTGCCCCATCGAGTAAAGTGTTACCCTGATAATACTTACAGGAATACTGCTCATTGGTAAAATATAAGATGTTATTTCATGTAATTATAAAGTTTAATAATAAATTACACACAGATCATTAAGGGTTAATGGATACACTATGTATAATCTTAGTTATATGTTTTCAAATATTATACAATATATGAAGTGAGAAGGGTTACCAATATAAATCTGACTTCAAGGCTAAAATGTAACCATCTGAGCACATTTTGTGTTTAAGCTGATAGACGTCGCGCCACCCAGTATTACGGTCGAAGCATGAAACGCAAACAGTCTTTGAAACCAGTTCAGAATCAGCCATTCACTGCTACTTGCCCAACTCTGAACTACTTGGCCTAAAATTTGACCTTACGCCCATCCTTGGGACAACACCAAATGGTGACTGCTTACATTACCTGTTTTTTTTATTTTTTACCAAAGAAAACCCATTTTGGTATGGGACAAAGCAGGCAGTCAGAAATAGAATACAAATATCTGGAGTAGCACGGCTTACCAGGGAGAGTGTACGTTTCCAAAGCGGCGATTCCCAGTAGCCAGCTCATATCATACAGCAAGCAGTCTTATACAGCACTGACGTCGCAGCTGCAGGAGGAAACATCGGACACGTCAGCGGATCCTCTGCTGTGGGGCTGTGACAACCAGGAACGATTCCCGTTGACGGCCAAGCAGGGCAGAAAGTACGTGCGCATTTGTGCAACAAGTACTGTTACAGAGCAGCTGTTCAGTACAGCAGGCGGCCTGGTGAGAACACGCCTTAAGCCAGAGAGGGGCGACATGTGAGAGATCTGTGCCCAAAATCTTCCCAGTGTAGAGCCAAAAATATAGGCTATTGGTGTGATATGGCCTTTTCTTGGACATTTTGGGTTTGGAACTCCCTTCATTTTTTCTTTATATTTATTTATTTAGTTTAACTACAGTAGTTGTATAAATGTTTTATATAAGGGCAGAATACTTCAATAACATGTTATGTTGTTATATGTAATTTTTTTTTTGTGAGAAAGCAAACCATGGCCCTAATGGAATCAACGTAATTTTTTAAAATACTTCTAAACTTCTGTTACCTTTTTGTGCACTTGTTTATATTGGCCAAAGAAAGAAAGGATATTATATAAGAAAGGAAAGTGAATGAGTGAGGGATGGTCCGTCTGAAGGAAGGTCTGTCTGAGAGACAACACCGGGTCTGGTACCGCTACAGAGACTGATTGCTGCGATACACCCTCTGAAAGCTGAGCAGATGTTTGGTGTGTCTGCACCACAGAAAAGCTCATAAAAATTGTAAATAGGTGAACGAAATAGACTAAAGTTTCCAAAGCACACCTTTTCCTTCCAGAGATATCACCTCCTCTATGACCTTGACAGTTAAAACAGTCCACGTTCCAAGCACCATGAAGATTTAAATGCTATCAATAATAATATTAATATTGGCGTGCTGATGCTGTCAAAGGCAGCAGATGATTGAAGGTAAAGGTGGAAGGGGGGCAGCATTGTTTCACCCTGAATATGGAAATAGGAAATGAGAGACTCTGAGTGCTTTTTCTGCAAAATAAGCATTTTATTAAAAATGGCAGAATGTACTGGTTGTAGAATTAAAGGGCTGCTTCTACTTTTTTTCTTGTGGATTACAGCAATTTGCCCTCATGTCTTGAAGATATCAGACCACTAACCAAGTCTGGCATCCTGAAAGCAGGCTGTACTTATGGCTGTTGTTTTGAACTCTAGTGTTACTCGCTGCGGGCTATATGCACAGCGGAGACGAAAGCGGAGGGGGGATCCCAAACCGCAGCATTTCTGGGGTTATAGACGACCCATTTGGCGGCACTCGTGTAAATGCAGGGCTGGATGGAAGTCGTGAAGCTCAGAGCATCAGTGACCCGCTCTGGCATAGGCCGTAAGCCCGCCTTGAACTCGACGCTGGGGCCATGCCAGTCGCCAAAGCAGTCCGTTTTCTTCACAGTTGCTTCTGCGTGTGAACCCTGTTTTTTGGATTGCAGAAAGAGTGACCGCATTTCAAAACCATTGGCGATGATGCCTCTCCCCAACAAAAAAGGTGGCTCTGAAAGTCAGTTTGGGATCTTGCTAGGCCTAAGGCACTGTCTTACAGCCATCCTCTCCTGTCATACTCCTCAAATTAAAATGGATTGAGACACCATATCCTCTGTATTAAAACAGTTTTCAGTAGAGGAGAGCTTTGCCAGATGATCACAGGCCTGTTTTCCCGGTTAGTTACCTTCAGGGGACACAGTTGGTCGCTAGTGTCCCTTGGTGGATCAGGTAGAGCAACACTTTTGGGTGGGTTGCAGTCAGAGCTCTGTTAGAAAAACCAACTCCCGTGTAGGATCTTTGTTGAATTACTCATTCCAAGTAAATTTGAAATTAAGATTATAAATGACTTGAAACCACACATGAATGGTCGCTTCACATTTGTTCTGAAAGTTGCTTTAATTACAGATGCTTTCAGGTGATTTTGTGATGCACACAGTGACCATGAATCATATTATGGGGCCATTCACACCTTGATCAACCTAGATTAATATTCTTTACTCAGCTCCTTGCTCCCTGTCAGTTTCTTTGAAAGCTAAATCGTAGGTTTCTGATGTGTCCAGGACAGACCCCGATATCCAGTTTTAATGAAGTAATAATGAAGAGAGCAGGGGTGCCTCTGCTATGATTATCTCACCAGTGGAGAATTAATTTGAATAAGGCCAGCTGGATTAGCTCAGGTTTTAGCCACCATGCTGCTTGCCTTGGGGAAAGACAGTTTTGGGGGTGAGTCATCAGGGTGTATGGACATAAGGTCCATTTTTATAAAGAGCAGATCGTGTATACAGTTACCGCATCGCATTATCTTACCCCTTTGCATGCCGTATTTTATGATGGTGCGAGATAATGCAGTGGCGGGCAGAAAGGGCGTTGGCGACGCGCTGCCCCGCGTACGTCGGGGTGCTGTAAAGCAGAGCTGGTGGGCGGCGCTTGACTCTCTTCTCATCCTTCTGGTGGGGTTTTTATCAAATGATACAGTCCCTCAAGCGCAGCGTTTGAATCCTAAGGACGTTTGGGAGCGGATTTTGCATTCACAAGCCCCCTTCTAAGGGGGATTAAGGGGATTAGGAACCATAAAATGACCAACCACCTAGTCCCCAAGCAGGCGCTGCGTCCCCTGCTCCCCACACCCAGAGATGAACTAGGGGCTGGTTTACAAAGTTCCCCTGAAAGGGCCTGCTTAGCATGACAAAGGGCGCAACAATTCGCCGAGCCGCCAAAATAACAGACAATGAACTTGCTGCAGTCCGCCCACCTTATTTTCATCCGAACAAACGGCATTACACTTGGCAGTGACATTGTTCTAAACTCGAACATGGGGCTCCCCTTTCTGCGCAGAGCTCAAGGTGTCATATTAATTATTTAAATCTGCAGAAATTTTCAGCTCTATTCCTCCAAGGCCCTATCCAATGCCAGAAGGTCTGGAATCTGCATTAGTTTTGTTAATTAGGGCTGGAAAAAGGCTTTGATCTCGCAGAACACTGGAAAAAAAGAAAACCTCCAGAATGAATTATTTTCTCACTAACCTATTTTTGTTGGGTATTTTTTTAATGTCTTTCGTATCAGTGTGTTCAGTTTTAATTTAGGATGTAAAAGCTGGAGTAAAAAGGGGTCAAGAGTTTTTCAGTTAACCAGCTTCCCATTCAACCAGCATTCAACATTCAACCGACTTATAATCTACCAGGACAAAATAGGCAGACTGTTTGATTATGGTAAGATGGCAAGTGTACAGAAGCAGCCTGCAGCCCGCATCCCTCAACCTGATTCGGCTCTGAGCGTCTCAGACAACTGAACTTATCACTGAAAGACGTCCCATTTTCAGTTTACTGTTTTACATCACAGGAAGCTGGCTGGGTTCCCCTTGATATGGTAATCCTAGCAATCGAACAACTTTTCAACAGAACAACCTTGAGGGATGCCATATTAAAAAGCGGCAAATGTAAACTGAAGAAAAGAAAATGACTTTTTTATTGTTCCTGCGGTCCTTTTATAAATATTGTGTAAGGGGAGATATACACTGTAGATATCAATGGAACCATTCGCTGACAGCGAGTCAATGCAGAAATGCTCAAATAATTGTGTACATGTGGTCCATCTTGGGTTTAATTGGAACCTGCAACCTGAAATCTGAGAGAGTGGTTGTCCTTCAGGCAAAAACTCAATCTCCTTCATGAGACCATCAACTCTGGGTGGGACCCAAAGACTTATTATTACTTAGCTATTGACAGATGTTGTGCATGTTTTAATAATGCACGGCTCAGTGGATGCTTACCAGTACTTGTACAATACTGATCTTGATGGGGGTTTGTATTTTATTATAGCAATTAAGAAATAAAATAAAAATACTAAAGAAACGAACATGGTAGTAGTCACAAAAATGCTATTAACTGTTACATTTCATCTTTGACATTAGCTGTAAAACAACATGCGACAGTTTTCTCAGTCGGTGTCCAGTTGGTCCTCTTTGTGAGGCAGAATCTGATGAGTTTATGCATAATTGAAATTCATTTTGCGAAAAGGAGAATGAAGTGAGTTTTTTCTGTGTCGAGTGTTAAAGCAGAAGAGACCATGATGGGAGCCAGCCAGTGGAGGAGCTGAAGATCTGATGATCCAGCTGGTTTCAGTGGGATTGACATGCCTTCAGTGGCAAAACTGGAGCTTTTCACGCTATATTGATCGCTGATTCTGATTTTGAACTTGCCACTCTGGAATGCTGAACAAGACTAAATATATCACAGGAAGTCCTTGTATAGAACATACAGAAAAAACTATTCATACTTTGCAAGTCTAACAACCATTTTTGGCCTGTCTCCTGTTTATTAGGGAACGTGTTTTCATGAGAGTTTGACAACATTGCCAGTTATCGGTGTGAGAAGCTCCCCCGTGTCTGTTGGGGGCACCTACATGGTGAGCCCCCTCCACGGGCTGTTGGGTTAACACTTAAAATAAGACCATTTGTATGTTGTGAAATAGACTGGCCTGACTTGTTAAGGCTTTCTTCTCTTTAGCTGAAGACCTTGAACAAACTCATACAAAATCCAATCCATTGTCTGCCCAAAATCCCCCTATTATATTTGCCCCTTCTTTTGCCCCCCTGCCACCATTTTCAGTGGGGGAAAATAGAAATAATGACTTTGGGGCTAAACTAGCCTGTGGCAGTGGGGCTTGCTGCTGACCCTGTGTGCCCCAGTGTCTGCCCGCTCCTCAGGGCCAAAAGAGCAGGCGTCAATGAATACAAAGGATTGTGGGGGATTAGCCGATAAGACATTTGGTGAGTATTGTTCTCTTTGGGTAAATGAGTTCTGCAAGTCGCACACGGCAGAGTCCTGATCCAAAACATCTCCATGAGGAAATCTTATAATTGCCTCTTCCTCAGAAAATGACAGCTTTGGCCTCTGGATCTCAAATCTTGGACATTAGCAATTGAATAGAGGGACTTCATACTGTATATCATTTTAATCTTTCATGTTTGGATCGACCAGATGGCTTATTATTGCTGCTGTTGAAGGAAAAGGAAGACAAATGGCTCCCATCTTTTTTTAGGGAGAGTTCCCCTAAAAGGAAAATTGCATTCATATATTCAGTAATTGTGTAGTGTGGAGTTTTACATGTTTCGGTGTTTTTATCATAAGAAATATGGTGATGTTGATGAAAGAGCTGTGGAGTTGCCCACTAGTTCCCTACATTTTCTGTACATTTAATGTAGAGCAGATCATTCTATAAATATTAAATGCTTTCAGTAGAAATTATGTATTTTTGGTCTGTCAAATTCATACAGATATTCATATTCACATTCAAGTGACCCATGACCACACATTTATTATGTGCTGAATGTTTATTTCCTTAACATTAATATAACAGAAAATGCTACTTTTAATGATGGTTTTAATGATCTGTTCTTTATAAAAATGGACCTTACGTCTATACACCCTGATGACTCACCCCCAAAATTTCACTGATAGATTGGCATGCCTCCCCCCCGGCACACGGGGAGGGGGGAGGGCTTGGCTTCACTGAGACGCCGGCGAGGTTTCCAACCTTCTCATTGCTGAACTTTATCTCTGATTGCTCATTGGGGCTGTTCAGCATTTTTCCCCCGCTTTCAGTATGTCTGTTCATCTGCATCCTTCTTGGCTTGTGTTTGCCCCTTCAACGTGTTTCTTAGCTCACATTTTGTAATTGTATTCGGCATTCTTCATTAAATGCTGTGCTTGTATCTCTGCCGTTATCCATTACACGAGTATTGCATTCACTTTTCGTATGGAGCTGTATTGAATATTAAACATTCAGATAGAATGGTATTAAGCTACATCATCTACACAGTATATACTACATATACAGTGCCTTTTATATCTGGTTAAACACAATGACACCAGAAGTTTTTAAATGTAATATTGCACATTTCAGTCGGATTGGCTGTTTGTTTAGGGCCTTCTCTCTATCTCTGTTATTTAATTCTTGTGCTCTTTGCATTTTGAGCTTCTTGCCCTTCAACCCAATGTCAGGAATCCAAAAGGAGAACAATGAGGTTTAATCTCCGCACCTGACAATGATGCATGGCTTGGAGAAAAACACTTCTTAGGTGTTGGCATTAAAAAGCCATTTTCCCCATAACCCCCGCGCGAGAGAGCGCGGGAAGGAAAGCCCCAGCGTGCCACGCTTTTCATTGGCACTCAGAGATCGCGCGCCACCAAGATTGTCTCCACTGCTTCAATTACTTGATCTTTTCAACTTTGTTCAAAATGAAAAAGCCCGCAAGCGCCCAGTGCTGGAACAAAGACTCACCAGCTGTGTTCCCATGAAACACCCAACTTGGCCAGCTTCTCGTCCTCGCTATTGCTTTTTTTTTTAGTGTCTTATTCGATTCGTTAATGGTTATTAATTACTCTTCCTAGCACTCGCCATAATGTGTGGTTATCCGTTGATCTATTAGCATTGGAATTGTGACAACAGGTTTCCCTGCAGCATAGACTCCGTCAAACCAAAGCTCAATATAGCGTTCGATTAAGTCAACATTTACCGTAATATCTAATTAAACTGGAAAAAGATGGCGTTGTGGTAAAGTAATTGCTTGCGAACCAAATAAAGTGAAAAATGGAGGGCCTGAAAGGATAGTGGCACTTGGTTTTTTGAAGCGGCTTAATTTCAATTTAAAATGCTACAATGACCGCCATTGCTGTTTGGGATATAGAGCAGGTAAGTTTGGGCAAACTTACATAAATCTGCTTTGCGGAATATTGCTAAGTGTTGCAATGTGTGAACTGATTTTACGGTTTGATCTTTTCTGATTGAATGTGATTTCAGAGGACAGGTAATAAGGGTATCGATGACTTTGAAGTTTGTTTATGGAAGTGAATCCCTGCTGCCTGAACTTCAGTATGAAGAAGGAGATTAGAAAGTGCAGACCTTTGAAGAGAGCAGGACACTTTGAAGATTTTTCTGCAGTATCAGTAGCCTTTTCATTGTAGTCGTCTTACAATCAAAGCTGGAGTGCATTTGATCAATTAATGATTATTTTCTGACATAGAACCTGAAGCAAATACACCTGTTTGTTCTTACTTTTTCGCTCATAGTCAAAGTAAATAAAATGTGCTATTGTACTTTGAAAGGTAAAGACCCAAAGATGCGAAACGGCAGAGATGTGGTTATCCTCTATCAGAGCACATGCACGAATGCGGGGGCCTGAAGCGCAATGCAGGTTTATATAGAAATGTCACAACACCGCATGGCCGCCTACGCCGGCCGCGGCGGCTGCTTTCACATAGCGCCTGGATACTGTTATAACACTGCCATGAATCGTTCAGTTACTTAGAGATCTTCACCTTCAATCCCCGTTTCTGCCTTTTGTAAGTACAATTTAACATTTATTTTGGGCCGGTTGTCCTATACTTGTGTCTCTTAAGACATTCTGATGGTGTAAAGGAATCAGAAGAATGCATGGGAGGGCTGCTCTGCAGGAAAGCCGTATCCGTGGCTCTGCGATGTGCAGCATGTGCCATGCGCCAAGTCCCAGGGGGCCGCATGACGACTGCCCGTCCCACAGCTTGTGATGTCACTTGATGGTTCTGATGAGGGGCGGGCCCCTATATAGGGGCAGGAGCCTGGTTTACACAGCCCTGCCTTCCAGGAACAGTAGGCTGAGGGGAAATGCAGCCCCCGTGCTGTACTCGGGCCTAGAAATCACAACCGTGGGGCGGGGCGAGGGGGGCGGGGGGCCACCATGTGTCAGTGCAAAGCCGGCCACGCTGCCTGTGCAGAGACATCAGCTGGCACCCCTTTAAATCCCTGATGCATTACAGCATAATTATACACCTGCCAAATTGCTCCTTCATACGGCTATTTTGAGAATAAAAAATATGATGGACGAGAAGTGTTTACTCAGTTGCCATGGAAACTGTGTCAGGGACCGCATCTAATTGGCCTACACTGTGCTCTCCTCCTTGCTGAAAAGAACAGAGGCACTCGGAAAAACCAAAAGCTGTTTCCCCCACATTAAAGGAACAATGCGGTGTGGCCGCGCGCTCTGTCCAAAGGCCGAAACGCGACCCCTGATGCCGGTAGAGCAGGTGCCGGGGTAATTATAGTTCAATCAGCCGACAACTGTTGCTTTGAAAAGCGTGTGTGCTGACAAATAAAAGCTGGTCTCGCTGGAATTTCGCTTGTCGTAATCATAGTTGCTGAAGGTATAGCCCTTGTCAACTGTGGTGTTGTGCATCCCAAATATAACAAAGAACCCCCACCTAAATAAAACAGCAGTGCGGCTCCTGCGGAAGAGACAACGGCACAGAAAAAAAAAACTCCTGCGAGTCTCCTGTGAATCGGAACTCGTCCATTATTTAGAACTCTTGGTTATTCTTGCTCCGAAACGACAGTTGTAGTGTTAAGCTCAATAATTACACCTGAGCCGACAATACAGACTGTCCCCTTTGATATCACCCATGGCAGAAACTTCTCACTCAGTGTCTGTCAGTCCTCAGGTCAAAGTTCATCTTCTCTGTAATTCTCACGTGGGTGCAGCTGGTGCCTTGATTTTTAGCAAAATGTCTGTGAAGCAATGAGCATAATCACAGCGGCCTGTCACTGCCACTGCTGGATTTTTGTTTCCATGGTTTCGGTTTTGTTTGCCGTGGCTGTATTGTATAGTTTCATATCTTCACCCAGTCTGTAATGGCATATATTTTCAGAGAATACCCAGTTCACGCAATTAGAATGTTTAGATTTAATCAGAAAGAAGCTGGTTTCCCTGGCTGTCCGGCAAGTCTTTGTCGTTAACAGAGAATGTTTCCAGTCTAGAAACGATCTTGTAGTGAAAGGGCCCCCTTCCTGTTCCAATCTTAGCATTTTAAACGTCGTCGGCCTCGAATCCAGGTCCATTAGGTCGAAGCACGCCAGAAGCTGGGCTTCATAGCTTCTTTCTCGTGGTGGGCACGCAGAAGCATGAGAAACCGTCTCCATAAGTCCCGTCTTCTTCGGGCACGCCGCTGCGATTGATGAAACACAGGGCTAATCAAGGGGATAAATAAGAAATGAGCCAGCTGGAGAGAGAGCTGCCCCTGACAGCCAGCTGTGCCACTTGGAGGACACCCC
>JAODLD010000001.1:40384519-40397422 GCA_026781065.1 Mormyrops boulengeri
ATCTACCCCACCTGTCCCCGCCTGCCCCGCAGCAGCCCAGAGCCGTCCCTCACACAGGCCCGCAGATACTGCCCCCCTCACCCCTCGGTGACAGCCGCCCCCGCCGCTGCTCTCCACTCGCTCCCTGCCACTCACGTCAGGTCCGCCGCCGCCCTGTCAGCCGGCCGCAGGCGCAGTCAGGCCTGTCTGCCTGGGGAGCCTGTCGCCAGAGTCTCGGCTCATCTCGGGCGGCTGCGGGGCTGCTCAGCATCCCCTACATTTAAATCTCGGCGCGGCCCTGTGCTGTCGCTGCTCTGTGCTATTTCCCTGCTCGCAACTGACATTCTCTTGTTAGCTTGATTACAGCCTGATTGACTCTCTGATGGAAACAACAGGTATTAAAGCATTTTAGCTAATGTTAGTAATGGTGTGGTGACATCTTTCAACTGTTATAAAGGCCACAAAACAATAAGGTCACGCTGGAAGAAACACGAATACGCAACTGAACCATCGAAATGTATCTGCGTTTTTTTGAAGCCATAATGTAAAATCCTTAATCTGTTTTCCACTCCCCCCAAATGGTTTCATATATATAGTAATGTGATTTTCAGCAGTGTTTGCAATTCCATTTTATTAAAATTAAACAGAAGCTCTTGGGGTTGCCAGAGTGGAGTGTGCAGCATTGCACGGGGAGCGAAGGATAATGACTCCCCTGATTGATAATCAATGGCTGCTCATTGCAGATGTATTGTGTTCCTGTTCTAGAGTTCTCTTTTAATGTCGCTCTTTCCCTCTCTCGCCTCATTAAAAGATCCAGTTACTTTCAAACAGCTTTTTAATTTAACATAATGATTTTTGGAACAATGTATCAGATGTGGAGGAATCCCCCGGGATTAGACCCCTTCTTCAAGGTGCCTTTAAAGTGATTTTATTCACTGGTGAATGTATTTTTTGAAAGCGGTTTGTTTTAGGACATGATGGCATATTAGTATTTATAGTATAGTATTTATATTAGTATATTCTCTAATTATATCGGTAAGTAGTTAGTATGGGCACAAGCAGCTGCTGGATGAATGGAGTATCATCGTAAGTAATGGACATGCTAGTCCATCCATTTGCTGTAACTGCGTGTCCTATTCAGGGTCACCAGGGGTCCAGAACCTATGGGTGGAAAGCAGGGAACCAGCTCATCACAGAACACACTCACACACCATTCACAGCTGGTAATTCCAGTTAACCTCAGCATATTTTTGGACTGTGGAAAGCAGAGGACCCAGAGAAATTCCCTCAATGACAACATGCAAGCTCCACACACATGGAGCCATGAGAAAGACTCGAACCCAGATCCCCGAGGTGTGAGGTAACCACTGCACCAGCATCCCACCCTGGACATGCTAGTATTAATACTTCTTTAGCACGTTGAATGGTACTTTGCCTTTCAGTTATGCTGCTTATACATCATAAGATATTACTCCACATCTTTACTACGCCCACTCCTCTGTACTGAATAAGCATGTTTCTGGTGAAATCCAAACTTTAATGAAATGTTTTTTTATTATTCACAATTTCTGCTTGTTTTTAATGTTCCATTTTCCTTTTACAACACTCACATGTCCTGGGATACAATGGGAGCCATTAGTGAGAGATTTCCGGATACTTTTCTTTAACTCCTTGCCATCTGTCACATCATGAGCGATGTGACATTGTCTTTGGCACTTGGTGAATTAGTGCATCTTTAAGAACGAGCAGCTGGCGACGCGTAACCCCGGAGAGGTCTTTGACAGAGGCTTTCAAATTGATCAGCTAGAAGTCACTGGCCCTCTCTCCGCCTTGAACGCTCTTCCAACTCGGTGCAGGTGTCATGCTGCTCTGGCTCGTGACTTTGGACTGAACTGCACATGTGCCTGTGCTGTGAAACCAGAGGTAGGCAGAATGGACTGGGGAGCCAGTATGCATCTCCGCAGCCTGCACTGCACTGCCACCAGACAAAAGGGTCGGACAGCATAGATGAAAGGACACAGACGGGCTCAGGAAACCTTGGTCCCTCCTGCCGTAACTCCGGGGGGTAACATTACCATCTTAGTGAGCTCATATTGATTCCATGACCTCCACCCCATTTGCATAAACAGTACTCTGATATATTCATGGGTCTGGGCTAAGATATGAATAAGGTTCCTCTGTCATTTTTGGCTCCACTTCAATTCCTGTCAAATTAGAGTAAAATATTCATTTATTTGTGGACATCTATCAATGTGACAACCTTTATTATAAGATATCTTAATATACCTGTCATATCTTGTCCCTGGTCATTTCTGTAGTGGCCGTTAGAGGCACTACATGAAGGGCGGACGGCTTCCTGTGACGTTGTTGGTTATTCACTTTCAGTGCTGAGGACCTGTCTAGCCAGCGGTGCAGCTTGTTCCGCGCGTATCTTCCCTACCGAAGAGCTATCGTACGGCTATGGTATAGCTGCAGAAGTCAGCGTCAGGCTTAAAGCGGGTAAACATTTTCTGACATGTTTTCAATATGATTACATTAGAACAAGTGGCGTTTGATTGAGAAGCTACTATTCAAACCATGCAAATCATCAATCACAAGGAGCAGGGTATTAATTATTCAATAAAAGTCTAAATCAAGAATCAATGTTGGGAGTGGAGAAGAGGGAAATGGAGCATCCCAGCAGAGTGGGAGCGCAGAAAATAAAGAAGGAATAGGGAATTAATCCTCTCTCAGAGCTGCGGCTCGCGTCGTCTTCAGCTGTCAGAAACAACTGCCGCACCGCTGTTTCATCTCGCCAACTTTAAAGATGACTTTGGAAACACTTGATTTTCTTCGCCAAACTCGTTAGGTCTTTGTACCTCATTAGTTCAGGTTTTTGCCCCTCTTCCTGCTCTCTTTCTTTCCTTTTCTTCGAAGTCATCATTACAGCTCTTATGCTTCACACTTGCAGTTTGAAGTTTTAAATTGTAATGTGTGATCTTTGGCAATTACCGACTGGGCTAAATTTTTTCCTTGGGAATTTATTATTTACATTCAATTAAACAAATTGATCAATCAGCCCTTTGCGCTACTACTATAAGGAAGGAAGAGAGTAGGACACCGGCAGACTTAATCCACTACAAAGCTACCTACTGTAAGCCTCTGTACTCTCTTGAATTCAAAGCTGCCTTTCTCTGACTTCGTTGAGAAACTTTTTAGGAATGCCATCAGTTGCCAGTCAGGCTCATTAGTTTTAAGCTTGAGATCCTCAAAGTGTTTTGTCCGAAAAGAGCTTAGAACTTGCGCTTAACTCATGAGTTAAGGTAGTGTCATCTCTTTACCATTTGTCTTCTAGGTCACATAGCATGATATCTTAGTAAGCACAAGAAATACTTTTGATGTGTCGTATAATAATGTATCCATCCTTGTTTTCAAACTCCGTGTCAAAGTCATGGTCATAGTTCTTCAGTATTTGATATTACTACATGCATGGTCTTTATCAGTCACCTCCTACCTAATTTATGCCCCAAATTTAAGCACCAAAGTTCACAATGCTATATTAGTAATTGGACTATTGACTGAAGTAACTCTCGGCCCTTTCAGAGCCATGAAAGAGTCAGAGTCATATTTCTCTAATAGGATTATGCTCTAAAGCTGATGTGGCTATGATTTGGTTATAGTGAGAATTAATTTATTTGCAGTTTCCAGAAAAAAAATGTCTAGTTTATTACAGAAGACACAAGGCCAATACATCTGACAGGGCTATCTGATGTACACCTGAGGGCTATCTGATATATACATACACCTGACGGAGCTATCTGATGTACACCTGAGGGCTATCTGATATATACATACACCTGACGGAGCTATCTGATGTACACCTGAGGGCTATCTGATATATACATACACCTGACGGAGCTATCTGATATACACCTGAGGGCTATCTGATATATACATACACCTGACAGGCTATCCGATATACACCTGACAGGGCTATCCGATATACACCTGACAGGGCTATCCGATATACATCTGACAGGGCTATCCGATATACATCTGACAGGGCTATCCGATATACACCTGACAGTGCTATCTGATGTAAACCTGACGGGGCTATCTGATGTAAACCTGACGGGGCTATCTGATATACCCCTGACGGGGCTATCTGATATACGCCTGACAGGGTTATCTGACATACATCTGACAGGCTATGTTATATACACCTGTCAGGGTTATCTGATATACATCTGACAGGGCCATCTGATATAAACCTGACAGGGCCATCTGATATACATCTGACAGGCTATGTGATATACACCTGACAGGGTTATCTGATATACATCTGACAGGCTATGTGATATACACCTGACAGGGTTATCTGATATACATCTGACAGGCTATGTGATATACCCCTGACAGGGCTATCTGATATACGCCTGACAGGGTTATCTGACATACATCTGACAGGCTATGTGATATACCCCTGACAGGGCTATCTGATATACACCTAACAACTAATTAGTATCACAGGTGCCTTCAAGCTTTTCATCAGCCATTCAGCCTATTTAAAGAAAAAGAACATGCTACTGTGTTGTTTGGTATCATTGTGTCACCACACTGAACCAGACCAGAGAAAGCAAAGGAGAGAGCTGTCTGAGGAGCTCAGAAAGAAGATTATAGATAACCATGTTAAAGATAAGGGCTATAAGAACATCTCCAAGCAGCTTCATGTTCCTGTGACCACAGCTGCCAATATTATTAAAAAGTATACGGTTCATGGGACAAGCCAACCTCCCACTGTTGGCAGTGATTGCTGCAAAAGGTGGTGTCACAAAATATTAAATTAAGGGTACCATCTTTTTTGTCTGTGCCATTTTCATTTGTTTAATTATATAAAATATTCGACTGAATCAATCATCAAAAGCAAAATCTGATTTGTGTTAAATATGGAATAAACAATAAGGGGTGCCATTAAACTTTTGTCAGTTTCAAGTTATTTCAGAGAATTTGTATTTTTCCATCATTTGACAGCAGCCTTGCTTTATCACGTACTGTACAAGCTTCCCCAAGATGATCATGGTCTATGAGGTCATATTTTAGGAACTGCTTGCTGTCTTTAGATCTGGAGTGTGAAGAAACTGGTATCTTCTGGAAATAGAAGGTGAAATGTATGTTTTACCCCAATAACTTACCTGTGATGCTGGTTCTGGCCGTATCCAAAGAACCAGAAGAATTGGTGGAGATTATCATATTGTTCATCATTTTTTGTGCATGACAGATACTTAGTGCCTTAATCATGACATTCCCAAGAGCGTGGTCACGAGTGACCCATGCAAGCCGGAAAACAGCTGGACAGAAAAGCCTTGTTTGTTTACATCTAGGGTCACATGCTAGCAGCAAACCGCATCCCGAGGGCAACCTGAAGAGCATTTCTGTAGACAATGTTCTTCAGTGTGGGTGCTGTGTGGTGACCGTGCTGGGACCATGTGTATTCCTGAAACCCAGTACCGCAGGTCCACTCCATGCATGTTAAACAATACTGGCTCAACAATGGCACGTGAATTAGCATCCCCTGCCTTTTCTGTATTTATTCATAATTACATCCCCAGAGGCCTCTGAGAGGATCTGGCAGCACACGACTGAGTATCCTGTGTGTCTCACAGCTCAGAATCAACATCATCTACATGGAAACACTCCAAATAAAAAAGTATGGCTTCATGAGACGGAAATGCGGGCGATTCTGGTATTTTGATTGCTTTGTATATTGACCTTAAATACTTTTTATTTAAGGTGTGTGTTTTTTTTTTTAGGTTATTGTTATTGCCAGTGAATTTCATCTTTCATAAAATAAGTGAAAATGGACGCTGACTGATCCTAAGCATATATGTTGTCCCGGTGTTTTGGAAAACTCAAGTCCACACTGGTTATCAGCTGAAAGTCACTGCTCTGCTGTCGCAGTGTCTTTAAAAAGCACAGTCACTCGCTTGCCAGCAAGTGACATGTGCTGCTTTGTGCTGCGTGTGACTGCACTTCAGAAAAGTGCTCTTTTCTCCAAAAACACAACTTTCCCACAAAGTACTTTTTAAATGCATTCAGTAAGTATTTCAGTTGATGCACAGCATGTGATAGGTGCTGAGAATCTGCCCTTCAAGTCATGCACAAGTAATGGTTTATAGCAATAGTAACTTTTACTTGTTTACTATTTTTCTCCAAAACAATCCAAGTAGACCTTAATTAGACTCTTTAAGTAGACTCCAATTAAGTAGACCTTAATTGCTTTTGTCCAGTCTGTGTTCCAATATTCCAGTTTAATGGTATGTAAATTCCTTGTGCTTTATGTGAAATGTTTGGGGGATTGAAATCCAATTCCATTTGATGAGTAGGATGGAGAATGGAGTCCCTCTCCATCCCTGGAAGGAGTCCTTTCCCTGCTGATGTTCTGCAAGCAGACATTTCTTGGCCAGGATTTGCCTTCCAAACCTGCAGAAGTCATTTTCTCATGTCTATGCCATGGCTAGGTCTGTCTGTAGTTAGCCATTTAAGTGAATCCTCACGTCGGGCAGGATGAATCAGAAAATTCACTGAAGCTGGTTTAATTGGGATATTAGGGAAACTTCTGGTTAAAAAAAAATGCCCATTTATAATGGCCAGTTCGTAATTCGCTTCCGGTTGCCGTCTCCATGTGGTACTGCAGATCTGGAGCTGAAGCACCGCGCGGTCGCTCTGTAATCAGCTGCGTCAGGCTCCGCTTCATACGGAGGGGGAGAGGATATGAGTGAAGCCAAAATGTGCTGCATGCATTCCATGTGCAATTAATGGTCATTGAGACTTTAAGAAGGATAAATGGCCAGGTTGCCTGGTGCAGCGTTCCTCTGCTTGATTACAGAGAGGTAATGCTGAACCTGTTTTTTTCTCTTTTTTATATAAGTACCTCTGAGGGAATAGGTTCACTCAATTCCCGTTAAACTGGCTCATATTCTAAAAACAAATATGGGCTTAGTACTGAGCTTTCTGCATGAACTAAAGGAAAATATTACAAACCACGTTTCATAAATTGATTAATCAAACAGCTTGTTGTCATTAATCTTACCCTAATTAAGGGGGCAGTGCTTTTCACGTCTTTTAAGCTGTAAGTGGTGAAGAGGCTCTGGCATAACTAAAGCATGCTAACCTTGCTAACGAGAAGATGCTTTCCAGGCAGAGTCTGCTAATGGCCATCGCAGATCCGGACCAACCCCACTGTGCAGTTTGAGAAATTATATCATTGCTTTTGCACGAATCTGATTTTTTTTTTTAACATACAATTACTAAGCTGTGTTTTGCTATTTTAAGCCTCTTTGTAGAGTGGAATGTTCCTACAAGATCATTGCAAAGTCTACAGATGTGGGTTCGGTAAGATGCGCTTTCTGAACTGCGATGGATGCCAATGTTGAAAAATTGAGGGTATACATATAATAAACAGTTTAATTTGCTTTCATAACTTAAGACCACAGCCTTTTTGGAAGGCATGCTATATAGCAGTAATAATAGTGGGTAAAGTGGGATGTTGTCCCAGATTACTGAAAAAACTATGTTTGGTAGCCTTGTCAAATTTTATATATGTTTATTGGAATATATATGTATAATATAACATCTTGTATGGGTTAATTGTTGATTATATGCCATCAGCCAGCTAGTACTACTGTTACTGGCATTTCTAAGACCTAAGGTGTCATTTTCTTATTTCCATAGAATCACCCTTTTTGCTGTGGATGTATCTCCTAGTGCCATGATGATTATGAGTCTGCTGTGTGCCAGCACAGTCCCACCAACACCATTTCCTAATTCCTGCAGAGGATCCGTCAAATCACGCTACCAACCACACAAGGGACAAACCCATCTGGTTCTTTGAACAATCTGAGATCTGCACATGGCAAAGCAAGTGCCACTGACCTGGGAACAACAGATGGAATCTTTGATAGATATTATACAACATTGTTTTTAAGCCATTGTGATTTTACTGGAGTTGTCAATTGACTAGGTAGAGACCAGAGGGAATTCTGGCAATTCGCTCTGGAAGATTTAACAGGCAAAGGTCATATTGAAGAAACAGTTTGATGGGGAAAAGAAACTCACATATGAAATATATTTGACCATCAGTAAAATCACAGAAACTTCTGAAAAAGCAGTCTTTGAAAAAGCAGCGACCTCTCCATTAACTTTTCTCTACAAACGGTTGATTACCGTGTTTGACATGTTAGCATGTTAGCTGATGGTCTGGCATGAAACATGTTACATGATCCTATGGTAAGGCTGGGACGTCTCAGGACATTATCTCAGCTGCTACATACAGCCTAGCTTGCTGTGCGCACAGGGTACAGCAGTGGCGTGCAAAGACACTAACGTGACAGCTGTCCATCCAGGGCTCGTGTTGTTATACTCCATCTGTATGGCTCCCGTAAAATATCTGACTGTGGAACTCAGAAAGAGAAAGTTTGTTGCGAATCGATTTAGGCTGAAGCATTGACTAAACCTCCAAGTATAAATATTTGGCCTGTGAATCTTGTTTGAAAAATTGTTCAGAATTCAAAATGTCTTTTCTTCATTTCCCTCTCTCCCTCTCCTTCTCTCTCTCCTCCAAAACCTGTTAGACCTTTCCCATTCATGATCAGACCTGTGATCTCTCAGGAGCAACATCAACCCCACTGCTTGGCTATTTCCCATCATCTTAACACACACACACACACGTGCACCTCAAATCTCATTATGTTTTCTGCTTTGTATTCTAAGAATTACAGTTATTTCCTTTACACTCATGTGTTGATTACTCTACTTTTTTCTGACAGCTAAAAATTACAAACAGATAGAAACAATGAAATTATCCTGAGACGTCTGAGAATACACTAATTACAGAAGTGGGGTATTTTTGGTTTGCTTTTGTTTAACAACAAGACGTACCGTAAAACAGCTGTGAAACTAGCGTAAGGATGCTGTTAAAAACCTATAAAGATGAGAGGAAAGCAGGCAGAAATCTGTAAAGATGAGAGGGAAGCAGGCAGAAATCTGTAAAGATGAGAGGGAAGCAGGCAGAAATCTGTAAAGATGAGAGGAAAGCACGCAGAAATCTGTAAAGATGAGAGGAAGACACGCAGAAATCTAAAGATGAAGAGGAAGACACGCAGAAATCGGTAAAGATGAGAGGAAAGCAGGCAGAAATCTGTAAAGATGAGAGGAAAGCAGGCAGAAATCTGGAATCTTTTCTCTGACCCCAGCTGAATTAGTCCCTCTTTACAGCAGCAGTTACACTTAATCATTAATCACTGAACCATCCTGGATGTTATCAACAACATCAAAACATAATTAAAGGTCAATGCTTTAACTGTAAGCAAAGTGTTAACCATTTCAAAAATGGCCTCATTCTTATCCAGGGCAAGAATCTCAAGTAGCCAAAGAGCCCGGCCCTCGCACGGTATACTGAATTGTAATGGTTGGCTAAAAAAGCCTGACAGCAATACCTGACATGGGCATTAAATCATTGCCCCAAGGAATCCTCCATCTAGCTCCTCTTGACAAGAACACTGTCATCTCTTCCAGGGTATTACCTATCCCTCTTGACAACACTGGATCAGAATTAGTCATGGCATTAGATGTAAATTGGTGCTGTTCAAGGATAATAATGAGCACCAAGATACATGTCGGTGTCGTTGACATGACGACATCTTGATACTGTCTTCCACTGGTTTATTATGTCTAATGGTATTCCGACCTCGAAGGCTACAAAGTTTATTTTCAGGTCATACGTTTCTATTTTTGTTTGTCTGGACACTTCCTTTTGCAAAGTGCCCAGGCAGTGGGAGCCCAAAAAGGGCAGGCCTCTCGCTCTGTACCTGTCTTACGTCTGACTGCTGATGACCACTTCCCTGACATTGTTTGACATGGAAAGGGCTATGCGACAGAAGGCCGAATATGCTATTGTTGCACATAACTAAATGGCTTTTATGTTTATTTACAATCAATTTGGAAGACATATTTGCATTAACTTACCATGTAATATGCATTGGCATATTTGGTTAATATATTTTTCTGGGTTATTCCCTGCTTTGCACCCATTGCTTTCGGGATAGGCTCCGGACCCCAGTGACCCTGCATAGGACAAGGGGGTATGGAAGATGGATGGACGGATGGATGGATGGATGGATTTTATAGGAGACTTGTTTTTTTCCATTAGCATCTCTAGTTAGACATCCTAGGTCATTACTATGCTGCTACTACTACCTTGCTAGGCCTCACATTACTATGCTGCTACTACTACCTTGCTAGGCCTTACATTACTATGCTGCTACTACCTTGCTAGGCCTTACATTGCTATGCTGCTACTACCACCTTGTTAGGCTTTACATTACTATGCTGCTACTACTACCTTGCTAGGCCTTACATTACTATGCTGCTACTACTACCTTGTTAGGCCTTACATTACTATGCTGCTACTACTACCTTGCTAGTCCTTACATTACTGTGCTGCTACTACTACCTTGTTAGGCCTTACATTACTATGCTGATACTACTACCTTGCTAGGCCTTACATTACTATGCTGCTACTACTACCTTGCTAGGCCTTACATTACTATGCTGCTACTACTACCTTGCTAGGCCTTACATTACTATGCTGCTACTACCTTGCTAGGTCTTACATTACTATGCTGCTCCTACTACCTTGCTAGGTCTTACATTACTATGCTGCTACTACTACCTTGCTAGGTCTTACATTACTATGCTACGCCTATTCATCACAGAAGTGTTTTGCTTTTGGCAATTGTAGTTTAAAACCAAGGCTCTTGGCATCTTAATCTTTAATTGTCCCGTTTTCACTGCTAAATGTTTTCTTAATTGGTAAGTGTACTGCTTGGTTCTGTAGTCATTTAAAATAAAGATAGCTGTTGGTTTTTAATTGTGCTGGCATTGTAATTTGATCCATGATAATTAACATCTAATAAATATTCAGTAAAATAAGCATAATTGCTTCCACATCATATACACACAGAATATTAATTATTGCTCTTTGCTACGTGACTTAAGTGTCAAGTGACGCAACCATGATGAGGCCTCATCTGCTCCTTCATAAAAGCAATAGGTGATGTCAGCAGCAGTGAATGACACCAAAAGTTTCACCAAGAAGGGACAAGATGATGTCACTCTCTAAGCAGGTAGACAGGAGGCAGCTGATCCTTCAGACAGGCTAATTAAAAACATTTAATAAGCATTGATTGGAGGTAGCAGAGGCGGAGAATTAAGCCAGAGGCTGTGTGCGGCCATGAGCATGTATTCCCGGGTGTTTATGATTTAAAATTAGGGGTGCATTGAGGCTTTTTACTGTTTTTTTTTGTAAAATTAACATGCATTCATGTTGCTTTCGACAGCATTTGGAAATCACAGACTGGAGAGCTGGGATTTACCCAAGATCACTAATCACAGATGGTGTAATCCAACACAGTACTATTTGGTCCAGGCAGGTAGACTGTCCATTGTTTGATTGGCACTTTCATTGGCAGTAAACTGAGCTCAGCAGTCTCGTTTAAGTCATCCACAGCACCAGGCAGCATCACGAGGAACGTCATGAAATAAGTATGAAGCAGAAAAAAAATCAGAGTGAGAGGACGTTTGTTTTGATGTCCTGCTCCTCCTCTGAGTTCCTTGTGGTGCCTCCCTTTAACCGGAAGGTTAGCCCTGAAGGTTAAAGGGAGCGTGTGGCATCTTGCTAATCTCCTCACTCCACCAGGCTGGAGCTCACGGAGAGATGATGTATTCCTGTAAGCAGTAGTAGCATAGAACAAGACTTGTGTCAAATGCCCTAATGGAGAAAAATGTGTCCGACTCTGAACAAAGGGAAGCACCCCTCCGCAGACTGTGTCATACACAGTTCCGGGGCTCGGCTGTCCTCTTACATGCCTGAATTAATCCTAGGAAACACTGCAGGAATATGGCAGTGCTGTCAGCTTTTCCTAAGACTCTAGGTTTTGATTTCGGAACTTGCGTTTGCATCTGTGCCGACAACAGTCCAAAGAGCAGGGGGGCTTGTGTCACACCCTGGATGAGCGGAAAGATGAGTTGAAGAGCCAGAGGATCACCAACAGGCGTCACTCTCTGCCTTTCCTGAAGTACTGTCTTCCATCTCTGTTGTCTAATTATATGTTCAGATATTGATTCCCCAGATAAATGGCATTGTTCATTCATGCTTGTGCATTTTAATCTGAGGAAGGACATTGTGACTGTAAGGTCAGCGCTCTCTCATCCTAGTGTTTGTTTGGTTTGCTGCTGAGTTTTTGTAGCATTTATTCACTGTTACTTTATCCTTTTGGATTTATTATTACTTTGAACACTCTCTCTCCTGTGTTCCCCTGCTGTTTTTTAATGTTTTATGTATCAGTCAAACAGGTTAGGTAACTTACTATACTGACGTGGAACTCATTGCTTTTATAGGGGAAAAATCTTTCTCTTCCAAGTGCTGCACTCTGCATAAGTGAAATTGACACTCCTTTCAATACATGGAGAAGGTGTGTTATTGAGAAAGACATATTTTATTCTGTGGCTTTTACATCACAGACATGTGGCCATGTGCTCAGATCAGAGATGCCGCTCGCAGGTGGAATGGGGCAGACGGCATTTGTAGTGAATAGATAAACAGATAAATCAACTGACAACGAATACACTCTAAAGTTTAGAAAAAGCTTCCTTTTTACCTCTCAACAGGCCAAAGTTAAGTAATTGAATGACATATAGTTAATATATTACTGTAGGACTTTTATTGACTGCAGATCTGTGCATCATGAACCACAGCCTGGTCACAGCATGTCTGATCTCAAGCTCCAAGTAGATATGTGTTACCTTTATATATACTTTTAAACATATATATGTACATACATTTACATATATATATATATATATATATATATATACACACACACACAC
>JAODLD010000001.1:40405913-40425103 GCA_026781065.1 Mormyrops boulengeri
CTTTTCCCCCCTGCCAACCACCGTACCCCCACTATCCTCTCCCCCCCGCCCGCCCCGCCCCGCCCGCGGCCCCCCCCCCCCCCCCCCCGGGGAAGGGACAGGAATCTCCAAGGTCTGAATTATTCTTAGCGTCGACCAATTAACACCCTGTATCTTCTTTTATGTTAACTTCAATTAGGGCTCTTTTCACTTTTTTAGTTCTTTTCTTCTCCATACTTGGAGAGTGTCAGGCACACAGATCAAAGCGCAACGCTGTGGTCCAGGCACCACAGGTAACACTGCTTTGCATAAGAATCTGCATATTGCAAAGAAGGGTTTCTTTCTTTTTGCATGAATTAAAAGGCCAGGGGGACTGACTGCCTGGTATGGAAGCGCAGAAGGCCCACGCGCACATGCCATGCCTCTACCCGCTGATCTCCATTCCTCGGATGCAGCGGCACCGACGGCGGGGTATCCATGCAGCAATAGGGCCCATAGATCATCTCCATATGGACAAAATTTCACCCTTCTTTGTTGCTCATTTCACATGGATTTTTGTCTAGTTTGGTTTCTGGCATGTTCTAATAGCTTATTTCTAGACAGCACTTCGGTGTTTTTCTCAACCGTACGATAACGCCATCACTGTTAATACTTTTAATAATTAATCGTTTTTTGTGGAACACCCACATATTTTGTTTACCAGATCAGTTACTTCACAGCTAATGCCCCCACCCTCATAAATTACAGTTGTCAGTTTTGTGTTCGCCAGTGGCAACTGTAGAATGTCACAGCAGGACTGACATTCTAAATAAGAGTCTGGTCATTTTTTCTGTCCCTTGCTTTCTGCCACAGGAATAGCACTGAAAACCAAGCAAGATGTGAAATGAAATCATTGGACAGAGTCATGTTTAATCCTTCACTTAGTCTTAAACTTTGGGATAACACTAAACCTTAAAGTAAAATTTTATATATTTGCTATTTTGCTTTCTTTGTAAGATTTACCCTTATGTAAAGCTAAATATCCTCTGTGTTGCACACGCAGCATTAAACATGTGTAGCACATACTTCAGCCAGACATGGTCCTGGATGCACGTCGTTATTAAGGGGAACAGCAATAACCTAATTTTCTTTATATTCATTTGTTTATTTAATTGCTAATTTCATAGTTTGTTGTTACTGATGCTAAAGGCTTTGAAACGGCAGCTAGTTAAAGATTAAAATGTGTATATATATATATAATTAACCTGCATTAAAAGTCAAAAGTATCAATAAATCAATTTGAGGATAAGCTGAGAAACGACTGTTTGGTCCTCCTCCGCATTATTTATTTATTTATTTATTGACCTCCTACTAACGTCTGTCCTCGAGGTATCGAATGCTATTTATGGGCAAGTGTTGACATAATAATATAAGCCAGCAATAAAGTGGAGTTTTTTCACAGTGCTGTTGCTGTGCTCTGTGCAGGGAAAGCCTGCTACCTCTCCCTGCTCTGCATGGATGGACGCACCTTCATTGCGCTGCACAGGGTTACCCGCCTCATCTCTGTTATACATGCGGCCCTGTGTTCATATGGCAATCATTACAGCACTCACACCCAATAGTGTTTCATCAGGTGTCAGGCCAAGAAACCAAAAAGTCAAACATTATCTTTCAATGTTTTTGAACATCGCTTACTCTGTACATAGCGCTGTCTCCGGTGTAATCACAAGGTCCTCACGATGTACAAGTCCAAGCCAAAAAGCAACACATTTACACATCAGATGCAATAGGAATTATGTATACTGTGTGGGAAAAAATAATATACTCCATTATATTTGTTTATTTTAAACATGTGGACACACATCCTTAATGTATACCTCTTGACTATATGCATTTAATGTTTTTTATATATATATATAAGCATCAAAGCACTTTGTCAGACACGGTTCCTTTGTCGCATTGTTTTGATAACCTTGATGCCTCAAAGCATTAGCTTAGTAAATTCTTTTACCCTGCTTGATGTTGGAAGTGCTCAGAAATACTCCAGGGCCTGTTCACCAGCTGAGGATACATAGGATACACTGCCATCTAGTGTACAGAAACATCCCCTGCCAACCAGGCCAGAATAACTATGAGCTGAATAGTATCTTAAGCACACGTCTCATGTGCTGATGTTCTTGCTGTTTGATGCCCTTAATCGCACTATACCTCCTCAAGGAAATTCTGGCTGCATAAATTCATGGACCGAAACCCATTCAGGCAGCAATGGGTCAGACTTGAGTTGGTCTTACTTTCCTCCTGTGAAAAGCTGTGTTTGAATGGATGACCGAAACACGTGGAGATGACCTCTGCTCACTTCTCTGCAAATAGCCCACAGACTAGGCTGGCTAGAAGGTGACTATAAGAAGGTTCTATGTTTCCTCCTTGCTCCAGTTTCCGGCAGTGGGCAGCTGGCCGGCCCTCTCCGTGCAGAGCAGCCTCACTCCCAAGGCCGCTAATGTAATTGCCTTCCATTGATCCTGTCCTGCTGAGCGGCTCGCCCCATCCGTTTTCCAGCAGGGGCCTGCCATGCCAGCGATACCCCTTGATGTGAAAAGTGTGCGTCCTTTTCAGCGCTCATAAAGTGCCGGGTTTCTCATACGATGCGCTGGCGTTGTGACAAATGGAGATTTCCAAAGAAAAAAAGTGGTACAGAAGGGGTAGGGGCCTTTATGGGGGAAAAGAGAGCTTATTAGTTATTACACAGGTAGGAAGAGACTCTGTCAACTACACAGGTTTGTTTGGCCATGGATACTGGAGGGCCTGTTCGCGAAGACTGCCTGCTTTCATTATGGCTTGAGACACAGCCAGACCTGCGTGTTCTGAGAATTAAGGCAGCACACCAAGCATTGCAAGGTGTTCTAGAGCCGGCTTCATCACTCAGACCATCTTCTGATGGTCATGTGATGTCAGCATCCGAAAAGCAGTGCCAGTGTTCTTTGGCAGACACTCGACGGCTGAGCTGCGTCCGAGAGTGCTGGCGAGTGTGCGTCTCTAGGAGAACATTATCACCAGGACCTACAGACAGGCCTGAGACTCTGGCATGCACACTGTGCCTTGTATGAGTGGAAAAAGTGAAAACAATACACACGGTTTTAGGCTGTAGCTAACCTCAAAAAAACATTAAAATCTGATCAAACCTTTTTCGTTTTTTTAAATCTGGAAACAGATTCTTTGGCAGGCCTGTAGATGTTTCCCGGCTTAGATTTCAGTTTGCTACTCTTAATGAACAAGCTAAAATAAACACAAATCTGTTCACCGTCATTAAGTAGTTTGTTAAACTAAGGCCTGAAGTTCTTGTGGAGATACTCAAAATGTAAGAAATGAAAGGAATCTTTTGGTAACCTCGTGCCCAGAAATAAGTGTTTATATACTCTTGGCACTGAAGGTAATTCTGAATGTTAGCTGTAAATATGAACCGCTGTGGTGATGCGTATTTCATGATTTTGCTGGTCAGTTTTAAACATCACATGGAATTACTACTAGTCCTGTCTTTGAAGTTGTTTTCTGTACTTCTGTGTTAAGGCAAAGTTATGGAACCCATTATCAAATACAAAAGAAATCATATACAATCGCAATATTCCAATAATCTCATTTTTAAATGAACAAGTTATTTAAGAGGAAATGAGATCCTAGCTCTTGCTAATTTAATACACATGGATTAGTCTCGTCAATTTCAGTCTCTTGATGTTTTCCATGATGTTTTGGAGATGTACTGTTGGTATAGGGGATAAATAAGTGTATGACTTTATTAGTTTGTACATCAAACACACCAGATTAATTTATCATTCAAATGAAAAATATTTGTAATGTATAGACTCCAATTCTGGCAGATAACTGAAAAAACTAAATTACTGCTGAATGGCAGTTTGACAGGACCCAACTCTAATGCCGGCGTTTGTGCCGAGAGTCAGCTCCAGCATCGCACACCAGTAATTGATACTTCCGTAACGGAGCATTGAAGCAGAGCTTCCACCAAAACAGGCATTTTGTCGCCCAGCTCCCCTCTTGTCAATTATGGAAATGAGATGAGCTGGGATTTGTGTCGGGGTGAATTGATGAGACAGAGTGAGTGAGGCTGTTTAAAGGATGCCGAGCATCGGCGTCTGCTGCATTAACGGGCTACTGATCTCGCTCGCTGTAGACTGATCTCACGGCTCTCCACCGCCGACTGACATGCGCTCCCTCATAAGATGGGACATTTATATATATGTTCCCTGCCGTGTCAAAGGAGATATTTTTAAATTTTTACAACTCCCTGTGCAACCATTTATTTATTTCACTACACATGTTACAAGCTGGCTTGCAAGTACAACAAGCTGATAATGAACACAGATACCACGAGGGAGGCGCTGGTGAAGAAACGTTCTCCAGAAGAAAAGTGCAATGTTGACGTAACGTAAAAACCATGATGAAATCCTTGGAATTAGAAAGAAGGCTGAACGGCAGAGGAATAAATCCCTTGGAAAATGAACAGCTCGCGTCAAACAACAGAATACAACACTGAACCCAAGTTACAATCCAGTGATGACAACAAAGGCACCTCTACGACACACATAAAAGGGAGAGTCGTTGGGGCGAACATTTGTACCATTATAAGAAAACAGCACACAATACTGTAGTTTCCAAACTCGAGCCATTAAGACCGTGACGTAAATCAACAGATAAAACAACATTTTTGAAAAGAGACTGTGTTCAATTTTTTAGGTCAACCTACTTAAAAGCAATCCTTTAAAATTCATGAAATAATTAAGAAAATCTGAGGTAATAGCCATCCCCTTTATCTTGAAAGCCACTAAAAGCAGTTAATACTATCAAATATCATATAAACAGCATCAATGAGCCATTTCCTCCGATTATTACTGATGGAATGTTGGGCCTTCCTTTAATAAATCGATAAGAGTAAATTGCTCATTCAAAAGTACTGTAATTAACCAAAAAACTATACGGTGAGTATCTCCAATCAGCCTCCCTGACATGTGATCCTTTGACCCTAAATCAGCTCTCTTCCATACCACTCGGTTGTTTGCCTCAGGTTCCAAAGGAGCGCCGCATTAAGCAGTCATGCAGCAGGCACGGGCGGACTGGGGTTCGCATTTCTCAGCTGTGACATAAGCACACAACAGCTGCATTGATTCTGTCTTCAATAACCGCATTATCAGAGATTTTTTAACAGTATAACTGCTGCTGAGGTGCGGTTTTTTGGGTAGAAATGCTGCTGGCTGTTCTTGTGTGGAGGCACTGATGGTCTTGCTTGCTCCTTTTTCAAGGGGTCGGCTGGGGCAGAAGCTCACACACACACACAGTGCCTCCTGGGGACCGAGTATCACATCTCCAGGTACACCAACTCTGTCAAAACAGAAGAACATCTACTCATTAATGATCACTCATGTTTTTCCGCCTCACTCGGTATTTAGTATGGTTCATGCTTTAAAATAATCTTTATTTTTTTTGTATGACTGTTTTAAGTTTCCCGACTAAGAAATAAATAGTTTGGCTGATTTGGGTCTCCTGTAAGGGTGTTTGGTTATAATTGCATGATTGCTTCCATGGCAAGTGGTCACAAACACATTAGGTATAGTGTAAGGCCTTGTGACAACGAGGGGAGATTAACCCCCAACACGAGGAAGGTGTGCCGTCGGCGTGCTGGACCGCTGCTGTCACAAAGGAGCTGAGATGCTCTGCACAGTACAGTGACCTGTTTATTTATGAGCCTATAAATAAATTTCAAAAGACTTTATGAAAAAAGCAAATGCACTCATCTCATCAAAAAAACTGAAAACTAGGTAATCTCAGTTGGAAAGTGCAGACTTCTGAGCGCTACCGGAGTGAATAAGAAAGGCACATGTCTCTCCTCAGCCCGTGTTGTGTGTATCTCGAAAGCAAAGGCACTCTCTTGTCTTCCGAAAGTGCAGTTAGCAGAAGCACATTTATGACGAAATTATGAAAGGTGTAGAGGGAGAATTGTGTGGCTTTGAGTCTGGTCACAAATCCTGCGATGAAAAGCGCTGTTCCGTTCACCTCACGTCCCAGCTCTGTTGATGATGTTAGTGTGCAGTTCTTACACGAATAAGGAGGAAACTTCAGAGGAAAGACAAAGCAAACGGCACCCTAGCAACAAGCCTCTGTATCGTAAGATTGGATGACTTTTGAAAGATGCCCTAAAAAGATTGAAGAGAATAACAAAGATTTCCACAGATATGACACACATCCTTAACTTGTGTAGCATGGCTTCCTTTTAGTGTCCTAATTGGCTATTTCTGTTTCTAGCCAAAAAAAATACAAGGATGTCTTGCATTTTTATAACATCACAACCTAATGTTTCCAAGCCACCTGGTGTGAATACGCAGAAGCCTGCATTGCATTTTTTGTGAATGCTGCCAACAGGGAAAAATGGCTTGATTTAAAAGCATATGACACCTAGAAATCTAGAATAATCAACAAGTCAAACTATGGGTGGCCAGACATTTTGTAAAAGCAGCACTGGCACGAATGGACCGGAGTGTAATTTAAATGCGAATGTTATTTTTATGGAAAGTGTGACATTAGTAGGAGGATGGAGAAATGCCTGATGCCGGTCGTTTTTCATACAGCTGTCTCTGATATCAATATTACTATTAAATAAAACTGTAACTCTGCTTCAAAGAGTTCAACCTGTGAAAAAGGGATGAATGATTTCATTTGTACTTTCTTGATTTCGTACGTTTAGGCCCAGAGTTGAGTTGTACTATTTCTGCTGTGCGATTATTCACACTTTTGATCGATGCAACACTGAACAAAACTGAACAAAAACAGTTGGGGAATCATTGGGGCGATCAAACAGCTGTGGGGTCTTTGCTCTGCACAGCCAAACCTTTGGCTCGCTAATGCCATGTAGCGCCCGGTCAGCCCCCCAGTATCCCGCCTCTCTCTCCCTGTGCCTTCCGGCCACACTGCCACAGCACAGAAGCAGTTCCCACACCAAGCCGGGGCAGAACGCTCCCTCACAGTCCCCTCCTCCTGTGACTCTTTGGGGGCACGTTAACTGTGAATGAATTTGTGTGGTCCCTTGTTTTGTAAAACTGAGAAATAAACTAATGGAAGTTTTAATATTACAGTCATTCCAGTTTTACATTCAGTCCTTTTAAGAAGACACACCATTGTCAGATGATTCATAAACCAGCAAGCAGAACTCCAGACCCGACCTAAATGACAGAGTCGCTTTAAATAGTCACATGACATGGCTGCTGAGTTGGCTGGTTGAAATACTGAACTTGTGCAGCTTGTGGACATTAGTATTCTTAACACTTCTCACGAATATAATTAGTACACCAGTAACCAAAGAGGAAATTCATGTGAACTACATTATTTCATCTTTAATCTTCATTTTGAACTCTGCCAGATGTACTGCTATACTAACAGTAAGCAAGAAAAACCTTTTCCAGTTGGTTTTATATAAAATATTTTAAACTTCAGGCTGTCTTTCTGTTTAAAGGGTCCCCAGTCCAGTAAAATTATCAGATTGTATTTTATTGTTTGCTGAGGTGTCTATTGACATCGGCCTCTTTTTCCAAAGCTCGCCGGAGTAACATCAGCAGTCTGGATCCAAACACAGAACACAAGCCCCAAAGTACAAACACTGATGCTCCTGTTTCTAGAAGACTGTGTGTAAAAACTGCATCTGTCTTTGAGTAAATCCGGCTGAATACTGTGTGTAGTTCTACATCCTGGATGTGAACTTCCTGAAATACAAGAGAATACAGCTGACACCTGTAAAATTTAGCCTTATTTGGGCAGAAACAGTAAACAAAAAACGGAACTGGAGTACTTTGGTTGGAAAACAATTCAAACTCAGGCACAGTGACATTTATTATACAGTCCATGCACTTGTATTTTTTCATGCTGACCTAAAGACCATTCCTCACTCTCTTCTGTGTAATGTGATCTGGGACATATTAGTCCTGTGTCTATTTTTAGGAAAGCAAACCAGCTGAGCCTCTTACCTTGATTCTCTCCATTGTCACTCACCAGTCGTTTTTCCAAAGGATGCAGTGGAGGTGCCATGCTGTCGGGGGCGGCCGCCCTGTAACAATCAATGAGGTCGTTCAGCGTCTCGAAACACTGCGGCTTCACTCCCGGAGGCGTCTTCAGCACGGTTAGGATCAAATGAAGAAAACATAACAGAAAACCTCAGTCATGCAATAATGAATCATTGATATATGTGCTGAGAAAATCAGGGTGGAAGCTGAGCATGTAGGTCTGGTCGCTGTGTTGAAATGAGCACAAGGCCTGCAATGGAATGCAACTTGCGTAAAACAAAAAAAAGACTGAAAATAAGCAAAAGATACCTTTAAAGTGTAAGGACAATATCCCTGACATTATAGAGTACCGTGAAGCAAGTGTTACACTTGGAAAGTAGATTTAAGGCGTAAAGCCCTACAGAAGTACAACTCCTTCAAAACACAAACATTATGTTGCTACGTTTTCTTTTCTTTGAATGCAGTTGGTTATTCTACAATATGTAGGGTCTAGCAGGCTTCAGAAATGGACGCTGTGTGTGACCATACGTTGTGGTGAGATTAACTTATAGAACGTGTCCAAATATAGTACCAGCACAGGGCTTCAAGAGGATGCTTGGTTTTGTAGCACTAATATGTGTCCTGAGAGTATGCCTGCGTTAAGCTCTAAAAGCCACCGTGACACATTAGACACTTCAGAGCTAGTGACTTGTGGGACGAACACCGACAGCACGCGTGGGTGACAGAAGTAACCACAGACAGCTCAGTGTCTGGAGGTTGAAAATTATCAACAACATCTAGAAGACCAAACAGAAGAAGCCCCCAAAGCCGCACTCGGAGCCAGAGCATTTTACCATGCGGGGGGGGGTTCGCTTGTGTTTTTCTAATTTGTTTTTTTTTTTTGTATCTTTTTTTTAAAGTTTTGCTTCCGTTATAAAAAACAAACTTAAACATTCAGAGCCGGACTTATAGAGTGTATCACTAAAGGAAGTTATGAAATTAACAGTTTTAGAGGGGACTGGCACACAGACTGTGTTTCCATGGTTGGTTAGTTCAGATTCAAGTCACTTTCAGACTCTCCCACAGCCATCTTAAGCACCATACAATCAGAAATAATTCCCTATGCTGACTATCTCACCAAAATACAGTGTTAAAATAAATAACAGAGACTGAATCCACTAAGAACAAAATAGCACTACTGTAAATAACTATATTTTTAAAAAGAGGCCTTTCAAAGTTTCTTGGTTGTATTGTATATACCAGTAATGGACGAGTCTTACTTTAATCGCCCAGCCTCCATGATACAGGGAGATCTTGTAGGTATGAACGAAAGGTGTCCTTCTGCAACAAGAACAACAGCAGGATTCAGCTTATTCGTTTGCTTATGTATTTCAGTCAATGTATGTATTATCATAATTATACAACTGTAAAAATGTCATCACACATCACAGAATTCCAATGAATCACTACTATGAACAGTTAGAACTTTTCATGTTTATAAACGCTAAAAACTATTTTATTAAACTGTACGATTTACACATTAAAAACACAATTAATACTTGAACTACTGAATACTTCTTGCTCATTGTCAGTATCAAAATTGATGCAGTTTATTCTATATGTTCTTAGTACTGAGAAATAAATTCATATGCAAATGTTTTTTATTTTTCATTTCCAAATATTGGCTTTTTAAATGTTAAAATGCTTTAATTTTCTCATAATTTATCAGGGTTTTTTCTCCCTCTTTTTATGTTTCTGATATCATTTTTATTGTTGTTATTTTAGAAATTTGAGATGAGATTGCAATTTCGGTAATATGCCATCAGGAAACACAATGTTGCAAGCCATGCCGATTTGCATTTTTGGATAAAGTTCACTTTGCGTTTTAATGAACCAGTTACATCGCGAAGACGACAGAGAGGGGAAAACTGCGTCAGTTTTCAGTCCTTTATGGGTTTCTTTTGATCTCTTCATTTCGGGTGGATGAAGTTTTGAACTCCACAGTTATAATTATAATAACACGACACGTATATCTGGTTTCTGTTCTTTCTATTTACTGCACAGTCCAGGAGCAAACGAAATAATTTATTATTAGGATGAACGATATTTTTAGACAGTCATTTTCGCAGATTGGCTTGCTACATGGGATGGTACTGTTTAATGTTTCTGACGAACATTATTAACCGATCATTAGCTGCAGCCTGATGGATGTTGACCCCAGCTTTACTTTATAGCTGACTACTTACTAGTTGCCGGTCGTTTCTTTAATATGCAGTCAGCTATTTATCTTTACAAAACGAAAGAATTTTAAATGCTGATTACGATGAATTCAAAATCTGTTTAGACTTCAAGCTTAATTATGTGATCTCAAACGAAAAAAATAGGCCAGATTAAGTAGGCCTAAAAGGGCACGATAGCAAGCAAAACACATTGTATATTTACATATATATTTTGTGTCTGCTGTTAGGAAGGAAATATATTACTTAGAAACATTGTGGATTATATCAATATTCTATTATTGGTCAAACTAATTCAGTTTTTTTTCAATTCCAGTGTTAAATAAACCATCTTTCATTAAAAATAAAAAACAACTGATAATGAAAAGTATAGGTAATGTCGAGAGAGTGTTTAATTTTCTTTGCACATCTTGCATGTGCCAGCACCGCGGCTCTGCAGCACTCACCGCACGCACAAGCAGTAGGCGCCGGGCTCGCTCTCGCTGTCCCTCGTCAAAAAGCTCCCTTCCTTGCCATACAGCTCTAGCAGCCTCTCGGTTTTCTCCTTGCTAATTTTCCCGAAGTATATCGAACTAAACATTGTGCTGTCTGAGAGTAATGTGCGGCTCTCAAGAAATCAGACGGGGGAGTTTCGCACAGGAAAATTCAAGCCAGCACGTTTGCCGCTGAACTTCCTGAGCTCACTATAACGGCTACGGCTTGGCAGCGAAGTGCTCGGCTTCGACGCGCTTGCTGAATCTTGCAATAAGCAAATCAGACTTATTTTATGCTTTGAAGTGAGAATTAGAATAGACAAAGGTGCCATTCTGCATAAACACGCCCCTATGTTTATCTCTGACAGGCAGCTGTCATTTCAAATTAGCCTCTAACGTAGATTTCACATAAATCAAAAGGACAGTTTTAGTAACAGATTATTAATTAAGTTAATTAGTATGTAGTGAGTATTTTTATACTCATCGATCCCAACCAAGATAAACGGTTACAAAATGGATGTATGACTATTTTAAAGTTACTTTTTATCCATGGGTAGCCTAAGCAATGACGAGTCGCCTCCTTTCAATTCTAAATATTTATATTTATACATCTTTATTAAATGCATGCAGCAAATAACTATTGTATCGCAGCATTTAGCTATTCTTATTCATCCTGCAGATATATGTTCAGCGAACGCGTTAGCTCTTCAGTGTTTTTTCAATTCAGTTATTGCTTTTAGAAGAAACGTTTTATCCATCACCCTAAAAAATGTTGATACTCTTGCTTTCGCTCGTGGTTTATTTTTGAACAAAATGCATGTGCTAGCATCTTTCAGAAAAATATTACATGTACCTTCACCTGCCTATATGAGGAATGAGCTTCAAACCACCGTATTAAACCACATGAGCTATGGTTTGAGAAATATGTAGGCTATTGTTCATGCCTTCAAAGCGTGGAACTACAGGGCGCGCAGTTTTCTTTTATTTTTTAACGGTGGTATTTTTCAGTTCGTACAGATGGAAATATAACGGCTTGTTCAAATATGTATTATCATTTTGCAAAAATGTAACCCTATGCTTTTGTGTCTGCAGTTTTATGCTGTTCAAACTCTCGTCGCCTAATGATATGTCTTTCAATTATAAATTGTGTCTTCTTATCTATGTGACAAATATTTTATTTTTTTATTGTGTTACCTTAATCCAAAATACCGTTTTGTTCATTTGACTAATTCGCAACCTTCTTGGAAAATTTAGCCTACCCCTTAGCTAAAAATTACGAATTGAATCCATACCATTTTACTTGGTATTGGGTGGGTTAGTGAAAAGCTAACTTTTTTTTACTAGTAGAGCTACCTACAGTTGTAATACAGTTACACTAGGAGTAACGAGAAATATTGCATCCTAATTAGATTGAACTGCTGATCAGCTGGCCAAATCCTCCCCCCTCCAAACACACACACACATACACACACACACACACACACACACACACACACACACACACATACACACACACACACACGCCTCCGGGTAAGTTAAGTAGCTACCTTGTTCTATGGCGCCCTTTCTTGTTGAACTGCTCACTTTCAGTAAGTCTTTTATCTCTGAGCTATACCTGTTGCCCTGTTTTGGTATTGTTTTGGTTTTATAAAATACGATGAGTTACATATGTAAAATATGTTAAGTTCCACATAAAGTAATGGTTATTTAAATTATACAGAATGTGATTTAAGAACAAATAAATGTAAATCATTTTGGGGGTGGGGTTTGCCGTTGTGTGAATTCGTTTTACATCTTGACACCAAAAACTTGGCATCCCGCAATACTGCAGCTTGACGCCTGCAACAGTCAGCGCGTAAACAGCGGTGTGGAGTTTTAAAAAGGGACTGATGTTCTCGCGAGAATTCAGCTTCCCGGTTACCTGGTAAAGCGAGAGTTTGTTTCGAAGTGAACCGCCTTGATATGAAAGTGAAATGTTTCACTAATAGCGAACAAAAGGTACAATTACTGTCATTTTATATTTTACCTTATTAACTGACTTTTCGTAGCTGTAATTCAGGAAACGCATTTCGCACATAATAAAGTCGCTTTCTGTAATGCGCGAACTTCATTGTGTGGGGTGATTAATGCTAGGCCAAATTTTTGGCTGTTTTAGATTTCAAAATTGTTTGATGGCAGACTTGTAATATTTATTGCCGAAGCCTTTTCTGTACTGTAAAATATCTTTGGGCCACCTGCCGCTGAATTGCATTTAACTTTGAAATGTATATATGTTAATCGCTGACCGAGTTAGCTAAACATGGTTTAAACAAACGTTGTTAATAAAAATAGACCAGTAGCTGAGCAGGTAATGTATTTACGCTGAAACGCTGGGCTCGAAACCTTGTTAACACGAGCTTTTTGCAGTCGCTATAAAACTTTTTATTATTATATTGTGAATGTTGTGTCTTACAAGTAAAGGTGTTATCTATTTCCTATGCGTTTCCTATTCGTACGTAGACTAGTAAATTGAGCTGGATTCTCCTATTTCTGTTAATGTAGTGAATAGTTAGAAACTCGCCGCACGAACAGTGACTTTATTTGCCGTGTTTGAAGTTTTTCTCCAGTTGGTCTGCTAAGCATAAAGGTAACGATGCCGGCCGCACACGTTCTCGAGCC
Organism: Mormyrops boulengeri; assembly: GCA_026781065.1. Taxonomy (NCBI): domain Eukaryota; kingdom Metazoa; phylum Chordata; class Actinopteri; order Osteoglossiformes; family Mormyridae; genus Mormyrops; species Mormyrops boulengeri. The sequence goes on from JAODLD010000001.1 coordinate 40,419,276, forward strand.
AGTGCTGAAGATGAAGGTGGATGAACTTTTTCTGAACTGGCTGAGTGAGACCGCCACTCAGGGGATGCTGAAGGAATATCTCCAAAAGGTCAAAAATGAAGAGTGGGTCGTCCCAGGTGCCAGAAACGTGACAGAAGGCAGCCGTTCAGTTCCTTCCGGCAACAGTAACGCCACCAGCAAGAAGAGCCTGACAGACAGATCAACAGCACCTTTGAATGCCCCATCCAGCCCACCTTCGACCACACTTCCTACTGGGAACACTGGGAACAGTCGCACGGGCCTCAATGGCAGGCTGTCTCGCCGTTCTGTCAGCACCAAGAAGGTAAGTCCCCACAACCACTGGGCCTGTATTTTTTAAAAAAAGAGTCGTTTTATGCAGGAAAAAATAGTTATTGCAAAGAACAATCATGTTAGTATGATTCATGAAGCATTTTTCATCCCACGCTGCATGATTGGTAAGTAGATAGGCCTGACAGGCATCATGCGGTGTGTTAAATGTAAGAAGGGCTGGCACTGCCAGTATCTCTGTCCTGGTGTGACTGATGTCAGATTCGGTCTCCAAGGTGACTGGTATCTCTTTGGCGTTGCTTTGTTATTGGTAGACAGTCCCATTTTTTTCTAACAATTCACATTGTTTACGCTCTGTCTTTTTTTTATAAATGCTAGAGAAATGGAACGATAGTTTGCATTTGAATTGCGGAATTTATGTATTAAGGTCTTATTGAACCTGAACCCGGAGACAACAGAGCAATGCGAAAGGGGCAGAATCAGTTCAGTATAAATTAAGCTGGAAAGGATTTTTACCTTGGCTGTTACCATATGTTTATCAAATGTTCAATGAATAACTGCAGCAGCCTTTAACTGATGGTGAAAGATCTGTTTTTATGATGGCTCTTTGGCCTGTATCACTACTCTACTCCCATCTCCCCTTTATTGCCACAAGAGGATGCTGAGGTCCTCCGATTGTGCCCTAGAAAGTTGGGTGGCCTTTCCTGGGCTCCTGTCTATATGTCAGCTTTGTGGTGCTTACAGCCATAATTATATAACCTGGTTTTTCTGTGTGTGGTGTGTCTGTCTGCGTGTGGTGTATCTGTGTGTGTGTCTGTCTCTGTCTGTATGTTTGTGTGTGTGTGTCTGCGTGTGTTTTTGAGAATAGAGGTGATTGTTCTGCGGAGTGACCAGATTTTCTGTATCGTTGATATGAGTAATGGTCTTAACATCTGCCGGCGCCGCATTGTTCTAAATTGGATTATATTGTGGATAAAATACATTTGTCCTGGGCCACAACTTTCGTAACAAAGTGCTTTAATTGTAATGATTTATGCAAATATTTGCATTGTTAATTATATTTGCAGTAATGTTTTTGGAAATCTGTAATACGATACCCTATATACGATATAAAAGTTATTTTGACAATTTATGGGTGAATGATTGACTTTTTAAAAATAAGCATTAAAAACACAGAACACCATGATTAATATCTTTAATGGAAATTAATATATTTTATCCATTCAAAGCTTCATAGGATGTTGAAGCATGCCAATAATGTACATTGAAATGTGTAGTATCCCTTAATGTTTTGTAAATTTTCACCAAGATCTGCGTGCCGCTTTGTGTGTAATAATATTTTGGTTGAAGGCTGACATAGCTGTTGTGAAGTGTTTTTGACTTTTAAACACAGTGCATTGTCACAAGTTCCATTTTTTTTTTGTTAAGGTGGGATTTATTTTGTAAGCTTCATTAAAAATGCTGATGTGTAACAGATCCCACTCACTAGCGTTTAAATAAGCTAAAAATTAAAAGTTAGGTTCTCCCCAAACGAGCTTGATGGGCCGAATGGCCTCCTCTCGTTTGTAAATTTCTTATGTTCTTATGTTCTCTTTGTAAAGTCACATCTATAAGTAATGAAATTTAATTAATTTTTTATTTTATTTTTTTTCTTATACCCTTACAGCGAACAGCAGCTGTAAACGGTTCTCTGCCTTTATGCTACAGGCGTGTAAATGAGGGAGACATTGGTAGACTTCTCTGGTGGGGGCAGGGGCGGGGGGGTGATGACAGTGAGCAATCTGGGCAGCTGTCCCCACACACGTGTTCCAGGGCTCCCACCCGCTGACATGTCAGAGACTCAGGGGGGCTGGTGTGACCAAATGCAGGACCCCCCTCTCTGGCCCCCTGGTCTGGGTCTTTCCCTTGTGGTTTCCTATAGCCTTCTGTCCATGAAGCCTTCTCGTAAGCTGCACGCTGCTCCGCGGTGCTCGAGCACAGCATTTCGCCGGAGCTGTCTTGCAGTGCTGTGGCTGTTTAAATTCAGCAGTGCCGTTCAAACGGTGTCACACTGTGTGGTTTTTTTCCCCCCGTATATGTTTTTCTGACCATTTCTGTCCCCGGCATAATGCGTCTTACTCAAGCTATTAACATAGCAGAGGATCAAAAAAAGTTTGTTTTTCTGGTAGACGTTTTTATTAAAATTGCTCTGCTCAATAAACATGATCGGTAACTAATCTAAGGCTCTGTTTTGGGCCCTGCAGAAACTTTGTTTTAGTGTTTTTTAGATAGATTATAATAAGTCCACAAGTTGGTGTCAAGTTCTCTCAAATTCTGTGTTTGAGTTCTGTCTAAAGTGACTTTTTGGGAAGGGGTTAGACAGGTGACAGTTGTCAGAATCCTTAGCCCTTTGTGTCAGACTCTTTCTCCCAATGTTCAGTGATCCTCTGTGCTGTTCAGCCCGTGGAGCGGCTGCAGTGCATTTGGTATTTTGCAAAAGTGTCACAACTGTTGTCCCCGCGGCACCACTGCACAGTTAAGCGGTACTGAAGTGACTATTTTAAGGGAGCCGCAGAAATTCCACAATACAAATGCATTCTGCAAAGGATTAGTAAAAAATTCAACTAACGTCATGTTAGGGAACAGCTGGTCCAGCTTTGACACAAGGCTCAGATAAAGATAGACCACCTCTCCCAGTGCAGGGATCAGCTGCACAGAAGTGAGATTGCCGGATGCCATGTTATGTCAAAAGTTTGTGTACAGTGTGTGCTTCGATGTCAGACTTTCAATCGGCGGTTAAAGGAATGGATGATTATCAGAAACATGATCCATCTCTTCCTGATAAGACGTCTACTGAGATCATTTGTCATCAGTCAGCATAGACACCACTGAAAGCACTGCTGCTTAGAACAGGGTGTGTGTTTCTCTTTTTGGATGACTAAAAGTCTGATATGACTGTCTCTACAGGCTATGGCAAGATAATCACAGTTTGAGTTTCGGTCTTAGTATGTTAATGTGGTTTTCAGTTGTAAAATGTTTTAATTGGATTAATTTCTTCACATTTGATTTTTTTGGGGGGGATTTATCTTTCTGGGTTAATATACATTTTGTGAAATGGGTGAAATTTGTATGGCGAAAAATCAGTGCGGGGCAAACTGAAGGAAAACATAAAAAAACAATTTCGAGGAACAATTGTAGCACTGGAATGTGGAGGGTAGGATGTTACCATGGCAACAGGACGACAGGTAACCTTAACGGTGGCTTTGGGAAGATGAGTGTATGACAGCTATAGCATGCGCGCCTCGCTCACCCCAGCGATCATTTCGGCAGTCTTCTCAGGCTGGCTGTGTCGTCCAGGGTCAGGGACCCACAAAATGAACCCGGAGATGGGCGGTTTTGCTCTTTATTTATTATTGTTGTTGCAGTGTAACATATAATTTAATTTCAGTAATCAAGTGTAACTCTGCAGTATTGCAAATATGCAACTCTTACATTTAGATATGGTTTTTGATTAATGTGACAGGATTTTGCATCAATAAGCAAGTTTTTTTTTTTTGCAGTTTGACCTTATTGGTCCATACTACTTTTTAATTTTCATCTTTGTCTTAAGAGATGCAATATTTAAACTAGACTTTAAATGCTGGAAATATTCTATAAAGCCGTTATGGCAGGACTGTCAAAATGCAGTCCTGGGGGGCCAGAGCCCTGCACATTTTTGGGTTTCCCCTCATTTAACACACCTGATTCAGCTCCTTGTACCTCCTTTGCTAATTACCACACAGCTTTTGAGCACCGACCAGCCATTTGTGGTGGAACAAGGAAAGAACTAAGCTACACAGGGCTCCGGCCCCCCAGGACTGGAGTTTGACACCCCTGCTTTATGGTATGGCTTTGAATGTTTGAGATATGTTGAATATTCAAACATTTGTCAGAATTCAAAATGAATGTAGACTGATAAGACTCTTATCCTAGTGCAACATGCATGGGTGTTTACTGGCTAGTGAGCAGTGTGTCTGCTCTTCGCAGAGTAGCTTGCTCAAGCTTTTACATAAAGACGTGTGGCTTTTATAATCACTCATAAAAGGAGCCCTAAGCTTCATGCACCTACACAGTTGTTGAGACCAATCACAAATGTTCAGCCTTATGCAGAAATCCCAATGAGATGCAGATTTTAAATTTATAAATATAAAACACATTTCTTTTGATTAATGCTCAGTCTAGCTGAGGAACCTTGGTTATTCTCATGGCTGGAAGGGATGTATTGGGATGGTTTTCATTTTGCTGTCAAAGTGTGTAGTTATCTGAAGATTGCAGGTTCGAATCCCCGACCAGCAAGGCACCACTGAGGTACCCTGAGTAAGGTACCGCCCCCAAGCACTGCTTCCCGGGCTCTGAATTAGCTGTCCCCTGCTATGTCACATTGTCACATATGGGTTAAATGCGGAGAACACATTTCTTTGTTGTGCACTGTGTGCTGTGGTGTGTCATCAATGACAATTAATTACTAAAATGTAGCAGTGTAGAGCTAACAGAGATGGTTTTAGATGTATGATGTTATGGGAGCCCTTCTGAGGCTGAGGTAAACCCCTTAGATTCCGTTTTGAAAAGACTGCCCTCATAATTTTGGAGCATAAGTCTGATATTCGGTATTGGTGCTGATTCAGACCTATTTGATGGATCGGGTATCGGCCATGCGTGACCAATCCACGCCCAGTACTTACTTACTTAGCTCCTACTTTGTGTTTGATCTATTTGCACAATCAATCGTACGGCAGCTCTTTCTCATTTTAGATGTTTTTTGTAGCATTCAAGCTGAATGCTAACGCTGCCACTCACTGGGTGTGAGCGCAGTGACTTCCGCCGGCTGTGGCGTCATGCACATACCCTTCGCAGTAGGGGAATCGTAAGAAAATCAGATCGGAGGTATTTTACGCTTTTAGCAAGTCGTATTACGGCAATTTGCAATCTTTTTTGTGAGGTGGGAGTAGTGTTTAGTGTAAAATCCCACTAAACCAAGCGCACGCAACTGCAAATCTGAGAAAAGCAATGGACTCGCTAGCTTGGCCTGTTTTGCTTACTTGCTACAGCTTGTGATACACGAGGGGCTGCGATCGCAGTGAAGTGTAAGTCATGCTGTTGCCAGTGGCAGAAAAACTGTGGGGCATTTTAAGCATTCGACCCCTGTATATCCTCGCTTGGAAGATGGTCAAATTGAACTGCACAATGTCTGAAACGCTTTTAAACAAGATATACAAATGAGGTGGAACAGTGCGTATGTTTCTAGTAGCCTAATTAAAGATTTTTTTGGCATTTTTTGGAATTTTCCATCTGTATTTACTAGTTAAAAAATATTGATGCAAAGTGTGTGTGTATATGTGTGTGTGTGTATATGTATGTGTGTGTGTGTGTGTGTGTGTGTGTGTGTGTGTGTGTTTCTCTCTATTTATTTTTTTATGTGTGTGTGTGTGTGTGTGTGTGTGTGTGTGTGTGAGAAAATATTCAAGTAAACAGTGCTCTTCTATCGGTATCAGCAGTTCTGTATCGGAATCAGATCAGAACAA
>JAODLD010000001.1:40425203-40437907 GCA_026781065.1 Mormyrops boulengeri
ATATATATGTGTGTGTGTGTGTGTGTGTGTGTGTGTGTGTGTGTGTGTGTGTGTATATATATATATATATATATATGTGTGTGTGTGTGTGTGTGTGTGTGTGTGTGTGTGAGAAAATATTCAAGTAAAAAGTGCTCTTCTATCGGTATCAGCAGTTCTGTATCGGAATCAGATCAGAACAAAAAAAAATCAGCCCATCTCTACCCCAATCCCTGATCCATACTGCCTGTCTGATTTTTTACCTTGCGCGTTTCAGCATGCACAGCATTTTGCGCATGCGTACGCCGCATTCTCTGGCATTGCCTGTGTATACGTCCTGTTACTTTTTCTGGCACTGCCTGATCTATTACTCCAGCCGTTTTATGGCAGTCCATATTGTTTACATTTACACTAAATAAATAAAATATACTGATACATTATCAAGTCATTTTGTATGTAAAATGTATTGAATATAAGATATAAATTCAATATATCGCCCAACCCTGCAATGAATGACAGACTACAAAAGCCGGCTGTGATGCAGCCTCCTGCAGGCTGCCCAATCAGAGCCTACAATATGTAATTCTTTCCTACATTATGCATTTTACTAAGAAATATAAAAGCATTGTTTTGGTTGAAAATTCCCTTAAGTAATTAATCGAACTCTCAAGGAATTGAAAGTTTTTTGTTTTTTTTTTTTTAAGTCTTATATTGCACATGTTTTATTCAGACATCAGTTATTTTACAGCTCTGAACGGCTCTGAATTTTGGGTTTTGTTGGAGATGTACTGGTTAACATATGGATATGGACAGATTTCCATAAATAATAAAGACACTGGTGTTGGTCGAATCCGTCTGTCTTGGTCAGATTAATTGAACATTTTTTTTGTGCACACCCCTACTCATTAACCACTTAGAACATTGCTACAGTTTCCCCAAGTTGGTGCTACTTTGCTGGTGTCTCACTACATACATTCACAGGATGCTATGAAATACATCATTTTCACTGCAGGTTTGTGGAGCTCAGAGGTTAGCCGATTATGGGTTATCGCTAATCAATAATATCAGCCCCATCTGTGTATCTCTGCTTTTTATGCAATATGGGTGATATTTAAGAAGAGTTTGTTGAATTTAGTTGTAGTTACTGTCAAATACCCAACAGGGAAGTAGTGTAATTTCCTGTGTCAAGCTGTTTTACATCAGGAAGCGGACATAACCAATCTCCTCATAAACTTCTCTTTTGTGTGTGGGTTATAAAATATATACCCATACCAGTTGCCGTTGAAATTCGAGAATATTTGGTTCGCTTTCTCACATTTCTGAAAAGGATCTTTCATAATTTAATGCATTATCTTGTGTGCTGTGCAGTTTTTATGAAGCTTCTGTGGGATGTAGAATCTTGCTTATTAAGTAAACCATCTGCTCAGGTGTGTCTACACCTGTGTGGGCACCGGAGAGCTTCCTGCTGAAGCTGTCCTCCTTCATCTCCCACACTGGTTGCGTTTTTGTTAACGAAATCTGTCGAGGGGCGTTTTTCGACAACTGTGCGCTTTTAGCGCATTTCATTCAGTTCATATCAAGTTGTGCTGATATTTCTAGAATTATCCCCATGATCAAAAAAGTCAGTCTTAATCTTAGTCTTTTGTGTGTTCCTTTATTTATATGAGACTTTGCAAAGCACCGTATGACATGAGGGTGGGGGGAAGGAGCAGGGATTTGTTCAGGCACATGGATGGTAACGGTGAGGAGGTTAGAAGCAAAGTGTTTCAATGGCAGCACTAGGAGAGAGAGCCTGAGAACAGCAATGGCTACTTTGGTCTGTTGTCTCAGCCTCCATCCTATTAGTAATATTGTTTTGCACAGCCAGGTGACAGAAAAGTAGGATGCGAACTGCCTCTAGACAAGAGTGATCTGCTCGTGGAACAATGCAGTGTTCTGTTTTTGAGGGAGAACGTGAACTCTGATCTGTAGTCTAAAAATACAGAGCATTTAAATTGGAGTGGGGGGGGCTGTAGTTCAGCATCCTTGCCAGTGCTACGTCTGCTTTACTCTTTCATTCTCGCTCAGTCATCCTCCGCTCCGTACACCCACGTACGGAGATGCACACACACACAAACGCATACGTGTTTCGTGCTTTGGATCAGTGTGTTTACAGCGAATTGATGTAATTGCCGTCAGCCCCAGAGTGGATGTTTGCAAGGACTAAAGATAAACTTGTTTCTGAAGGTCTTGTTTCTTGAGTTACCCAAATAGAACGTAGAGTCTGTTCGCAGTCTGACTGGTTAACATATCTTTCTTTGAATCCAGCTCATCCCCCCTTGGCCCTGACCAACTATGATTAACCGCAACAACTTATGGCATGGTGGGAAGTCCTTGAAATGGAAGGGAAGTGCTGATTCTGTCCCTATTCCCAGTACAATCCCATGTACTGTAATAATTCAGCTAGCAGGGAGTTAAACTTTTGATTTACTGAAGTTTAGCAGATACTCTTCGTCCTTAGAGTCTGCTGGAACTCCCACCTATCCTTTGCTCGCACTGGCTCCTGAGAAAGTCGTTCTAACAGCACACAAGTTTCTCCACAATGTGGTTCTTTTCGTTATGCTGTTGTGACCGCTGAAACCAGCCGCTTTATTTAGGCAGGACGAGTTAAGGTCTTGGGCCGGGCTGTTGTAAGAGGCTGATATGGATTGGGATACTGGCAAGCTGTAACTGGACCTACTGCCTTCTGCCACAGGGCTTCAAAACAACAGGTTTGTTTCTTTACATAACCTTGTATGTGACACTGGAATGTGGACTGAAGGGGGCGGTTCCTTCAGGCAGCCCCACCCACCCACACACACACACACAGTGACACACAAACACACACACTCGCACTCTCCCTGTCTGCAGTCACTCTTGAGATTAGAGCTTCTGCTACTGCCTGGCTGAGGCTGGGCCAACTCGCCAAGCTGAAAGGCACAGCTTACCGCTCGCTACAAAAACGACTGCTGCGTCGATCAGGAAGTTGGGAACCGAGGGCAGGGGCTGGAGGCAATCTGTCACGGTATTGCGGGAAGCGGCCCAGCCCAAGGACGGCCCCATCCCCGCTTGACACCATGAGGGTGAAGGACCTCTCGTTGCGGCAGGACCCGGACCTGCGCAAGGAGCTCGCCCTGCTGGCCCGGGGCTGTGATTTCGTCCTTCCCTCACGCTTCAAGAAGAGGCTGAAAGCGTTCCAGCAAGGAGAGGCAGGTTGTCTCTGCAGTCTGGGCTAACCAAGCGACGGTGGGGTGGAGGGCCTCTTCCGGTGGTGTTTGTGTGCCTCCTTACATCTATCTGGGGGGGTCGATGTTTTACGTTGTGTCCCTGTGCTCTGGAAGCAGCCGGCCTCGGCCACTGTAGCGTCCTACGTGTTGTTCCTCTGCTATAGCAGGATGTCATGGAGATTAAGCAGCTGCGATGAGGGACCACCACCCGCTTCACTGGGAGAGCAGTCACACTGGAAGCCTGTGGCAGACCCAGATCTGTTGCCTTTTATAGCCATGGCTGACACTGCCGAAGAAGGGAAGATTAGGAGCTTTTATCTTGTCACCTCTTACACTAAGCAGGACCCTTCCAGCATGTCACACAGTCAGCAGAGGAACACACCACCCGAAAGAACTTCACTCTGCAGACTAGGACTGTTGACATAAGATTGCAAATATCCAGATGAAAGGCAGTTTGTCCACCATATTTAGACATGAAAGATTGGTAGATGCATGCTGGGTGCAGTAAAGTTTAGGGCATGAACAGATGGACTGTCCTATAATTTTGTCCTGTCTCTGCTCAGCCCGTTAACTGATGCTCTCATTGTGTGGCTTCCTAGGGCTTGGAGGCCACGACGCTCAGGATTTTCTAATTTATTAAAATTAGTTTTCAACTAATTTTAATAACTATACAGAACTGAAGTTTGCCTTTGCAGTTGCTCTGTTCTGATATGAGTTGCACAGCTGATGTCTTTTACTTAGTCTGAGGTAGATCAACAAACTTTGTCAAACGTGAAGTAGGTCCCCTTCTGGGCCTTCAGCTACCAGCCTGCAGCTTGTCTGTATTCTTAACCATTTGCTCCCTCAGTGTTCTGAATATTAATGTCAAAACACCAGAAGAGTGAGTGGATTAAGCAGCGTGTAATTCTGTTTAACTGCATCAGGATTTGTGTCTTAATTTTCTCCATGTGGAGTAATTTTTATACACTGAAATGATGTCATTCTCCTTTCACTTTTATCTGCTGGATTTTTTAATTGGCCTTTCTGTTAGGGAGACAGCTGTACTTTCTGTGTTCAGTAGCTCAGCCTTTCACGTGGATGGGTGCTTCATTCATGAATGACAGCAGACTGTAACCATGAGCACACTAAGCCTTGGAGCGCGGACGCGTCCCGCAGCCCCTGCATCTGCTGCCTGGTGCGATAGTGTTACACGGCTTTGTCTTTGCGTATGACCCCATTCGCTGGGTGGGTGGGAGAAGCTTTTCCCTGAGTTTCTGCCGAGCAAAGCCTCGGTGCTTAATCCCGCATGGCGGGACACACAGCGGGGCTGGTCTCAGTGGGCACGTCACTGGGGCCGCTTTTTACAGCAGGCTTTCGTGGTTTGGACAGTGCGTAATGTCTTTATTCAGACCGGGTCACTCAAACGTATATTCTGAGGAAGCCAGCTCTGCTCATTTGTATACCATTTCCATCGCATCACTAAAGGCTTATCTATTCTATCAATGTCGAGTTGGGCTCTTCCTGTCCTGGAAAGTCATCACCATGCAGTTCTTTGTAAAACTGTAGTGATGTAATTTTTAACTATAAATATCTATTGGAAATATGTTAAGACACAGAAGGTATCGCTTTACATGCTTTAGCAGTAATTTCTTGTTGGAGTTCGTTAGCTTTGACATTATTGCGTGGCTGTGCTTTGCTGTGTTGGATTAGGCTTAGTGTGCTCAGCTTCTGTTACCATCTGTCAGAGACAGGCCTTTCTTTTTCTTATCCAGCAGCTGAATGGTCAGTGATCTGTGCACTGAATTTTACTGGCCAGGACTTTAAGTTTTTGAGCCAAAATTTTGTTTGTATTCAGTCTTGGGTTTTAAGTACACACCACCTGGTATTGTCTTGTTTTCACCTTCATTCTAATAAAATCTGTCTTCAGACATGGTGAATTGGGTGATGAAGATAATGAGCCTAATTAAATCAAGTTGTCTGGCTTGGAGTACCTTGATGCGTGACAGTGTGTTATGAGACGTCAGTCATTACTGTTGGCTCAGCTGCCAAAATGCCTCTAACCGTTATGTTCGATTGAGCCACATGTCACATCACACCTTTTAATTGAACATCATTTTTTCCAGTGACTGTTCACAGAGATCGAATTTGTATAGTGCCTTGAACTTTCTTGAAAATTGGGCTGACTGCTGTGAACTGGATGAGCCGTGGCTAAAAAATGTTTATTTGTGTCTCTTCTAGCAGACTCAGGTCAAGAAAGCGGAGCCCGTCACGCCGGTACTGAGCGAAAGCATTCCAAGGTTCTACTTCCCCCGGGGCCGGCCCATCGCCAACCTCAACATCGACACGCTCATTTCCAGGATAGAAAAAATATTTTCACAATTCCCCAATGAAAGAGCGAGTATTGAAGACATGGGGATGGTTGCCAAAGTAAGTGTGATTTGCAGCCTGTAGTCCCTATAGCCACCCAGAAAATCGTTTTCATTGGGGTAATTAACTGCTGCTTACTACTGTTTACTAGCCTGGAGATTTTTTCCCCCTCTTCCATCCCATAAAAATACTATCAGTACTTGAGGGGAAATGGTGGGTTTTTGCAGGGAGGTCTATGTGTGAAAATCAGCATTATTAGTGTTACAGGGCGTTTGCAGGCACAGTGGCCGCTCCGCTCTGTTTATTCATGCCGGCAGTAAAGTAAATGTTGCCTAATATTGAGCTGCTCTTCATAATCCACCTGGGCCCTCAATATCCCAGACCTTTCCCCCATGTGATTAAAAAAAAAAAAAAGAAAATGCTGTGGGTTTCAGTTTCGTACCCAAACTCAGCCGTAAATCCATGGTTTGTATTCACGCTTGAGGCACAGGGCTCCGCTAGCAGCCAGCTCCATCTGGAAGAGTCTTACATCTGACGGAAGCAGACAATCGCTGCTCTGGCCCAGACGGCCGCCTTCATCTAGTCCAATCCACTCCATTGTTCCTCCGCTGTGCATTTAGTTACTGCGTGTCTGTTTAACAGTGACATCTCAGCAATGAACTTCATGGCATGTGTACAAAAATATTTTCAGTTTTAGGTAAGGTATTTTTTTATAGGATTTCAATTAAGAATAATGTCTTTTTCAATGTAAGTGTTTTACATAGGACCAACGCATTGTGTTTACTCATTTACCACTTTGTCAGTCATAAACATTCCCAACCTGCAGCCTTGAATATTATTACATACAGTTTATATATATTTGGGTGAGGTGGGCACTTTTATGATCACCTGAGAAAGGCATAGCGAGGAAGGTGCACTGGCCCCTTGCTGAAGCACTTATTGTCTCCACAGGCCTGCGAGTGCCCCCTCTACTGGAAAGTGCCTTTGTTTCTCTCAGCCGGGGGGGACAGGACAGGCTTTGTGTCCGTCCACAAGTTTGTGGCCATGTGGCGAAAGTAAGTGGCCGTGGTTTGTGCTGGGAAGAGCGAGGGAGCCAGAGAAAGAATGGCCGTGTGCACTGATGGCATCCCTTCCCTCTACGCTGTGAAGCCCCTCCCAAGCCAAAATAACCTTCATATGGGTTAGAGCAGAGGACTGCACTGGAACATTATCTGGCAATATTAGCGTGCCATTAATATGTATGTGTTTAAAGTTCTAGTAACGACCAAGAGTCAGTTGTCCTGAATGTGGGTATGGTTCCAAAGAGCTGATTAAATGGTATATGGCTGTAGTATTTCTGCAGTGTGGAAGGTTGAATTGATTGGGTTAGATTCCTGAATACTAATTTAGCAATGCATAAGGTCGCCAGCAGCCTGCCTGCATGGCTGCGGAGTCTGTACTTTTCCTCCAGTGGGAAGAAAACCCTGACACCATCTGTTCCTGCTTTCCAGAATTCTGCAGACCTGTCATGATGATGCATCCAAATTTGTCCACCTTTTGGCCAAGCCTGGCTGTAATTATCTGGAACAAGAGGACTTTATTCCCTTCCTACAGGTAGGGGGGGTTTGGCAGGGTTGCATTGAACCAGCTTGGGCTCTAAGAAATAGGCCATGCTTCTCAATATTTTTTGAAGGTAATGAATTGGGGGAGAGTATGTCCCTTTTGTGTCTTATCTGGTCTTATTGTTTCCATTTTAAACTGAAGCATTTCACATTTAGTGTAATATAACGCACATCACGGCCTGCACCTTGGATGGATCAGCCTGCTTTGTAGCTTTGCTGCGAAGCTTCACCTGTTTTAGACTGACCCACGCTAGTCCAGTTCCTGTGTCATCTTGTCCTCAGATGGACGATCGAAGCAGACGGCACGAGAGCGCGGCCCCTGCCGTGTGACATGTCGAGAGCGTCATATGAAGCCTCCGTGTATTCCACGTGCAGGTTAAACTAGCGGGTTCGCGTTCTGATACTTTCCACAAGACGTGTCATTTGTATTCCGACTGGTGGTAGGAAGCCGATCCAGAAGAGCCATAGTCTGTTTTCACAGGAGATGTGTCCTGGCATGCGCAGTTTAATTTGTATTGTGTGGGTTTGCCAATTGCTTTGACCATTTTGATAAATGAAATAAGTATTGCAGTGGAGTAGATCTGACTTTTCCTGCCGGATTCATAAGAAGAATGATTTATGTGTTTTTCTATTATTTAATCTTATAAGGGATGGGTCAGGGAGCATTGTATTCATCAGAAAATAAACCACTATAATTTTATTGCCTTATACACAGTCACGTCAAAATTTCACTTAAGAGGGAAAAACCAAACGCTTGGTTTTGATTGCTGGAATATATACCGTACGTAGGAAATTCTGTGATCCACATAAGCAGGCGCTGTTCTCATATTAATGCATGGGGAATGAGGTACCGACAGCAGCTGTGGTCGGCATCCTCTGAGCCGGCGGGGGGGGGCTCTGCCTCTCACCTCGCTTTTTCTCTCCGTCACTAACATTTATCACATAAACTATGATCTATCAGATGTCCAGTTGCCCGCTGATTTAATTCTGCGTAGTTTATTTGTCTTTCTGCACAACAGGGCTTAACTTTTTCACCTTGTTTTTTTCCAGGATGTGGTGAACTCGCACACGGGTCTCGCATTTCTGAAGGAGGCGTCTGAATTTCACACCCGTTATATTACCACAGTAAGTGAGCACAAAACGCTGAGCTTGCCAACGCAACGCCTTCCTATTTTAACTCCTCTTTTCCCACCATGCCCTGCAGTAGATGGTTAAAACATTGAAATCCTCAAACATCTGGCTGGGAATGGGCACCTGGGACTTGATTTGTAAGTCAGAGGCAAAGTGCTTGCTTCCAGATTCAAACGGAACAAGACCTATGATAGATCCAGACATTAGAACTAGTCCAGCTAGTGACGTAGGGGCATGTTTATAAGCAAGTCTACGTACTTCTTCAATGGTTGTTTGAATGATGTACTGATCGTTGTAATGGAGTTCTGAGTAAGTGTTTTCCTCTCATCCTATAAGGTTTGTTTTTTTTTTTTTTTTTTTGCGGGGTGAGGTTACCTCCCAAAACCATTGTGTGGAAACAGTGGGTGTGAATTTTTTCATATCTGTTCACAGGTGGTTCAGCGCATATTCTATAATGTTAACAGATCTTGGAATGGAAGAATCACATGTTCGGAACTGAGAAAAAGCACTTTTCTGCAGGTTTGTGCCACCCACACACACACACCTGTTTCAGTTTTGATCGTACTATTAATATAGCAAAGCTGTGCGACTGGCTTGCTTGTAATCTGCACAGCGCGTTACGCCACATTAAGGTGATCTAAGTGGAGAGAAGCTGTCTGGTTATGATCACATGACCCAGGGTAGCCTATTTGAAAGTAGAGCTGTATGTGTTTACACACACGCATACATATTTAAACACCTATGGCTCCTCTTTCAGACACTTAGCCCACCTGTGTTTTCCTGTAGCCGCTGACACTTTCCATATTCTCCAACAGAACGTGGCCCTGCTGGAAGATGAACAGGACATCAACCAGCTGACAGAGTACTTCTCCTACGAGCATTTCTATGTCATCTACTGCAAGTTCTGGGAGATAGACGCTGACCACGACCTCCACATAGACCCGAGAGATCTGGCCCGACACAACGATCAAGGCTGGTTTGGCTGCGTCCTTCACTGCAGTATCACTGCAGCAGCAGTGCTTTACACATGTCATAACTGGGGAGGGGTTTTCACGTTTGGTTTCTCTCTAACAGCAATCTCCCAAAAAATGATCAAAAGGATATTCTCAGGGACGGTCACCAGGTAATTGCATCTCCATTATTACATTTTTCAGATACGCATTTAGGAATAGGCTGTGTTTTAGGCCAAAAATTGTGCCAACACACTGATGTTGAGCCCTGAATCTGTGTCCACCTACTTCAGGGACAAGAACGTAAGAAAGGAGGGGCGAATGAGCTATGCAGACTTTGTATGGTTCCTCATTTCAGAAGAGGACAAGACAAGCCCCACTAGGTAGGAACCTGGCCGGCACATGGAGCAGTAACTAATAATAGTATCTGTGTTATGCAAATCAGGGTGTGTTTAGATGTTTGCGTGTCTGGAAATACTTGGTTGGCCAGTGAGTGTCATATGTCTGTTTTTTATAGCCTGGGTTTTGTCTGACATTGCAGCATAGAGTACTGGTTCCGCTGCATGGATCTGGATGGTGACGGGGTCCTGTCCATGTACGAGCTGGAATATTTCTATGAGGAGCAGAGGCAGAGGCTGGACGCCAGGGCCATCGAGCCGCTGCCCTTTGAAGACTGCCTGTGCCAGATGCTCGACCTGGTCAAGCCAGAATCTGAAGGTAGCTGATGTGTGTTCAGATGCCCCAGCAGTGCACATTTTAACCCTGAATTACATGCATGGAAAATGTGCTGCAGTCAGTAGTGTGCCATGGGTTTAACAATGCAGTCACCCTGGTCAGAAATATTAACAATCAGATCAAAACATGGTTGCGGAATGGTGTACAGCTTCCACTCACTTCACTTTGGATAAGAGTGTCTGCCAAAATGTTTCTATAGGCAAGATCACGCTACATGACCTGAAGAGGTGCAAGATGTCCAGCATATTCTTCGACACTTTCTTCAACATCGAGAAGTACTTGGAACACGAGCAGAGGGATCCTCTGTCAGTCGCCAGGGTGCGGAATGTTGCAGATTATCATCTATATCAGCCTGCTTCGTGTAGCCTGAGAGTAGGAGCGAAGGCTAATGAGCTAGTGTCCTTGTCCCCTCCCAGGATAGCGAAACTGAGGGCCAGGACATCTCTGATTGGGAGAGGTATGCCGCAGAGGAGTATGACATTCTGGTGACAGAGGAGACGGCCAATGAGCAGTATAACGATGGGTAAGGCTTCTCGCCATTGGCCCTTTCTCTGGCTTCATACATGTGTAAGCATTAGCTCAGTGCTAAGCAATATTGTCCAAGGGTCAGTAGATCACTACTGGAGCTTAATTGTCTGACTGGTCAGCTGTAGTACTGCTGCAAACACCCAGTAGGAGGGACAGGTCTTGCTGACTGGTGTGTCACGGAAGTTTTAGAATCTTCAGACATGTAGTAGGGAGTCCAGAGCTGACAGATGAGACGCATATTTACTCATGGTGCGTTCCTAAGGCTCGCCGCTGCTCACTTTGTGGCCCAGCCTCATGTGCTTCCTTCTGATCTAAGCTTCTGTGAAAACTGTTCAAAATGTGTTGAGGTTGGACAGCACTTCAAGTGTTGAGATAATCAGCAGAATGTTATCTGTGGTGATCGTTTGAACCTTATGTGGTTTTCCCCCCCAGGTATGAAAATGACTTTGACCCAGCAGAGCATCACATTGCCAGTGAACTGGGGCTGTGGACAGAAAAGAGGCATCTGTTTGGGATCCCAAGTCCCCACTGTGACATTGACTTTGAGTACGAAGATGATTTTGAATGAGCTTTGCGGCGATGGGCCTGTGGGGGCCAGACAGCGTGGGGGGTGAGGGGTTACCGCAGATCCGCTGTCTCTCTGCATATGACAGCTCTGTGATGCTGCAGGATACCTGCGCAACCATGACAACAGGAAATGCTAGGCCCTGGACGCAAAAGCAGCAGAGGAAGTGCTGGTATCATCCCCTCTAATTCCATAGCCACAGTAAAGACCTCCAGACCCAGCTGCTGATGTGGTGCTGTGCTGTAGTCACCTGGGTGAACAGAATGTGTGCTTTTGCATGGTTCCACACTGGAGGCGTATTGAGTAGATTAGGGCTTGAGTCACCTCATTGAATTCAACTGTGCTTAACCAATTATGAGCTAGTATGACATTCCAGAGGTAGGAACCAAGATGTGTCTGGCACTGTGCATTAAGGAAATTCTAGGTAAGCGTGCCTTGCAGTAATGCACTTTGGATTTTTCTGTGGGGAAGAGTAAGTTATTGGATATGTACAGTTAATTATAGAAGTGCAGTGTTAGTCTGCAAATTGTTTATTTTGCAGATGTGTGCTTCACAATAAAAACACATCACAAACTCAATTTGACTTTTTTTTTTTTATCCCTAAATGCCCATTTTGAGATCGTGGACAAAGCATAAAAGGGAGTTTTACAAAAGCGTAAGTGCATCCACCCTGGGTTCCCTCTTCATATACACACACACATATGTATATGCATTTCACACACTGTCCGGGAACAATATTAAATGAAGTAAGACAGAGGCAAGTGGGCCCATGGCAGCAGTTAGAAACAGTCCTTAAACGCCATCACTGTGGCAACTGTACCGCTTCCTTTGATTTGTGCTAGACCTGAAAGAGTATAAAGTGTACTTTTCCTCAATTTTGGCAGGGAAATCTTAGTTTTAAACAGACAAAATTATATACAGTAAATCATGGGACCATAACAGGAGAAAGTGAGATACATTGAGAACATCTCATATAATTTTGGCAAAGGCATGAGATGCCAAACAGAATTAATTTACCCAATTCGGATGTTATAATCTCATTCAGGGCACAACATGATCACGTGCCCATATGCAGTGGCAGCGTTGCCGACCCTTAGTGGCTATCCAGCCATGGTGACGGGGGCAACAAGATCTCAGCTGGACAAGGAATGAGTTATGAAAACAAACCGATTGCCATTTGAACCTTTTGCAATCACAGCTACAACACGGACATCAGGATCAGTGCTTTGGAGTGTGGAGCACCAGTAAAGGGGTCCATTATCAACCTTTTGTAAATAACATCACTTTAAGTTCTGGGCTGATTTCTGTAGTAAGCTATTGCCATAAAAAAGATCACTGCCTTCAAAAATACCAGCCAAAATGCCAGTCCCAGGTTCAGCTGCTGAGCACAGCTGACGCTTGAATATCTAATTCACTAAACACCACTTTAGTTTCTACAGGCAGCAGCCAGAGCACCTGCAGGTCAGACCAGGTAATCATCTGAAGCTAAGCAGGTTTGGACCTGGCCAGTACTTGGATGGGAGACCAACTAGGAAACCTGATACCCTGATGCTCTGGCTAAAACTACCCACTGTGGCCCTATCAGATCTGGCCTCCTAATCATCCCCTGCATCTAACTGGTGAT
>JAODLD010000001.1:40438007-40451588 GCA_026781065.1 Mormyrops boulengeri
CTAAAACTACCCACTGTGGCCCTATCAGATCTGGCCTCCTAATCATCCCCTGCATCTAACTGGTGATTACTCTCCTGCTCCTTCACCACCTTAGCTACTGTGGGGTGAGTATACTGGTGCAGGATGGCTGCCGTCCCATCATCCAGGTGGGTGCCACACAGCGGTGGTCCCTCATTGGTTCTGTAAAGCACTTTGCGTGTCTTGGAAAGCACTATATAACTCGTTCATTCTGAGGCACAGCACCAAAACTAGACTGTCCCTTTAAAAACCCTGCAGCTACAGCAGACAAAATACAGTAAAGAATTGCCAAAATTAAACATTTAATTCCTGAGTGCTGGAAATAACCCATATCCCGACACAGATACAGTATATACAGTATTAGTCATTAACCAGGTGTGGAGGTCACTTTCCCCACCTGCAGAGCTACAAGTGCGTGACCCTCACAATATTAACTGTTTCACCAGGGTGACTAATGCCTGCTCTACCTGCTTCAGCCCCATAATGGGAATGCAGCACTGGATTCCAGTAGCCTCCACCCAAACATTCAGGTATGTGACACGCCCTCATTGCACACACCAGACAGGTCAGGGGTCAACCTCCACCGAATCCACATTCACCTCGTCGTCAGGGGCGCCAAGCAGTCTCTCTGGCTCCTGCTCCGTCTTGTCAGCACTGTGTGGCGATATCGGAACACGCACATCAACACCACCCATCTGGAGTGAGCCTCTCACCGTGTCCTTGCCTGCAGTGACACGCCACTTACCTTGCGGTAGACTTCAGGGCCTTTCTCCCCTTCATTTCCGCCCAGATGAACACAGGTGAGCTCTTCAGCTCTGGAGTCTTGTTGCCCTGCACCTCTCCTGTCAATCAGGACCACAGGTGGGTGTGACTGTGCCAAGTGCCTGTAAACACTGTGCTCGTCTAGGTATAAATTCTCATTACAATCCCCACAACATAACCAAAGGTACTGTTCTTAGCTGGCTAATTAAAGGTAATATAAATCACATGCCGAGAGGTTAAAATAAGAATTTCCCCACGGGGATTAATAAAGTATCAATTATTAAAAAATCACTGCAGGTCCATCCTGGGACTGGATCTTCAGGTTACATACAACTGCTTACTCACAGCACACAAATGGCACCGTACCCACAACAGGAGCCGGTTTCAGTGAGGAGGAGCGGGAGCACTGGGCCGAGGAGGCCTGCCTGGAGGTGTCTGAGCTGACGTGAGAGCCGGCATCCTCTGCTCCCTCGGCCGTGGCCATCAAAGAGGCCCTGTAGTAGGCCAGAGGCAGACAGCAGTCCTCCTTGCTGCTGACGGTCTGCTCCCCAGCACACTTCTGCAGGTAGCAGTATCTGTGGAACAAACCGCACATTTTGCCTTAACCTTTGTGGTGATACCAGCGTCTTTCTCAGGAGGCTAAACGCATCCTCCTCTCTGCCACGGAACAGTGCAGCTCAAACCATTTTATTTAGGTGACAAAACAAATTCATTCACTGGACTGAATATTCTCCGAAGGACAATGTATTCCACGAACAGACACCCCCCCCATCTAATCCCTACTCCTCCCACGCACCCAACCTCCACAATCTCTAGCCCCCCCGTCACATACTCTCCACCTCTCCAAAAATCATTATTTAAAGCTCAACTTTGTGCAATGTGTCTCAGTCTCATTAGGATTACCAGGTCTCAAGGCTCCAGACTGCGACCGAAATGGCCGCACGTGTGACCATTTATTGAGAGCGTGCGAATTAAAATTTCACGCGGTAGCTTCTGTGCAAGTGTGAGTGAAACTCACAGGTGACGGCAAAGATAATAGTTAAAATGATTTGGATCACATTAAATTGTATAACACATAAATAGTAGTAATACATTATATCTGTTCATACAAGTGCATACTGTATCCTTAACACAGTCTTGCCTAAGGTACACTGTGCATCTTTGTCTCAGCAACCAGCCTCACCCATGTGTGAGCTGTCTCTGTGACTGTGGAATCTCAAGTTTCTCACAGTAACAATCTTTTCAGTGCCATTAATTTTGCATTCTTAATAATGTGTTACATCTGCGTGTGTCTGGGATGTAACAAATGTGCTGGTGCGACCAACTGAGAAAGCTGGTAGAACCAGTGCTCCCATTGGAGAAGTTCACATGGAAGCCCTGGATCTGCACGTCCTTTCATGTGCCAACAGTAAGTGACACCGCTTCCATTTTGGTGTGATGTTCCAAAATCAAACAGGTCCTGGATCATCCCCTGTGCAGTGGCAAGTTTGAAGACCCAAACTCTTCCAGGGTTACTGTGTTCACGCGATCAGGTGTCTCCTGCAGCCGCCCTATCCTTCGTTTGCCGCCACCTGGTACTGCAGCTGCGGTTTGTCTGTAAATGGTGCGATTTTGGTGTGATTTGTCTGTAAATGAAATCAGGTGCAGATCTTCATCCAAATTCTTTTTGGGTTCATAAGGTCCTGCCTTCAGCAGTCACCCTTCCCTTTACAGACACATTGGATGGGTGAAGATCTGTTATTCTGAGACAGAAGCAACACTTCTAAGTGGCAGGAAAGTCTGAAAAAGACCCGTCAAATACTTTGAGTTATCACACCGATAAGATCAAGTGTCTGAGGTTCTCTTTTCCTCTGCTGTCACTACATGGTGCTGCTTCAGTTTTACTGTGATTGGTCTCAAAATTTGATCATTTCAGATCTTGTCAACTTTGACAGTGTCAGGACAGCAGAACACACACAGGCTCCCTGCAGCATGGAGGACGTACTTACACTGTCTTCTTGTCTGGCTTCAGAAGCTTGCTGGAGAACTCACTCAGGATAGTGAGGTAGGAGATGTTAGGAGGGGCGTGTCTCTCTGCCTGCTGGACGAAGCCCTGGAATACGAACTCGATGCCATCCCTGTTCAGGGACAGGTGTGCGGTCCACTCAGCGTCTCGGCCACACAAGCACGGAGCCTGAATTGCGGTCGCGGCCTCATCCTGTACCTGTGAATCATGGCCAGAGACTCCCGGGATTTGATCTGGTCCCAGCCAAAGGTGAGCGAGAAGCGCCTGGCCAGCTCCTTGATGCTGCTGAAGCTCTGGAACCCGGAGCCACTGCTACTTTGCTGCTCCTGCTTCAGACGCAGGAAGAGCTGCAGCAAAGGGGAATCGGGGGTTAAAAACATAAGCCAGGCTGAGATCTGGCCATGATTCCCCCATGCCCAATACCCAGCTTAGCACTTAGGGTAGCACAATGGAAAAACAGGCAACAAATCCAAGTGTTTCAAAGCTAAGAGGAGCTGTGCTAATCAAGCTAATGACTCTACGAGGCGTCCCAAGTCAGCGGGCTCTCACCTACCTGCTGCAGGCACAGGACCAGAGTCCTCGCACTCTCCATTTTGTCCATTTGCCTGGTCCGACTCAATGTCTCTTTTATGATGTCCCCAAAGTCATTGTAGTACTAGAGAGAGAAGGTGCAGTGATTAGTGCCTCACTGGTAAATGTTACTGCCAGAATTTCATCTGGAGTTAACCTGTTAAACTGACAGTCAGGCACCCCAACAGAGATGATCACTTCAGACTGGGAAGAAAGTTTACAACCAACACTCGAGGCTGCAGTCAGGGTTCCTGTGGCAGTAAACAGGCCTGATTCCGAAAGATCGCCACCGGCACAGGGCCCAAGAAATCTCCAGTGACCACTGTGTCCGAGGCCACGGCTCAGCCTCTCGGTGCAGTACGAGGCCCTGTTTGTTCCTGGCAGCCTTCGGAGACACAGAATGGCACGCTTCAAACAGGGCGAGGCAGCGGCGATTAGCCGAGCCGCTCAGGGGGAGTGCTGGGGGCCACACCTCAGTCTGTCAGGTGTGGAGCCTCGTGGCTTCTCCTCTCACACCATGTAGGCCCTTCTCCTGTCGCTCACACTGTGGATCTTCATTAGTGAACTGTCAGCCACAGGATTTCAGTCTGCCTTCAAACCATGGCCAGCATTTGCTTATTTATATCTTTCAAACATAACTTGTTTAAGAATAAGTGGCAAACACAAGATTAAACAAAACGGTTGTATATATTTAATACTTAAAGCCAAACTGCCTGAAGAATGAGTAAATAAAGCATTTTTTCCTTTCCCTTCCTTGGGACTTTTCGCTACTAAAATCTGAAAGCTATCTGTCAAAGTAGGACCTGCCTGTTTGCGGCCTTGATCAGGAAGAATGCTGACACGAGTTCAAAAGCCTCATAAAAAAGGAAGCAGCACCCCCAGCCTGTCAGTGTTACCCTCACTCTCAGACGAGCGCACGCTTGCCCCTGCTAGGGCCCTGGTGTATGTGCATGCACAGAGACGCCATGCTGAGCTCCGAAGGCCAAGCTGAGCCCCTTGGTTCATCAATAATTGCAAAAGTGTAAATATGTTCAAGAAGCTGAGTAACAGCAATATTCCTCTTAAAAGAGGAGCAAGAGCAATTGTATTACTGGTACAATGGGTGTCTATGGGAAAAGTTAGCTTAGCTTCATATAGATAAGCATGTTCAAACAGTTCAGGGATGGTGCATAAAACTGCAAGGCAGGGACTGACACTCACAGCTAACCAGGTGATGATTTGCCCGGCACCCTTCTATTTTATGCAGACGCAGTACCTGCAGCACCGTGTTTTTTTTTATATAGACGCTGTACCTACAGCACCCTGCTTTTTTATACAGACGCTGTACCTGCAGCACCCTGCCTTTTTATACAGATGCTGCACCTGCAGCACCCGGTTTTTTTTTGTATCCAGACGCAGTACCTGCATGTAGAGCTTGAAGACCTCAACGACCATGTTCATCTCCAGCACTCCATGCACGATCAGCTTGCAGTAGGCTGCCAGAAGATTCCGGCGCCTGTGAAGATCCTCCAGGCGGCTGGTCTCAAGGTCACTCTCGCTGGCTGCATGCAGGGGAGAGAAGGCCCATGGACACATCAAAGGACAAGGGCTTAATTTCAACAGCTAGCTGTACATTCCCAGGCGAGAACAGGATGACCGTGACACACATCTACAGTGCTCACAGAAAAGTCTCGGGACACTAGCTTAATTCAATAAAAAAAATATTGCTAATTTATTGGTTTCAAAAGAAAAAAAAATTAAATAATGATGAAGTAAAACATTCAAGTAGTAATAAAATGAAACCCAAATTATGTTCCGAGTTAAAAAGTTCATTGACAAGCAGTCTCATTGGGTGCTTAGGAATTAGTAACACCTTCGCAATAACATAAAACACCAAACATTTGTGTTTATTATCCCTTTGCGAGCCAGTGACTACAATCGCAATTAACAGTAAATGGCAGGAACAGCACTGAATGAGTCAGTCAAAAAAATGACAACTGATAAAAAGAAAATGTGTGTGTGGAAGATATGTGCAGATATGTTAAACATTGCTTGTCAATGGACTTTTATGAAGCCAATAAATGTGCAACATTTTTACAGAATTAGGTAGGTGTCTCATGACCTTATGAGCATTGTATATTATTTTCCTACAACATGCATAAGAAGTTTTCAGAATTTGTCATAGTGCTTCGGAAGTAAAAACTTTGCCATTCCAAACTAAAGACAGAGTCAAAGCAAAAACAACGGCATGGATGTCACATATTCAACCCCCCCACCCCCCGTGTCACACAGTTCGAGGGTAGCGCACTGTGACACCTTCCTTCGTGATGGAACTTCCAAAAGTTAATAAGCCACGCGGAGCCACGCTCACTGCAGCTTTTTATCAGCGCCCCCCTGGAATTTCATTGGTCTTCACAAGGTGCAGAGATTCCTGGAGGGGCTCAACAGACCAATGGGGGGTTCGGCTCTGTTATTGTGTGAATATACGGCAGAGAATGGCTTCTGGCAGAGCACGGGTCCCCACACGTGCATAAGCAGCAGACTTGCACACAGCACGCGGTCCATCCCTGCTGTGTCTCACGGTTTTGATCGTGATCGATTTTGAAGTGTATTTTTGTATTTTTTGTACCAAATTTTGTACCAAAGAACACATGCTCTCCTGCAAACTACCTGCCAACATAAATTGTCTGGACATCCCCAGTAACAATGATTAATGCCCTCGCAGACGTCTGTGAAAATTTCTGGAAACTTGTGTCACAAGATTTCCAGGGATGAGATAAACGCTAAATTCAAAGCACATTTTGAAAAGAAAATGAATAGATTAAACATGAACTGACGCATTTGTTTTGGATTCAGTGCTGTGCTACATTGGTGTTGAGCCATTACAACAAAAAGTGACCATGCATTTAACACCAGAATATCTCCCGGTCAAATATCTATTTGCAATTGAGTGACTAGCCATGCAGTCAAATGCTGCCACCTGCTGGGAAAACAGCAGAAGATTACAAAACCTACAGCAAACGTGGCATAGTATGCGGATGCTACAAATGTATCCTACACATTTAGTTAACGGTATAACTGTGGAAGCTTTAGTATTCTATCAATGCAGCGTGTATTTTGCTCTGCTGAGTATGTTGTAGAAGAAATGCCTTAATAGCTGCCACTGAGGAGGGAAAAAACAAACACAAAGTAAATAATGTGGCCCCTCTTTGAGTGAGGTTTACATGGGGAGGAGTGTGGCTTAGGGCCCCATTTTCCCCATCACTAGCCTAACACCGGGAAATCTGGAAGCTTCACAAGGATGACTGACCCCTGCTCTGGGTGTCCTGCTCAGCGCCCGTGAAGACATGCTCCAAGGTGAAAGCCAGCAGGGCCCTCTGGAGCTTGGGGTCCGGGGTATAGAGCAGGGGGGCACCGGCAGTGTGGTCCCACGCCTGGAGCTGGTAACTGTGAGCGGTGAGCAAGTCACAGAGCGAGAGGAAGGCCTGGGGGTGAGCAAAAAAAGTTAAACCGTGACATTAAGACTGGGTACAAGATCAACAAGATCAATATGGTCACTGATCACTCTGGTCAAATACCTTGAATGACTGAACATACACCACTGTGCGTTCTTGTGAAATTGCTGTGAAATTTCCTGGCTTATCTGCTTCTGTAAACGCATGAGCAGGCCAGTGGAGCCCCCGGCACCCCCGTGCCATGTGGCGTCCGCTGTCCGCCTACCTGCTCCCTGACGGCGGGCTGCTCGTGAGACAGGAAGCGGTAGCAGCGCTCACAGAAGGCCCGCAGCTGACTCCGCTGGGCTACCGCCTCCTCCTGCACACACACACACACACACACACACACACACACACACACACACACACACACACACACACACACACACACACACACACAGGAAATTAGACATGACCCTTCACCCAGAGTCTTCGATATCGCAGCCAAACCCTCAACACTCCACCGGACACCCAATTCTAGTGGGCAGCTTCAGACATGCCAGTTAACCACCCATTCAATGGTCAGGAAGCTTCCATAATGTTCCTACACAAGGTGCAAAAACACAGTAAACAAAAGCCCTATTTGTATACCCTGACAGAGGTAAGAAAAACAGGACACTATTACACATGACAGAGTGGGCCCTAAACAACACGGGCAGAATGACAGACGAAGCATAAGGCTGCTCAGCGCTGCTGACTGACGACGGCACGGCTCGTCACATGACTCACTGTCCCAGCGCGATACCCATGCTTTCCTAACAGACACCTGGGCTGCCTGAACACCGAGGCCTAATTAAATCAGCATGATTTAATCTCATCACAAGTTTCATATTTTCTGCTGAACGAGTCTTTTCATATCTTTTGTCTGCCCCTCAACCCACTCCAGGGGTCAAATGCCAGAGGCATTATGACAACAGAGTGCAGCAGTGTTATGGCGTGCCGGCTCAGAATACCGGCCCGGCCGTCAGTCACCGATGACAAGGTCCTGCCAAAGGCATCGGCCCACGCGCCTCTCCCACACGCGGCTGTAGAACCCACCTTCACCCAGAAGCTCACATAATCACAGGGGAGAGCGAGCAGGGGCCAGCTGGCTGGGAAATGACTGCACCGTGGCGGAAAATCCAATAGCATGCGTTTGATGCTGCTTCCACAGAACCAATAGAAACCCGGTCCTGATCCCTCACTTAAAGGGCACTGTGGTCCTACCGCTCCCCGTAGAAAAATAAACCTTAAGAAGCACAGAGAAGGATCCCTGTAAGAGCAAGGCGGTGAAGGTCAAGGCAGAATTCTCACCCTGGAGAGCGATGTTTCCATACAAGCGCTGAGGCGCCAGAGGATGGCACAGCACACGCAACGCAGGGCCACCACCGTCACCTGCAGGAGAACCCCAACAGCTGTCGTCAGGGTGGGAGGAGGCACGCAGCCATATGGAGGTAGCGGGGCTGTGCACACCTGATGGGGCACTCCACCATGATCGAGCTCCACCCCAAGCAGGCGAGAGGCTGCATCCTGGAGCCCCCACTGAGACAGATCCTGAGCACTGGGGGCCAAGAGAAGGAGTCGTTTTTACATGTCCCTGCAGGCGATGCACAGGACTAGGAGCAGAGATCCCTTACTTGTAGAAAGTGGCAACTCGTTTTAGCATGGAGAGAATCTCCTCCACGGTGTCTGCATCAGCACTGAACACCCCATCCTGATGGGCACAGACAACGGGAACGGATTAGCTGCGCTCCTCGGAGCAGGGACACACCCTTAGTCATGGGTGGGACATGTGCAGGTGTGAAGTGTCGTGCGACAGACGTGTGGGAGCTCACCGGTTTCAGCACGTCCCCCAGCAGTGTGCCCAGCCTCGCCACCCAGCGCTGCACCAACTGGTCCCGAGCGGCAGACGCCACGTTGTGCCAGGCTGTGTCCTCGCTGCCCAGCGCCTGAAAAGTGCACGCGGCCGCCTCCAGGACTGCCGCGTCACTGTGCCTCTCCACAGCAACACCCATCTCTGCAAGCAGGGCTTCCTGGTACTAAAAGGAAGGAGAAGCGTGCACTTGTCAGAGCTGCAGAGGGCGCTGGTGAGTCACAGTGAGTGGGTAATGCCACGTAGGCCATTACGGAAAATGGGACACTGACCTTTTCTGCACACCCGGCACTACTGGCGTCAGTTTGGAAGTACTGAGGTATTCGGAGTAAGCACGCCACCTTCTCCGGGTCGTCCGAGAACTGGAAAGAGAGACAGAGCATGTAGGGGCACGTGGCCAGGGGACGGGAGCCGGGGGGCCGGTGCACACCTTGGAGAGCAGCTGAGGAAGTGCCACTGTGAAGTGCTGCGTCAGCCGCAGACAGTCATCAGCCTGGGCCTTCCGCTCCCTGGCACTGGTCACCTGCCAAACACGCGCATGGCGTGAGTCTCCAGCTCAGGCTGCGGCCGGCGCCAGAAGCGGAAAGACACAGACCTTCTTGCCAGTTCCTCTGCCTGCCACTGGGGGTCCCTCTGCTGCCTGTCTTACAGATGCTAGGAGAATCTCGATCAGAAGGCCTTCCTGGGCAGAGCTCAGTCCTGTGTACACACACACACACACACACACACACACACACACACACACACACACACAGAGATAAGACGGGAACCCCAGTGGTGACATTCCTCTCCACATCTAGGGGAGCGTTCGGATCCTGCTGTATTTACCTGCGCCCTGCAGCAGCAGAGAGGTGAGGCTGGCCCAGTCCTTAAGCAGGGATCCTGCAGAGTCCCACAGACTGTCCACCAGGTAAACCACATGCTGGTGCAGCTGTGTGGCACATCCATGCACTCGGTCAGCTGAGACCCCCCACACACAATCAGGCGACGAGTGGAGGCCCCCTCACCTCACTCTCCCTGAAGAACTGAAGGATGGCTACAATCCTGGCGGTAACGAGGTCCCGTTCAGAGGGGCCATCCGCGAGGTCAAGCAGGGTATGAGCACTCAGCAGCCTAGACACATGACCATATCTCAGGCACAGGCTAAAACCCGCAGATTAACCAAAGCTCTTCAAACTCAGTCTGTCGGCATCTGCCAGGATATTGTCAACGCTATAGGTCCATCAAGCAAGCATGCCCACTTTCAGGGCACCCATTTACAAGCCATGGTTTTTAAATCCCAGTGTGTCATTCCTTCTATCCTGCCCACTCACTTAGTGTAGAGGAATTCCCCCGCGGTGGACGCCAGGGCTCGGTGGGAGGCGAACACCAGCTGGAACAGGCGGTTACAGTCCTCAGCACTTAGGATGTCGTCACAGGACCTGAACAAAGAGGACGTCATCTCTGCCACTGGAAACACTATAAATCAAGGAACTAGGACGGATATTGGGTCTGATAATATAAATTAAATATAAGTAAATAAAATAAAATAAATAAAAATATTCCTGTGCTCTGCTTGGTGCTGCATGTGTGTGTGTGTGTTTGGGGGGGGTTAATCTATGCATGTTAAGACTGTCAATATACTATACTCTAAATCCAGTTCTTTTACCATTGCCCCATCTACTGCTCATTCACACTCACTGCGAGATGATCATCAGTAGTCTCAGTGCCTGCACCGCCACCTCGTGGTCCTTGTCCAGTGTCATGGATAGCATTCTCTCCTGCAGGGACAGAGGTCTCACTAAGTCACATGCATGCTCAGGGCTAACCGCAGATGAATAATTCAGCTGAAAGCAAATGACTGCATGTCTCCTTTGTCGTTTAGGCAGAAATCGTCACGGCATCCCAAGTTTGCCTTCGAACAACACCAATGATCTCAAACATGCCGTGCTGATCACCGGGCTGCAAAGTGGTGACGCGCGAATACAAAGCGGTTGCCGGCGACAACAGTGGGCCAGCCTTGGACAGGCTGCTCTGACTCAAAGAGGAAAATTGCTGAAAAGACATCACCTCAAAATCGTGAAAGAACACAGTCTCCTCGCTCAGCCCTCCTGTCCCCCTGCTCACTCTGGCAGAGCCATGCCAATCTGTTTGCTGCTCTAGGCGCTGCGCTCTGGGGTAATGATATGCCTGGGTCAGGCTAACGACCCAAACGAAGGGCTACAGAGCCTCAGGCGAACCCAAGGGCCCTCGCTAGCTGCAAGTCATTAGTGGCGCGTTAATGGGTCCGCTCTCCCAGGTTGGCCCCCCGCCTGCCGATTCAGGCGTGGCATCAGCGGGCCCAGAGTGCTCGTTCACTCCGGTAGTCCCCTGGGCTGGCCGCTCCCAGCTGAGAGCAGGAGGATTTCCCAAGGCGGGTGGGGTGGGTGGAATGAAACCACAGCATAAACAGCAGCCTTCATTCAACACTACAATGAAAGAGAGCTACCTTAAAGCGACTGGTGAAGAGATCCAGTTTGGGGATCAGGAGAGGGTCACCATACAGGCCCTGCAGACCCCGCACGCACTTCAGACGGACATCAGGTTGCTGTCGTGTGGGGGTGGGGGTGGTGATTAGTAACAACATCAAGGCACCACATCACAAAAAGGACTACAAACTAATTTTAAAACTACATTTAACCCATCAATGTTTTAAAGGTACCATGTCCGGTTTAAAAGAGACACAAAAAGAAACCACAGCAATTACCCACAAAGCAAACTAATTTTTATACTATGTCCTGTCAGTCAAGGACGGTTTTGATTTCCCCCCCCCCCCCAGTCCTGAAAAAGGCCGTAAAGGCAGGATTTGAAAGGTTCTCTCAGACACTTTGGCACAGGAATACAGAAGGTACACAGAAAGCGGAAGCTTCAATCTCTCTCATTAATGCCTCGCTGGCAAGATGACAAGAAGCGGCGGGATCGGCGCTATTCAGCGGTGCTGACAGCGTGACACGTCGCAGTCAGATAGCGGCAGCTGCGGGCCATGCTGTCAGTCAGAGAGGGCCCCGCATTACCATAGAGACTCTCCCCGTCGCCAGCTCACAGAAACATACTAACTGAGCCCAGAGGCAGAAACAGAATCACTCGCAGGAAAGTAACTCCAACCGAAAAAAAAAAAAACAAAAAAAAAAAACGTAAAGAAGTTTTAGTCTCCAGAGACCGCAGAGGTGGTGCAACCCGCTCCCCTGCCCTCGCACAGCATCCGCACCTTGTCGTAGAGCATCCACCCGACGTATTTCAGATAGCTGTCATTGAAGAACATGTGACCGTACAGCCGTATCCAGACTCCCAGCTCCTCCATGCAGATGGCTCTGATCTCCGGAATCACATCCCTGCCATGGATAGGCCGATTGTCAGCGGAGGGACCCAGTGACCACAGCATGGACGGACCGGGGCCACGGACGGAGTCCCTGCCCTACCGATATCGCTTCAGAAAGACGCCTTTGAAAATCACATCCATCATGTTCTCCATTTCAAGCCTCTTGTCTTGCAACTGCAACACAGAAACTAGAATTTCAGTCACATGGCACACAACTTCAAACATGACAAAGTGTTATCAGCCAAACTGTTACAGACGGAGTGCAGAGCCTAAATGAGGGCCGATGTGCCCAGTGAGGCACAGAGCTGGCCATACTTGGTCACCGTCACCTCATCAATCTTGTGCTGGAGCTTCTCCAGCCGGGACCCGATTCTTTTGTTGGAAGCCTTAGCCCTCTCCACCTCATAGAGCCTCTGGCTGTTGTCCACACTCACACTGAGGTTCAGGGCCACGCCAATCAAGGCGGTGAGCAGCTTCACAGCTGAGGAACAGGAAATGGGATCAGACAGATGGGAAGTATCATACAGATGTGAATGAGCCAATGTATCCCCCACTGCATTTTCCCACCCCATTTTTAACTAGGTTCCTCACCAAGAAACTGTCTTCCATTACCACAAGCAATCAATAATGGAATCTACTAACAGCTGGGAATTGGCTAATGTTAAAATTGCTATATGACCCTGACACATCAGTCTTGGTTGAGCCGTACCTGCCAGTGTGCAGGTGTGCCGAAAGGCCCGCACTCTGGAATCTGACAGCTCGGTCAGCAGAGAAATGAGAGTGTCCGTCAGGTAGCTGTCAAGGACGCCGCTGTACTTGCAGTGTGCCACCAGCACGGACACGAACTCGCAGAAGCTGGAGCGGAAGCGCTTCCAGTACGGGCCAGGCATGATCAGAGGGTACTCCCCACCGCCCTCACAAAAACCACACACACAGGCAAGTCAGAATCCACAAGGAACAGCAGGCAGGAGAGAGCAAGCACACCTTTACTGAATGCTAACTACATGTACTGGTAACGCACCCACCCAATCCTGCGCTAGGTGTACAAAAATGTTTTGGCAGCTCATCTTTTAAAGACGAGATGAATTTAATGCATAATGTAAAAAAAAAAAAGATAATATTCTGTGGCAGCGATACCATGTCCAAAGGCCATGTGACTGTCAGGATCCAAGGAAACGCAAGGAACTTCTTGTACTGCAGGCCAGACCCCTGCAACAGATCCAGAACAACGAGAATCACTTCCATAGCAAATATGGAAACACTGACAATGGATCCAGAGGAGAATAAGGTTTCTACCTCATCCAGTTCCTCCACCATTTTGCTCATGACGTCACTGTCCTGCTTGCACTGGAACATCTCTGCTGTCACCACCCCTGTGACAGAGACACAAGGTTCAAGGTCACTTGTACTGAAGGGACCCGTAGCACATTCTGAGGGATAGCCAACATGGATTTAGGAAAGGTAGATCCTGTCTAACTAATTTACTAGAGTTCTTTGAGGAAGCTACAAGAGAAATTGATCACAAAAAGGCCTACGATGTGATCTACTTAGATTTCCAGAAGGC
>JAODLD010000001.1:40451688-40464763 GCA_026781065.1 Mormyrops boulengeri
ACCAGAACTCGTGGCCATAAGTGGAAATTAGTGGGAGAACATTTTAAAATGAACTTGAGGAAGCACTTCTTCACACAATTCAAAATTCGCCTGTTGCTCGTTACTGGAAAGCTGTCCATAGCAATGAGAGAACCAGGAAGGGAGGATGTGCTACAGGGAGATCAGGGTAAGCTTGCCTTTGCATCCTGAGCACTGGATGAAGAAGCTGATGAGATCCAGGAGGGCGGTTTCTCGGTCTGTCTGATAGGCAGCTATCCAATCGTCCACTACGGCCTGTAGGCGCACAGTTAGGCTGAAATGAAGCCTGTAACCCCATAAACCTTCACCAGCTCTCAAGAATCAATTTAAACAGCCGATAACGGTGTTGCTCTGAATGTCCATCCATCAATTTTCCAGCCCAAATGGAAGGGATGCAAGGCCATCAAAGATCACACACAAGATGGGAATCACACCCGCAACCCCGTGAAACCACAGCATGTTTTACTCAATTAAAAAAAATAAAATATTGCAAGTACAGATGCTCCCCAGGTTATATAAAGGTTCGACAAATTACACAAGATATTCAATACTTTCAATATTCAATACTAATTCAATACTAATTTGTAGCGATGTTGCAGTGACTTGCATGAAGAGCAGCTAAGCAGCCTCACATCACATCTGAGGGCGGAATAGCGGGTCCGCTTACCTGCATAGCACTTTTTCCCATGGTAACGACTTCAAACAGGGTAACTGCCTCAACATCTCCATTCTCAAGCTGCGGCCGCTCAGCACTACCAAGGTTTTGCTCCGAATGTCTGCGCTTGGCGTTTTCCGACCTCTCCCGCAGCCTCCGCTTGCCCCTCTGAACGTCACACATAGACCTGGACATTTCACATGTACTGGCACACACTAATTAAACATACTAGACAGGGTTCAACCAGTATTTACAGTATAACAGCCCTTAATTGATAAATGAAGCTGCAAAGATCCTTCAGTGGTGATTCTGAATTGACATCAATCTTCCTGTTTTGAGGTTCCATTAACAGGTTCCAAGAAACAGATCCCTAAACGACAGTGCTGTCTCCCAGCGGGTCAGGCCTCTGCCTCTGTGCTGGAAGGTGGCTGGTTCGAATCCCCTCCCCCAACCTCGGCAGAACAATCACATGTCCAGTGGGTCCTTGAGCAAGGACCTTAACCCCCAGAAATGCTCCAGCCGGTTGAATGGCCTGACTATTGCGCCTAGACCCAAGTTAGACTCTCAAGTGTGTTTGTCAAGGGAGAGGAAGCTGGGATATGCGAAAAGACACATTCCAATGTACCGGCACTCAAAATGGCAAAAGCAGCTTTCCATCTCAATCATTCAATATAAGGGCTTCACACCACAACCTGTCCAAGCGTCCGTGACAATGACACGTTCTACTCACCGTGCCCTGCTGCCGATTTTCATTTGTCACTCCCGCTGAGTTGTGATGCGTGGAGACAGAGGAGCCTAGATCTGCGGCGGGGGGCTGGCTGAAGGGGGAAAATCACAGAATCAGCGCTGATGCGGCAGACCTCTGTGGGCACCCTGAGTTTGCATAGAGAGGAACAAACCGCAGGCAGCGACCACAGGACCAAGCTGGAGGCCAGTCAGACCGCTGAGCGAACTGCTCACAGCAACACAAAGTGGAAAAACAAGTGCTCCATAAATCACAGATGCTTACGGGTACATAGATCATTTATCATGTGTTGACAGGATGCACAATACAGGATTCGAACCATCTTTAGCAAGATGCCCTTACTTCTGTGTTGAGGGCCAGGAGGCCAGGGCTGGGCCTGCAATCATATCTTCTCAGATCATTTTCAGATGGAGTTCCACCACTTTTCAAATGCTGCTTTGGGAAATGCGGTCCACTAGATTAGTACCTGAGGAGGAGAAATGGAAACGTACTGCTGATTATCATACAGTTCAGCATCGTTGGGGCTGTAGCTAACTACAATTAGCGACGCTACTAACTTTACTTTCTTCAGTACAAATAGCGACGCAGCACGTCACATTGTTAAAAATACTACAGGTCGTCGTTGACTTACGACTGACCGACTTTACGGCCGCAGATATGTGGCCGCGCGAGTGCGGCCCCGCGCGAGCGTATGACAGCTTCCGGCCCGATTGTCGGCAGCGCGAGCATCCCCGCGAGACGCCCATCCATTCATCTCGTGCTCACGCTGCTGGTCGCAGCGCTCACAGTAAACTACACACTCGTATCCGTTTGTGTCTTAGCAGGTTAAATGGTGATAAAAAGGTTAAAAGAATAACTAACTAAGAAAACGTAACGGTGATAAATTTTAAATAAAAAAACTAAAAAAAAAAAAAATAATAAAAAAAGAATTAAAGATGATATCATTTTATTATGCAGTGTACTATACGCATGATAATTTTTGCATGTAAAATAAAGGGCCGGCTTAAACCGGTTTTCGTAATGTCCTTCTGATTAATACTTCGATAACGACTGATTATTTTTCTCTCTTTACAACGACGGGTATCTTACTGAAAGTGTCCCGTTTCTGTATAAACCTTATTAAAGTGAAGTCCAGTCCACAAAGGTGGTGTGACACCATTTACGTGCAGACTTTTCACGGGGCAGGTGCTCAAAAGGGGTGGGGGGGCAGTGTAGCACGTGCACGGGGGTGTCGCCATGCCAGTCTGACTCTCCATGGTGAGACTCGTCTTATCTGTACCAAAGGGGCAGAGGTGCCACATATGCGACTCATCCGCATCAGGGCAGCGCGTTGACGGGCAGGGAGCGCCGCGGACGCCAGACCTCGTAAGTTAGTCGTTACAGGCCACTTACACTCACACCGCGGTGCCTGGGTGGTTAGTTGACTCGTATGGATGCGATCTGCAAACTTCGGTGTGTTACTTAGATAACAGTGAGGCTCCCGGTGCATAGGTTACCTACCTACAAACACCCAGCCATTTAGAAACGGCGGCATACAATCTGAACGATATCTAGGGTCTAAAATATTCTGCGGTGGTAAATAAGCGAAGTGTGGAGTCGTTCCTCCCGACCGAAAGCCCAGCTATTCAGTCCGCTTTAATCTGTCAGCGAACAGGCAAGAGACGCCGACTGTATATTAGCTGACGCGCCCAGTGACCCAACAGAAAGAGGAGAGGAGCCCGCGTCGGTACGGAGTAATAAACAGTGAGCTGGCCGAAACGCGGCGGGGTGCCGGTGTTATGCCGAAAAGGCGTCCCTGCCGTAGAGTGCATGCCGGTGTTCTGACGAGTTGAGCTTTTAGGGGTGTTTTGGGGGTTAGGGTTAGAGATGCATTCTACGGCAGGGATGCCTTTTTCGGCATAACATGGGCACACTCTCCGGACAACACGGAAGAGAAATGACCGAATACCGCTTCGGTAATTAAAATGTAGAAATAAAAGCTGAAAACCCCGAAGGTTCGTACGCTTCGCCTTTTCTGAATCGGCTACCAAGCGTTGCTAGCTATTTAGCTAAAAAGCCACGGGATGTAGCTACTGGTGTTTTGGCAAAAGCGCCAGAATGTGAGAGGACAGCCTGTCTGTCAGTCATATTTTCTGTTTGCTCATTCGTCCAGATCTAAGTTCGCCCACCCACTTCCCCATAGAGCTAGGTCTGGGGAGAATAAGAACTAAATTTTGTCACCAACGCAAGTCCGGCGCTTTAGCTACAGCGTAGAAGTGATTAAAACACATATAAACCCACCATTGTCTTTACGCTGCAACTGACATTACAAATCAAAATTTCAGAAACGCCATCTGCTATAAGATAAAGGTACGTCGATCTGATTTCGAGGTATCTACTCGTGGAATTTTGTTATGTACAGCTTCTGCAAACATTTGTATGCATTATTATTAAATTCGAAACCACGTAATATTGCAAAATTGATGGATTATTTTTCGAAATGGCCTTACCTTACAGAGTAAAGTATGCTGAAATGTAAAGAAACAATCCTTATACAAGACCGATGGCCTTTCCGCTTGCATCGGTATGACTTGGAGATCATCGCAGTGCGCCACCTTGTGGTGAATCTTCCAAACAGCAGGGTCCTTCTGGGGAGCTGCGGTAAATTACGCTTCGCATATTAACGCGGCCTTAATAGATTTTTGTTTATTCCCTGCTGCTCCGCGACCATTATATATTATTGACAATCTCAAAATGGTCATTCCTTTTACAATAGTAAATTGTACGAAAAGTGTTTAATATTTGAATTAAATATTGCAATACTTGTGATGTCATGCAAGTAAAAATCCTTTCAATTCAAAGAACTACGAGTAAACCTGAGTGATTAATAATGATTAGTGTAAAAAATATGAAAACACACCATCCAAAACTAACTAATTTCAATTAAACTATAACTGTTAATAACATGGAACAGTGCATGGGGCTCTTAGAATAAGGCAAGTTCTTCGTGAAAGTTCAAGATCAGTGTAGTAGCTAAAGTCGTCACATTTTAATTTTGTTACATCCATCTTTTTATGATTTTTTTCATACTTGCTTATTAAAACGTGATTACATACAGCCTGAACCATTATGTTTTTCTAAATAAACAGAATTGAAATAGTCATACAAAATAACCAATTTTAATGTTGAATCACACCCCATCAAACATAAATTAGAATATCACTACAACTCTATATACTAACAAACAACTTGGTTTGCACAATACTACAAATAAAACCTAAAGCTGCTTCCATCTTCTTTAGAATAAATAGATTTTACATGTTAAGAAACACAGAAACATCACACATAAAGATGAAGAGAAATTATACATCTGAGTGTCGCAGAGTGACCAGGGAGAGCCGTGTGACGTCTGTCATGCAAGGTTTGAGATGAAGCTCATGGCTGTGCTGAGGTCTTGAGTCAACTCTTCGGGAAGCGAAGAGACAGAAGAGATAATGCAGTGAGTCACATCCAGTATCCTGCAAAGAAGTTTAAAATCCCAGTGTAGCAGTCAATTAAGAGATGAAACATACTGAGTAAAAAGTCAATTAATGATTAAATGATAATGAAATAGAATCTTATTGTCATTGTGCAGATAAAAATGACATCAAATCATGCATCAGAATGAGGTATTCTCCTTCTGCTTCCTGGTTTCAACTTTCAAAATGAACCCCTATGTTCAGAATTCACCTAATCAGGATTTTATCCAAAGCATCACTCAGCTGCATGTGTCATTACTCAATTGCATCTTACAGACAGTCTAATTAATCCACTTTGGCCCAGGTTCCCAGCTACGCCTACCGTAAATGTGATGCCTAGAGTCTACGCAACCTCTTACCAGTTAACATACTGTGCAGGCAATAGGGGCTCTTGCTTGGAACTCTCTTCTGTCACTAGGGCCATTTTCAGCTGCTTGAAGTTGGCTTCAATGTCCCTTTTCAGAACTGATAATGGCATGATGCCTTTGAAGGTGCTGAGAACTTGCTGTGGGTCATCAGACACATTTCCGGTCAGGAGAAGCAAATGAAAACGGCATGTATTATGAGTGTTACGGTAATTATAAAGGGAAGTCACTCACATACAGGGCGGAGAGCTGGTGGGCTACGTACTTGTGGCTCCCCAAGTGCTTCACATCATCCTCAAGCTGCTGACTAAGAACGAGTACCTGGTTCAGCCTGGCAATGTGAGGAAAGTAATCTGCAGGGACACGAATGTGTCGTCATGTGATTAGCATCTCCCACGTCTATTCAACGCCATCAGCAAATTGCACTAAATCTACGGGAATTCTCTTATTGGTTCTAAATAAATTGCTATGATTTTGAGGGTTGTTCTGTGGTGCACACAGTGACGTCCTGGGCATTCCGCAGCATTTGGCACTCTGGGTTTGCCCAAGCTTATACTATACAAACTACTTTAAGAGATTCAGGCCTGATGGACGAAAACCTCAACAATGTGCACCAGGCACTGTATCCGTCTCCTCACCATCCATGGCCGGCTTCTCCAGCATGTCCACTGGGCTCCCATGTATAATGAAGACTTCTACCCGTGGGAACATGGCAGACAATCCTACTGCATCCAAATAGTCCTGGTGAGTAAAATGTAGTGTTCACTTCTCCTGAACTTATCAGGCACCGAAACTGTACGGAAAAGCTAAACAATGTCTTCAGCTAGAGCGATGGACACCAAGGTGTCTAGGAGTTACCTCCAGCTGTGGCGCAGGTTCAGGCAAGTGCTCTAGACACAGATACATGCGCTCTATAATCTGGGCACCTGTGTGGAGGCGATACGAATGTCCATAAATCTGAGGTTACCAGAAGCAATGCTTACGACACAGTAACGAGATGTTAGGGTTATGGGTGGGCACACACCTTCTCGCCGAAAAGAGTCTGACTCCTCTGGACTGAGGTCCTGATTAAGCTGCTCTTGGAACTGGGGGAAGTTTTGGAGAAAAGTGGGTCTGATGTGGACACTGACACCCCGATTCATTTGTCCATTAAAACATATGAGGGACTGGCAGTGTGTACAACCTGCCGGATGCCAAACGGAGGATCTGGCCGCCTCACCTGAGCCCTGATCAGGAGGTCCAGCTGGCTGCAGAGACACAACATCTCCAGTCCTACCTGCTCGCTGCTCAGGTGCACAGGCAACAATGGCTTCCTCACATGCAGCTCCACTGGTGACAAGACAATCACACATAAAGTCTAATATGAAGAAAACGAAGTTCAAATTACTTTTTCATTTTTCTTGAAAACTCACCTGGACAATTCATTTAGCCTAAGTTCAGTCACCTGGATAGTAAGGAACAGATATTTCCATGCATTCCAAAAAAAAAGCAATAAACACGTAGCATTTAATGCTTTTGAACAGAAGCAGTTTTTTCCAGCAACTAAGATAATCAGTCAGTACATTGATACATTTTCTTATGTGCCTCGCTACAAATTTATATTTTACGTAAATCATAGAATAATCAAAATAATAATTAGTTATTTGACGACACATACATTTATTATTGTCATTGCTGTTCTTATTATTGTTAATAATAACAATAAGGTATTGTTAATATTAATTGTGGTGGTAGAAATAACCTAGAACGCTTGTGTTGTGCTGTGCAATTAATGCTAAATTAAACAGTATCCGAATTTAAGGATAAATAAAATAAGAACGTGATGAGGAATAATTGTGGTTGATTCAACGAGCTTGCAAAATAAACTTTAATTAAAAAGTCCATGGTTGTAATAATGACCACAACAAATTAAAGACATCTTAGGATCTATTTAGTGTGTGCAGTGAAAGATGTAATGACTTACCTTTGAATTTAGCGTCGTATGCACAAGGCTGGCAGAGCGGTTCTGTGATGCTGACTGCTGCCATCGTCGCTAACGCCGGGTAGCCAGTTAAATATACCTGTTAACACTGCATGACCACGCCGCCGTTTAGCAGTCGATGTGTTTTCAGCGATACGTTTTAAAACGCCCCATTGACTCGGCGCAATGATTTTCGGTTAATACTGCACTGTATAAAGGTATAGAAACGGAAATCATTCCCGATGGGGTGCTGCGCTACACCGGAACCGTTTTGGTGGAACACCAGGTTTAGCTCATATGCTAAATATTGCTATCATTTTAAAATAACTTTTTCGACATTTTGCGCATGTCGTTTTCTTCCCTCGACATATATTACAGCTATTTAATCACCACAAGTCGTGTTTCAGTATGATTTTGATCTTAGTTTGTATGAATTTATGAATTCCTTTTTAATTACCAAGCTATTTGCCAAATAGGTTTTGGACAACTACGCCCTCAATGGAAATAGCACAAGGTGGCTCTGACAACTAAAGTAGCCCAGCGGTCTCTGACCACGCAAATGTGTCGATGGAGGACAATGTCATATACTGAGGAAGAGAGGAGTCTGTAGGTGCACATAGTGGATTGATGCTTTTATGTCACAGCTACTTTGTTTGAACCATCCCAAACTAATATACGGATAACTTACTTTTGTCTTTATTTTGATACTTCTGTTTGGGATAAATGGATTTCTACACTGAATACACAAATGATTGTTTACACAATTATTCATGAAATTAATCACCCAGGTGAATGATTACACACAATTTAAAAAATATCATTTGACACCCTAATACTTCATTTTCCAGAGCAAAGAAATAGCAGAGATGCTGGCAAGCTGGATTGAACAGAAATTGAATAAACAATTTAATGCGCCTTTTCCCCCTCGACCTACCGCCTCCTTTGCCAAAGCATTTTAATGTGGACTATAAAAGAATATGATGATGCCAGAATGAGCAGCTTTTTGTACCTCAATGACTGGTAGCCATTGACTACGCATTGACTGCTAACATGTGCTGCTCTGAATGAGGAAATCACTTATGGAATTTAAATGATGTGCTGGAAATAACTTCTGATATGGTCATTTATACATAACATGATCATTTATTATTGTAAGATCCGATGACTTTGGTTGCTGTCGATGCTTGAAAATTATATTGTACATGGTGAATAAAAAGAACATTTATCTGGGTTACTGCTTTTTTGATTGAAGTAGCCCAGTTGGCTAGTAGTAAAAAAATCTTATCCCCCCCCCATGGGCCACCCTGCCTGGTATTAATATTTACATGTAAATTACCAAGTAAAGAAATCAATACTTTAATATCAGAATCAAATCTCCAAATGAAAACTTCAGAGAGAAGGAATTGATATTTCAGTATTGATCTGCACATCCTTCACGTAGATCCATGTGACCCTTCTGCATAGAGCAGCCTCGTTGTACAAAAAACACTGCTGATGGCTGAGGACGATATACGGACGCTCCTCTACTCACGAATGAGATACGTTCCAAACAGCCATTCGCAACTTAAAATGTTCGGAAGTCGTTATTCACCATCATTTTAAGGGCATACGCAAGTACAAAGAACTAGGATGCTGGGAGTACGCACGCTACGCTGCTGCGCGTTGGGAGTAGCGACCAGAAGTCGTACTAGGCGGAACTGATGCTCAGAAAAAAAAATTATGTTGCGGACAAGAAACGGGAGCCCATTGAACACAATTTGGACTTAAAGATCGTCTTCGTTCGTATATCTGAAAGTTCGTAAGTAGAGGAGCGTCTGTATTTGCTGACACAAGGATTTTCCAGGGTAAATCTGAGATACATGTGGCTTAATTCCCCCACTGCACTTTCTTTAAAGTATGTTTTAAAGCTTTTAAACATGGCACTTCCATTTAGAGACAGTCTGCAAAGCATTTCCCACTAGATGTCAGTGGTGACGTTACACATTCATGTTAAAGGACTAAGAGAGTCCTGGATATAAGCAGAAAAGCAGATGCCTGCTTCTTCCTTCCCACTTTCTCTCTGATGCTAGGTGGTGTCCTCAGGAAGATGTCTGAATCGCGCCTTCATCACATCTGTCAGCCTGCTTTCTGCATCTTTCCAGCTGTTTGCCCATTCTAGAATAATAAAAAAGATGCAAGTGGTGAACATCTGCTTCTTTTTACTTGATGAACAAGAGGATGTGCATGTTGCACACAGCTTAATAGGCTTATTATTATTATTATTATTTAGGGAAGTGTCAGCCCTACCTGGATGAGAAATAATCAGAGAGGCTGAGAATGTAGCCTTCACACCATCTTTCGTGTTCTCGAATTTTGGCTGTTCAATTCTCTTCTTCTTAAACCAATCATCAAGCTGATTCCTGACAGAAATATTGCTGCTCACTTCTGTAAGTGAATAGATCAGTAAAGATCACTAGGATTCAAAATATCAAGTATCATATTGTGCTAGTTAAGGAACCTTGAGAGCCGCCTTGATTTGCTATGTAATGAGGGTGATGTATGTAGCAGGACACACCTGCACCCTCCTCTCCCAGGAGTCCAAGGATGCGGCTGCTCAGTCTGCTCCGAGCGCTGCTCTTATTCTGGGCTTTGCTTTCCAAGGAGAAATTACTCAGGCCAAGTTCGGCGGTGGCCTTGTGCTGAGTAGGGAGTGGCTGAAAAACTGGATCCGACTGACCGGCGGCTTGCAGAAGTAGCTTGAGCTGCTGTTCGGCTTCAGTGCCACAGCCGCTAACAGCCGCCGGGTGCCCAAGCAAGGGGGCCAACCGAGAAAAGGCCTGCCAAGAGGCCTCCTGTCTGGCTGCTTCCTCCGATGGCCCTGTGGGCGACAAAGGCAGCCTGTAAGCACCACTGTCCCCATGTAACTGTCACTGCACCAATGAGAGCAAAGTCGCACAGTGGCCTAACTCCTACCTCGGCTTTCATAACAGAAACAGAAGGACTTCAATGTCAGTAAGCATACAAACTTATTATCAGCTTCTGTTACATAATCCTCAGATGGTAGCTCAAAGGTGTGGCGTTTGAAATATTCTTTAACAAGATTAACAGCCTGATGCTCCTCTGTAAAATAAGAATAATTCATATTATTAAGAGAACAGTGAATGCTGCTACAAAAAAAAAACAGGAATAAAATGGTGCTGTGATTAAAAAATGTGCACATTCATCAATAAAACACTGTAATAGTAGTAAGAGAGTGTTGTCATTTGTTAAATTATTATATTAGAAATTATTATTATTATTATTGTTTACCCTTGAACTTCATGCTTTTCTTAAGTTACAAAAATACCTTTGCTTGACTCCCAGATGGAAAGAGCTTTG
The DNA here is from genome assembly GCA_026781065.1 of Mormyrops boulengeri. NCBI lineage: Eukaryota > Metazoa > Chordata > Actinopteri > Osteoglossiformes > Mormyridae > Mormyrops > Mormyrops boulengeri. The sequence continues at coordinate 40,462,286 of JAODLD010000001.1, forward strand.
GCAAATTCCAAGTAGACCTTCCGCTTGGCATCTTTTTTGGTCATGTGGGCATCTTGGTTCCTTAAGGTGCCATCTTGGAAGTTAATCTGCACTTTGTACCCAAAGCCCAGCTCTGAACTGATATGCAAATTCTCCAATTGCTCGTTTAGACCATAGACTCCAAGCATTCTTCGAATATCTGTCTCAGCCACACAGTAACACAGAGAGCAGTAAAACACAGTCAGACTTCATATATCATTTATGACAAGATGGCAAGTGAGTTTGCTGCACCTTGCTGTGGGCAAGAAACTTCAGGTAATTACTTTAAATAATATCTGATGATCTGTCTAATAATAAAAAGGATATATAACAAGTCCTGCAGTAGACATTGCTTTATCGTGGCCCTGAGCAGTCGGTGACATCTACCTACCCCTGCACTCTGTTTCTTTTCCACAAGCCCGGGACAGCTTTACCTGGACACTCTATCTTGGCAGATTTTTGAGGAGGAGAAGGCCACTGACTGCAGGCATCAGATGGGATCGCCACGGATACCGCATCACTAACTGATGCAGCGGCTTCACAGACGGGACCGTCAGCACTGCAGCTTTCTGAGCTGAGACCATCTACATCAGGAAGGTTAGAGAACTGATACCTTAAGGAACTGACAACATGAGCACATGGAGTGACGCCAACAGAAGCGAATGTCAATCACAGATCCATAGATTCATGTAAATAAAAAAATCTCCTAACCTGCAGCTCTGTTACTTATGTCAGTAACTCCTGGAAGTATCTGATAGGTTGGTTGTGTTTTCTGTTTATCAAGCAGCTCCTTCAGCTTTCCTTTGTAATTACCATCCTTTACGTCTTCCTGGTTCCAGCCCAGGACCCGTGACAGTCGGGTTAAGGCTTCCTTTGCTGCCTCCTGTTCTGCCTGCTTCTTTGTGGATGTCCCTTCTGGGAACGGACAAGACAAGCAACTAGAATATAGATCTTCACTGAGAGTCCTTCGCTGAGAGTCGTATCGAGACTGCTCACCTTGGTTCCGAAAAGTGAAGTCTCCATGGATGGCCAGTGTGCATTTAAACTTCCCTTCTTGGGTTTCTTCGTAGGTTTCCGCAGGTGGCTTGGAGCCGGCCTCACTGAAGAAATCCAGGACCAGTTGTTTGGTACCACCAGGAGGGAGCTCTGGGAGAGAGGATAGCCTTATGTTCATCAGTAGGTGTTCAGTGGACGGAGATCACTTGGGAATTAGCTGATACCTGGCCTTGAATGCTCCAGAGCGAGATCTCCTGCAAGAGCCCTGTAGGTCCCTTCAGCCGCGTCTTCCTGGGTGTCAGCCGCACCGGCACTGAATTCTGTCTTCACAGGCACTTTCACTGTAATGTAAAATGTGGGGGGTGCTGACAGAGAGAGAAACCATCATTGAGGGTCTTGTATTCGTGGTGACAAAAAAAAAAAATCAGTTTATTGACAGCATTATTCACAGACGGAGTGCATATCAGAAGACATGGTGCATCGCTCTGCATGGCTGGGCTCAAATTTAAGCATGTTCAATGCATTTTTACCCATGAAAAAGTGTCTTATCTTTGAACCAAAAGTACTATGGCAAAATCAAGATCAACTGTGCGGTATCTTAAGCCCGTCAGTAAGTACATGATAGATTAGGGTACAAGTGGAGAGATACGCTCCAAAGAGGTTCATGCAAACAAAGGAATACCCTGAGGTGCAATCATGAGCCCTTTAGTAGGAAGAGCTGCCTGATTTGGAGTGGCAGGAAGAGGCACCCGACCTGTTGCTTTGTCCTGAAGTCCTTCTGAGACCTTTGCTGGCAAGCTCTTGTGACCTACAGAAGAACGGGCATATCTCAATACAGAAAAATGACTGTCTTGTAATCCCACATAGTGTTGCAATTACCTGCTTCTTCATCTGGAGTATCTTGTGCATTGGATTGAACCTCTTCGTATTCGGGTGGATTCAGGTCCTTCGCTTCCATCGCCTCCTTCAGCGCTCCCTTGAAGTTTTCTCCAGGCATTTTTACACCAAGGACCCCGGCCAGCTGGCAGAGGGCCACTTTAGCAGCCTGTTGTTCTGCATCCTTTTTCTTGGCTGCACCCTCTGTTCAAAAAGCATACTTGTACTGCTATGTGCATAAAGAAACAAAACCATTTCTTCACCATTTCCAGAAGCATTTTCTAGTAACCGACCGACCTTCCCCCTGAAAGGTAAATGGTCCGGACAGCGTCAGTTTGCAATATGCCTTCCCATCGGAACCGGTGTCGGGACGTTCTTCTGGCAACTGGAAACCGTACTTTAGAAAGTGTTGCTGAATTACACGCTTATAGGATTCACCTAAAAAAAGACAAGGTTTCACATGCATATACATACACAAATACATACATACATACATACGTACATACTTACATGTGTGCATCAAACTATTTTTTTTACTCCCCATCATCCTAAATAGGACAAACGGTTACAGAAAATGGATGGATGGAA
>JAODLD010000001.1:40473383-40522921 GCA_026781065.1 Mormyrops boulengeri
TTCGATTATTGTCTCTTTGCCTCAGCTATCACGTTCAGCGTCTAGTTTAATTTGGTTGCGTTTTGCAAAAACGTGGCCAAATATGCATTTAATCTTTAGATTGTGACCGCACATCAGTCACTGCTTCTTGTGCATGCACAATCCTGTATCACAAAGCCAGCGAAGTGTAGTCCGGTCGTTTAAAAAGCCTATTTCCGTGTTTTGCCACTGTTCGCTGCGGTGCACTGTGGGAATTATAGTCACCGTGGTGTGCGAGTTCCACGCTGGAAATGAGCGTCTGAAAGATAGTGGCAGAGTTACGCCCATCAGGGGCATCACGAAGCGTGGTGATCTTCGCTTCGGCGATACCTGCTGAGCGACAAGGTTATATGCGTCTGCGCGGAAGTAAGCGACCCGTCCGAAGACAAATCTTATTAGCATTCATTTTCAGAAGTGTAGGAAGTTAATGCTTCATTTTTAAGGGGGGCAGTTTTCCAACCCCATATTATTTCGTATAAGAACATTAATCCGTGTTACTAATGGCAGTTGTTGCCGAGAATGCAGTGAAGTTACAATTTCACAAACCGGGCAAGTTCAGTGGTTAAACAAGACAAAAAAAAACCCTTTGAAAAATAGGCTACGGCCACGTGGAATAATGCTTATTTCATGTGAGCGGAAGCGTACAGAAATGCTGCACATGTTGACAATTTTCTTTACCATTTTATGAAATATTATTAAACCATAAAAAGTAGTCTCGTGTAATCTTTTTCGACTCAAACAAATAAAATACAGCTCAGGCCTACTTATAAAGTTTGTCAGTTACAAAACTCAAAGTAACAGTTTTAACAGAAAAGGTTTAAATTATGTCAAAACATCGAAAGGAAAATTTACATAGGTGTTTGCAGAGTACATCCAACGAGTGAATAATATTGGTATTTCTGCGACATAAGTAATTAATAAAGATTTTCCCCTTCAACCCCCCCCCAAATGCCTTCATCCTTCCCACCATTCTTTAACACTGAAATATAAAAAGGTACTCTAGGCTGTAAACAAACACTACAGTAATATTTGTATAAGAAATGTATCTGCAAAAATATAAATTCCGTTGGTTCTGCTTGAATCCAAAATTTGTGGCTGACTATCAAAAAGATGCTTCCTGCAGTTCGGTCCTCATACATTTATAAACGTGTTATTTACAAGGAAGTCAGACGGAGGGAGTTCAATGGCTATTCCTTCTGTTTGCACTTGAGGGCGCCAGCGTGGCGCGCAGTTGCGATCCCGGACATGGACCGATCGCCGCTTTGTTTCTGCTAGGGACGTCCACTAGGGGGCAACGTGAGGTTGAGCATAAGTTCGTGAACGGCAGCAAATATCGTGCATTCACCTGGAGGAGAAAGTTTGACAATACTTTAGTTTGACAGAAATTAAATAATGTGTCAATTTAACATTAGGCGGTAGCCTGATTTTCCTCCACACATTAAATTGCATGGTTACCTAGCTAACTTTCACCACTGTATTAACCATAACTTGTGTTTACCACTCTATTGTGCATCTTGTATCCCTACTGTGGCTCACAGTATTTGCAGGGGATGCGTTCCAATACCTACTGTGGATGATGGCGAACCATCTGCAGACCTCATATACAAGGTGATTTTCATGTACTTATAGAGGGTAATTCATAAATTATGTACAGTAAGACATTAAATACAGAAATAAAGTGCACTGTACATTATACAGTACTATACAGTACTGTACAGTACTATACTCTCAAGAAATGGGATTCTGAGGTTTTAGCCTAATTCTCAAGAGATGAGAGTAATGAAAAAATATGTATCAAGTTGAATTAATGAATCTCCATCCTTTTTATACCTCTCAAAGGATGGAGGAACAATGAAAATACATTTCACAATTTTTTTTACCCATGGTAAACCACAGAAACCATGGGTATGGGTGGTTAATGTAATTGTTGTCTATTGTCATGTCTCTTGCTAATCAGATACTTAGAGGAACAACATCAAGACAGGTTCTCAAATTTGATAGTCTATATCCTTAATCTCTAAACTGTTTCGCTGAATCAAATCAGTAACTGATGCTCTGTTAGAGACTGCAGACTGACACTGCTCTGTCCCTAAGGGACCTGGACCCCATGTTAGTCAGGGTCATCTCCGAGTCCCATTTACTGCCACTGCCCTCCATCAGTCATGCATGGAATCATCACCGAAACGACCTGCGGCGTACAGGAAGGTCCCAGCTGGCCCTCACTGACCTTGGCGCGGTGGGTGCATGTCGCTGAAGCGTTTGAGGATGCTGCTGACCATGAGCGCGGCGGCTCCGGAGGAGCTCTGCTGCCGCGGGATGTCGGCCTGCTGCGTGAGGCCCGTGGCCATGTCGTAAACGATGGGCACGATGAGGCACACGGGCTCCGGCAGCAGCGGCAGCCGCTGGGTCAGCTGGAGCTGCCAAGGACACAAACGCACTCATTTCTCTGCAGATCCGTGGCACTGCGATGGAGTCCATCAGTCAGAAAATGAAGCGGCACTACCTTTAAGTAGGATGACTTGCAATGCCTTCAAGTAGCTTTGTTTATGTTCATGTTAAAAAATTTGTGTGTCCAAAAGACCTGACCTCCTAGACTGTCAGAGAAAAGAACCAATTTGTACCTTTGAGGGTACAGTTATTGTCACTGGGGCTGTACCCCCTCAAGGGTCTGCCAACTGTACCCTTGGTGTTTGGGGGGTATATTAATGCTGTTTGTACCTTGGAGTACAAAATTACACCAGGGCTGTATCCTTTTTTCTGACAGTAAAGCTGGAGGATATTTTTTGTGGAAACAGATTACGGGAGAAGACAGAGCGCCGCGAGGCTGGAGCTGTGCAGCCCACGGCCCAGGAGGACAGCAGGTCAACAGCCCACTTACGAAGAACAGCATCTTGGATTTCAGCACCACGGCAACAGTCCCTGGTGGGGCAATAGGGGGTGCGCTGGGGGGGATGGTCAAACAGAACTGTACGTTCCATTTCAGCTGGGCAGCCTGGTCTGGGAACTGGGGGAAAGGAGACCCAGTAAAGTTAGGGAAGAAGGACAATGATACAGTGACACACCAGAGTGCGCAAAGTACTATACAAAAAAAAAAAAACACGGAATATAAAATGGTGGTAAGAAAAACGAGTCAGCAGGCCTGATCTTTTAAAGGAAGGATGTTAGTGAGAGGAGGTGATGTTATGGAGAGAGCTGGGTCGCCCTTGGGGTTTACCCCAGGAGCCTGCTCCGGCAATCTAAGTGGCCTTGGACACTCACCATCTCCAGCTTCATGATGCGTACACAGTCGCGGAGGATGTTGGTGGGTGCCCCCAGCAGCCTGGTAAAGGCATTCAGTGTGTTGTACTTGAAAGGAGGCCCGGCCACCTGGCGAGAGACCAGACGCCATTAACATCACTTATTGTAGACTCATCCACCCCCAGTCCCATCTGCCCATGACCCTGCGGCTCCACCTACGCATTTCTTAATGAACACTAGCTGGATCGCCATCATATTCTAAAGACTTCCTGTAGACTCAGAGAGAAGCAGCTTTCCTGCTGGGAGGGGCTCAACACCAGCAAATAAGATGAGCGGCTTGGCCGTCGCCATCTGCCTACCGCTGGAGGACAGAGCTGCAGATCTATCGCCTGAACCCAAAGAGAGCCACAGATACACAAACAAACGAGACTCCAAAGGAAGCCGATGGCCGGCAGGCGGCCGCATGCCGCTCACCCTGGTCTCAAAGAACTTCTCCAGCATCTGCAGCTCCTCCTGGGACCAGGGCCCCAAATTCTCGGGCGTCACCTTTAGCTGCAGCGTCTGGTACGTCTTGGGATTCAGAGCCACTCGGCACTTCAGACCCTCCGTCTTGAACATGATGACACCGGGCTCGCTGGACGCGACGATGTTCAGCTGTGGCAGGGGGGACGGACAAGTCAGAGGCCCCGCCGGCCTTCAAGGGGCCACGGGAGGACAGGGAAGGGGGAGTAGGGACTCACGTTGGGCTCCTGCTGGATGATCCTCTGAAGGTGCCTCCTCATAAAGACAGATCCCAGGAAGCGCTCCAGTGGAGAGCAGAGGTAGCTGCCGGCCAACGCTGGGACCAGGCCCGGCGTGGACGAGGGCAACAGCAGCACGTGCAAGGCATTGTGGGTAAGGACAGTGGGGATGGAGGCCGCCCAGGAGCGCTGAGGTAGCTTGCGGGGGGGTAGCATGCTGGTTGATAGGGCTGGAGGGGGGAGGCAGAGAAGGCGGGGCATTAACCGACCAATCAGACTCAGCGGCACAGACCTCTGCACCTCGAAGGCTGTTGGTACTTACAACTGGCGGCTCGCGGCGAATGAGACGCATCCGGGATGGGGGAGGGGAGGGAGGGGTTACCCGGCGACATGCCGAGGATGCGACTGCTGGGCGAGGGGCCAGACACCTGAGGAGACCCCGGCCAGCCTCCGGGTCGTTGCCCTGGAGATACCATGGTATAGGGTGAGCTGGGATCCAGAGTGCCTGAAAGGCACAAATAGCAGGTCATCAAGGTCTGGAGACGAGACGGCCACATCCATCTTTATCAGCAATAAAAATACCTTCCTCATCATCCTCTTCACCATCATCCTCCGCCATAGTCATCAGTACATTTCAAAGTGACAGAATGAGTGTCAAATACCCAGAATAGTGGATTTTACCATTCTAGGTCACAAGAGTGTCACACAAATAAAAATGCTGAATAGCATGTAATGTAACAGATTCCCTCCCAATTCTAACAGGCTTCTTTTCTAGCAGCTCCAGGCCACTGCAAATTGGATGGACAGTCTGACCAGCATTGGGCACCCTGACCACAGGCAGACACCCCAAACACCAAATCCCTTAGAGGGGGACACAAGGGAGGTGTTGCACAAAGCAGGATTTCTCAGTTAGCTGGGTTACAATCTTAAGCTACAAGGGATCATCGTCCAATAAGAGCTTAGGTAGGGAGGATTCCTATTGGACAATCATGACTTTTAGCCTAAGTTAACCAGGTCTGCTATCTGGGAGCACAAACTGCATATTAAAACACCATGCAGTGTAATAAAAATGTAGCAGCTCAAACTGTCACCAGGAGCAGGAAGTTTGAACACATGACCCCTGCTCTTAGGTTCTTGCACTGGTTTCCTGTTAGATTCAGGACTGAACTGAACTGAATTTGTGACCGATCACTGAACATTCACAAATGAGTCCATCGCCATAAGGTAGGCGGTGGGGGACGATGGAGCAGGCAAAAGTGTCGAGGGAGCTCATTCTGGGACAATACAGTAAGAAGATGGTCAAGCGTACCATGACAGAGAGGACTGTGCAAAGGACACACAAACACTCAGACTCTCATCTGTTGTATGTACCCTACACCATTGCTAGGTGGCGCCATTGTCCTGCTTACTTACCAGGGGATGGCGTGGGCATCATGGAGGGCGAAGGCACCACGTTCTGGTGGTATGGGTTGGGTGGGGACGTGAGTGGTGGGTAAACCGTACCCCCTAGAGACTGCTTTGCAAACTGAAACGAAGAGGAAGAAGAACTGAGACTGGGGAGACCATGTGCGTGGCTGACAGGGAGCTGGGACACGAGACGGTCCATTACGTCCACGCCCACCGGGGACGGCGGGTTGTCGTCCTCGTTCACAGAGGGCCGCCTGGCATCCTGGTTACTGTCTGCAAACATGTTGAGGAACGTCTGCGGAATGAGGCGGGAGAAGAGCTGCAATGACAGACGGCTCTTCCCAGCCAACCAAAGTGAAGTTCACCCAAAAGGATGCATAGCTTATGTCGAAACAGAATCACAAACAAAGCACAGCCTCGGATTAACATTTTAATGAGCACCAGCTTTTGTTTCAAAAGCAGTTACCCATAATGCCTTGGGAAGTGAAGAAAGAAGCCAGTTAGGATTTACAAATGCATGCAAGGGCGTTGATCTGAGTATGGATAGGGACGGCAATACTGAGGGATAGCGTTTGCTCGGGGGGCTCCAAATATAGGAATGGGAGACTTCGGTAGCTAATAAGATTGTTTGTGTAGATATTAAAACACTTTCTGTATGGAGACACCATTTTCCTGGCAAAGAGGCCGAAAGCCGGAGCTGTACCTTAAGACCTGGTGCCGGGTAGAATCCCTCCACGATTTTAGTGTTGTCAAAGAGGCTGTAGGCGCCATCGCGGATGGCCACCACGCCACGGCTGCGGCAGTAGATGTCGATGCAGTAGACGCTGCGGAAGGCCAGGCGGATGTGCGTGGGTGACTGGGGCAGGATGGAGAAGCACTGGTAGGCCGTGTTGGTCCTCTGGGTGAGGCCAAGCATGGGCACTGTAGGCAGCTTATTGATGGCAGTGAGGGGGGCCTGTGTGTCAGCCAGAACCTGCGAGATGGGAGCTGTCAGCAGACTGCTGAGCACGGGGCCCGGGGTAAAGACTGCTCTCCAGTAGAGGTGCCCTTCCCACTTACCATGGGGTCACGTTCATATAAACCCATCGTGAGTGGAAAGTACCATATATCATTTTAATGACCGACTTACAACTACCATCAATTAATAAGTTAACTACTGCAACTAACTAAATACCAGTAATTGAAAAGTAGATGAATTAATACAAGCTTATTTGGTTAAACACGGGGAAAGAAAAACGCACTGTACAATAAGAGAAGGGAAGCGTGGCTGGGTGGATGCTGCCCGGCATCAATAGAAAGTATCGTACGGCGTATCGCTGGCCCAGGATCAGATCAAAACTTGAAGTTGACTATTGAATGTGCACCACTACTGCACCATCGTAAAGTCAAAACTTTAAACTGATTCATGGTAAAGCAAGCAGCATCTGCGGTCTTGCTCAGCATCACATGGTCATTCGAGATGTAGAGTGCTTAACCATTTTTACGACTGCTTACCGCAATTATATTACTTCAAAAGGTACAAGAGCAGGACTAACCTACTGCTTCCAGGAGTAACCTCAAGGTTGTGGGACTGTGTCTTTAACAATTTAAATTTGGACTAAGTACAGAAGCGCCAACTTCTGAATAAATGTAAAAACCACGATTTTCTAAACAAACAAAAGAAGCTGATCTCTGAAAGCAGGAAGCAGAGGCGCTTGCCAATCCTGACGCACCTGCAGGAGCTGCACCACAGTGGGGGTCTTGTTGAACATCTCCTGCAGCTGATGGAGGATGATGTTATGGCAGTTGCTGCAGCCCGAGTTGGGCCCCACCGTGCCCAGGGAGAGGTGGCATCGATGGCTGCTAGAGGTCCACTGGATGGTCACCTGGATCAGGACGATACCGAAAAATCAAACACGGTCTCTAGACCAGACTTTATATGACAGCACTGGTCCTTCACCCCTGGCTACAGTGGGCAGCGTCCTCATCAGCGTTTATCCCACAGAGGCTTTGACATGCCTCCGCTTCAGTACAAAGCTTTCAGCCAGAACATTAACAGCAGGCTGAGAAGCGGGAGCCTGACACCGGTATTTCTCGATGCTGTAGGGTGATTTTCTCATGCTCACCGAGCTGCCCTTGGTGGCTCCATAACACAGCACCAGCTTGCGGTAGTTATACAGCCGGACCTCAGAGAAGAGACTCAGATAAGACGGCATGTCTACAGGCGGGAGGGGGGATGGGGAGAGACAGAACAGGCAGCCATTACAGAAGACTGATTGCTACCATATTCAGCACACTGCTAGGCTCGCTGTAAAAGCAGCCATTTTAACTGCAGGGATGAAACGGCTCTGGGAATCGCAGAAAAGGCTCGTCAGGAAAGCATGCAATAAGAGTCGAGCATGTAACTCGTCCCTCAGCAGACAATTGTGTCAATAAACCAATGCAGCCCAATCAAACTCCAACTTGTAGTGAAAACTGTCATTTGTACTGATGGTGACAGTGGAACAAGCTTCTTAGTTGGTCATCGCTAAAAGGAAAAAAATGTTTTGGCTGGCGGCGGGGTGTCCCACACACCTGGCAGAGAGCTGGCGTAGTCTAGCACACACTCGTACAGCTTGCTGATGCTGCTCCAGTCGTTGAGGAACATCTCCACCACCTTGCGTCCACCCACAGGTTCCGACAGAGGGTTCTCATACGTCAGGTACACGCGGCGAGTGGGGGCTGCGGGGAGACACACGCACTCAGACTATCGATTCTTGCCAGCGACGAGTCCCTAAAATTCAAGACTTCTGCTCGCATCAAAAGCTGAGTATTACAGTTCACACTGTTCACACTGCTACGACACCAACGCTTCAGCAGAACGCTCAGTAAAGCCAGCAACGGCTCAGCCTCCAAATCCAGAGCCACCAACCATTAAAGTTAAAATGACAGCTTTCAGGAAATGTCTACTACACAATCAACTAAACACACATTGAAAAATGAATCATTTTTAATTTGAATTTATAGAGAGAACTGACCCCACTCCAAACTATACCATATTTGAAAAAAATTCAACATGCCTTTACTTTAATGTGATGCAAATAGTATCTGCAGGCTAAATGTGACTTGGCGATATAGAAGGTATAATCAAAATGAGTACAGATCGTGTGTTCGGGGTGAGGCCATCCATGCGGACACACACCCGGCTCCTTGCTAGATGTGCTGCTGAGGGGGCAGTTGGAGAAGACCAGCTCCACCAGCCACATGCGGTTGTTGCGGCCCTGAAGACGGAAGGTGCAGTCCAGCAGGGTGCGCTCCAGGGCCTTCTGGGTCTCCTCGCTGACCCCTTTGCAGCCTGGGATTCTGCAAGACCAAGAAACCGACCTCAGCCCAGACTCGAAGATAAACTTCCATTCAAAACAGCTTTCTGTCTCGTAGGCCTGAGGCCAAAAGTCAAAGAAAATTACAGGCCTTCAGATAAAAAGTCATGCCATGAAAGAGCGCTAAAAAACCACTACAGGGAATATTCACCTGAGGATACGGATGGCATGGCTACAACGATCCCCTTCCACCTGCACTCCTTGGTGCGGAATCTCCATGTTGGACAGCTGGAAGAAGACGACAAAGATACTTTTTGAAGACATTTGTTTGAAGACTGCACAGCCATGTGGGTAGTGTTACAGTGCCTGAAGGAGCATGCTGTACATCAAATAGAGCACTGGGCTAACAACGCAAAGGTTGTGGATTCTAATTCCAGGGAGCTCAAATTAATTATAACCTTTTCCTCGACTGCAAGCGGTTTTCGATAAATATGAAATGTAATTAATTTCATACTGCAGCCTAAATGAGGACCTGCAGGGGGCAGTCATGGGCTGCATGACTCAGGCACCCTCGATGAAGGCTAAAGACCAGGCAGGCTTCAAAGTCAAAGAACTTCAAAGCTGCAACCAGCTTTGACATAGTTAAAATTATTACACAATGAGAGTTTGTTATAAAGGGCGCCCCCCGGACACTGCATTACCTCACACTGCAAGCCGATGAAGGGCATGTTAGTGTCACATGTGGCCACCAGGTGGGCCAGCACCTTGTTGAAGGCACACATCTCCCCCGAGCGCCTGGGCTTCTTGGCTTCCACAGGACCCTGGTCCCCAGACAGCTGTGGAAGATCACTGCGAGCTAAAAATCGGTTCTGCGTGGGACATTCCCCATAGAGCAAAACAGAGAACAGCACAGACAGGAAAAATGCTCCACTGTGGACTTCATCCTAGACTAAACTCTGCAAGATGAGCTTCTCATAAACACTATTTAAAAATGAATCAATGCAATTACCCTGCAGTGATACTGAAGTAGAATTAAGCAGCAACACACATGCAGGGAATGGAGGACAGGGTCCTCTTCCCCTACACGACTGTCTGACCCCGGAACAGCTCAGGGTCCTCTTCCCCTACGCGACTGTCTGACCCCGGAGCAGCTCAGGGTCCTCTTCCCCTACGCGACTGTCTGACCCGGAGCAGCTCAGGGTCCTCTTGCCCTACGCGACTATCTGACCCCGGAGCAGCTCAGGGTCCTCTTCCCCTACGCGACTGTCTGACCCCGGAGCAGCTCAGGGTCCTCTTCCCCTACGCAACTGTCTGACCCCAGAGCAGCTCAGAACATAATGGGGCACCAAGACAGCAGACAGAAGCTACAGAACACTGACCTCTGCTTCTGAAACTGAGTTCATTTTGGCCTGTATTCTGACTTTTAAAGCACTTACAAAAAGTATTGGCTCTCATTCATTAGAAAATACATCTACATTTTTTCCAAAATCAAAGGGTCCTTCTGGGAGATGATAGCCAAAGGTCTCTTCCTTCTGAGCCAAAGAGCATTATGGGATTTCCCAGAGGCGACTGCAAAAGGCCGGCCTGTCAGCTGCTCTCAGCTCCAACACGTCAGCCTACTCACATCCTCAGCAAATCAGTCACTGGAACGAGCACTTCCAAACCAGGGGAACATGCAAACCTTTGTCCCGAAACACACGAATACAGCAAAGCGACTTCTTCCATTAGCTCTGCTGTCCACCCCCTAACAGGGTGCGGATGCCGCCCACCTTCCTCTTGGCTCCTGGCCTGATCGCCCTGCCAGACACCGTGTCTTGGACCAGCTCCTCCAGGTTGGGCTTGAACTGCTTCAGCAGTTGGGCACTGGCCGGCCCATCGTCACCCTCCGGCTGCATCACGGACAGGAAGTAGTACCTGTAGTCCAGCTCAGTGGGGCAGCCGGGAGAGTCAAGCATCTCCACCACCTACAGGATGTGACCCAGGGCAGAAGGTGATCATCACCTTAGGACTTTTAACGTCATCCAGGAAGACATCATATTCTATTTAGCACTACAACCTGATCAAGACCTTGAGCTGTCATATGTAAATAAATCTACAGCTGGATAAAGTGGACTCATAGTATATTTTTCATTTTCTAGAAAACATACATTACTGTGCTTTGTTAAGTTTATCATATATATTTATCACATCAGGGTTAAATAGGGTTCCATGTTAAAGAAAAAGATAAAGCTAAACCTAGAGAGACAAAGGAGACCAACACCAGCTCAACATCAGCATCTCCTTAATGTACGAGGTAAATACATAACCACCAATCAGGGAGACAATCTGCTTGCTACCATATATGGCATTGAGAGAATGTAATATTGCATATTTGCATTGGTACACACAAGTACAAGACATGCATTTATGAACACAACAAAAAACAGGGACTTACAATGTAGTACTGGGGAAGGCGGGTGAGCCTGACGAAGAGGCAGTGCTTGGACAGGCTGCCGGCCGGGTGCGAGGCGGCATTGGCCAGGGGCAGCGTGTCGCTGCACACCGTGGGCAGGTGCTTCACTGAATGCCGGCACCTCTGCTCCCCCAGCCAGAACCTGCGGTCAACAGCGGCACGACCTTCATCAGAGAGATCGAGGCTTGGAGAGATTCGGGCTGCGACATAGCCTCTGCCGGAAGGATAGTGGCTTGATTCTGTGCTCATGGGCACAAAAGCTTTTTGCTCAAACACCAGCTCAGTGAGTATCACTAAAGATAATGGTAATGCCTAATATTTCACAATGTGTATACCCCCCACCACCACCACCACCACCACCACCACCACCAACCACTGAGCACATGACAGGAAAAGGAACATTACTTCAGCTGCTGCAGCCAGGACACAAGGCGCCTGGCATCATCGTTGATGGACTTCTCAATGTCGTCGAGCATTGACTGATCTGCGGGAAAGACAGTGTGTCATTTCCTTCTGACTAACGGCTCAGGGGCCTCACGATGAGGGCAACTGAGGTCTCCCGACGACTTTGCTTCCCCTGCTTACCGAGTCCATACAGCATGGGCTGGAACATTCCGGAATGCAAATCCACAAATATGTGGAGGCATTCTGAGCGCCCGCAAGGCTCCAGGATGGGGATGACGAGAGTGGGCAGAGCGGACTCCATAAAGGCTGCAAAGTGACATAATATTCTGGGCTTCAGTGTCATTTTGACGCTATATATATTCAGAATTAACCACTCGATTCACTTAGAATGGATTATTATAATCCGATTATTATAATCTAGTTTCCCGGACACAACTGTGACTGAGTGCGAGTTTGAAATGAGAGGATCTTGCACCACTGTGGCCCAAACACCCTGGCAATCGTCACCAGGTCACCGTATTCCACGTCACTCACAGTTGTCACTGGGGTTGTAGCCCTTCAGGACAGCTTTCAGCTCCAGCAGCTTCTGGTGGGACCGGGCATGGACGCTGTCGATCAGCAGCTTCTCCACCGACAGGTGGTCGATCTGTGAGACGGGATGGACGTGGGGATCAGAGGTGGTAGCTACTTTGCCAGGGCCACATTCATCCAAATGGCACAAAGACGACACTGGTCAACTGTGCCACGGGACACACGCAAACAAATACAACAAGTTAGCATCCAGTTAGAGACATGCGGGTACACTTTCTGGTCTTGCCTTCAAGGCCCTCTCCGTTAGTTTAGAGTCGCACGCTGGCAGTGGAGGCTCATGGGATATCTGCAGAGGCTTGGAGCCGTCGGCCTCGTCGATCTTGATGCTGACCCTGTGTATGGGCGCCGTTCCAGTCTTCCTGCCCAGCACCTGCTGGCTGTAATGGACAGGGCATTCTGTACCAACAGATGAACCTGAGCCCCACAATCAGCTTCTGATCAAAATAAACATGACTTAATTCCATCAGGGGTGTCGATTTCACATGCTGAGAAACGATGACACTGAATGGCAGCGGCCAACTCACTTCCAGACGGAGAGGACGAGGCATTTGGCGGGAGAGTAGCGCTCCACCTGGACGAGGTCACCCCAGCGCTCACGGATCAGCATGAGGGCTTGGGAGTGCAGCACCTCCAGCTGCAGTGACAGGCAGAATGAATCTGCGGGACCCAGTTAAGGACTAACACTTGGGCTGCCTCGGGGCCAGCTGACCACCGTGGCCAAGGAGGCAGCCATTCGGCTTTCCGGGCTCTGGAGGACATTCAGAGTCTTTCTGATTAAATTATGAAAACAAGCCACCATTACGACGCAGAGACCTTCCAATGGGATTATCCTCTCTGCTTTCAAAACGGCATGTATGAGGCCTTTTCCCAGTTTAATACCAAGTTGGTTGGAAACAATAATAAACTTTAAAAATTCTACAAGGCCGCAGAATGTTAACGGGTGAGATCTCGTGCGCGCGCGCACACACATGACCATGATTGCTCTGCATAGAGAAACATGCAAATATGTGGCATGCGTGTCGGATGCTGAGGTGCCATAGCTAAGCACTTGCTATCGCTAATCACTGGAAGTTTCACAAACGATGGCCAGTAGGAAAGAGACCGGGCGGAGCTGAGAAAAATCAGACTGCTTGAACAATTCAGTATGCTATTTATTTTTTTGAAATGCCAGTAATAAGTTTATCGCGAGAATAAGACTTGAACTGTTGCATCATTTTCAAAGTTCTCCAAGAATGAAGACAAAATGGGCTGGTCTTCCAGGCTGAAAATGAGTCTAGCATGCAAACGATGGCGCTATGTGGCATTTCAGAGTAACGGAGACCAGTCAATGAGCACGGAGCCAGCATACTGATCGGCTCATCAAAATGCCTTCTGGAAAGGCGGCCTTTCGGTGAGGAGGCCAGTAAATCCATTAGTGATGGGAGAATCTAACACTGGCAGTAAGGATGCAGGGAAAAGCCAGGGGAATCCTCAGTCGTCGTTTTTGACAGGGTGTGCGAACATGAAAGCGGCCAGGACGGGAGCAGGAAGGAACAAGGTAACCCTGTCTTTTAACACCAGGCTAGCAAGCAGGGCTATATTCACGGCAAATATAGGGGTAGTAAAATAGACTGAACAATACAAAAGGTAAAAATGTTATAAAGAACTATTTAATATTACAAACAGGTAAAAGATGCTTAAGATCAGCTTTTGATTTAAAAAAGAAAAGAAAAAAAACGAACAAAAAAAAAGCTTCTGGCTTAGCAAAGACGGACCCATGGTAATCGCTTCCATGAATATAACAGGTCACTGGCAATAAAATCTCATCGCTCAGTCCAAGCTGCCTAGTAGAACTTTTATTGCGTTCAAATGAATTTATTGCTTTAAACTGGGATTCCCTCACTTGCCCATAGAGGGCACTCCGTAGGCAAATTTATGAGCTCAGTTTGAAGGGACAGAAAACTGTCACACGGCAAAGCTCACTGCCAACTATAGTGCCCCAGCCATGGGCAGCACAGCGCTGCTCTCCTATCCCCTCCGGATAGGAGGTTCAGGTCCCATCAACCTCAAGGTTCCCCCGTTAGGTGCCCGTAAGGATACGAAGGCAGTTGTACATATCCTGCAGGGGCTTCTCATCAGCGAAGAGCCGGGACTGCACCAGCGAATGGATGAAGTTCACCTGCAAGCTGTGCACCAGAGCACGACCGTCTACGGGCAGAGAGACAGAGAAAACTAGTCACTGAAGCTGTCCTGAGCTACAGTCCATGACAAACTGATATCCTACCCTGCTAACATGACAACACGATGCCCACCTCCCGTCTCCTTGTCCTCCACCAGGATCTCCAGCTTCAGAAGCCTCCATGGTATTTCTGGGTCATCCCCCATCACGGTCAGCGTGGCTTCAAACTCGCCCTCCACGCGAAACTTCACACGCCCGTTGGCTTCAGAACATGGTATCCATCAGTCATTCCACAACCTTAAACTGAGACTCCCTCAACTGTACATGTTACTGCTGGGACCAGAACGATAATGATCCTTCACCTGGAAGCTCTTCAATGGGGATTTGAAAACAAAGTCAATTCAGATTTCCCGCTTAACGTGAAGTAACCACAGATATGGCTTGACGGGAACACGCAAACCGATCAGAGCAGAGCATATTGCCCTAAGGTCAGATTGCACTCAGGTGTCCCTTACCCACTGTGAGGTTGGTGACCAGCTGCGGCGGCAGGTCCGTGGTAACCAGCCGATGTCGCAGGATCTGGTTAAGCTGGGTCAGAGTGCTCTGCTTCTCCTGCTTGGTGATGGGATCTGGCGGGATGATCTTTTCCTGCGGTCATTACACACAAAGCCTTAAAATCAGGTGGCCGATGCAAACACTTTTGAATAAATGCAGACGAATCTTATCAGCAAATAAAAACAATAATAGCATAACAATGTGTATATGTGTGACACTATCCAAAGACTCACATCAGGAAATACTGCTGGATTTTTAGGTCAGATCTATAATTAGGTACAGAAATGTTTTTCTCTCAAGGAAAACTAACTAAGTACTTATTAGAACTATGAGTGCAGCATCCATTGTTCCCGAAACATCAGGAGACATTTGTATTGGATGATTTGGACAACTTGTTCAGAAACTAAGATGGCGACAGGGCGCTGACCCTGATGCAGGCGGGGAGGCGGGGGTAGGAGCCTGTGGTCAGCACGTCGACTGCGAAGGGGATGGCAAAGCTCGGCAGGCGGGCATGGACGAGGGCGTCCCGTGCCAGCGATGCCAGCCGGTCTGCTGTGTCGACAAACAGGAAGGCCTGCTGGTCCAGGAAGTTGGATATCATCTGTTCCAAAGGGCCAAAAGATAAGCCCATTAGCCAACATTAAAAGGTAACACAGGGGCCAGAAACCATTTTCTACACTTTCCATTCCGTTCATCGACTGACAGACTTGATTAACTACTTTTCCTAAAATTACTTAATGTTCTACAAAGCAAAATGATTAAAATGAACATGCAGGTGTCCATCGCGGTAAAAGCAATGTCTAATTTCAGGTGCACAGCGAGGCGACGGGCACAACCACATACCGCACATTTCTCCACCTTCCCGGCATTGCTGGCCCACTTCACCAGGGCCAGCAGCCGCACAAACAGCTGGCGGGTGCGGCTGGCAAACTGCACAATCTCGATTTTCCTGCCATAATTAAAGTGACGACATCAGGGGTAAAACAAGCACATCACACGCTCAATCCCCATTCCCGCAGGGTGATGGTGACCACTGCCCACGGCTGCCTGTATTTCCCCAGTAGCAAAACCGTGTGACTCAGAAAATCTTACCTTTCCATGTCTGTCTTTCTAGGGAGTCTGTGGGACAAAATAATAAAGACTGTCAGTAGAATTATTGTCCAGAACACAGCAAGTTAGATGCACTAACTGAGGCCCAAACAAAACTGAGATACTACTAGTAATCAACTCAGTGAAGAAAGGGGAATGACTCTCCCTAAATACAATGGGCAGCACTAGATCCATGAAGCACTAAAGTAAAGAGCTTTTTAAATGTGTGATTTATAAAGATGAAGTGAAGCTTCACAGTACAGAGACAATATGCTCAATGGACTAACAGAATCAATCACTTGCATAATTCACTTTTTAACAGTGATTTTCAAACATTTTAAAACAGTTAAACTATGGACGGAATGATCAAGTATATTTTATAAGAAATCTCATATTTACCACATGTACCATTCCATATTAATAAATTTCATGCGTAAACATATGCATAGATTAGAAATAAAAATAAGCAAATCTAAGGAGACGCGAGATCGTTTCAATACAACTTCATTCGAATTGAAAGTCAGGAAATACTATCTTTTGCAAGGTTTTGCACACATAAAGGTAAACCCGATCGTTTGGTGGTTGTAAGCAGCAATACCTACTGCTTAGTTCTAATTAACAGGACAGGACTGCACTGACAGCCACACACAGCTGGGTTTTTACTCACAGTTCAGCCAGCAGCGTGATCTCATGGTAAGTTCGTTGCAGCAGGAACTCAATCAGCAAGCTGAGCCGAACCCCGTGAGTCGCCGGAGCCCCCGGAACAGGAACCTGGGGCGCCGAAGTTGGACCCCCGACCGGGACCAGTTGGCCATCTGAACCAATCTGTACCGGAGCCATTTTAATAGTCAAAAGAACCGAGAGCCCCGGACTAGACAGCTGCGGGCTAGAAAGGGAGGATGAAAAGGCAAAGTCGAAGACCCAAGTCGCTCTGGACAAAAGCTAAGCTGTTCAAACTACGCCTTGGGTCTTTTAGCTCGGTCCTGGCGTCTTCTCTCCATCGGAAAGCTGACATAAACACGTTGATTAAATGAATTTCGCGCAACGTTTCCGTACCGCCACCATTTCTCCCACCGGAAGTGATTACAAATTCAAGGCCCCGGATACGGAAGTTCCCATTTGCCCCTCCCTCCACAAGTGACAACCAATCACAACCTTCACCAGTGCCTCTAACCATTGTTTTGACATTTGATAAGTTTTTCCCCTCCAAGTTTTACGCGTATACTGTACATAAGGATGTATTTATGATACACAGAAGTCTCATAGATATCCAAATCTAAAATCGTGCATTTAAAAGATGAGCATGTCAGTTTATTTTATTGTTATGATCATTTATTGGAAGTACGCTGTCGCGGTGGTAGTGCCGATAGTTACCAACAAATTTGAAATCAGTTCCAGCAGGAACGCTTTGCTGCCTGGCAGTCTGGTTTCCTCACACAGTGTGGATGACATGCCGTTTTGGCAAATTGATAACATATTAACGTGCACGTAATGCATTCTTAGCTCTGCGAATCTTTCATGTTTTGTATCTCATGTAGCTAGTTCATACTAATTGTTTTATGGTTAATGTATATTATACAGTAACAGTATATGTCTCTTAATATTCCCGATGGATATACTCCTTTTTTAACTTTAACATAGATCAATTAATTTAACATTAATTAGTTCATTTAATTTTAATCAACATAAAAACCCGGAACACCCAAACGCTTCTCTTGTAAAGAGAGCACGTTTTTTTGTCATAATTTACATAATTGTACAATGATGCACCGATGTGTAAAATTTTTCCAATACCGTTAATTTTTGTCTAATTTAACAAATATCCCAATATTCCGATATAACCTGTTAACCAATATACCGTGCATCTCTAAAAAAGGTTGAATCGGCCAATACTGACCATTAAGAAAATATGATGAATATATTATACAAATTTCAGGTATGAGGCCATGGTAAGATGTCAGTTCTCCAAGCCCGGCAGTAGAATTTAATCTCTTGTTCACTCTTTTGTTAGACTGGTACTTTCCGTGCATGTCAATGGATTCGCAACTTAGTTGTATATTTTAATAATCGTCTTATCAAAGGTCAATTCATTGTTTGGTATTCTAATATTTAACATACAAAGGTGATAATCAGCGAAGCTGAAGTGGTGCACACAGCCTCAGACGACTTCAGTCTGGGCGGGGTTATTCAACCCCGATATCCTACCACTAAAAAGGTTGCTCTGTGAGTCAGCAGTCGTTTTGCATTCTGCATACAGTCCTCAGTCAGACTTCTGAATCTGAATGGTAACCATACGCTAGAGTGCACCCTTCCCTGAGAATCTATAGTCATATCACAAGCCTAATCAATACTGTAGTTCAGCATATACTCAATCTTCCCTTCAGATTTCTAAGTAAATAGACAGACAGATAGATAGAGATAATTTATTTATCCAGAAGGAAATTTAGGTACAATCAATAATCCAAAATCTCATCAAAGGTGCTGGGAATGTAGTTTTTTGGGTACCTCTATTTAGAAAATGGCAAATATTGAGACAGACTTATGTACCAGATGTTGTGGGATCTAATGCTATTTCTAGCTGTATGGTGTCAGTCAAACTTTAACAGCAGTTCATATGGTCCATTTTACATTAACTTACACAATTCTTACAGATTCTTATGGTTACATTTTTCTCTCTTATTTTCAACTGCTGCTGTCATTAAGTCACCCTTCATAGTGAACTGTGTTATCTACTGTGTTTAAAAGGGCAGTTCTTCAAATGCATTTATTGACTTTAATTTTTTTCTGATAGAAGTCATTTGAAATATACATTTAACAATTAGATTTTAGTTAATGGCTATTTCCACTCAAACTAGAAAGTAATCTCAGAAATTCTTCTGCAACTCCAGTAATCCTGTATAAATGCAGAAATACTATGTTCTATCTTCACTGGTGTCTCAAAAAAGATCATGTACTGCTTCTATCTATTTAATTGGGTAAAATATACCTTTTTGGGTCATGAAGCTGTACAAAATTTGTATAAAATCCCACTGTATACAACAAACAACTACTGTCCATCACTACAAAAACTACCAGAATGTCTCATTTTGGAGTAACCCCAATTTTTTACATTCTGGTTTTATGTTTTGAAACAACATTAAACATAAAAAATCTATTCAGATTTGGAAAAGATATTTTTGGTATAATTCTGATTGTTTAATAACTATTTGGCATTGTCTGAAGACAAAGGTATCAGCTACAACCCCTAAACATCAAGAGAAATTGCTCAGCCCCCAACCAGCTCCCCGGCTCGGCGAGGCACATTGAACTTGAACTGTAACCGTATGAGATCACTATCATCCGGGTCTCTTAACGCCACTGACGTGATCGTCCGGCCATAGATATAGATTTTCATCGGCGCCTAGAGGAGCTACTGGGATCTTTGATTAGTTTACATTCATGACCACATGTACACAGGGCCACCGAGAAGAGCCAAAATGGCTTCTATTTCATAACACCCGTGACGACAGGAGGAGGTGCGAGAGGTTTACTGGAGAGTTTTCGTGTCTGGATGAATCGACAGACTTGTCCTGATTGAAGTTATTCTGAAAGATACCTGGCCTCTTGTAGCCGGTTAGTTTTTTGCGTCGTACACGGCAAATCGACGCAGATTATCAGCCAGATCGTTCAGTGAAGTGCTTGCAAGCGCCGCCGCCATATTGAAGAGAAGTGACTGACTGGGACTGAACTGACAAGCGGTCGGACCAGAAAAAGAGGGGGGGCTGCCGCTGCTGGTGACGCAGGAAAAACACCCAAGAGCAGACAAAAAAAAAACCAAGGAAGCAAGACCATCATCATAGGCAGATTACATGCAAGAAAAGCGCTCACATAAGGCACGCTGATGAGACTGGTCGCGACCCGAGCGAATCCCACAGGCTCCGGGGTGCCCGTCAGAGAGCCCGAGCGAAGGCTTTCCCATTCCTGGTAAGCGGCTAGCCTGGCGCCGCGGCCGTATCCCTTTGTTACATTTGCATCGTCTGGATCCACTGGTCCTGGTAAATATCTTTAAAGGATCTCCGGCGGCCGGGGGGGCTTCAAGGGGCACCTATTATCCCGGGATGCAGGCTGACAAAGCCCGCGGCGGGGGGTGGGTGCCGAGCGTGTTTGTGCGGAAAGCCGGTCCGCTGTGTTTTCACCGTGAAGGGGGAAAATGGCCGCCGGCTCCCTGTCTCCGGCCAGCGCGGAGTAAATGGTGAAGCTCTGGGGATTTTTTTTTTTGGTTGCATGTAAATGTTATGAAGCGGATTGTGGGGGAGGTAGCGGGGACGGGGGCCGGCCGTGAGCCGCGCGGGTGACGCGAGCGGCCGGGGAGCAGGCGCCTGACTCCGGATCGGAGCGCCATTTCCGAGGCGGAGTGACGGCGGAAAGCGGCCCTGTCTCGGTAGGCCCCGATCGGGCGACGCCTGCACACCAGGCCCTGGTTATTCAGCGCTAAATGTACTTCTGGGTGAAGATCAGCTTGGTTTCCGATTAACGGAATCGGCTTTTTCACGTTTCCATCTTAATAACACAGACATTGATAATAGAAAACAAACCCTGCAGGAGTTTCTTTTGCTTTTCGTAGACATTTTAAACATTTACTTCGGTTGATAGATGCCGTTAGCAATCACATCACTTTAGTAATAACCCTGAAAAGGTGACTGATTTATGCCGAAGTGTGTGCGTATTTAATACGGTGTATGTTGTGTGTTCAGTGTTATTTCCTGGGGAATGTCGCCGACATCAGGGGTGGATCTTCCCATCTATACCAACCGTGTGTTGTATTGACATCGGAGCCGGTTCTGTATTTTTCTTTAAATCGGATTACGCGGTACCGAGACCCACCCACCGCAATGCCCCATGCACGTCCGCCTTCGGTCCGGTCCAATTCTACGGTTAGCTGAGTCTTCAGTCCGGCATACTTTGCCTGCCATGGTGGACTAACTTAGTGTTTTACTAGGCGACTGGATCATTATTGTTACTTATATTTTTCTATTTGTGAATGTGGGATAATTCAGCATTGTTTCCTAGACAGCCCATCTGTTGTTTTCATTATGTTTCACCTCGGCCTCCCATAATTCCTCCCGCCGCCTGAAGCCTACCTGTTTGTCATCTTGGTGCCATCAGCTGATGGCCGTGGAAGCTCGGCATTTCGCCTTGGCACTGCCATACTAGATGGTTCTGTACTATTCATTAAGGAGGATGCACACGGTGCAATTAGAATAAACTTTGTAATGAATCAGTTAATCAGAAATATTTGTCAATGGTGGCACTTAATATAATTTGTAATTTGTTTGACGGTGTTTTGCACGGGCTTCTCTGCTATTTGAAATGATAGATGTTATTTTACCTCGAGGGTGTGCTATGTTAGGGAAAACATGATCAGGAAGCCTGTAATGTCACTGATCTTGATTACTTAAATTGGAATTGGTTAATGCAAAATAAACTGCATGGAAATGTTCATTTAAACACAAACGGTTTGTATTTTTTTATTTAAAAAAAATGCCCCCTCCATACATCACATTAGGAAAAATACCTAAATATTGATACAGTTTATTAATGATTTATTATGCATGATGATTGGATCTGATTTTCAAATTTTGTAGCAAGTGTCTTGTAAGGGAAGTAAATACATGACCTACCTATAAATGAACACACTTGTAAACTATGCAACTCTAGCCTAAAATACTTTATGTTATATAAACATTTAATCAATAAAAAGCACAAAATTGTGCCTTTGTGTTTGTATGTGCATGTAGTGTACTTTCAGAAGCCTGTACTAAAATCACATCAGTTTTTTTTTTGGTGTTTTCATATTTAAAAATGTATTTCTGCAAAACATCCTTTAGCGGAGAACTGAGGCAGCATAGGAGGTACAAGATCTGCTTTTGGATGCCATGGAAATCATAGGGTTTATGGTCCTTGCATTTTTGGACATTCTCCAATCAGAGCTGTGCAGGTGACTGCGTGAATAATGCTCTCTGAACTAGTGGTAGTGTCATGATAATCTGTCTTTGGGAGCGTCTTGACGGAGTATTAGTGGAAGAATACCAAAAGGTTTTTTCCCCCCTGTTACCTGTCAGCCTTCGGTGGAATGGTGTTGTCTTGAAGTTACAAAACCTACTTTCTTGTTTGGCTTTGAATATATTTATGCATGTATATCAGAAGCTGCACTGTTAGATGAAAGATTCAAGATCTTTTAAATTGCAGTCATTAACTGTGACTATCTATGCTAATAATGAGGATATGTCTGTTGCTTGGAGAGAATGGCTTCAGCAGTCTAACTCTTGAAAAGGGAAAGTGGTTGATTACTGTCTTCCAAATAACTTTTTCCAGTAGAGGATGATTAGATATTTGTATGTAGAAGTGTTCCCCTAAGACATGTTTTATACATATGTTTTAGTTTGTTGGTAGCGAGGGGGGGGGAGTCAGATGAAACTCCTTGTTGAGTTGACACCAGATGTGCCCCACAGTTTGCCCATTCAGGGGTCGTAGGCGGCCACACGCCCCCAGACACACCAACATCAGGATGTTGCTTAGTTTCGCTACCTCCTGAAGTTCATGCAAATATCTTGAAGCCCGCTTCCCTTCCTGATATCGTCCAGGCAGATCTGATATCTGTGTCGTGTGGCTGAATGTTCACATCAGAAAAATAGCTATGTAGCATTTTTACAGTATTCCTTCTAATGTTTGTTAGCCATTTTCATCTTTTGGCAATGGTAAAATCAGTTTGTGGTGTGTGCTTGTGTGTGTGTGTGTGTGTGTGTGTGTGTGTGCGCGCATATATACGCAGGGATGCACATAACTGGTATACAAGTATGCATCTGGCATATGAAGCAAGGCAAAAGTCTTAGGCAGTCAAAGAAAATGTCTAAATGATCTTCAGGTTGGTGTAAAACTACATTATTCCTGTCAGAGGTTGTTAGCAAACAGAGTGGGGAGGGGGATTCGAACCCCTCACCCCTGGGGGTGTGAGGGAGCAGTACTGCTACTCTTACTCTACACATTGCTTATATCAATCAAAACAGTATGAGACCAACGTATTCATTAAAGGATGGTCATATATCAGTAGGATCCAGATCTGTGCCCCTGTCCAGAAGGTCGTGGCTTCAAATCTCATGAGCAGCAGAGTGATATGATCACTGTTGGGCTCTTGAGCAAAGCTATTTACCCGCCTGCTCCTGGGCTGTTGGATGCTGGCTGATCCTGCTCTCTGACCAAAGCATCTGATAATACATAAATGAATGTTATTTCTGTGCTAATGACATTCAGAGTCTCTCTTTGATGCGTGATGTCATTTGTAAGGTGGCCTCCTGTAAGACGAAGTAAAGTTGGGCTTCCATTGTCAGTCTTTCGCAAAACTTTTTGAATGTTACCAAGAAGTGGAAACTGCATCTTGTTTAAGGCACAGCAATGTGGCTTTCCCCCCTTATTTCAGTGTTATTGTTGCTTATTTGTGTTTTATTCAGATGGTTTTTCAGTCTAGTCTTTAGTCTTTTAGGAATTTTTTTCTTCTTCTCTATAATATCAGAGTGAAAGTGTGCTTGCAATATGGCCGCCAAAACGGACCATATGTGAGTCTGAGTGTGTGCAGACATTTTGATTTGCTGGCTGTCTGCATTCTACGGGACACACATGCCCCCATCAGATTCCTATCCGATCCTTCTGCAACAGGCAAGGTCGTTTGTCCATGTTTTTCACCAGCCTTAATTTCGTGCACATTTGCTGGGACTCCCCCTGCATGCTGCTCACTATCTTCCCAAGGTTTTTGGCATCCCTTCTTTATGACAGCGTTACCGAATTCTAGTATTTTTGGTTGTTAAGCAATAGATCCCCCCCCTTTTCAGAGTTATTTATAAAGTGATGTGATCGTTTAATATATGTAAAAGTGCCAATATTTAGAGAGAACCGCATTCCCATGGGACATGAGGAAAAGCAAGGAAAACATCTGGAGTCGTGCTTCTTGAGAGTAAATTGTTGGCGCTTTTCTGATTTGATTTGGGTGTGCATTTACACCCAGTAAGTGTCCCCCTGGCCTGCGGTGCCCTCGAAGGCACCTGCAGCATCAATTACTGAATGGAGGGCGTTCGCACAGCTGTAGCTGACGCTCGCCTTGTGGCCGACTGAAGCTGACAGCAGACGGAGCTTTGGACTGATTCCTGAGTGATAAGTTAATTTCAGGTGATCTATGAATTGTGCTTAGTCTGTCGCTTGTTTTTCTGTTCAAAAATAAAAAAGAGAAACACAGTACGATATTCCAAGTGATTGTCGCTTTTATGGTATGGTCAGAAAATATTACAGAATACATTCATCCAAAAAACGACACGGTCTTCCTTCCGGTAAATTAGAAGCCTTCTGGTAAATGTCAGGCATAAAGACAGGATGAGTACCCCCACCCAACCTGAAAAGTTTCATTTTGTTCTGATAACTGGTTGGGATAATTATGAAAACAGGCAAACTTTGCCTCTAACCCTGGCAGCCCTCGTTTGTCTATGAGTTATTTATTTATTTCTGCATATAGCCGTTACTTTAATCTTTTTAAAGCAATATTTTTAGAATTTAAAGTTGACGGGTGAAGAAAAATCCCCCCGCCCCCCTCTAAGGTCTGGACATCTGAAACAACCTGCTATAATTATATCTACAGCAGAGCTCCTGGAGCCGTAGGCGAGCTGAGTGGTCGGGGTGCGCGTCTGCAAGGCTGTAGATGAAAGATTAGCAGTAGAGTTTGTCGCACCTGGGGGCTTATTTTTGGGTGGGCTGCTTTTCTGGAGCATGTGTGACAATCGGAACTTCCGAAGGCGCAAAAACAAAATGTTAGTTTTGATGAGAGAGCAGGCGATGAGATTTTTTGGCTTGGTGCCTCTGCGTGAAATGGTTAAAGTCATAGATACCGATAAACATTTAACTGTGTTTCATGAGTTCCATGTTTATTTGTTGGTTAATGTTAAACCATGTCGGCCCAGGGAAATGCTATAGGCTTCCTCTCTGACTGCTTTTATATGTGACACAAATTTGAAAATAATTGCATGGTTATTTTACTATGAGCACCTTTTGTTGACATGTTTATTGGGTGATTTTGGCACTTAAACCTCAATGTAATGATGTACTACTCAGTTACTGTAATTGAAATACTCCTTTAAAAATAATTTCCAGTCTGCCAGACAGGAATCCCTACTGATTTTTTATTTTTTTTTAAATGATATTTACCCCTAAATGCTGTAAAGAAATCGATGTTCCTTTCACTTTCCCACATTCATTGGTGATTAGTTTACTTGTGCATAATTATCACGTTGCTTGCTGTGTTCCCCAGCCTCCGGGAATAGATGTGGTTTTTAGCACGACTACCATCGGCACTTTGGTGTGCGAGCCAATAACTGTTTGACGGATCTTTCTCAAGCTTTGTGCAGGCATTGTATAGGTGAGCATCTAAAGCTGATAAGATTTTGAGAGGATTGCCCCGAAATGAAAGCATTTGATACCATAAGGGCCATAACTCAGTAACTGTGTGATGGATCTTTTTCAAACTTTGCAGAGGCTTTGTGGGGGGCCTGGAATGGACATTGGTAAAGTTTCTCGCTCCATATTGAAAAATAAAATGCTAATGGATAACTTAGTATTGTATCAACAGTCCCCCTATAGCTCACCAGATAGAGATTTGCAGTAAGACCCAAGAGCTTGGACTGTGAAATCCCTCAGAGCACACACATCATACCTTTTCCGTCTATTGTAAGCCTTTTAGGATAAAGGTATCAGTTAAATATCAGTGAGTTACATGTACATCATGTTCACGAAAATAAAATGTCCACGGCACCTCCGTATATACAAGTGGTATTTGACCGGGCCACCCTAGGGCTGAGAGATTTCTCCTGATTTTCCCCCTTACGCAGACACACACACACGCACAAAATGGTATTCCAGATATGCAGTGTCATATTTTATGTTTCAGGTGTTGCTTTGCTTTTTTTTGCATTTTCTTTTTACACTATTAGTAGCTAAATTTCTCAATGGTTCCTCCAAGTATGTCAGCATTAACTGAGTAACTTTCCACTGTGCTACTGATCGTAACCTTGAGATGTTTCAGTACGTGGTGCCTGTCTGTTTTACACATCTTAATTAGTTTAATTTGTTAGCATCATATAATGTGTTCAGTATTTTTAATATTTCTGAAGGTTGTAATTTCAAAATAGTTCTGCCCCACCTCACCCCCCCATTATACAGTCATCTTATTTTATCTCACCTGTGCCCCCCTGCAATTCCTTCACGCCCCACAATTTGAATTCCTTTGGTATACTGTATAACCTACAATTAGCGTATCTTTGACAGCTTTTACGTAATTAAATATTCATATTTAAACGCATGTAAATGTCATTTTCAAATGTAGCCATTAAAATGTATTCAGAGGAATACAGGTAACCACTTAATCAGTGGGGAAAGATTCTGTAAATTGTCATACAATTGGAATGTCTAATGAATAAGTATACTTTCAGACCTTCATATCACAGCGAGGACTTGCAGCAATCGGATGAAAACACATTTATTAACTTTCACATTTCCAGGTGATCTGTCCAGTGCTTTTAGATATTGTACAAGTTGGTGAGTGGGGCGTGGCTTAGATGGACCAAATGACAGGGCTGTTGGGGAAGACGATGCTGTCGTTTCCGATGGCAGCAGATTCAGCTGGTGATTCACTTCAGCCAGAAATACTGTGGGGTTGTACCGTGTAGCTTCCGCTGCTCTTCTGTTACCTGTCACTCTCCAAACGCACACGCTAAGTCGGCCTCATGGCCATGCTGCTCATTTGAACATGTATTAGCGGGAATGCTCGCTGTTTGGCACTCATCAGTGCGCTACCACTGTTTCGTTTGGACAATTTAGATAATTACAAATTATAGTCAGACTCCTGCTTGTAAGAATGTATTATTTTTTTTTCTAATAATTGCCGAAACTGCTGTTAATATCAAATGTATGGCTGATAACTTGGTGAAAAAAAGACCCCTGCATTTCGCTGATGTGTGTGTGTGTGTGTGTGTGTGTGTGTGTGTGTGTGTGTGTGTGTATTTTTTAAACAACTTTTATGGTACCTAAAGGTATCAGTTTACATAAACATTAAGTTGGGTGAGTTTATATTTGCTGAGGTGCTGCGCCGTGTAAAGGGTTTGTGAACCACGGCATTAGACAGCCTGTGATGTATTTTAAATCATAATTAGATCTAGCCCACAAATCGATCATTTTCCACAGAGACTAAAAAATCACGATCAGCACCACTATCATCCCCCAATCAGAGTTTTACGTCGGTTTGGTTTTTGTCTTTGACCTTCAAGTACTTCAGCTCCGCAGATATTTTGTGGTCCAGTTTATTTTGCTTTTTCACTATATTGCTGGTCCGCCAGCATGCGCTGTATTGGTTATAAGGCCTGGGGCGTCGCTATGAGGCCGAGTCCATGAGCTCGGTGCTGATCCCAGTTCTGATAGTAGTATCTGTATTGATTCACCCGTGTATATTAGCTTAACTGCTATGAACTGCTTATGTTGCTTTAACCTGAATCACCTTTTTTTGGCTCAGTGAATATTCTTGTATAATTAAATCTTTTTCCTTTCATTTTCACATTGTATATACCTGATGATATTCTGCATGTCTAAGAACAAGTTTTGCCCTAACTCTAAGGACTGAAAGTTGCACTGCTTGTAAGCTTTGAGTATGCATTATAAGTACTGTGGAAGGGTGGGGTTACCTTCGAACCCGGGTACTAATACGGAGCGTCTTTCCCGGCCCAGCCACACTTTAAGCCCCGCCCTCCGCCTCAGTGCTTTCTGTTGCCCTCTCACCCTGCAGGTTGTGCGATGGTCTCTGCAGGTCGTCCTGAGCTTCACCTGCTGCTCTCCCCCTCGGACCTGTGCCCCTTCTCTGCCGTTCTCCAGGAGGCAGCAATTTCTTCTCTCGCCGCCACGACATAAGCAGACAAAATTGCAAAGATCTGCCCTGTGTCGAGTATGACGGCCACGACCCGTGGCTCTCCTGTGGGGGGCAACGACAACCAGGGCCAAGCTCCCGATGGCCAGTCGCAGGCCCCGCTGCCCCAGCACCAGGTGAGCGCCCCCTATTCCCTGTCCTTGTAACCTTCTTGGTGTGGGTAGCTTGCAGAACAGCATGGGTCATAGAATGTATCTGAATGGGGGGGGGGGGTAATTTCAAGCAGACATATGACTACAGACCACTTACTCAGACAGACAGAGAACACCCCCACACATCTGCACCCAGGATGAGTATGCGCGCACCCAAATATACACAGCCACAGTGACCCCCCCCACCTGGCACCAGCATGCAAAATACAGACCCTCTAAACGTTGATGTGGTTCGCCTCACCTGAAAAACACGCTTTTATGTTTTTAAAAAAAGCAAGGATATAATTCATATTTGTATTAGTTGTACTGCTTTGCGTTAAATTTCTTGTAGGTTGTTTGTCAGTTCATACTGAACAATCACAAAAACAATGTTCCAATACCTGGTAACGCCCCCTCCCTTCCGTGGGTCTCAGCCAAAAATGCAGATTACTTCTCATTGCCAAAACCTTACATATGGGATTTTATTTATCAAAAAATCTACATTTGAGTAGCATAGGACACGAAGTATTTGGAGTTGCGAGCTGAATAAAAATTTGTTCTCTAGCAGAACATCAATTTTCCGGCGGCCTTATGTCCCTTTCCAGAGTGGACAAGGGAAAAGCATTGATTTTGCTTATACACTCGTCAATTAACACAACGTAAAAGCTGATTGGTTAGTGTCATTGTTGATGGGTTCTTTCGGTTCGCCTTTAACACCACCCTCCTGTGACTGACAGGCCCAATTTGTCAAATTTAATATTCTTGAGATGCCTTTATCAAAACTGGTAGCTCTAGCACACTTGTGTAGCACCTCATTTTTCATGCCATCATACCATTCAGACATTATACCGCAGTACACAGACTGTCCCTGACTTGCAACCGCATACATGACTGACTTTTTTTTTCTTCCTCAATTAAACAAATGTATGTAAAAATGAATTTCGTCCGGCTGTACGCCCAGCAATGGTATGGTAGTTACCGCGGGAAAGTACTGTATGCCTGGCAGCACCACACTGCAAAGTGCATGCCGTGTTTCTATCGGTATTTCGACATATGTCCGTTTCCACGTGCGATCCGTTTGTTGGAACAAAACCTGGTCATAAGTCGGGGACAGTCTGCACAGGTTATTGACAGTATTTTCAAAATCACTACTATTCCGCACAATGAAATTCTTTTCATTAAGATTTCTAAATGCCGTGGTATAGCATCTATCCGTAACGCCACCCAAGCGTCAGCAGTAGGTATCAGACTTGACCATCAAATGGATTAGGTATTGACATTGACTACATTGTTACGTTGCCTGCTTGTGGTGAATGCGTGACTTTAGGAGTTCATCGCCTAAAAGATTCAGCTGAATTTGAGATGGTGCGGTGTGCCGGTGAGCGGGAGCTTGTACGTGCCAGTGAAACAGGGTGTGCTCAGCTTCCAGTGTAAACACTCTCTGGGTTAACGGCCGCGTTAATGACCCAAGCTCTCTGTTTCACTGGCTGCCACTGAGGTGTAAATTTTGTCGGGGGGGGGGGGGGGACCTCCTCTTTCACTCGCTGCGAGGTAGCAGCATTTTTATGGATGGGGAGGGAGAGACTACAGAAAGGAGTGTAACCTTAGTTTACTCTAGGGCTAGTCCATCCTCACGCAGGGAGCTTCAGGATCAGTGTCCCTTACTGATGTGGTATTTTTAAGATGCTTGTAACACACTGCATGTTTTTATTTATCCCTCGGTGCTTCATCATTGTCCCAGTTGCATAAATTTTACCCATGATCAAACTGAGAGGCTGACTGGGCTCCGAGCTTCCCATACAAAGTGGTCGTGCTGGGCCTTGTGGCTCCCGGCTCCTCTCACTGCAGTCGGAGCCTTTCCCCATCATCATCATCATCACCACCACCACATATTAGCATCGTGTGACAAAGCTGCCCCCCCCTTTTTTTCCAAACGAGGCCGATTCTTTCCAAGTGTTAAAACGGCTCCCGGGCCTCCCTCTTTGTCCACGCCGTGCCGCGATCGCAGGCCTGAGTAATTTGGATTGTCCTGTCATCATGCTGCTGCTCGTCATTCTGCTTCCTTAAAAATATGGTGATGTTGGGGGGGGGCTTTGCCTAAAACCAATAATTAGGTTATTGGGGTCTGGACGCTGTCATCTTGAACCGTACAGGAATGTCGATCTAAAACCATGTTTGAGTTCTGCCCCGTCGCTCTTCTTGATGACGACATAGGCCTTCGCTGACAGCAGGTAGCACCTCCATGTGCCGGAACATTCTGGTTAATGGGAGCAGCTTGACAGTTGCTGCTGCTTTTATTGCAGCGCGTTAAAATAACTGTAAAGTTTTGGTGAGGGTGTCGCTTAAGTGCATCAACGTTTATTAAGAAAATCATCTGCGTTGTCTTATAGATGTCATTTTTTACAGCCTAATTAGCAGCTCTTCTCACGGCTTATTTATTCAGAACGATCACCGCTTGAAGACAGAATGTATTTTCAAGCTTTCTGTCATTTTAATGCCTGAGAATCAAAATGCAGTGGTAATTTTTTGTTCATTTCCACCCTCCTGTGTCTGGGTGCATGTCTAAACAGTCAGATTGTATTCGAGACACTGATAAATGCCCCTGTACATGCATATAGTCTGGCTTAATGACCAGGCGATATGCTGCAGATCACCAGTATGCTCTCTGGTGAATGAATTGGGCCCAAACCTCATGCCCATATGAGTGTATCTGGCTGTGTCCCACACGGATGATGATTGAAGCAAGTATCTGCTGGTGTGCAGAGTGAGGAACTGCTCCTGTTCACCAGCATGCGGCATGCTTTCCAGACGTCCTCTCCCACTTCCTCGAACGAGAACTCCCCGGTGAGCCCTCCGGATGAACCGGGTCAGGGAGATGGCGCCCCGCAGCTGGAGGACGAGGAGCCTGCTTTCCCCCACACGGACCTCGCCAAGCTGGATGACATGATCAACCGGTGAGGCCCCGCCCCCATCCCTAGCCCCAAAGGACAGGCTGAGTGCTTCTCCACAGTCATCATGGCTTTCCTCTGTTTGCAGACCCCGCTGGGTGGTCCCGGTTCTGCCAAAGGGTGAATTAGAAGTTCTTCTTGAAGCTGCTATAGATCTTTGTAAAAAAGGTGAGCCACCGGCATGCCCCAGACATCCAGAAATTATTCATATTTCATGTACTGGAAATTATTTCTGATGGAGTAAATCAGCACCTCTTAGTTCAGGAGTATCCCCTGGATGGGGGCACAGATGGAGGACGGGGCGTCCCGCTGGCTGCCCGCTCTCTGGGTGGTACCGAGGAGCGTTGGCTTTTCTCGGCTCTTCCACTTTAAGGTGTTTGAGCTGCTCTCCTGACCAGCTTGGCGTAAGCAGACCTGTGTCCTGATTTAAAATCAAGCGAGCAAAAGGCAAACCGAACACAGCGATGACCGAGTCTCATCTACAGCTAGATACATCTTGCTTCTAGACAGTTATGCAGCTTGATAACATTTTCAGTAATCGTTAGTGTGGGTCTTGGATATTGGTATTTACAGTGGGTATGCATGCGTTTGTGTACGCTTGTGTAAGGTCACTCCGGTTGTGTTGCTGCAAGCAGGTAACAATTGAAAAATGCCCCAGGTCCGTGGTGCCCGGCTGCCTCTCGCTTTCCCTTTAGAGGCCGAGCAGCCTCTGGCTGTCCGTGGTGCCCGGCTGCCTCTCACTTTCCCTTTAGAGGCCGAGCAGCCTCTGGCCGTCCGTGGTGCCCGGCTGCTTCTCGCTTTCCCTTTAGAGGCCGAGCAGCCTCTGGTGGTTCGTCTCCTGCATTTCAGCCTCTCACCCATGCTTGTCCCCTCCTCTTTCACGTCTTTCTTCTTAGGACTCGACGTCAAGTGTGAAGCATGCCAGAGGTTTTTCCGAGATGGATTGACGATTTCCTTTACAAAAATCCTGACCGACGAGGCAGTGAGTGGCTGGAAGTTCGAGATCCATGTGAGTCCTTTTCGGGAATGTAGGCACCTGGGGTACTATTAATTGACATCATCTCATTGGCTGTGTTACTCAGAGGGGGGAGGGGTTCCGCAGTCCTACTCTTGTGCACTTTGTTGCTTGATGTCACACAACCCCCCCCACAGAGATGTATCATCAACAACACTCACCGTTTGGTGGAGCTGTGTGTGGCGAAGCTCTCTCAGGACTGGTTCCCTCTGCTCGAACTGTTGGCTATGGCCGTCAACCCCCACTGCAAGTTCCACATCTACAACGGCACACGGCCCTCCGAGACCGTGCCAGCGGGGGTCCAGCTGGCTGAGGACGAGCTCTTCGCCCGGCCACCTGACCCGCGCTCTCCCAAGGTCAGCAGGGCCCTCATCCAGGGCGCCTCACATCTTCTCAAATTTAACAGCTGAGAGCGTCGTGGCGATGGGTCACACAAGGCTCTGTGTCTTAAGGACTGCAGCCCATTTTAACAGTGCACGTGTAAAGATCGGTTGTTTTAAGGTTCAGTTTTGCCTTGTTGTGTTGCAGTTTTGCACAAGGACACCTGGCTACGGGGATACTTTGACAGGACTAGGTGGTCTTCTGGATGTACATTAAAGGGTTTTATCACTTAAAGCTGCATGTGGTGTCAGAAACAAAGCCAGGCAGCTCTGTGTCATCAGGCGAAGCGTAATATTCATAGGCCCAGTGACGCGAATGTGACGGATCAGCAAAGCATTTCAGGAGATAAGGGGAAGCTCTCCTGCGATAACGGCCACAGATGCCTGTCGAATCATCCTGGGAACAGCCAGCCAGCAGAGGGTGATGGTGTGGAAAGGTACGTGAGTGGGCAGTATGACTGACCCGGTGCTTCCTCTCTCTGCCCCCCCACGCAGGGCTGGCTGGTGGATTTAATAAACAAGTTTGGCACGTTAAACGGGTTTCAGATTTTGCACGAGCGATTTCTGAGCGGCCAGGCACTGAATGTACAGATCATCGCTGCCCTCATCAAGTAAGTCCATCCATGGACGCGCCACGGCTCTATGAAGTTAAAATAGCCTCTTAATATGCTTCTTAGCTGTAGCACAGTTGCCGTTACCTCTAATCGCCTGCTTGTCGTCCCCCCGCCCTCCCCCGCCCCCTCCCTTGCCCATGTTTCTGTTTCTCCTCAGGCCTTTCGGGCAGTGCTATGAGTTTCTAACGTTGCACACAGTGAAGAAGTACTTCCTTCCGATTATAGAAATGGTTCCCCAGTTTCTGGAGAACCTCACAGACGAGGAGCTGAAGAAGGAAGCCAAGAATGAAGCCAAAAACGACGCTCTGTCGATGATAATCAAGTCGCTGAAGAACCTCGCGTCACGGGTACCAGGGCAAGAAGAAACGGTGAAGAACTTAGAGATTTTTAGGTTAAAAATGATCCTTAGGTGAGGTTCCTGTCACGTCCTTCGATCTCTCTTGTGAGTCAGTGAAAAGCCTCCGTTTTCAAAAAATAATCTTGTTTATCGACAGGTTATTGCAAATTTCTTCTTTTAACGGAAAGATGAATGCACTAAATGAAGTTAACAAGGTGATATCGAGTGTCTCGTACTACACCCATCGGCATGGTAACCCTGAAGAGGAGGAGTGGCTAACGGCAGAGCGGATGGCCGTAAGTCAGATGGGTCCCTCTCAGATGAATGTTACTCTGCATGTGTAACTGGTGCCCCCCACCCCACTTTAATATGCAAGCACGTGCAGTCCAAGCTGTGTATCGTGGGGGGGTGGGTATTTATATGCCTTCATTAGCCCCTTTATTGCGGCTAACACATTAGCGGCCGGCGTTTATGCAGTAACGTTCAGCGTTCCTTTAATTAGCATGGTGTAGGTTGCAGCTGAATCATCACTTTTTTGTTTGCCTGGAACACTGAGGGACTGGAGCAAATAAATGCCTTCAGAAGCTCTGCCAGGTCTGCATCGAAATTACCATGACCCAACCATAGTAACGTGCTCATTCCAAGCTGGAGAAATCCAGGCAAACTTTTTTTTTTTCTTCTAATTTGATGTTTTCCGATATAGAAGATGTGGTTCTGTTACAAACAAGTACCGGACAGTGGTTCTTTGAGCCCCTTTAAGATATAAATGGTGCAAGATGCGTGCTGTTACCTCCTGTATGATTGAGCACCATATCTAGCATGTTTGTTGCTCTTCTAGAGTTGGCATCTTTTTGATGGTAGGCTGAGGAGTGTCTTTGAGGGTTGGTGCTCCCCACCTGAGGTAAGAGCAAGTTGCTCTCTTACAGGAGTGGATCCAGCAGAACAACATCCTCTCCATTGTGCTGAGAGACAGTCTCCACCAGCCGCAGTATGTGGAGAAGCTGGAGAAGATTCTCCGCTTCGTCATCAAGGAGAAGGCTTTGACGCTGCAGGACCTGGACAACATCTGGGCGGCCCAGGTACCTTGGGGTTCCACTGCTGCTCATCGCGCTTCTTCTAGACACATTCTTTGGCCACGGGGGGCCAGCCAGTGTCATCAGCTCTGTCAGTATGTCTGCCTTTTGTCACTCCTGTAGGCGGGCAAGCATGAAGCCATCGTCAAGAACGTGCACGACCTCCTTGCAAAACTGGCTTGGGATTTCTCTCCTGAGCAACTCGATCACCTCTTTGATTGTTTCAAGGTGAGTGGGTGGTGATATCTGAGTTTGGCCATGCTGGGGTGGGATCCAGGCTCCCTTCACCTTACCGTTCCTGTCGTCCTAGGCGAGCTGGACGAATGCGAGCAAGAAGCAGCGAGAGAAGCTTCTGGAGCTGATCCGGCGTCTGGCCGAAGATGACAAGGACGGTGTGATGGCCCACAAAGTTCTGAATCTGCTGTGGAACTTGGCCCACAGCGATGATGTCCCTGTGGACATCATGGACCAGGCCCTGAGTGCCCACATCAAGATCCTGGACTATAGTTGTTCCCAGGTGCGAGGTGACACATGCCGTAACACCTTCTCTGTCTGGGCTTGGTCACCTATGGTCTTGAAGACTAAAGCTCTTTATGGATGGAAAGGCTTGTAGAGGTTGCTGTAGGCCATTTTGCTGATTTTTGGCTGACTGCTGACTGGTAGCAGGGTGCTGTGGACCCTTGAGGCCCCAGAGCATTGACCGGCCGGTGCCTGTTTGCAGGACCGAGACACGCAGAAGATCCAGTGGATCGACCGCTTCATCGGGGAGCTGAGAACCAACGACAAATGGGTGATCCCCGCTCTCAAGCAGATCCGAGAGATCTGCAGCTTGTTTGGAGAGGCTCCTCAGAATTTAAGGTGATGGGCTGTCCTGCTGTCCTTTGTAAGCACAGCAGTTGATGGAAGTTGTTGCATACGCTTGCGGTCGTGTTTAACCCTGCTTTCATAGGGTAAATGCCATGGATGCTGTAGCTTAAAGTCTCCTGCTGTGCGTCTTTAATTCCTGTCACTTTGGTGCTGCTGTCTCAAGTTTCAAGTCAAAATGTACCTCTAGAAGTTTCTAGAGCTGAATCTGCAACTGTTGCGTGCTGTCAGACCGCCTGTGTAGACGGCTGAGCTCATGGTGGCTTCATGTTCACAAACGGGACACTTTGGCTTTAGTCTTCCATCCTGCTTTTGCTGGTTCCTTAAATGGTTCTTTCTGCTGAGCTCTCCACTCTGAGATAGAAAACACTGTAAGTAGTGGAATTGCAATAATACACTTTGTTTTTAAAATATAATCATCTTAAGTCCCATATCTCTCTGGATTTATATATGGGCAAATAAGTAACCCTCAGGTAGGACTGCTGTTATCTGAAATAATTTAGTGCCCTCCTGATATTTGTATTTAAAATACAAAGAACTTGTAGCCGAAATGTAGCACACTTGCCTGTTGTTTTTCAGAAAGAAAATTCCTATTAACATAGAAAAGAACTTAGTGGGGTAAGTGGGGTTAATTTGGGGGTTTACTGTCACTAAGTGATGATGATCTGAATCTAACTGAAAACTGCTTCCAAATCCAGTGGCGATTCCTTTATTTGTACAGTGCATTTTACAAACCTGCTTGGGCCTCCTTTCCTCTTATACGTCTCTTCTGCTTCTTCTTAAATGGAATTATGGCTATTTTGGGCCTCCTCTGTGCAATGGTGATTTTTCAGAATTATAAATCTGTCTTCCTGTATCATTCATAACTTTGCTGCTATGTTGGCTTCAGTAACTGATTAGACTGTGTTTATGTACGCAGGCTGCTTGTTGTTACACATAAGGGACATGGGGCCCTAGTTTACCAGCTCGCTTTGGCCTTTTGTGCCACACTGCTTCCACCCATGACAGTGTGCTTTCCGATTCAGTGCAGTGTTAAACCACATTTTTTCAGTTAGACAGTCAGTCCAGCTTATGGCCCTGATTCAGTCGATAAACCAGTTGCTGCGATTCCTGGGATTCTCTGGGGTTTTGAGGAAGGCACCTTACCGAACTCGCTCCCGCTCTCCCGCAGTCAGACGCAGCGGAGTCCTCACGTCTTTTATCGCCACGACCTGATCAACCAGCTGCAGCACAACCACGCACTTGTCACCCTGGTAGCGGAAAACCTGTCGGCGTACATGGAGAGCATGCGGCAGTTCATGAAAGGTCAGTTCGTGCACACGGTGCGAGGGCCTGCACACTCTTTGGAAGTGGTGGACGCACGATCTTGATGGTCCTTTCGCTCTCACCAGTGGAGCACGTGGAGTTTGACCCACAGACGGTCCGGCCGGGTAGCCGCTACAGCCATGTCCAGGAGGTACAGGAAAGACTCAACTTCTTGAGGTAAGTTCTGTCCTGGTCACTGCTATTGTTTGAACTGATTCTGGAGTGGCTAACGGCAGAGCGGATGGCCGTAAGTCAGACGGGTCCCTCTCAGATTAATGTTACCGCTGGAACAGATTGTCTGACGTCACCAATGGGTTTCTGGCAGGTTCCTGCTGAAGGATGGGCAGCTGTGGCTGTGTGCGCCTCAGGCCAAGCAGATCTGGAAATGCCTGGCAGAGAACGCGGTGTTCCTGTGCGACCGCGAGGCCTGCTTCAAGTGGTACTCCAAGCTGATGGGTGATGAGCCCGACCTGGACCCGGACATCAACAAGGACTTCTTCGAGAACAATGTGCTGCAGCTGGACCCGTCGCTGCTCACCGAGAACGGCATGAAGTGCTTTGAGCGCTTCTTCAAGGCCGTGAACTGCAGGGAGGGCAAGCTGGTGGCCAAGCGGAGGGCCTACATGATGGATGACCTGGAGCTGATAGGTCTGGATTACCTCTGGAGGGTAGGTGCTCCAGGTGCCATTGACTTAACGTTTGCAGTGCACGCTGTGGATTTATCTGGATGGTAAGCTGTATCTGGGTGTCGGAAGGCTGGGCCCTTTTACTGTTGGTTGGAGATTTTCCATTGGAAGCAGAGGTAAATGAGAATGTGTATTCACTCTGTGGCGTTTATCGGTGTCTGTGCGTATTCAGGAATGCGTGTCCCCTTCTGACTGTTTTAAGAGCCCATAGTTATGCTGTACTGTGGGCCTTTAAGCATGTTCCTTCTGAAAAACAGGGGGGCGGCATGTCCATGAAGATGCGTGCTTGTGGTGGGGGCTGCGTAACGACTGGGTTTATGGTTGGGGCTCATATAAATGCTTTGTTTATTTTTGTGGCTGACATTTTCACACCCCCCACCCAGGCTTTCAAAGTGCATCATCCATTTTTTTGTATAACAGGGAAAAAATGCACAGCAACTGAGTGACCCTGGATAAAAGGGGGGGATGTAAACATTTTCCAGGGCACGGCGTTAAAACAATATCTCCTGAAAGGTGCATTTGAGTCATCCTACAAGTCATCCTGTTTTTATGGTGTACTTATTTAAAGCCTCCTTCCTTTAAATTTGGGTGGAATTTCTTTGCGATTTATTAAGGGTAGCAGATAGCAGGCCTGGGTTTCCATGCGTGGCCAATGGGGTGGATGTTGTGGCGTGTGTGTGGGGGAGGGGGGGGGGGTCCATCACGTTTCTGTAAATGCCGTACGCTGTATTTTTCGTATGAAGATGCTGTCTGGGTGAGATTTGCCACACGCTGGCCTATTAATTTGTCTGTGAAAACAGGTCGTGATTCAAGGAAGTGATGACATTGCCACAAGAGCAATAGACTTATTGAAAGAGATCTACACAAACCTTGGACCAAAACTACAAGTAAATCAGGTAAGCTGCTTCTCCATAATATCTGGCAACATTTTGTGAGCTTCAGAATGATCATCATAACCCCAATTACCACGGCAGGGGCAGTAATTTTGTCACAGAGCAGCTTATGAACCGTATATAACAGGGCAGACTTCGTGTGGGTCGTGTGCAGGTGGAGATCCATGAAGACTTCATCCAGTCCTGTTTTGACCGGTTGAAAGCCTCCTACGACACACTGTGTGTACTGGATGGAGACAAAGATAGTATCAACTGTGCCAGGCAAGAAGCCATCCGCATGGGTAGGGTGCTCACTGTCCTGAGGGAGTACATCACCGAGTGCGACAGTGACTACCACGAGGAGCGCACTATCCTGCCAATGTCGAGGTACGGGGCCCGCTGATCCCACTCGACCGCTGAGTATGGCTCGGGGTACTGCTCTGGTTGTAAGCTCTCGTTCCTTCTTTAGGGCCTTTCGTGGCAAGCACATCAGTCTCGTCGTCCGCTTCCCAAATCAAGGCCGGCAGGTGGACGACCTGGACATCTGGTCACACACCAACGACACGATTGGGTCCGTGCGCCGCTGCATCCTGAATCGAATAAAAGCCAACAGCGCGCATACAAAAATCGAGCTCTTCATCGGGGGTGAAATCGTGGACCCGGCTGATGACAGGAAGCTGATTGGACAGCTCAACATCAAAGACAAAACTGTAAGCTTTTGTTTGGCGCCCCCCAGTGTCCTGGAGGCTTACTGCACTCCTATTCTTACTCGCTGCCTATTAGCAGGTGATGTTATTGTGTGTCAAAGTGCTGAACATAGATGACTTCTTTCTTCTCTCTGTTCTCCGTGCTCCACCCCTCAGCTCATCACAGCCAAGCTGACCCAAGTTAGTTCCAACATGCCTTCAAGCCCTGACAGCTCCTCCGATTCCTCTACTGGGTCCCCTGGGACCCATGGAAACCATTACAGTGATGGTCCCAATCCTGAAGTCGAGAGCTGTCTCCCAGGCGTGGTGAGGCTCTGCTCGGGTTGTTCTTTTCATCCCCCGATTCTTTCAGCTGCATGGCCGTTGGGCAGTAAATGAG
This sequence comes from Mormyrops boulengeri, assembly GCA_026781065.1. Lineage (NCBI taxonomy): Eukaryota > Metazoa > Chordata > Actinopteri > Osteoglossiformes > Mormyridae > Mormyrops > Mormyrops boulengeri. The sequence continues at coordinate 40,512,614 of JAODLD010000001.1, forward strand.
TCACATAAAAATGGAATATTTTGTGTGCTGCTGGTGATATTTCGTTTGTGGTGATTACCTGTTGAGAAGGTCCAAGCTCTGAACTTGTCCGCCGGCATGTAGGTTGTAGTCTGTGCTTCACGATGGACCCGTCTGCTTTTGTAGATCATGTCGCTGCATCTCCGCTACGTCTCTTTCTTGTGGCAAGTAGCAGACTTGGGGTGTAATCTTAACATGCCTCTCCTCCGGGACGGAGCCCGCATCCTTATGAAGCTCATGCCCCCTGGTACGTTGCCCATGCCAGCTTATCCTGAGGTCTCTTCCTGTTCTTTCCGGAAAATTTCTTTAATTCGCCCTTGTGTGATCATTGCTAGCTGCTTCTAGTTAAAAGTAGCGGGTCGTTTTTGGTAGAGGAGGTGGTGAGGCGCTCGATCTGTCTGGATGCTAGTATGGGTTCCTCTCTCCAGATAACACTACCGTGGAGAACCTGCGTGCCATATGTCTGGATCACGCCAAGCTGGGTGAGAACAGCCTAAGCCCCACGCTGGACTCTCGCTTCTTCGGTCCCTCTCCGTCCCAAGTTCTCTACCTGACCGAGGTTTGTGCGCAGAGCTTGCCGGTGTCACTGGTGTAGCGTCCTTACCTGCCCTGCCCGTGACGTGTGCCCTCGGCCTTTTCGCAGGTGGTTTATGCCTTGCTGATGCCCGCCAGCGGTACCCTGGGAGAGGACGCCAGCGACTTCCAGTACAACTTCCTGAAAAGCGGCGGTCTGCCGCTCGTCTTGAGCATGCTGACTAGGAACAACTTCCTGCCCAGTGCTGACATGGAAACGAGACGGGGCGCCTGTCTTAACGCCCTAAAAATAGCCAAGCTGCTGTTAACAGCTGTGGGCTTTGGCCACGTGAAGGTCGTGGCGGAAGCCTGTCAGCCGGCTGCGGAGGGAACCAACCCTGTGTCACCTGTAAGCATGCCACCTCAGATCATCATCTGTGTGCTCTCTAATATTAGCTGTAAGGAGGTTAGTGTATGTGTGAGGTGTATGTGGGACGCCCTGTATTCCCATAGCACTGTCAAGAGGAGCCCTCATTGCATATTCAGGCTCCTGATTGATCCCCAGACACTGAGCCACTTCGAGTCCTTAAGTGTGCTCCTTTCCGCTGACCTTAGGCTGTAGTGTGAGGCAAGGGGGCTGGAATTCTTGGAGTCCAGTTACAAGCCTCTCTCTTGCCCTCCTGTTGCTGTAAATGTCAGGGGTACAGGTTGTCTGAGGCACAGCAGAGCCCTACATCAAGGTCCTCCTTCAGGAAGCCACCGACTGTTGTCCATTTTCCAAAAAGGACATGTTTCCTTCTCTTGTGTGGAGAGTAGCTGATTTCACAGTTAATATTAAACGCATTACCGACACTGTCTGTTATTCATCTCCTAGATAAACCAGGCCACACATGACCAGGCTATAGTTCTCCAGAACGCGCTGCAGAACATTCCCAACCCGTCATCCGAGTGCATGTTGCGCAACGTGGCCATCCGCCTGGCCCAGCAGATCTCTGACGAGGTTTGTGGCGACCCTTTACTGTTGGGGGGTGGCGCGGGGACACGGGGGCCTCTGCTATTGGATCTGTCGTGCTGCTCATCCGGTCTGGTGTGTGAAGCACTTGTATGTCTCTGGCTTCTCCTGGGTGGTCTGGTGAACAAGATGCTCCTTGTTTTACAGCACGTTGGTTTATAATGCACCACAACCCACAGCAGTGATTTTGCTATAATGTTAAGTTCAAACCATTTGTTTAGCTTGGATTTTGGCTGCTGCTATTTCTAACCTGCTGCTGCTACGTCTTTCACTCTATTTGTTGTTTTAATTGTACCTGGTGTGATAATCAGGACCCTGGTTTATAACCATAGGAGTTAAATTCACGTTTGCTGAACTGTCTGTCCATGTTTCCCTGAACAGAACTTCTTCCAGGCTTCTAAATACATCCCAGATATCTGCGTGATCAGGGCCGTGCAGAAGATCATCTGGGCGTCTGGCTGCGGCACCATCCAGCTGGTCTTCAGCTCCAACGAGGAGATCAGCAAGATCTACGAGAAGGTACCACCACCGCCATCGTGTCTCTGCCGGCCGTTTCCAGGAGCGGATGTAACCACCGGCATCCGTTCGGGGGTGTGACTCTGCATGTGCCACTGTGATCCCCACGCAGATGAACGCAGGCAGTGAGCCGGACGCGGAGGACGAGCAAGTGTGCTGCGAGGCCCTGGAGGTGATGACCCTGTGTTTTGCTCTGCTTCCCACGGCGCTGGACACGCTCAGCAAGGAGAAGGCCTGGCAAGCCTTTATTATCGACCTACTGCTGCACTGCCAGAACCGGTGGGTGCCGGGGCATTGTAGAGCCGACTCCACGCCCCTCTGCCCGATTCAGGTCTCAGTGCCGCCGTGACCGGTGTCTCGCCATCATGCTTCGCCAGGTCTGTTCGCCAGATGGCTCAGGAGCAGTTCTTCGTCATGGCCACCAGGTGCTGCATGGGACATAGGCCGCTTCTGTTCTTCATCACCCTCCTCTTCACCGTTCTGAGTGTATGTATCCAAAAGGGGCCTCTGTGTTTTGAAAGGGTGGCATGATCTGTCTGCTAATAAAACCCCTGGAAGACCTTGTGCTGACGTGTGAGTATAACGAGCAGAGCGCAGTCTGATGTGTGGCCGTCAACTGCTTTTTCCAGAGCACTGCAAAGGAGAGGGCCAAGCACGCCGGAGACTACTTCATCCTCTTAAGGCACTTACTGAACTACGCGTACAACAGCAACATCAGTCTCCCCAATGCTGAGGTTCTCCTGAACAATGAGATCGATTGGTTAAAAAGGATCAGGGTGAGTGGGTCCCCGACTCTCTCCCCCTGTGCTAATCAGTATGCTGCCTTGTGATAACGTGCCGCCCTCGATTGGTGCAGGATGACGTGAGAAGCACTGGGGAAACGGGAGTTGAGGACACCATACTGGAGGGCCACCTCGGAGTCACAAAGGAGCTGCTGGCTTTCCAGACACCCGAGAAGAAATACCACATCGGCTGTGAGAAGGGCGGGGCCAATCTTATCAAGGTCGGTTTCTTGGAAATCATTCCCCCCCCCCCCGTATAAAACAGTGTGTGCTTGACGCACAGGGTATAGCTTAAAAGAACTACTGGTCATTCCCATTAGTGTGATAAAAGGTAAGTCCGGCTCAGAGCTGCTTCCATCCTCGAAGGCAGAGCCTAAGCTGGACTTTCCTCCTCCTGTCTGCAGGAGCTCATCGATGACTTCATCTTCCCGGCCTCCAACGTCTACCTGCAGTACATGAAGAGCGGCGAGTTCCCGACCGAGCAGGCCATCCCCGTATGCAGTACCCCCGCCACCATCAACGCCGGCTTCGAGCTGCTGGTGGCACTCGCCGTCGGCTGTGTGCGCAACCTCAAGCAGATCGTCGACACGCTGACGGACATGTATTACTTAAGTGCGTGTCGGACCCAAAATGTCTGAGTTATGTTCAGTTGCCGTTGAAGTAGTAGCCTTTATGGTAGATGGGTTGTAGAGGATATTGCTATGAAGGAATCTGACGCTACTACTATTAGCTGGTTAGAAACATGTAGCCACTGTGGTGCATCCAATAAGAATCCTTAGAAGATGTTCTGTCCGAAGTTGTCCAATAACGAAGGGAAATGGGAGATACTGGCTGGACAGAATAAACCAGCAGCCCTTCAGCACAGATAGTGTGTTTTAAGATGTGCTTTTCTGCTTTGTCCCACCCCTCTACCTACCATTCTTCCCCTATCAAGATTGTGAAGCACTTACGGAATGGGAGTACCTACCCCCTGTGGGTCCCCGGCTCACCAAGGGCTTTGTGGGTCTGAAGAACGCGGGGGCCACGTGCTACATGAACTCTGTGATACAGCAGCTTTACATGATCCCGCCCATCCGGAACGGCATCCTGGCCATCGAGGGCACAGGCACCGACGTGGACGACGACATGTCCGGGGACGAGAAGCAGGATAACGAGGTGTGGGATCAGCTGTTTGTTGTCCCGAGAATGACAGAGCTTTGATGCTCTTAGCCCTGTGATGATGCTCATCCTTGCTCAGGATTTGGTGACTGACACATCAGCCATCTCCAAGGTCATACGCTGTGTAGGCCTGACCTGGAGCTGAGGGCACCCCTGCATTTACAATATGAGCAGTCAGCCTCAGAAGTATTTTTCTGTCTCGGATGCACTCCTGCGCGCATGTAATGACTGAAACATAAGGTGGTTGTTCCTCGACCCACAGAGCAATGTGGACCCGCGTGATGAAGTATTCAGCTATCACCACCAGTTTGAAGAGAAGCCTTCAGCCAGCAAGTCTGAGGACAGGAAGGAATACAACATTGGTGTTCTGCGCCACCTGCAGGTCATATTTGGACACCTGGCTGCTTCCAGATTGCAGTACTATGTGCCCCGAGGCTTCTGGAAACAGTTTAGGTAACCGTTTTATCTGTTTTGACCCGTTGCCATCAAATGAGCCTGTGCAGTGATGCTCGTTCCTGTGGGTGTGGTGAACATCGTATTCTCATGTCCTGTCTGCAGGTTATGGGGTGAGCCGGTTAACCTTAGGGAACAGCATGATGCCCTTGAGTTCTTCAACTCCCTGGTGGATAGTCTGGATGAAGCCCTCAAAGCACTTGGTCACCCAGCCATGCTCAGCAAAATCCTGGGGGGCTCCTTCGCTGATCAGAAAATTTGTCAGGGGTGTCCTCATAGGTACGTGTCTCAAGGTTAACAGGGTATATGATGATATATGGCACTATGGCTCTGATGCGGAACCTTTTGCGCGCCAGGTACGAATGTGAGGAATCCTTCACAACGCTGAACGTAGATATCAGAAATCACCAGAACCTCCTGGATTCTATGGAGCAGTATGTCAAAGGAGACTTGCTAGAGGGTGCCAACGCCTACCACTGTGAGAAATGCAACAAAAAGGTACCTGCGACCAGCACGTCTCTGATTTTGTTGCATGCTTCTTGTTGTCCCAGTAAACATCTGCAGTTGTAATGTTGGCTCCCGCAGGTTGACACAGTAAAGCGTTTGCTCATCAAGACGTTGCCCCCAGTGCTGGCGATCCAGCTGAAGCGCTTCGATTATGACTGGGAGAGGGAGTGCGCCATCAAGTTCAACGACTACTTTGAGTTCCCGCGTGAGCTGGACATGGAGCCGTACACGGTGGCAGGTGTAGCCAAGCAGGAGGGTGACGAGGTGCACCCGGAGAACCAGGTGATCCAGAATGAGCCTGGGGAGGGCGAAGCTATGGGCAGCTCCAAGTACCGACTGGTTGGCGTGCTGGTGCACAGCGGCCAGGCAAGTGGGGGCCATTACTACTCCTACATCATCCAGCGGAACGGTGGTGACGGCGAGCGGAACCGCTGGTATAAGTTCGACGATGGCGACGTCACCGAGTGCAAGATGGACGACGACGAGGAGATGAAGAACCAGTGCTTTGGTGGAGAGTACATGGGGGAGGTCTTCGACCACATGATGAAGCGCATGTCCTACCGCCGCCAGAAGAGGTGGTGGAACGCCTACATCCTCTTCTACGAGCGCATGGACTCTCCGGAGCGGGATGGCGAGCTGGTGAAGTACATCACGGAGCTGACCATCTCCGCCAGGCCGCACCAGATCAAGATGCCAGCCGCCATCGAGTGCAGCGTGCGCAAGCAGAACGTGCAGTTCATGCACAACCGCATGCAGTACAGCCTGGAATATTTCCAGTTTATAAAGAAACTTCTGACCTGTAACAGTGTCTATTTAAACCTGCCTCCAGGTATGTAGCAGCCAGTCAGTCCGTCTGCTTCGGCTATCATGATCTTTACCTAGTTTCCGTTTCCATGTGATGTGGGTGAGTGGTGCTCTGTGTGAATTTCATTGTCTTTGCTGTGGTTAAAATTACTCATGCTGTCGAGCTGCATTTAAAGCATTTAGTGGGATTGTCCATTAAACGCTATTCCCACCTCTCAAAACTTTATTTTACAATGATTGCAAATCGCTGTGCTACTGGTTTCTGCTAAAAGTGTAACATACTCCCAGATCGTCACGTCTTATCTTGCGCTCCTCGTACTGCGAAGGGCATGCGCATGACGTCACAGCAGGCGGAAGTCACTGTACTCGCACCCACTGAGTAGCAAAAAAGACAGAGGGGCAGCGTTAGTGTTCGACTTGAATGCCGCAAAAAAACACATGTAAAATGGGAAAGAGCTGCCATGACGTGGATCGGTCACGCATGGCTGATACCCGATCCGTCAAATAGGTCTGGATCGGCGCTGATACCGATTTCAAATATCGGATCGGTGCATCTGGAAAGCCTTTGGTGAAACGTAATCCTTGATGATGTGGGCTTCGTTGCATGGAGTATATTTGACGTTCTGTAATGCGAAATGACTTGACATCTATAAGGATTGTATGAGTTAATCCCCTTGAAAAATCAACGTGTGGGTGTCTATTTGTGAGGCTCCTTAAGGGCACCTTTGGTGTACTGATGGGCTGAAAACGCACACATCGGGCTAACGGACGCCAAGCCGTATCATACTGGAGCCCCTGGACATACCAAATTGCATGCATTCATACTTCTGTACTGTGCTGTGATGGCAGGTTGTAATTTCCATTTCTAACGATGCTTATTTTTGTTCGAATTAGGACAAGATCATCTTTTGCCTGAAGCAGAAGAAATAGCTATGATTAGTATTCAGCTTGCTGCTAGGTTCCTGTTTAGTACAGGATTTCACACAAAGAAGATCGTACGTGGCCCTGCCAGTGACTGGTAAGAACCTCTGAAAGCCACTACTTCCCTGAAGTCTCCTAGAAACGGCTTTTGGGTCTTTCACTGACATTACAAGTAACAGCTGAAACTATCCTTATCCGTGCTTGATGATTTGCATTTTAACAAGTGCTCGCCCCTTAGGTACGATGCACTGTGCATCCTCCTCCGTCATAGCAAGAATGTACGCTGCTGGTTTGCACACAACGCCCTGTTCGCCTTCCCCAACCGCTTCTCTGAGTACCTGCTGGAGTGCCCCAGCGCAGAAGTTAGGGGCGCCTTTGCCAAGCTCATCGTCTTCATCGCGCACTTCTCCTTGCAAGATGGGCCGTGCCCTTCGCCGGTGGCCTCTCCTGGACCTTCTAGTCAGGTGAAGCTGTAGTTCTTTAGCCCTTCAGCGGGTCTCAAATGTCCTCTTGGGGACTCCAGTGACTCTGTATGTTTGTGGTATTCCACCGCAAGTACATCCAACCATTCCTAGACACCAATCATATCACTTCGCAAGAAGATATGAGCATGAGCACTCCACCGATATCTTCTGCGGAGTGATACGATAATAACCCTGGCTGTTTGGTGAGCCTGGCGTGAATGCCCTGTTTTGCCCCCCCAGGCCTGTGATAGCTTGAGCCTAAGTGACCACTTGCTAAGAGCGGTGCTCAACCTCCTCCGTCGGGAGGTATCCGAACACGGCCGGCACCTGCAGCAGTACTTCAATCTCTTCGTCATGTACGCCAACTTGGGTATGAGCCGCCTGCCTCTGGCCTTGGAGTAGCACCTTCCCTAAACCAGGGTCTGGCTCTCACCGACCCGCCACCCCCTTGTTGCAGGAGTGGCCGAGAAGACGCAGCTGCTTAAGCTCAGCGTACCTGCGACCTTCATGTTGGTCGCCCTGGACGAGGGGCCTGGTCCTCCAATCAAGTACCAGTATGCTGAGCTGGGCAAGCTGTATACTGTGGTGTCTCAGCTGGTGCGGTGTTGCGATGTATCATCGCGCATGCAGTCCTCGATTAACGGTGAGAATCCTTCCGTATTACGGTGGACGGCAGTAATGGTCACAGGCTGGGATCCGTGTTTCTGGAAGTGGGTGATGTATTCGTTGACTAGCACTAAACTTGGCTTGAAGGTGTAGGTGCCCTGTGATGGTCCACATCCTTGCTCAGGACTTGGTGACTGACATCCTCCATCTCCGAGCCCATGTCTTGTGGATGGGGCCTGGAGCTGAGTGCACTTACGGGGTTAAGGGTGATAGTTTGACGCTACTGACCTACTCATGGCCAATGCTTTGAAAAGGCCCCACTGCTTTTTCAGGTAACCCGGCTCTTCCAAATCCCTACGGCGACCCTAGTCTGGCACAGCCCCTCATGCCCGTGCAGCAGCTGGTGACGGAGATCCTGTTCGTTCGCACCAGCTACGTGAAGAAGATCATCGAGGACTGTAGCAACTCAGAGGAGACAGTCAAGCTGCTGCGCTTCGGCTGCTGGGAGAACCCGCAGTTCTCCTCCACGGTGCTCAGCGAGCTCCTCTGGCAGGTGGGCGCCTTTCCCCCTCGCCTGTTATAGATGTGCGACAGCAGCCGGTCCTCCTTGATGGGCCATTCTTGCTTCATACTTCTCTCTCGTCCTAGGTGGCTTACTCCTACACTTACGAGCTGAGGCCTTATCTGGACCTGTTGCTGCAGATCCTACTTGTTGAGGACTCATGGCAGACTCATAGGTAAGGCCAGGTGTTGCTGTTTCGGCATCGCATACCGAGGAGATGGGATACGTGTTACTCGTAACCATGGAATAATGACCTCCGGTCCGTTTCCCTCCCCCAGGATTCACAACGTGTTGAAGGGGATCCCCGATGATAGGGACGGCCTCTTCGACACCATCCAGCGCTCCAAAAACCACTACCAGAAACGGGCTTACCAGTGCATCAAGTGCATGGTGGCTCTGTTCAGTAATTGTTCTGTAGCATACCAGATCCTCCAGGTATCGTCTAGGCCTATGAATGTGATTATGATGCTGTCTCTGCTGTGCCCTTGTGGTGGGATGACGTATGGTCTGCTGTGGCCTGCAGAGCAATGGGGACCTGAAGAGGAAGTGGACGTGGGCAGTGGAGTGGCTGGGCGATGAGCTGGAGCGCCGGCCATACACGGGGAATCCCCAGTACACCTACAACAACTGGTCTCCCCCAGTGCAGAGCAACGAGACCTCCAACGGCTACTTCCTGGAGCGCTCCCACAGTGCGCGGATGACCCTGGCCAAGGCCTGCGAGCTCTGCCCTGAGGAGGTACCCGGCCCCCCCCCTTAGCTTTCAATATTTGTCTGTGCACTTAAAATCCATTAAAGGGGATGGTGTGCTGCCTAGTTTTCTCTCGTATGATGTGAACAGTGGAACCTTCTGGAACTGGGTTTTCACGTTTAAGGCCAAAAACGTGGGGTGGATTCATATTGCTAAATTAGATTTATCACTTCAGCCGCATCCGTCTGCTATATGAATAGTTTTTGTTTTTTTTTTTTTGTCTTTTTTTTCCTCTGCTTCTTTTTTTCTTCCATGGAACCTTCTGATTGCTGTTTTATCATAAATCTGCCTGTAGTGTGATTTTAGGAAGCATAAGCGTTACATTTCGGCTTTAAGGAGTAACTGAAACCTTTTGTTCTGTTAATTTGCATGTTTGAGCTAATTTGCATGTGCGGTCACTTTCAAATTTAAGCTTAGAATACATGATTTTACATCCAACATAAGCAGACATGCCGGACTGAGCCAGTCCTCACCCTGAGATTGTATATTAAGCGTAATCTGCATAAATGTATTTGCGCACACTTTTTGTTTTTTCTCATTAATGTTAACATTTGACTGTAGGTAAGGCTTTGAGTTGTTGATTTTATTTCTAAACTTTGAAGCAGGTCTTGCCCTTGTTGTGATGGTACTGAACATGCCGTCCAAAGGTTTCAGCTTCATGCTTTTGGTAGCTTTCAGCACTTTGTTTTGGCGCCTGGCGTTTTGTGTTTTCTGACGAATGGCCTCCTTTTTCTTCCCCCTGTGGTGAGCCTGTGACCGAGCCCGGTCACGCGGGCCGTGCGAACCTCTCCAGTCGGACCGGTACCGATGGCTATTCACTGGGATAGTGACGAGAGGCCGGGAAGCTGCCGTTCGATGACACCTGTCTGATGTGCCATTTTAACTGCCGTTTCAAAATAGTGTCACTTAACGAAGCACGAGGCGGCGTCTGAAGAAGACGCGGGGCGGACCTCGTCCTCGGCGCCACAGCTCGTGCCAGGGGACGTGGCCGGACAGCAGCCGCCCACCGTAAGAGTCACGCCCAGCGGCAGAGTCCCCGCGCCCGCGTTCTCTTGCTGTTCAGATGGCGTGCTGCGACCCGGTCCTTTTCTCCGGTGCTAGCGTTGGCTCGGCCGGTCCTGGACTTCATCTCAGTGTGTGTTTTAGCTGTTTCCTCTCCCACCTCACCTGGGCCGGGGGGGGGGGGGGGGGGGGGGGGGGGGGGGGGGGGGGGGGGGGGGGGGGGGGGGGGGGGGGGGGGGGGG
>JAODLD010000001.1:40546537-40562703 GCA_026781065.1 Mormyrops boulengeri
CCACTCAGTGACGCTAACTGGAGCAGACGGTGACTGCTGGTTTAGGCTTTAAACCGTGGTCAGATGGGTCGCCTGTGTTGGGCAGCCCCCTGCCCTTATGAGAGGGAGGCTTTTCCAGTTGGGTGTCACTGTCTGCAGCAACATCTTTGAGTTCATCTGTCGCCTGTGAAGTGACTTTCATTTTTGAACTATCAATGACTATTATGCTCCATTCAAACCCCCTTTTGAATGATCAAATTCCGTTGTCCTGCATCACAGAACTTTAGAACCGAATATTTGTGCCTTGAAGCGATGCATGTCGCTTAGCTGCCTCCCTTAGCTGTAGGATGTAGCTTAATAGAACCTGTAGGATTATTTATAGTCTTTGTACATTACAGATCAAGTACTTCGCCAGTCCCCTGGGGTGTGGGAACTAATGTGGGTTTAAAAGGGATGGACTGACTGCTTTTGATCAGCAATATACTGTGTCAGTATCGCAGTCCAAGCTATTTAAAAATGTACGTTAAGCGTTCGAGTTGATCTGGACTTAATGCGAATTTGGGTGCAGTCAGTGCTTATGGCACTAGCTTAAATGAGGTCACTTCATGTGGGTCTGAAATGCTGTAGTCTTTCATGCCCATCCTGTCTTGCCCACCAATATCTTATATAAATTTTTTTTTGAGCGTTTGCTGTGATAGCCATTAAAGTCATCCTGTGACAAACATTGAACCCGACTAAAGTCTTCTCGCTCCTGAATAGATTTTTTTCAGATTGTCTTCAATTCTGAAGTATTCTGCTGAATTGGGCACAACTGGTTTAACTTAATGGTTGTCAGTCAAGGCAAAACTGCTTATCATACATTTAGTCCCCAGTTTAAGTTGCAAGCTCCCATGCTTTTTCAGAATGTGCTCTCATGCATCAACGTTTTAGCTCAGTGTTTGAGGTAGGTGAGCTCAGGCTTTCCATCCTGAAACGTGGGGCTTCTCTGGTGGCTTCAGATACCAACACCTGTTCCATTCTGCAGGCAAGGATTCCCTTACCTTGGTTTTCGTGGAGACCAAGAAAGGCGCAGATGCGCTGGAGGACTTCCTGTACCGCGAGGGCTACGCGTGCACAAGTATCCATGGTGACCGTTCCCAGAGAGACCGAGAGGAAGCACTCCACCAGTTCCGTTCAGGACGGTGTCCCATCCTGGTGGCTACAGCTGTATGTTCCTGCGCTTTGCTCTGCAAATGCATTGATTCCGATGGGAAAAAATCTGAAGTAGCATCTAATGTTGGTTGTGTCGTCGTAGGTTGCTGCTCGTGGGTTGGACATCTGTAATGTCAAGCATGTCATTAACTTTGACCTGCCCAGTGACATTGAGGAGTATGTGCATCGCATTGGGCGTACCGGTCGTGTGGGAAACCTTGGTATGTATGTGCCTTAATATCTTAAGAGGTATTCAGCTACATTAAATACAGGCATTAATCACTTTTGCTTGCTGTGAGATCTTAGGGCTGCATGGTTCATGGTTGCCTTCCTCATTAGGCTTGGCCACCTCCTTCTTCAATGACAAGAACAGCAATATTACAAAGGATCTCCTGGACCTCCTGGTGGAGGCCAAACAGGAGGTCCCTTCCTGGCTAGAGAGTCTGGCCTATGACCACCAGCACAAAAGCAGCAACCGTGGCCGGTCCAAGAGGTACTGCAGATACATAAACGTTCACTTGATGCTTCTACCCCTGTAGGCCATAACTGTTTGCCTGCCGAAAAGTGAATGGATCTTTAAAGATTGCGTTCTCTGCCTTTCAGGTTCTCTGGTGGTTTCGGGGCCAGAGACTACCGTCAGACAGCCGGCAGCAGCAGCAGTTTCGGTGGCCGGGGAAACCGCAGCATTGGAGGTCACGGCGGAAGCAGGGGCTTTGGTGGCAGTAAGGGTTGGTGTCCTTGAATGTGATTTTGAGTGGGAGATGTTGTCCTTTTTAGAATGTGCACTCTCAGATCATGTAGACCTGCTAACCTGGCACTCTATGTTCCCAGGTGGCTTTGGAAACTTCTACGGCGGCGACAGTGGATATGGGGGGAACTACTCCTCCCAAGTTGACTGGTGGGGAAACTAGAGGCTCTGTCATGAGGCTCGGCGACATGCCAAACTAGCTGAATGGATACCACATGTAACTTAGCCAGACTATGCCCTTGTAGCTTCAAGAACCTGCAGTACATTACCAGCCGTGATTCTCTGACACTGTTCCAACAAGGTGGCTGAAGATGGCAAGCCAGAGAATCCGAGGGTCACCACTTAAACGAAACATGGCTGCTGCGATAAATGCCTGGCATCTTGGACTCCGGTCTTCTGCTGTAGATGAATTTCTTTCTTGTAAATCTGAGGATCATTTCTCTGTTAATGTACTGTGCCTTTGAAATTAGACAGGAATTTGTTTTGTCATTACTGACTGTACTTCTGGCCTAAAGCTCAGTAGGATCTTTTTTTCCCTTTTTTTCCTTTTTAAGGCAAAAAGCTTGTACTAAATCAAACCTTGGCAAACACTGGGATGTTATGACTTGAGTGAGTCATTCCATTTGAACCTCAAATTGTCACAGGGACATCAGGAGGTCTGCATTAGACTACAGCTCCATCAGCTCATGGAATCATCTTAAGAGCTGATATGTTGATCCTTTGTGTGGCAACTATCAAGGGATGAAGAGTTCTTTTTTTGTGCTCACTCTATCCTGGACAGGTACCTATGAAGGATTTGGTATTCTTCAAAAAGCCATTCCAGCTGTGATCTTAATTTGACTAACTTCTTAAAACAGGCCAGTGTTTGGAGACAAATGCTGCAATTAATCCACCTTTTACAATTGACTTGAGTGCTGAGGCAGCTAGAAAAGTTCACAATCTAGCCGTGAAGTGGGGTTTTTTTTTTATTTTTTTTTTTTTTAACTTTTATGGGGGGAGCAGTTCTGTTTAAACTCTACCAAATCTCAGAATCGCCTGCCATATTAGATGTGACTCTTTGAATGGCTTCTAATGGACCACAGCGCTGAAACGGCCACGTGGATCGACATGGCCGCTTCGGTGTCCTACGCATGCTGGTGTTGTTGTTTTTTGGTCAAGGTGATAAAAAAAAAAAGTGAGTTCTACAGCAGGCTTTATATTAGACATACTCTTTGTTTTTCTCTTTTTTTCAAGCTGCGTTGACACCGAAAGACATTCTCGGCAGTATCGAAGGCACGGCTCATTCTTGGACTAAAACGGCTGTTAGAGATTTCAGAGCTCAGTGATGTACATACAGAGCAAATCAGTCTGCAGGGGGTGCAGGGCAGCGGGTAGTTAGAACGACTGCTTTGGGCAGCAGCATTTCAGGTGCAGAGGTTTCCATTGCGAACTGGCTGAGTATTCCATGTGAACCGGCCAAAGCTGGGGCAGGGGGGACATTTCCCCCAAGGTACGGTAACACTCTGCTCCTCTGGAGTTAATCTGCCATTTTGTAGTTTAAAAATGACTGAGAAGCTGCCTTTGGCTTAATTTCCTATGCAGGAAGTTGAGATTTAGGGGGGGCGAGTTGGCATTTAACTTTAAGTGCAATAGACTAATTCTTTTGTGTGTTGTGCCTTGAAATTTTAAACGAACTGAATCGGATGCACTGACAGTATTGAGGTAACTAACGAATGGTGCTATTTCAGTTAGGTCTTAGGCCCTTGTGTGTCGTATCCATCACGTTTTACAGAGTTATTTTATTGCACACCTAGAGTTTTATATAAATGTCTTGAGTGCGTGTCTTAAGCTTACCAATATTGTATGTTGAGATTGTGAAACGCAGCTTGTTTACAAAAGGGGAAGGTTCTTGATATTTAACAAGGATTTATTTGGGACCAGGGGTGAATAGCAGTTGCAAATTTAGCTATTTGCACACAGATTTCTAGATTCTACTTGTGCTGCTAGTTTTGTGTAATTTATTAAGCATTTTTGAGAAATATTTATTTTTATAAGCCTAAAGTGATTCTTTGAAAGTTTTGAGAAACTTGACCAAAAGACAGTACATAAACACTGGCACTTGAATGTTGAATGTCACCCGTATGCGTGAGACTTATATTTTGGGGTAGCGTGGGCTTTTTAATGTCAGTCATATTGGACTCTGTCAAAATCCACACCTGTCACTGGCCTTTTTGGCTCTGCATTTCTATATGATTACTTAATTGGCAATCAAAATTTGAACCGACATGCCAAGGTTTGGATAAGTTCTCAAACACGTTTCCTTAAAGTATCAGTGCCGTGTCCAGGTTCTTCATTCGTGATTTTTTTGTTCAGATTTTTGTTTCCCCAGTGAACGTCTGGCACAAGGCAATCCTAAAACATGTGGTTATTCTATTATTGCATTTGCATATTAGGTGTCTGGTGTTTTGACCTTTTTAAATGAACATTTAACAAACTTCAGCTATAGCAGTAAGTCTTACCAGCTTCTGAGATGGACCATGAATGATGTGGAGGGGGGGTCCGCGTAATATGAGGGGGTTTGGAGCTTCGAAAAAGTTAAATGTTTTTAAATGGAAACGAACACCAGGTCTCCTTTTAGGTTTAGTGTTTGCTTTATGTACTAGTTTAGAAGCTATGCACTGCATGAGATGACTCAGCTGTGCATTTATTGTATGATTTTATCTGAATAAAGTTTGGAAAAGAGACCGTAAGCATGTTTTCTAAGACTGTTAACCTGGAGAGAGCCCTTTGTAGCAGCTCAGTGCTGCAGTGTAGGCAAAGTGAAAATACAGTAAAAATCAGTTTATACAAATTGAAATTTCGTTCGTGCATTTTGTTTGTTTCCGGTCTGAGTCCACTTTCTACATTCTGTTCTAAATTCTGCTCAGTCGTCGGAGTCATTTGCTTGTTCTGATCTATTAACTCGTACCATGTTGGCTGTCCTCAAAACCGTCACTAGTCATGTAAATAACATCATACGTTCACGTAAATTACATGGACATGTCTATTGTGTTCTTAGCCAGAATTTCCAGGAGCTACGTTTATGGGGCCCCTAGTTTTCAGGCCTCTGGGTGCAATAATATGTATGTGAAACTAGGTCATATATTTGCAGTATTATTAATAAATTGATTTAGTTGGTAGCTTTTCCTAGTATGACTGACTTGACTTGTTACATTAGAGGTGTGCTATGTGATTGCTCTCCCTGCTCGCCCTACATCGGGATACCAGCGGGGCCCCCTGAGGTCAGCCCACCCCCACATTCACCCATGTCTCGTATTTCTGAATTGTAGCCTGCCTGGCTTACAAATCGGAATCAGAGCGCTCGCCTCGACACGGTTAGTTGACCCATATAGTAACATGATATCTTAGTCGTGATTGGCAAATGAGTGATATAGAACTGATCACGCAAATGTCCTGTCTGGCAGGCGTAAAATACTGCCCGTGTCGCCTGCCACCCCCCCAAATAAAGTCGGATTGAGAAGTTCTGTGCAGTAATTAATACAATGGGCCAGGTATATATATGAACTGCTGCCCAAAGTCCTGATTCAGACAGCTGCTGCTGTCTGCTGAGATTTATGAGTCCTGCTTTGACCTCTGTAATCCCCCACTGATCAGAATGATGGCGACCCCACCCACTGACGCTGCTTTTAAATCTCCGGGAGGGATGCGGGCTGTGCAGCTACAGCAGCCTGTACGAAAGGTTTACAAGTGGGATGCCTTCAAAGGAGCTCCTCGTAACGGGTAATAACGGTCTGCTGGGAAGGTGGGGGGAGGGGGGCAATTTCTGAAGCTGATTGCCTTAATATTCATAAGGATATGAAGTAGGCCTTAAACCGCAACTCATGTCAGATGGTCGTGTTTATATATGTATGTAATGTGTTATGCAGCTATGTTTTAAGAAAGGTTTAACGGCTGTTTAAACTGAGACCTGCGCGGTAAAATGATTCACGGACAGAACGCCTTATACTTGAAGTTTCTGTTTCAGGTCTCGCCTGTTTCCTACATGCTCGGTCATGACATGCATACGCTAAAGGAGAACTGATGTTTTACTTCTTTGTGCAAGGTGCGTACAGGACTGCGTTAACTGTGTCCCGAAGTATCTATCCGCACCTCCTCAGTCCCCTGCGCTTCTAGGCGGGTCACGTGGTAGCCAGGATTCGTCAGATCACACCGTTCATAAAATATTCATAGGTGACTTCCAAGAAAAAAACAGTTTTAAAAGTCCCGAGAGCGACTTGGCGAAATATGATGACCTTAAAAACGTGTTGCTTTAGGTCACCAATTTTCAAAATTATTTTTATTGCTCCGCCAGGCAATCCACCACAACCATAATCTTACCGAAAGGGGGACGAGAACTCATTTGCTAAGTGATTACTTTTATTTCATTACATACTCATTTTGATGAGCGCCCGAACATGAGTGTTTCGTTATTCTGCTTCTCGATCCTCACCGTATATTCTGCTTTTCGTTGCAGATTTATCCAGTGAAAATGATCATTTGTTGAATTAACCCTATGTTTAAAATACGCTTTTACGGAATGCGGATATTCGCTTTAATTTTCTAATAATAGGGAATAATTGTAATCAAAGTGAAATTGCATAGGGTATACCTCTTAAGGAACACAGCTTTCGTTATTTTAACTTGAACAACAATAAATAGATATAGTCTAAATTAAACCTTATTATAAAATATATAGTTTTCGACTGTGTTCATATACATATGTGACATATAAGATCACGTTTCCCGTTATTTACGGTCAAATCATTGTTTTCCAAGTTGATATGTGGCTTTCATTCACAACGACCCTGTCTTTCTAAAGATCTCTGATATAAATATTTTAAGTAATAGCAGAGCCAAAAAGTGTGGAAGGGGAATCCCAGAATAACGAGGAGAGTTCACGTGCGAAGTGTCCTCCTTTTTAAACCATAGACATGTTTAAAGCGATTTTTATATTAAACTAAATTATTGTACTTTGCAGTGGATTATCCTAAAAACCCTCCTTTTTGAGAGATTTGGCTGACAGGGCCCTGACTCAGTTATTTTCAGCTTTTTGGCCACAGTGCCAGCCAGCATAGTTCTGTCCGGGAAGAATGGAAACCAGCGGTGGAGCTAATTTTTTTTTCGCTCCTGGTATTTCTGAGATTCCTTTCAAGCTTTTGTATATCCAGGGGGGTCCAGGTAAAATGCAATTTGAAAATTATATTTAGAAAATTATAGTTACAGGAGATCCCCCGCTTTCCCAAATTACTTTGAGCATTTTCCAGGTGATTTGCAAAGGAAGCAAAAAAATGTTTGCATTTGTCATTAATAGAGAAATAATACATTTATTCATTTAAATTAGTTTATTCAATTCAGATAAAGAGCGAATATAGAGTGAAAACAGCACTTCATATTTTTATATATTTGTTTCTTGTTTAGTCCCTCACTTGGTTATAAACAGGGACTCGAGATCCAATATAATGAGCCTAAGACTGATATGGAGCCCTTCTTGCTTTGCTTTCCCTCCCATAGCGTCTTTCCTGCTGCTGCCCCCTGCCCTGGCCCCCTGGGGCTGCACACGCTCCTGTCCAGCCAGCTGCACCTGCATCCAGGAAGGCAGCTGCACCGTGCTGTGCGACCGTGCCGGCCTGCTTGACCTGCCCAAGGAGTTCCCTTGCGAGGCCGCCTCCATCAACCTGGACAAGAACAGTCTGAAGTTCCTAGCTGAACAGGCCTTTGGAACGCTGCCCTCTCTGAGCTCCCTGTCGCTCGACCACAATAACATCTCTTTCATAACACCGGGAGCCTTTAAAGGGCTGCCCAACCTGCTGGAGCTCAGGATGGCTCATAACGAGTACATCCGCTATCTGCACACTCGCACATTCATTGCTCTGAAAAAACTGAGACGCCTCGACCTTGCAGTCTGCAACCTCTTCAGCATGCCTGACCGCATCTTTGTGGAGCTAACAGCGCTCCAGGAGCTGCTTTGCTACCAGAATAACTTCCGGCGCATTCCGGGGGCAATTAGAGGCATGGAGAATCTCACCCATGTTTACCTGGAGCGCAACAAGATTGAGGCCATTGCCTACAATTCGTTGTTGGGACTTGGAAAACTCCAGTACCTGAACTTGCAGGAGAATCGCATCAATGTCATCCATGACAAGGCCTTCCAGGACCTTCAACGGCTGGAGAGCTTTTACCTCAATGACAATCTACTGGCGGACCTTCCCCTTCATTCATTCAAAGGTCTCTGTCACTTAAAGATGCTCAACTTGGGTGGTAACTTTCTCACCCATGTCTCCAAGACTTGGTTTGGCGATCTATTGGAGTTGGAGGTGCTTTATATGGACCGGAACCATCTGTCCTTCATTGAAGAGGAAGCCTTTGAAAACCTGACCAGTCTCATTTCTCTCCACCTCAACAGTAACAATCTGACCACTCTGCCATTCTCAGTGTTCCAGCCGATCTACTTCCTGGGTCACCTCTATGTTTTTCGCAACCCCTGGGAATGTAACTGTGACTTGGAGTGGCTGAAGGAGTGGATGGACAACTACAAGTTGGTGAGGGACATTCCCTGCGCCTCCCCATCTGCTGTGGCTGGCTTGGACCTTAGTGAGATAGCCTATTACAAGGTTGGTGGGGTGTGCCTGGATCCAGCAGAGCTCAACTTCACAAGCTCTGCCCCAGCACCCACGGACCTGTGGCGTTCCACCACCGACAACAGGTTCAGCAGTTTCCTCTCCAAACTTCTGCAGCAGGAGCTGCGGGATGAGATGTTCAACAGCACCGAGGGCAGGAACAGCACCATGGTGAACCAGACAGAGAGCCGGGTGTCTTTTGGGACCCGTTTCTATGGCGACCAGCTTCTATTGCTCTTTGTGTTCCTCTGTGGAGTGTATGCACATAATGAAGAGCTCTTGGATAATTGAAGTCAATGTTTTCCAGTAGGTTGCTGATTCTTCCATTCTTAAAAATATGTATTGTGTTTTGGCAACTAGGGGAAAGAGGGATGTTTCTTGTGGCAGGAAGTCAGTCCATGTGCACTACAGTGGATATTTCACAATGCAGAGAACTGCAGATTCTGTTCCATGATTTATGGTGGCTATGGTGTTTTATTGGGATGTACAGCTATAATTCTATGTATAATTTAATATAACGCAGAGACTTGTGCTGTTGGAGGTCACTGTAATCCATACGTTCAATTTCATATCCGTTTAGAGGGAAACTTTTTGGGTCCCAAAGCAAACAAATGGTATAACATGGAGGAAAGTAGCATTAAAATGAGATATGAGCAGTTTTCTAATAAATGGAAGTGGTCTGTCAGAAATTGCATCCCACGGCGATTCCCTCCAACAAAATTCTTTATTCTCATTAGTTCTGCTTTCCTCTTGTGCCAGGAAACTGTACAAGTTGAGCTGGGATTATGATTTTATACGGAGGCCACCAGCACAGCTGTTGGCTGATTGGCTTGGCAGTAAAAAGCGATGATCAGCATGATAATTTGTCACATTGTCTTACAGACGATACCGGATCTAGGTAGCCACATGTCTTCAGAACAGCTGTAATTATTAATAAGCACCCACATAGGGATCCTGTGAGCTGACACCATCAGCCATTAAGAGCAAATGCCAGTGAACACTGGGTAATGTATTCATTGTGAGGGTCACCATTTTTGGGCCAAGCAAATACAGCTTCAGTACACAGAATCATAAGCACAATTGATTACTGATGTGGCACTGCCTTGAAAGTAAAATTTATCAAAGGATCAAGATTTTCTATTTAGCCATTGCTATGTAGTGCATAGTTGTACTGTTGCGAGGGATATAGTTATCACTATCTGTCAAATTTAGTGTGTGTGTATGTATGCCAGTGGATAGATTTAATTGTGATGACCTTAAAAGCAGTGATGTGTGACTTTCATGAACTGAATCTATGATGTATTCAAATTTTTAAAGATCTATAAATCATTTCAAGCCCAGAAATATGCATCTCCATCTCCAAGGTGATGTGACATGCCTCTCAATTAGGGATGTGCATCTCCATCTCCAAGGTGATGTGACACACACCTTGATTAGGGATGTGCATCTCCATCTCCTAATGGAGATGCAATACGTTAAAGATACATATGAAGCAACTACAACTGCGATCCATTACGATTCACCCCTATTGCAATACAGTGCGATTCCACATGATACAATGTGATGCAATGGGTGATATTTCTAAATAATAAAGACACAGGGCTTCTACTAATAATTAAATATTTATGCAACCCTGGTCATGTGCTGCTTCCCACTCGATAACTCCAGTTGACAGGGCAGGCCAGACCCGAGACCTTCCTGTCATGACGCACCGCTCTGTGTTTTAGTATGTTGGTGATGTCACGTGGCGTCGTGAGGGAGGTGCTGGCCCAGGTGCGGCACGGCGGCAGTAACCGTGGTGACAGTCTGGCTTCAGGTGTTCTGACCCAGCGGGGAGTGCAGTATGACAGAGAGGTGGGTGACGGTGAATACAGTCTGCAGGTGAATATAACATAAACAATAAGGTAAAAATAAAGACTTGCTTGTGGGCCTAAATCTCAAAAAGGTTGTTCTTTCTTGAAGACAAAATAGCAAAGCAGAAACCAAACAAACTCTGGACTGTGTTAAAGATCCTTCCTCCCCTTCCCATAAACACAAGAATGATTTGGCGATTCTTCCTCCTTCACAGACAACAAGAAAGCTTGCTTTCACGCTCAGTAGGTTACAATAATCACAAACTAAGAATTTCAGTCTAGGCTCTATAGAACATAAACAAATACAAAGCATGTAACATTTAACCAGTTACTGGCTTTGTCATACTTATTTTCTCCAAAAGATTCTTGCTGCTAATGAACAAACTGATCATAGCGGGCACCGCAGCTTGTTGAGATGCATATATAATTTTGAAAACCACTATGCATATTACATTTAATCAAAATCTTTTAAATGAAATTTAAACATACTGATGGCTCAATTTTATTCCCCTAAAAGTCAGATGATCCAGGAAGTATTTTTCGGCTTAATTCCCAAACATAGACACAAAAGAAAGCTTGCTTTTGTGCGCAGCAACTTAAAAAGTGAGTTCATGATAAAAGATGCCCTCCTGTGGTCTGGAAGCATAATAACCCCTGAATAAGCTCTGGGCGACACCGTGCCGCCCGAGATAGGCTCCGGGTGACAACGTGCCACCCGCGATAGGCCCCGGGTGACAACGTGCCACCCGAGATACAAAACAATATTTGTAGAATCTTAAGACACTGACACTTAGAGATCAGAAGTTTCTAAATATTGTTTTTAGATACTTATGTGGCAAAATCATTTTTTTAGATCTCCGAAATAAAACATTTCATTTCTGGCAGATTTACCACCATTTGTGAGGCCTCAGTATTTAAAGGACAATCTGAAATGTCCATCAAAAGCTTCTACAACGACTGTGCTAATGTGTTTGTGAGGCATAAGTGTGTCACTTTACAACAGTGGTTCCCAAAGTAGGGCTTGCGACCCTCTGGGGGGTTGTGAGACATTGAGGCGGGGAGGGGGGGGTGCGAGATGATTTCCAAGAAATCAAATAATTTTTTTAAACTATTACAAATAACATTTTATCATTTTATATTAACATTTTATCCATAACTACAAAAGATAAAAACTAGTAGTTGATAGTTACATTTAAAAAAAACATGCAAATTAAAAAGCCATCAGCCTTTCAAATTTCTTTCCGTTTGATCGCGACCCCTGAGGTGATTACGACAGATTAACGACACATCAATAGCGTCAGTAGCAGCAGAATTTACAGCACCATGTAAAACATTCCGACATGTGCACGTAACGTGTAGGTAATTTTCATCGTTTTATGCTTAGGATATTATTTCTGTTGAAATTAAACGAATGAGTAAATATCAGTTAAAAAAAAAGTTATATGGTTGTTAGACCGTTGTGTTCTTTTGTGTTGTCATGCTCTTGTTTGGATAGGCTTATTGGCGCATGTGCACCGTTGCGCGCAACATTTGTATATTTTAACCACTTCCGAGGATAGTGGGGGTCACGAGTCACTGGCACGGTTATTTTGGGGGTCGTGAGCTGAAAAGTTTGGTAACCCCTGCTTTACAAGATGGAGTAAAATATAGAAAAGTGTTGTGATGAAGACTTTCTGGCACAAGTGGGCGGCTCTGCACGGCTGCCTTTTTCCTTCATTAAACTCACTAAATTTAGGTCTCCGAGCTTTCAACAAATGAGTTAAGCTCCTTAAAACACAGAGCCTGTTTGTCCTCCGTTAGTCTGGCGGAACAGAGCCCTAATCCTGGTCTTAGCCTATAAGCTTGTGGATTTTCATAACTAAACTCAATTTTTATTATCTGACCCCCTCTTACCCGATTATGCAATGTTTCAGGAGACAACATGAAGCAGAACCGAGACGACAGATTTGTTCATTTGCCTGTGGGACTGTATGACAGCTACCTTTGCAGACTAATTATGGGTGCTTTCCAATGGGATGGGCTCCGGGTGGCGCTTGGCCAATGGGAGGGCTCTGGGTGACTGTTTGGCCAATGAGATGGGCTCCGGGTTACGCAAATTCATGCTCCGCCTGTCACAATGCCGCTCGCATGTTGCTACCTGCTTGCACTCTGACGTGTCATATCAAAAGGAGGAAGTCTGCGCACGGCGGTGCTTTCCAGTATATTCCGCTGTGGTAATGCCAGGCTTTCAGTGGTGCTATATATAATAGTGGTGAAGTCATGATTTTGCGGGAATCGCAAAATGCTCTACTTACCTACAAGCTAGACTTGACCAGCCAGGTGCTCCTGGACACAGGACTCAGTTTGTATGGCTTCCTGGAATGGGCTTCCTTTATAGTATAAACGGCCAGACTGACTGTGATGGTTTAGGTAGGATTTGGGCATTTTATGCAGGACGGGATTAAAGTAACTTCCATTAAGAAAAAATAAAATTTTAAAGAGCAAGATTAAATACAACACAGCAGTAAAGTAAATATTTCCAGCATGGGACAGAAGGAGGATCTTTGACTCTAGATGAAAGCAGTAAAGATGATTAGTGGTATGTCACCTAACTAATGTTCTCTCTCGGAGTCATTCAGACATGAGGAATTTGCTTTAGCTGTGGTGCTTAGACAAGGTGCCTGGGTAGCAGTCTGAAGGCTTTTCCAAAATCGTTTCAGGTTTCCTCAAAATCCTCCCCTCCAGCAGTAAATGCTGCATATTTGTTCAGTAATGGGTAGAGGCCCAGTCTCTCAGCCTGCTTCCCAGACCCTCTGCATGCAGGTGTGGCCCTGCAACGAGGCGAGACGGTAAGCAAGCTGTTCAGTGGTGATGGGGCACAACATAGTCACACCGAAGCAGGGCTGCAGGGGACCGACAAGAGGCCGTAACTAGGTTTTAATTCCATCCTCTGCTACAATTTACTCTTCACTAAAATATTTTTGACTTTTTAGACTTTGACAACCTATTGCAGCTCTTTGTCATCCACCTCTAAAATAGTGTTCAGGGCTAGAAGCTCAGAGATGTGTGTTTATAAGTGAAACACACAGGAACCAAAAGGGCCAACAAACGAAAATCAGTATCACACAGAGATTACTGGGTTGAGCTGCTCTGGGATTAAAGAAATATAAAATGCTACCTGACAGATACGGAGCCAGTCTGCTGTGCGTTCTGTATGTGACCTTTGTCCTGATTGATTCTCTAGTTAATGATGATGTGCATCATCTCAATTAGGAAAGTGCATCTCCATCTCCGAGGTGATGATACACATCTCCATTAGGGATGTACATCTCCATCTCTTAGACAATGTGATACACATCTCGATTAGGGATGTGCATCTCCATCTCCGAGGCGATATGATACACATCTCGATTAGGGATGTGTATCTCCATCTCCGAGGCGATATGATACACATCTCGATCAGTTATGTGCATCTCCATCTCCGAGGCGATATGATACACATCTCGATCAGGGATGTGCATCTCCATCTCCGAGGCGATATGATACACATCTCGATTAGGGATGTGCATCTCCATCTCCGATGTGATTCACGATGCCAATGATACGATACATTAAAGATACATATGAAGCAACTACTATTGTGATACGATTGGATTCACTCCTGTTGCGATGCAGTGTGATTTCACGCAATTTAATGCAATGCATCTCTGGACACACCTTACACTCCTGTCAGACTTAGCCGAGAGAAATGGCCGCTGACAGCAGTGGAGAACCGGGGATGAAAACGCTTGAGAAATAGTTTAGGGGAGAATCAATCTAAATATAAAATTATTGGTCACATTCATAAATAATAAAGGCATAGCGCTTCTACTAATAAACAAATATTAATGCAACCCTGGTCATGTGCTGCTTCCCACTCGATAACTCCAGTTGACAGGGCAGGCCAGACCCGAGACCTTCCTGTCATGACGCACTGCTCTGTGTTTTAGTATGGTGGTGATGTCACGTGGCGTCGTGAGGGAGGTGCTGGCCCAGGTGCGGCACAGCGGCAGTAACCGTGGTGACAGTCTGGCTTCAGGTGTTCTGACCCAGCGGGGAGTGCAGTATGACGGAGAGGTGGGTGACGGTGAATACAGTTTGCAGGTGAATATAACTTAAACAATAAGGTAAAACCAAAGACTTGCTTGTGGGCCTAAATCTCAAAAAGGTTGTTTTTTCTTGAAGACAAAATAGCAAAGCAGAAACCAAACAAACTCTGGACTGTATTAAAGATCCTTCCTCCCCTTCCCATAAACACAAGAATGATTTGGCGATTCTTCCTCCTTCACAGACAACAAGAAAGCTTGCTTTCGCGCTCAGTAGGTTACAATAATCACAAACTAAGAATTTCAGTCTAGGCTCCATAGAATATGGAGAAATACAACAAAAATATAGCATGTAATATTTAACCAGTTACTGGCTTTGTCATACTTTTTTTCTCCGAAAGAACTTGCTGCTAATTAACTTTACCGTAGTGGGCACCGCAACTAACATATATGTCATTTTGAAAGTCGCTCAACATATTACATTTAAAATCATTACCAAACAAGCTTCAACATGTAAACATACGGATGGCTCAATTTTATTCCCTTAAAAGTCAGAAGAGCCAGAAGCCATATCTTACCTTCCCAAAGACACAAAAAAAGCTTGCTTTTGTGCCCAACAGCTTACAAAGTGGGTTCGTGGTAAAAGACACGACCTCCTGTGGCCTGGAAGCAAAATGATCCCCGAAAACATTAATAACGCCAGTTGTGAGCTAAATAAATAATACGAAATTAATAAAGCAAAATGATTTAATCCATTATTCTGCATTCATTAATTGGATTTTACTGGTGCAAAGATTGTGCCCGGTTCACACGTTATTTTTTAATCAGGGCAGTCGCATCGTGAACTTTTATACCGGTGCACCGATGCAAATCGGTGAATCTCACCATCCCTACTAGTTACAAAAGCACATTTTTTTGCTGCGGATCTTGTTGCTTCTATATTTACATTTATTTAGTAGACATTTTTGTCCAAAGTAACACACCAGTGTGGAAAGTGGGGTGAGAGAGCAGGTTCAGCCAGTCTGCCCGCAGCAGCTGAGATTAAGGGCCTCAAGGGCCCAGTGGTGATGTAAGTACTCTGACTGTCAGGATCCAGGAACACACAACCTTCTAGATCTGTCTAGATCCTGAAGTTAGTGAGGTACACACCAGCATTATTATTTTCAGGGGTACCTTTTCATGTTTGAATTTCTCTGCTTGGATGCTGAAATCCTGGCCTGTTTGGACAGACAGTGGACAGGCATGAAACCAAAAGTTCCAAGAAACCAAAGTTAATCCTGCTGGAAACCAGGGCATAAATGGTGTGCTTATGAGACAGAAGATGCAAAGGCCTCGTAATTTTTGAACACATAAAAGGAAATATATTTAAAAAACTGTTCATACTGAAGAATTGCTCTGTCAGTTGCAGAGGAATTTACACCAGGCAGTCTGAAGTAAACAGTTTGTGCTTTGTTTTGAGTGTACAAACCGCTCCTTCATTTGCAAAGTATCTCACTTGCAAAATGTGTGCACCTCTTTTGAAACAATTACACATAGGATAAAAATCGGTATTCTTTCGATGGAACTGAAAACATTAATACTCTCAACGACACGTTTCGGAAATGACGGGTCTGTAATAGTTTTCTGGGGGGGGGGGGGGGGGGGGGGGGGGGGGGGGGGGGGGGGGGGGGGGGGGGGGGGGGGGGGGGGGGGGGGG
>JAODLD010000001.1:40576500-40591852 GCA_026781065.1 Mormyrops boulengeri
TCACCCGACGAGATACTCAACCCCCCCCCCCCCCCCCCCCCCCCCCCCCCCCCCCCCCCCCCCCCCCCGCCCCCGGCCCCGCGCGCGCGGCGCCCCCCCCCCCCCAGCCAGTTGACCTTTGACCCCCCAGAGGTTTTTTCCCTCTCTACTTGGTTTTCGGTTCCTCTCCTCTGTCATCTGGCTTTGTCTCTCATTTCTCTGTCTTTCCGTTTCCCTGTTTTTGTATTTTCCCTCTTTATGATTTTGTAATGTATCACAGCACCCCCATGTAAAGTGCCCGTGAAAGGCGCTATATTCAAATAAATTGAATTCAGTTATGGGTTTGATTTTTTCACTTAGTCATTTTTATATTTCATTCAATTTTCACTTGAAAAGCAGTTTTTTTAAATAGTTTTCAGTGTGGTTTTATTAGTTTTTACTTTGAAGATATATTTATATGTAGTTTTTATATATTTTAGTTTCAGTTTAAGTTTTAGTTACTTTATTTCTTGCTATAGACTGAAAGTTGTACAGTTATTTCACGTGTCTGGTCTTTAGAGAATCCTGCATGACTACACACTGCATATGAGGTGCTAATGTCCTCAAAATGGGCAAACATGTTCCAGGTATTAATCATGGGAAATTAAGATCAAAACAAATCATTATTTTAGGTAATATTATAAAAACGGTAACAGAAGGTATCTAATGTTTGTTTTTATTTCATTTCAGTTAGTTTCAGAAGCAATATTAATAGTTTTTGTTCAGTTGTTTTTTATTTCATTTTCGTATCACATTCTATATGACTTTACAAAATTTTTTCATATAGTATTATTTTCGTTGAGGATGATAGCCCTGGTCCTGGGGTGGGCGGAGCGCGATTGGGTGAGACGGGGAGAGCAGCCACCCACCTTGCCTGTGGATCATGCCCCCGTGCATGATTCGGGCCACGATGCAGTGGTTTAGGTCGTTCATCTTCAGCGTGATGCCCTGGTGAAGGGAAGATTGAGGGAGTCCACAATGAACACGAGAGCATGCTGGCGGCAATCGCACGGCCAAGATCAGACCCCACGGCACCCTCACACGCACCATGGGCTCGTCCGTGTTCTTCTGGAACTGCACCAGCCGCACCCGCGTCACGTTCTCCAGGTCCATGTCACCACTGGTGCTCTCCGGCGAGTCGCCGTTCAGGTAGGGTGAGGTGGGGGGGGGCGTGACCCTCAGGGCCTCGTCGCTGTACACCTCATGGGCCACCACGTCGTGGGTCTGCAGTAAGGCCTGGGGGGGCAGAGGACAGTCTAGACACGTACATGCCAACTATTTTTATCTGAATTCCCTTTGACTGATTGACCTCAAACCGATGATAATTCACACAAAACTATGTTCCTGCAGATACGTATGTGTGTGTTGCAATGTCCCCCGTTTGTCTAAGTCCTTGGGGAATGGATGTTTCTACACATGAGTAAAATGTGCCATCAGCTAAAAATATCTGACATCGACACACACACATTTACACATTCCCATACAGACATACACACACTCACAGACACAAACTAATTTACACACAGATGTACACTCACACTCTAACCTTAACCATAAGTAACCAATCAAAATACGAGACTTTTGGCATTTTTACTTTTTTGGTTGCATTCACAGATTTTTATAAAACTGGGGTTATCCAAATGGGGACCTGAAAAATGTTCTTGAAAGTAAAGACGTTTCAGGTTTTACCGCAATTTGGTGACATTTTAGTCCCCAAATGTGATCTATGCAACCCCTCCCACACACACACAAACAGATGTGCCAGACTTCCCCTCTAGCCTCACCCCCCTCCCCCATAAGGGCCGTGTCAGCATATTTGGCTGCACAGCTGAGAGCTGGGGAAGCAACTGGGCTGACAGCGATGAGTCCAACACAAGGCGGACTTCCAGCCAGACCAGGCAGCGTGCTGGGAACGCCGCAGAGGGGAATGTCCAGCTGACATCACGTTGCACTCCCCACCCCTCCCAAAAATGTGAAGCCCTTTAACAGCAGCATAATGGGGGGGGGGCAGAGCCCCACAAAAAGGCCCCAAATTATGGGACACAGAACACCGGGCGAAGCGAAGGATGATGGGCCGCCTGCAAACACGGTCTCCCACTCATTGGGACAGTCGAGCACAATTACGGCCGGAAGTGAGGTCCAAAAAAGTGGCACCTGGGGCTGGATTTGGGTGTCACTCTCCTGTGACATCGTCTCAGCATTAATCCCTTTCCCTGTTCCATTTCCGATCAGCGCATTTAACATGACTGCATTTTTAATCTTTAAGAGAGGTTTCCATTAGAACAGAGCTTTGTGAAAATAACCAGTCCTTGTTTTCAGGGCAAGAATAATGGGAATTGTTTCCAAAATGTGGGCTGCAGACTGCCAAAAAATGATTGATTAAATCTCACTTGATTAGTGATTAACCGAAAGATAAAGCAGGATATCAGCATGGGAGCAAGGTGCCGTTTCTCAAGCTGACACAAATGATCTTATATCGAAAAGACAATCAGCATCTTTTTTGTACAGATCCCAAAAAATGTCATATGTTTCATATGTTTTCATATGGCATGTATTGCTGATTGATAAATCTTTCCTTGTCCACAAACAGGGATCTGGAAAGCAATGAAGTCTGAGCTCAGAGTCCGCAGTGCGACATCAATCCAGTGTTTACACACCTGACAGAATCTGCACAAACTGTTTGACGTGTGAGGACAGAAAAGTCGGAGGCTACAGTGACCAGGCTAGCGTGTTAGTCACTTTGTCGCATGGTCGTGCCCACACGGCCTTGATGCTGATCCGGAACAGGCGGAAAGGCACCGTCTCCGTACTCACCATAAAATGCGGCTGAGTGAGAATCCGCCTTAGCTCTTTAGCGTCGCTGTTCTCGGGGTAGCAGGAAATCTCTTCCAGTACCTAGGGAGTAGTGGGGGGGGGGTTGAGAGAGGGCCGTCAGCTGGGCTGCTTACAGGGCCTTCCTGGTGCTTTCCCCGTGGGAAACCCTCTCACGGCCACTGAACAGATGGGTCACCCAAACCACAACTCGATGCTAATGACTCAGAATGGCCACTCGTATGCCCTGCCCACTCACTGCCTCCCGCCCATGACCACGCCCCCCAGGAAAGCCCCAGCCCAACCTCCAGGGGCTGATTGGGCACAGTGATCAGAGCTTAATCAAAGAATATCACAGTCTGGGTGACCCCAGTGCTATGTAAAGGCAAGCATGCTTTAGTTATTGCAGTTTAAACACTGGTCTCAGCTCAGTCGCGAAGAGGGAGTGCTTGGCTTCCAGGCGTTTCAAAGCCACGCTCGCCTCATCTCCGGCGGGATTCTTCGCGCGAGGAGTCACCCAGGAGAGCTACACACGCCTCTCTAATGCCTCTGCAGAGGGTTTACAAAGACGCACCACTGCATGCATATTCCTGCACGGAAGCTGCCAGTGGGACTGCCAGCCAGAGGGGACTAGTGTAAGGGTTAAAACCAATCAGACCTCCCCCCCTTGGCTGCAAACACCCCCTCCCATCCCCAAGAAAGGAATGTTTTGAAGCGTTTTAGTAGCAGCGGATTAGTATTATAGTGGAGCAAGCAGTGAGGGTTATTGCAGAGGACCTGTCTCCCCTCACCCACCCAAAACTTAGATAAAAGGAGGTGATGTTTTGCAGAACCAAAGCGACAGACCACGCTGCTCCAGGAATGAGTCAGAGCTGAGACTGAGGTGATACGAGGCGCTGGTTACCGTGACTAGAGGCACAGAATAACAAGGCTTGGCAAAGCCGCCTCTGCGGTGTCTCACAAATGCACATCTCCCACCAGCCCGCTGTGGTCGATAACTTGGTTTCGAGAGCACGGACAGCATATTCTGTAACCCACTGTGGGCAGCAGTGCCGATCAGCGAGGCTTCTGACACAGTCATGTCATTTCCCTCCCCCACCAAATAGGCCATGACCCTGCAGGGGCTCCGAACCAGTTCCATGTCTTGCTGATGTGTGGAGACCCAGGCCACAGCTGGCGAGACACCTGAGGGTTTGGGGGGGGGCGGGCGCTGATATGGGACCTCACCATCGCAAAGTTTATATAAGGGGAGCGATGTGAACGGCAGCTCCGTTCCCTGTGATGGGTGGACAGTGAAAGCGGGAGTGGGCTTAGTCGCCACGGATACCATTAGCAGAGAACTTAGTCATACTGTTAGTAGCATGTGTCAGATGGGCAGAAAGAGGCATGTCATTCAGCAAGGAAATGTTAGCGAGACGACTGGCGTGAAGGTTTTATGGCACACAACCCCAGCAATGGCCTATGTTCAAAAAGAGGGTGACAGGCAAAACCCTAACTTAGCAAAAGCAAAGCATGAGAAGCCCCACAGTGTCACAGCGATATCGAGCAGTGCTACAGAAGAGCCAGGAGAAACATTCAAAACTACTCGCATTTTAACTCTTCAGATCTGGTTCAGTCAAACTTCCTGTTGTGCTTTTGCCAACCCGAAACCTCAGATTCGTGCGGTGTTACGCCACTTTTATTCCACCGTGGAGGGAATGGAGATGTTTCTGCTTGTGAAGCAGGCTTTCAGGAAAGGAGTGCAGCCTCATTATCTAGGAGAAGTGGCCGGGGCCAAACGCAGGCCAGACCTCAGCGAGTGACGGCACGGTCTGCCTGGCGAAACACGTGTGGCAAAATCAGAATCACCACCACGAACTCCAACCGGAAAAATGAAAGCCTCCAGCGGTGTAAAGCTCAGATTTTACATAAAGCAAAGCGGACCTAATGTAGCGATTGAAGGAGACCCACCTCTATCCAAGCTGACGAGCCATAAACCAGTGCTCCGCCATGCTAGCCTGGCCGCATGTGAAAATGGCCCTAAACTGGCCATGTTACAGACAGAAAATTGTCCAGTTCAACCCTCCACAAAGGCTTTAACCACTTTAACTGTGCATGTCTGGGACATGTTAAAAAGAAGATGTTCGTTCAGGACCTCCTAATAATTTCAGTCACATTACACTGTCTCACATTTCAGTCTGCTTACATTGAACAAATAAAAAACGCATCACTTGGTAATCAATATAACGGCTGTTTATTCCGTTTTTGTTTAATAAACTATGGAATAGAAAGTAGTGGCTATTTTATTGGCACAAAATTGCCTGGTCCAGTTTGACAAATATTAATTAACTGAAACGACAATATGCATTTTAAGATAAGTATTATAATATAGCAATTTCCTGTAATTTCATGTAGATATTCTCACAATTCCTGTAATTTCATGTAGACATTCTTACCATCCCAGGTCTTTCTAGACTAAAATAAACTCAGCTGAACATCGTGGCTGGCAGCCGTATTCCAAAATCAGGATTTAAATGCTTCAGTTCGTTCAGGTCCAACAAGAACTCAATGGATGGTAGTCTAAGAGCTCAGTGTGAACCTGGACAGTTCGTCATGAGAAGCCAGGCCTACAAAACCAGACAGGAAGCGCAGTTTAAGCGCTTGAGAGGAACTGACAGAGCTGCACATAAAAGGCTAATCATGCACAAAGGAAGAGGACGGTCCGTCCTGTTTCCAGTTCATCCTCTTATATCATAAAAATGACTTCTGGGTGTCACTGAGGCAAGATGTAGAGGATGGGGCCCTAATGGTATTATTATGGGGGGGTTCTAGATGTAGCAGACAGGGGTGCTGTAGGGGCATGGCCACCCCAGCAGATTTAAGGGGACCAGCACTTAATAGGGGCCCTTGACATATCGGCAGGGGCCCCAGAATATCTAGCTACACCGCTGGAACCAGATCAAGATCATGCATCATGGAGGTAGATCTGCAGTGGGGTTCCAGCGTCACATGAAGTTCACAGCACTCATGTGGGATGCTGACAGACACCTGTGGAATAGCATTTGCAGGCTCTCACATGTATTTGGATAAAAACTACACAGGATCGACAGCCTGTGGATACCTGGGGCAACAGAGAGCACAAGAAGAACTGAACTAATTAGCCAAGCAAGAGAGCTAATAGTTTGTAAAACCTGAAGTAGCTCAAAGTGTCCCTTCTGACATGGACTACCGGGTCGCCCTGCTGTTGGCACATTGCTGAAACGGAAGCTGACAGGCAGACTTTCAGGTTGATTCATTTCTACAGAAACATGCAGACATCAAAGCAAAGAGGACTCCTCTGTGGGAATGCTCTCACCACAAGGCGTACATGTGCAAGTGTGTGGGCTACGGATAGCACTGGAAAGGGAAGGCGAGCGTGTGGGCTACGGATAGCACTGGAAAGGGAAGGCGAGCGTGTGGGCTACGGATATCACTGGAAAGGGAAGGTGAGTGTGGCAATGGGGCCGTGCAGAGTTTGGTTTTCTTAGCTAGTAAGGAGGGAAGGCACGCAGTGGTGAAGGGTGGCAGGTTGGCCAGGCTTCAAGAAGGAGATGCAGCGACGACAACATGTGCTGCTCCGATTATCAGGCGATAATCACTTGTTGGTTAATTAGCGGCAAGTGTGGTAGGAAATAGGAACAGTCCATTATCCCTTTCATACTACTTTCACAAAACCTTTAGACTCTTTTTGCTATCCATACAAGAAGTTCCATTATTTTACTGAAATGTACTGACACTAGAACACAATGACATTTTCAAG
The DNA here is from genome assembly GCA_026781065.1 of Mormyrops boulengeri. Taxonomy (NCBI): domain Eukaryota; kingdom Metazoa; phylum Chordata; class Actinopteri; order Osteoglossiformes; family Mormyridae; genus Mormyrops; species Mormyrops boulengeri. Next base: position 40,583,108 of record JAODLD010000001.1, read on the forward strand.
AGGCCTTCTCAGCGGTGACAAACATGTTTAAAGGAAAATCAAAATGAACTTCCTAGACTCTGATTTGTAGGACATCCTGAGTTCAATGTATCCCGTGGTTAACAAGGGAGGGACTTGCATATCACTTCTTTAACCAATCACAGACATCATTGTATGACATCACGGTATTGGTCCATTTTTTCTCATTTTCAAATTCAAGGCTTCCAGCCATGGAGACAGCGAGCCGGGGGGAGTGTGTGGCTCATCAGGCTAAACCTCTATGCTTGTGATCAGAAGGTTGCTGGTTCAAGCTTTATTCTTATTATTACTATCATCATCATGAAATAAGGACACACCCTTTCATTGCTCCATACAGCCTTTGCAGGTAAGCATGTTCCTATGGTTTGTCTATGTTCATCTATGACACGTCCCTTAACAAAAGGCTTACACAATAAAACAGTCACTTTAGAAATCTCTGTACCTTGTTGCTTAACAGAAAACACTGGTTCTAATTAATGTGGTGATGTCATACAATGAATACTGTGACTGGTGAAACACAAGCCCCTCCCTTGTTGACCCAGGGACATGTTGAACTTGACAAAATGAGGATGTGGGTGATTTGTAGGTGTATTCATAGAGTTAACAAAGAGATCTGAGGGCACACCAACTACAAAGAAACTATGGAATTATATTGTCAAGGATTGGCATTGGTTTTCCTCTAAAAACTTTAATTTGTCAGTAACCCTAACCTCATATATGACAATTAAAGCATTTGTATAAAATGTAAAAATATGTTAAAAATGAGTTTTTGGGACACTTGTGGAAAAACTGGCCACAGGGCGTTTTGTGAGAAGAACATTCTGATAAAGCCCCAAAAGATATGAGAACTAGAGAAGTTGCATGTTAAAACTCAACAAGGTAGGACGAGGTCGGTGGTTTGACCTCCCACCCAGCAGGGGTCACTCACAGAAATCTCACCTCTTTGGCTCTCTGGACAGCATCACTCGGGGGATTTCTGATTTGTGGGGAGGACTTGGTGTTGATCTTGTCATACAGCTGCAACACAAAAAGTGCATTTTTAGAACTGTGGTCAGATATAGTGATAACAATAGTGCATATCTGCGCACACCCAAGTCACAAGGAGCAGCGTCATCACCGTGTGGATCACAATATTTCTGAAAATCCAAGGGTGCACGGCCCCGCTGCTAATCACCCCCCCCCCCACTGCCTCCCTCTTTAGCACTCTACATCTGCACTCACACACAGTTGTTTTGTTTCTGGTCACAAAGGGCTAAAATTCTCAGTGTTTAACATTGTGACGAGTCAATATCTCAGTCAAAGGCAACTCCATCAAGGGAGGCGAACTCCAAAGTACACGGATCAATACCACACTGTCTCCACAAGGCTTTGTTTGCTAACTGTTATTGAGTTAGCGGTGGCGGCACTCTTTATCTGTTGAGTTTTTACCATTGGAAATAATTAACAACAACAAGAAGCTTTGGTGTAAAAGTTAGTTTGATGAACAACAATGATATTTCTCTACACGCTTTATACCTCAAATACATACTTTTGTGATATAAACAGGATCAGTGTTGCTAAAAAATTAAACAGTAGCGAGAGCTAGGATGGGCCGCCTTACAGACTCGGGACTGGGAAGATTTGTGGCTTCAGTAAAATGTGCAGTCACTACTGAAGGCCACTCATCCCTGTGGTGTCCAGGTCAGGGGTGCTGACCCGAGGAAGCTGCTTAACTCCCATCAGCCACTGCTGCTGCCAGGGCCAAGACTCCGCCCCCCTGTCCCATATGTGCAGAAAGTTTCCACCATCTTCTTTCAGCTCCTCACACTTACCTCATTTGTGTGGCACAGATGATTCTGCTGATTAGAGCCAATAATTCTCTGACGAGAACTTCAGAGCAAAGCATCTAGCAGTCTACTGGTGTTCAAAGCCGGAAACAATGCTTTAAGCTGCACGGCCCAACCGGGTAAATATATCTTCCACAAAAGCTTGTGTATTTTCCAGCCCTTGCGGCAATGCTAGATATGTAGAATCAAACACACTCTGCTAAAACTGCTGTCTGGAACTATAAAGTAATAAGACAGCAGGCAGGTAAGGTCTGAGAACCAGGCTGTGGAGATGCTGATGCACCAGCTTCCATAAATAACCAGGCGTTTCTCTAGCGCCTTCTGAACATTTCTGATATGGCAGGTCATCTGCATCTGCAAGTCTGGCTCTGCCTCCCAGCCAAGGATTCCCTACCGCCACCCGCAGGCTGGTCCCCACACGCCACACAAGTCTTTGTGGGGATGACCCACTGACTCACGTTTCAGCACACTTCCTCTCTGGCATTAATTGAAAAAAAAAGAGAAAAACAAAGACAGAAAGGCGGATTGTTTCGCGTGTGTCTCCATGTGACAGCTGTTTATCCGTCGGCTGACGTTTTCTCAAAATCTGCCTCTGCAAAGATGGCAAGATCTCAGAGGTGTGTTTTCCAGTCCGCAGATGATACCCGTCGGTGAGTGGCATAAGAGGATCAGGCTAAATTACACACTAGCCAGCTATTTTTTGTACATCTTTGTTTTAAAAAAAATTCATACACTAAAAAGTGCTACTAAATTCAGTTCTTTTTACGGTCTTCCTCCCTAGTATAAACAAGGCCTGGACAGAATATGATGGATTATCTGCCACATGTAAACGCTTTTTATAAATAAATAAATGTAAATGTGACAGCATATCCACGGTGAGTTATATGTGTATTTTCATACTTTGCTGTAACTTTATCTGTTGGGACCGGGCGCCGTAAAGGGGGGCAAAGTTAGGATGATTCCAAGGGCCCCTGAGTGATGGAAAATCTGAAATTAATTGGATTGGTCTGGGATGGGGGCCCAATATAATATGCTTTCATGGGGCCCAAAATCTCCAATGACACCTCTGAGTAGGTATTGCGAGTACTGTGAATAGAGTATTTAACAGAGTACCTTACTCTCCACACTAAGCACCAGGTCCAGATCTCACTATGCAGAGATGCAAACCCCTGCTGTAAGTCTGAATGAAAATATCACACCTGTTACGTCTGTGATCAGGCTGCCAAACGTAAACACAGATAGCGAGGAATTTAACCTGCGTAACTCCAGAGGTGGCAATTTCAGGTCCAGAAAGTAAAAATCCAGACCAGGATTTTGTTTCAACCAACCAGCTGAGCGTAAAGAGTCACAGTCAAATAATACTCAGGTGGTTGTTGGAAAAAAATCCTGGTCTGGATTTTTACTTTCTGGACCTGAAATTGCCACCTCTGCGTAACTCCAATCAGTGTTCATTTCACAGCTCTGCAGGAAGAACACGTCAACATTTTATACTGTGCGACATATTATTTTCGTTTTTGGTTCCTCTCCTCCATTGCCATCTTCCTTCCTTCCTTCCTTCCTTCCTTCTCCCTGTTTCTGTATTATTCTGTCATAATCATGTTGCGCTGTACCACAGCACACCCATGTAAAGTGCCTTGGGGCACCTCTGTTGTGAAAGGTGCTATATAAAATTCATATGGATTGAATATAAACGCTGAGCAGAGTCGTTCTGCACACTCACATCCAGCAGGGTGTGGAGGTGCTCGTCCTGGAAGACGCTGTGCAGGAAGTCCAGGTCCTTCTCGCTGCAGTCGGTCAGGGCATGAATCTCCTCCAGGCTCTCCAGCACCTGAGACACAGCCCCTGTGCTCGGACACAGAGAAGTGCTGCACTCTCAGACGACATCCCCCCAGCTCCGCAAGCCGACCTGCTGCTCCCAGTGGCCTCATTAAGGGACCACCATAAGGGAACATAACCATGTTGGGACTCGTAATGTGGACTTAGGTGTACTGGGGCACTTCTGTGGCCTCTCTGGAGAACAACCTGGATCAGAACAACCCAGAACAGACCCACTTCAGGCAACGTGAAAGAAGTTGGTGTGTGGCTCAGCATGTTAAGGGTCCTGTGCCTTTAATCAGAAGGTTGCTGGTTCAAATCCCTGAGCTGGTACAGTAATTCGACCATTGGGCCCCTGAGAAAAGCCCTTAACCTCCTGATTGACCCAGGCACCGACTGGGCTTCACTTTTCAACTCTGTCACTCCAGGTAAAAGCATCTGCTAAAAAAAATAGAAAATGTAGCACAGAGCTGAACTTTCCTGAGTCATGGGAAAAGCCCATGGAGGTGCACTGTCATGCAGGCTTTATCAGCAGCTTGATACTCCCACCTCATCCTGGAATGTAGACACAGGATCTGTGCACGGTTCTGACCCGCAGTTTGATCTGCAGATAGCCACGGGCCGCTTCCGCTTAACGTTAACCGTCAACTAGGAGAAGAATCGGCCCTGGGACAGGACGGGAAAGGCAGAGCATGCCCACGAGGGCATGCAGCTGCAAGAGCGGGGCAGGTAGATGGGACATGTGGCATGCGGGCTGGTGATGGGGGCAGGGAGTGACCGAAACATGTTTAGACTGCCCTCTGGATATGCCAGCTGGCGGGGGGAGGGGCACTGGCCCTCGCCGTCATCACCGCTGGGAAGCTCGCGGCAAACAGCTCAGTCCTCATATCACATGTGCTTAGGGAGCCCTGGGCTGTACTCAGGAAGGCCTGCATGTTGACAGGGTGACAACACACCCCTCCAGAACGAGTGTTACTCTGTGTGTGTGTGTGTGTCTGGTCATGTACATATTACATTGTGGGGACCAAATGTCCCCACAGTGTGATACAAAATCTGTTATTTTGACGTTGTGGGGACCATTTTTTTTTGTGTGTGTGTCTGTGTGTGTGTGTGTGTGCGTGCATGTGTTGGACTGTACCCCCTCCACGGCATCCCCGGCCTTGTGTCCTTTCTGGGAAAGGCTCTACAATCACTAGTCACTATACTGGTTTTATGGTTAATTGCCGGGACAGAGGCTATGTAGCAGCAGCCGCCGTCTTGGGGGGAGGGGGGGCAACTAAAGCAGTTGGTGGAGGATGGGGGAGGTTGCACCGTATAGGGGCCCAAATAAAATAATTTTGTCCCAGCTTGGAATTATAGACAGTGGGCCAGGCTGCGTATGAGCCGTAATGGGAGATGTTACATGCATGAGCATGGGGCCCAGTACGCAGCCAGAATCAGCCAGGTCAGAGTCAGACAGGCTCGAATCAGCCAGGCCCGAATCAGACAGGCCCGAATCAGCCAGGCCCGAATCAGCCAGGTCTGAATCAGCCAGGCCCGAATCAGCCAGGTCCGAGTCAGACAGGCCCGAATCAGACAGGCCCGAATCAGCCAGGTCCGAGTCAGACAGGCCCAAATCAGACAGGCCCGAATCAGCCAGGTCTGAATCGGCCAGAGCCGAATCCAACAGGCCGGCTAATCCAGAGGCACTCCCTGAGCTCACAGGGGCAGTACTAAGATGTTTCACTGAGGCGGACAGGGATGGTCAGGGGTGTTTCGGCAGCGAAGTCCACACAGTGCAAGTGAAATCCCAGCATTCAACATATCATGGGGGGTGGGGTGGGGTTGGGGGGGGTTACCTACTTTCTGCGGCTAGCAGTCCTGAACCCAGGCAGCAGGAGAACAAACAACAGACATTAACATACGGAAAGTGGTTAGAGGGAGCGTCAGGCAGGCCTCTGGACTGCAGCCACGCTCCAGGGACTCCGCTCTCAGAGCTCCACATCATTTACAGTCAATCTCCCTTCAGTGATGCAGGGACAATCTTTACTTTCATTTCAAGTTGTGGACTCTGGAGATGCGAGACCTACTGGACCGCGAGTGCTGAGGCTGGCCTGCCCGCGTCAAGACACAACATCACTAAGACAACAAGACGATTACTACAGAACCATGAGCAGCAGTTATCTGAGACAAATCATCTCTCTTCGCGAGCACTCAAAGAAATATCTCCGCAGACAATCGGACAGAAATGTGAGGAGGGCCAGGAAATAAGTGGCCGGCCTGAATGTGCCGCATGAAGACCTGCAGCGTGGGAAACTTTTCACAAAAGCTCAACACCACAAAGTTTCTGAACATGGAGGGGCAGGCCAAAACACTGACTAGTAATTGGGGAAGAGAGAAAACCAAACCGTCATAGCCTGCTGCTGCGGGCCGTCACCGCAGAAGGGTAACCGTGACGACAGGAGAGCCGCTCCTGAGCCTACCTGAGGATGTGGGGTCTTCAGAGAAGTCGTGTAGCTCCTCCGGCGGATCGCCGTAGAAGGAGTTAAACTTGTGGCTGGAGACGGCGGCGAGCACTGCCCCCTGGGGCACAAAAATGAAAGGAAGGGAGAAGACACAAAGAAGCTGCTTTGTCACTGAGGCCATTGGCAAGGCTTAAAAAATGACAAGTCCTACTAGAATAGAATAGCGATACTTGATTTATTCTCCTTTGACCTATCCCATCATGCTCTCCACGAGACGCATGGACAGGTGAGAACAAGCTTGGGGGTGACAGCACAGGGTCAGCCAGTGTGCAGTGCCCCTGGAGCTGGGGACTAAGGGTCTATGCTCAAGGGTTCACAGGTATTTGACTATTCTGCAAAGGCCAGCGCTTGGACTGGCGACCTTCCGATCACAGGCACAGAGGCTTAGACTGCTGAGCCACACGCTACCTGACCATGTGCGCATCCCAGCGATGTGGCATTCTGGTAACTATGCACCAAAACACATTTTATACCAAAACAGTTCAAACCTCATTATGCCCAGTCAGACATAGAAAGCATGTCCTTCTGGAGAAGCTCACCTTCAGCTTCCTCCTGGCGTTGAACTTCCTCAGCTGCTCCACCGTCTCGGGGAGGTGGATCTTGTACGCATAGCGATCTCGCTCCTGGACAGACACAAGATCCAGCTCCACCTGAATGTTCTCTGTGACTAATCCTGCCTGAGAACCTCACCACTGACACCTAGCTGCCCCAAGAGTTGCTACAGTGAAACAAGCGCAGACTGGCAGCCCAGTTCCCTCCAGGAGCAAACAAAACACAAGGTGTTGACAGGGATACTACCCCCACTAACCAGGCACAATGAGGTGGTAGAAGAAACTCCCAAAGAAGGAGCGACACTGCAGTTGGACATGGCTGGGGGTTGTGTACTCCCCACACAGCTGTGGGTCACAGAAGGTTGGGGTGCGTCCCCAGAGGGGGGGCGGGTACCTTCAGCCAGGGATGGTTCAGGGCCTCGTACACTGTGATGCGTTCAGCTGGGTCCAGCATCAGCATGCGGCGCACCAGGTCCTTGGCGCTCTCTGAGATGTGGCCCCACTGTCGAGGGTTCATCTAAGGCAATTCATAAAGGGGAAGCGGCGAGAATGTGCATGAGGACACGAGGGGGCCCGTGTGCAACACCACGCTGGACTCACTGAGCATGTCAGGAGCCAGCCGCCTCGCTTTTGGCGCTCACAAGCTCCGCAGCAGCCTCAGAAAGAACCCACAACTGCCACGTCACTCAGCACACTGCACGCAGCCCCTATTGCATGTGACACAATGCGCCTGCATGTCTGAGAGGCATCTGGAAACAGTGCGGAACCCCAAAAGGTGAGCGTTGCCTTGTAGACAGGTACCTTGTATTTGCCCTTGATGATGGCCTCAAACAGCCTGTCCTTGGTGCCGTAGAAGGGCAGGCAACCGCTGAGGAGGATGAAGAGGATGACGCCACAGCCCCACACGTCCACTGGCTTGCCATAGGGCTCCCTTTTTACCACCTCAGGGGCCATGAAGTGTGGCGTCCCCACGCGGCCTGGGGCGCGGACAAGAAGCTTAGGAGCTCACCCACAGTTAGGAGACAGGCATGCACGCATGCACACACAGGCACACATTACATACATGCACAGCACACACGCATGCACACACAAACACAGCACATATATGCACAATACACACACACACAAATCACATACATGCACAGCACACACGCACACAGATGCACACGCACACAGTGCACACAGTGGCACGTACACTCACACACACGCACACACATAAACACGCACGCATAAACGTGCACACACACGCATGCACACACACACACAAACACACACACAGAGGTTTGTAATTATATCTTTGTGGGGACTCTCCATTTATTTCTATGGGGAAAACTCTAATCCCAACATGACGACCTACCCAGCCCTAACCTTAACCAAACAGACTTTTGGCATTTTTAGTTTTTTGATTGCATTCACAGATCTTTGTGGGGACCTTAAAAAATTGGTTTGCACATGTCAAAATTCATTACATTATAGGGGACATTATGACACACACACACATACACACACACACACACACACACACACAAATTCCATAATTCCAAGTCAAAACCAAACCAACCCAAAAACATAAACAAGAAGGAAACTGATACACAATAAAGTTTGAAACTAAAAAATGAGAAACGTTTTTCTGGGACATCCCAGCAATATCTCGGGATACATGGGCACCTTCAAACACTGTCCATTTGTGTCTCAGTCTGCATTATCACTGGAGCATATTCCATTCTACTTTCACTTCATTATTTTTTAGAAATAAATAAGAAGTGTGTCTTGGAGATCAGACATTCAGAAGAATTGGAAAGCAAACAGAATCAGCAATTCAATTGGCTAAAACTGTATGCTACATATTGTGGTAAATATTAAGGAAACAGAGAAGACTTCTGAAGAAACTGCTGTTTCCAAGTTACATAAGACTACTTGTCGATGCACCACAGCATCTCATCAGCTGATACCCCTCCAGTCATTTGTAAGCCTAACATTATTGGTGTCATTGCATTGCAAGTACAAATGTTTCAACATCTTTATCTGTGG
>JAODLD010000001.1:40592512-40604125 GCA_026781065.1 Mormyrops boulengeri
CCCCCCCCCCCCCCCCCCCCCCCCCCCCCCCCCCCCCCCCCCCCCCCCCCCCCCCCCCCCAGCTTATTAGTGTAACTCAACAAATAATTCCACCACAGGAATCCAAAAAGTAATAAAATTTTAGGAACTTTCATTCTTCTAACCACTGATCATCCATCAATCACTGAATCACTGATAAGCCCAACAAAGAGAATTTTGCAAGAACTGACCTAGTTTCCTTACAAAAACACAGTTTGTCAACTTCCTCAACATTCCCCACCAAGTCCTGACTCGTACTTGCAACGATGTATATCAGGTGGGCTGCCAGAACCAAGAGCCCAAACCCATCAGAGAAAGGTGCGCTTCACATTTGAGTCCACAAGAGGCTATGCAGGCTTTCGCTTTATCGTGTCACTGCTTCGACACAGCCGGCGTGGCTCCCAAGAGCTTCACAGAGCTATTTGTGTTTGAAACCCACAGCTATACGCTTCTGTATGGTTTTCCTGCGGCGAAAAGGGGATCTGCAGCCAAGTCCGCCTGCGCATTCGGTTACTTCTGCTTCTTTCTTAATTCATCTGCATGTTTTTTTTTTCTGTCAATCTGCCCATATATGCATAGAGGAAAGAGGAGGTTCGTGGGCAGGAGTCATCTGTGCAGAGCAGTGCAGGCAGCGCGAGAAGCCAGAGCACGTCAGGAGAGCAGAACGCAGTCGTCAAATGCTCCAGCTGTTGTGGGCTTGGTGATTTAATTACAGAAGCAGAGTGTGCAGCACCGAAGGGGCCAGGAACAGCAAACTCAGAAATTCTCACAAGCAAGATGCAAAGGGTAAGTGGTGGTGGTCGCTGTGGGGAGAATCTTGAAATGACAGATCTAAAGTTACCAAATTCGTTTTGCTCATAGCGGTAAAACTCTAGACATCCAAATTAACATGAGAAGAAAAAATAATGCATGCAGATCAATCCTCCGGTGCCAAGAACAAGAATTTAGAGACAGGAAATAATTTAGTGTAGGAAATACCTTTTCATGTGATCAACAGTCATTTAATATTTGCATGTATTTATTTAGCTGATGCTTTTATGCAAAGTGACATGCAGGAGAGACAGATACTGTATCACAAGCAAACAGCTGACAAAGGGCCCGTTTGGCCACTAGTGCTGTTAGCTGAGCTTCCGGAGAGCGCCGGTGCAGCACAGTTTTAGAACCAGAGTGTGCAGTTCTGTGTGATGAACCCCTAAGCTGTGAATCAGGCCGAGAAGCCCTGTGCTGCAACTGAATGTCACCATCTGTCTCATCTTCAGGGGAACGTTTGAAAAACGGCAGAATTTTTGTGCCTCGTTGGACCTCAAGCGCAAAACTCAAACTCACGGGAAGGACGTGCCTTCCTTCTGTAGAACAGAGGACAAGAGCAGGAGCCGGTCCCAGGCCAACGACCATTCAGGGCGCCCACCATGAGTACCTACACGCACAGCTATTCTACAGCAAACGGCACAGACACCTGCGTCGATGACTCCATGCTCAGGCTGCCTCTGGCCATCTTCTACTCCATCTTCTTTGTCTTTGGCTTGTTGGGGAATGGCCTCGCCCTCTGGGTGTTCATCTTTGTCCATGGCAAGAAGAACTCGGTGCGTGTGTTCCTCATCAACATCGCCATGGCCGACCTCCTACTCGTGGCTTGCCTGCCTTTCCGTGTCGTCTACCACAGCGTCGGAAACCGCTGGACCCTGGGCCCCGTACTGTGCAAGGTGGTAGGGAATGTTTTCTACATGAACATGTACATCAGCATCACCCTACTGGGCTTCATCAGCGTGGACCGCTACATCAAGATCCATCGGAGCAGCGGCCGGCGCCTCCTCAGCAGCTGCTGGAGCGCCTTGCTCTGTGGCATCATCTGGACCATGTCCATCACTGCCATCATCCCCATGATTGTGCTCTCCGAGGGCAACGAGGAGAAAGAAAAATGCTTCCAGTACAAGCAAAGGAACCATGCCAAAGGCAAGGCCTACTTCAACCTTGTAATGGTCGCAATCTTCTGGTTGATATTCCTTTTGCTCATCATCTCCTATGGGAAGATCGCTATGAAACTGCTGGAAGCTTCCAAAAAGAAGCCCGATCTTCCCAATGCCATTAAGTACAACAGGACGGCCAAGAAATCATTCTTTGTGCTCTTCCTGTTTACCATCTGCTTCTGCCCCTACCACGTGTTCCGGATCTTCTACATCCATTCGCAGATCACCGAGCCCTCCTGTCACGTGAAGAATCTCATGGACAAGACTAACGAGGCAGTGCTGCTCCTCTCCACCTTCAACAGCTGCCTGGACCCCGTCATGTACTTCCTGCTCTCTGGCTCGGTCCGCAAGGCCACCATGCGGATACTCAGCAACTTCTTCCAGGTGCAGGAGATTAGTGGGAACAGCTCATCCACAGAGCTGCGGAGGGCCTCGGTGCCGCAGGTGTCCAGCACCCCACGGAACAGCATCAGCCTTCTCATCACACAACGCTGCAAGGCTTCCCCAAAGTCTTACCGGCGCTGACTTCCCTCGAGTGTCCTGTAGGGGGCACTGCCTGAACATTCTGGTTCAGTCCCCCACTAGTGTGTTAATGGTGCAGAATGTGCTGACCTTCACAATAAAATAGAACTGGCACATTTTCCTATAGCTTAAACCATGGACAATGACACTAGTGATTTCAATCACTCCTTTAAAAAATATATATACAGAGACTCCTCTACTTGCGAACGAGATACGTTCCGAGCGGCCATTTGTAACTTGAAATGTTCGTAAGTCGTTATTCAACATCATTTTAAGGGCATACGCAAATACAAAGAACTAGGATGTTGGGAGTACGCACGCTACACTGGCGCACACTGGCGCGGCGGGAGTAGTGGCCTGAAGTCGTACTAGGCGGAAATGGTGCTCAGAAAAAAAAAACTGATGTTGTGGACAGGAAACGGGAGCCCAGTGAACACAATTTGGACTTACAGTCCTCTTCGTTCGTATGTCTGAAAGTTCATAAGTTGAAAGTTCGTAAAGGAGCGTCTGTATATTAATGTATATAATTAAGGTAGGAAACCATAATCTAAAGTGAACTTGTGATGCTTGTGATGTATTTTTTAATATTACTTAAAGTACTTAAAGTAATACATTGTCCAGTCCTTCTTTTCAAATCACTCTGAATTTAGACACACGTTCCAGACACCGCAAATGGATACAATTTCACTGTAGAGTTCAGCTTTCCTATCAGTACAGGACATGATATCTGAAAACAGAAACGCAGGCAATAGTTCATACTGAAAATGCAGTGGTAAAGGGCAGAGTCAAGAGCAAGGGGCATTTGCATTTCTGTCTATAGAACTTATTTATATTAATAGCCATAAACAATAGACACCAGGTCAGATAATTCTGCCTTACACACTATAGCAGACTCTGTAATCTTTGTAGCAACAGGTAGCAGATTTCAAAGACCACTCAGATGAACAAACAAAAACAACGGATATCCTGAAAAGCCTATCTGAGAAGTGTGTCCGTTATTACAGGAAATCAGTCTGAGAAGACGACGCAATGCAATGTTTGCATTTAGCCACAAGGGGGCACAATAAGACCACGATGCAAGATTTTTTTAAAAAAATGACCTTTGGACCTGAATAAAGTCATAGTGGGTGGGGGGCTGGGAGCTGGGGGCGGGGTTAATGTTCATGCATACAGGCACTCAGGAGACAGTGCCTCAGTTGATCCCCTTGATACTTAGGAAAAAGGTAAGGATCCCTCTGCGGCAAGTCCTACAATGGTCCTGCTGATACCCAACGTGCGTAAGAATGACTTCAGGACAGTGGTGAGTACCACCTAACGAACCTAAAAACCTTAAATGACCTGACAGCGTTGGTCAGGGTCACTGTCTCATGTACAATTATAATTGTTATTATTAACTACACCTATTAACTGTAACAGAATGTATCTTTTAGCGGCTTCTGACCAATGGAACGCGTGTGAGTTGTTGATCTATTTGAGTATGTGACACTGTGAAAAAGAGTGATAACAGAATGGCATCTTCCTTTTTTTATGATGATGAGGAGGGAAAAGGAAGACGTACTCAACTTCCTAAAAAAAATTAATCATTAATTTTCTTAATGCCTGAAAAAATAAGGGAAACGCCCAGGGAAATTACTTTACAAGAACGCGGTAGCCTGTAGGTGGCTGACCGAACAGAAGCCGTTTCCCTCTAACCTTATAGGTACATGATCGTTTTCGGATCCATTGTTACTAATATAAGTGGTTTTACCTCATACTGTTTCCGATTTGCTTGTGTAGTAATGCTGCAGTCGCAGTAATCAAATATCACTGGGAAAAATGAAGCATTTCATTTAAAAAATCTATTTAAATATATTGAAAATGACTCAGGCAGAATTTGAATTTGCATAAACCATATTGCACATAAGATTTTAAGGAGACAAAGTATTATCCTCTCTAGGGGAGATGCCTTCATGCGCGACAAGCACAATCAGACACTGCTGTTGGTCTTGTGCTCGTCCATAATGGCCGTGCACGCTTCTCTGTACCAACCTGACAGGTTGGTGGAGAATGGCTCCAAAGACAGACCGGGCTGCTTCCCAGAGGCCGATGGATCCTGCCTGTGTACATCTTTAGCCACACGCCTGGTCCTGCCCATGCTGTACACCTTCACGCTCCTGATGGGGCTGACGGGTAACGCCTTGTCCCTCTGGATCTTCACCAAGAAGATCAACAACAAGAGCTCTACACACATCTATCTGAGCAGCCTGGGGGTGTCCAACCTGCTGCTCTGCCTCACCTTGCCCTTCCAGGCTGCCTACTTTGCGGCGGGCGCCAGCTGGCACGTCAGTGACCCGGCCTGCAGGCTGGCCATAGGCCTGGAGACACCAGTGCCGCACATCAACATCTACGTGGGCATGTTCACGCTCACCTGGATCGCCCTGAGCCGCTGTGCTTTGCTGCTGCAGCATGACCACGGCGGCCGGCCCAGCACCTGCACCAGGGTCTTACCGCCATCGTTCTTCCGCAGGCTACAGCAGGCGAGGTTCGGCAAGGTCTCCTGCGTGGTCACGTGGGCCGTTGTGATTGCCGGCATGCTCCCCGTGGTCATCTATTACTCTGTCCAGGAGGCCACGGCTTTGGACAGGAGACAGGTCTGCTACGGCATGCCCATGAAGGAGGGCGGGGATGGCTCCCGGGGCACATGTGTCGTGGCCTTAGTCTTCTTTTACATGTGCTTCCTGTTGGTGCTGGCCTCCTACAGTGCCGTGTCCCGGTACTTCATCAGGTCCCGAAGGAACAGGGCCATCTTGGACAAGCACCAGGTCTACGCCACAGTCATGCACAACATCATCGTGATCCAGTTTGTGCTCACGGTCTGTATGCTGCCGCACCACATATTCAAGGCCGTGTTCATCAACCAGGTCCGGCAACCAGCCCAGCTGGCAACCGACAGCTGCCACTCGTTCTTCTGGCTGGTGGAGGTGAAGAACCTCCTCACCTGCCTGGCGGTCCTGAGGTGCAGCATCGACCCCATCATCTACTTCCTGTTGGACAAGACCTTCCGCAAGTATGCCTTGGGCATGTTAAACACCAGCGTCACCTTGCAGGTCCCCCCTGCCCAATACAGAAGCTGTGGACAGGATAATCAGTGCCTTCAAGCCATGACACAACAAAGTCCAGTGGTCTAAAAAATCTCAATGTCATGAGAAGCGGAACTAACACAACACCTTGGGACTAAAATGACACCTGGGAAATTACAGGGGACCTTAGATCTATCAAGGGACCTTGGAACTAAGGTTCAAACTACTTTGCCTATTTCATCCCGCATTTTTTATTCATAATTCTGAATGTGCTCCTTGCAACTGTAAGATCATGTAGCTCTTCATATTTAATATGTAGGAGGATAAAAATTCTCACTCGTGGTGACCTGTTCAACACGCAGCACTCTGCATTAGCTTGCATTTGTTGAGGTGCGGAAATGAACGCTTCCTTATTTTCAGGGAAGATCCACAACATCTCTGTGGCAACACACAGTTCTCCTTTAGAGGATGTGGGCTGGCCCAATCTTCTCACCTCGTGCCCATTCCTCTTCCAGCTGCCTGTTCTAGAAGCTCATTTCAGGTCCTTGTTGCATGGCTCACAAATTCCCTCGGTGTTCCGTCACAATTCTGGATGCAAATGAGTTCCTCATCGTCTTTCAGGAAAAAAATTAAACCCAAAAAACACAAATCCACATAAACTCCAGTTTCCAACTGTGGTTCAGCAGCTGAGCATCGTGTTTAGGGGTGTAATGAACAAACTGCCAGTAGATGCATCTTACACATGCGTCTTCATTTACAGATATGTGTGAGGTGGACCACAAGAGCGCATTGTATCCGAGGACAGCACAGGAGAGGGTGATTATATTTAATTGGACCAAAATATACTTAATTTGTTGTAAGACTGTCTTGTACTCAAACTAAATCAATCAATAAATCATTTTTAGCCACCCTTCAGTGCATGTTGCACTGTTAGTTCTGACAGGTTGGTGGCCACCGTGATTCCATAGCCTGACTAAGAGCTCCGGCAGACCAAGCACGGTGCCGTGCGGCACACCTGCCCGGAGCTGCACTGAAAAGGAAACGTCACACGGTGGCACCGTCTAAGGTGGCAGCTCGAATTAATCGCACAATAAAATCAGATCTGTCCTGTGTGCGTGCCAGATTAGATTCAAGTGCAGATACGCAGAAGTGGGTGAAGAGACGAGGCCCGGGGAGTGAGGATATGAGCTCTGGTCCCGTCAGCCTTCCTGCAAAGGCAGATACTTACGAGAAGACCCCACCCCACCCCACCCCCAACAGAGAAGTTGTTTGCTCTCAGCTTCAATCTCACCATGCAGCACTATTCTGTTCCTAGTTGTCATATATAAAAGTTCAGGGCTTGTATTAATTACTGCACACTGAAAAACCCCACTTCAATGAAATTACAAGACCTGCTTAGTGCAATTTTGAGCCATGAACTTCTCCATTACCTACCACAATTATGGAATCATTTGGTTGGATTTGTAAACACCCACAAGAATGTTATTCTGCATGTATGCTGTGAATGCACAATATCCAATCCCATTTAACATCCATAAATGGCTCAGTGCCTCAAACTGAACTGAGGACACAGGGTGGTGTGCGACTGGGATTAGAAAGTTCTGGGTTCAAATCCCATGACTGGCAGAGTGAGGTCTCTGTTGCCACAAGTCACACTGATGGGCTATACAGCAGGATCACCACAAAGCACAGGATAGACAAGTCTCTGTGTCCCCAGCAGTCTCTGTATCCCCAACAGTCTCTGTGCTCACCAGGTCACACCCCAGAAGCATAACGCCTTCGCGCTAAAACACACTTGGCATGAGCATTAGGTCCAGGTTCCTGCATCCCATTCTGTTTCTCTTTGGCAGTGATTATGCAGAGTCTGAGCCATGTTAGCTGTCAGGCCCACTGGGAGAAACAATCTGGTTTCCACAGAAATTGCACACCTGCAGAAATTATGATGCAATTCTGATAATTAAAAAAAAAACAGGGTAAGCAATGCGAAGAAGTAAGTCCACAATAGACTTTATGGCACTTGCAGAATATGCGGCCTAACTCATGTCTCAATACAATTACAGCATCACCGAGTGTAACAACTACGCAACACTGTTCGTGTCACATCATCATCAAGCAAGAAAAGAGAAGCAAGGAGGTGTGAACCTCATCTAGGAGACACCTAAAAGCCGAGAAGTGTTCATATACCACAAGTATAGTATGAGCTCAGAATGAATATGCAATAGGTTCTAGGTTCAAATTCCAGGCCGTTAATTATATCATAGCCTTGATTAAAGCAATTAGCATATATCTTTGCTATTTACTCAACAAAAAGCACAATTTAACATTAAGATATGTGCAAATGACACAAGAAAAAATAAAAAGTTACTGATATCTAGTTGGATGGCTCGTTGAACACCACTTCAGTCCCCAAACTTCTCCTGAGGAGCATCCCAGACATTTCATATATTTGTTAAATCTCACTACGAGCTAACGTAAGTAATTAACCTAATAAGCTAAATAACTTCATAAGGTAGAGAATAGCCAGTCCAGCTGCACCAGTGGTCAAGTTCAACAAACATGCGAGTATACTGGGTCTCGGCTGCAAACACTGCAGTGACTTGGGGAGAGCTTCCCAAATGGCTAAGCTGACACACTTTCACAGACACAATATTTTAAGTTTAACTCCAGCATAAACCTAAATTTACACATCATTCCTCTGCTGATGTAAGACTTTTGCACAGTATTGTCTGACACTAAATTTCGTCCGAAGTTCTCGGAATGAGATTTAAGCCAGCAATTATGAGCCCTAAACAGCGCACAACTTTTTATTTGTGGTAAAAGCAGTAAATGGGTAACAGGTCATACTGCAAAGCTTTCACCTTCAATGCAAGGAGCAAGACGGCTGCTTAGGCAGGATGAGCGTCCAGGGGAAGGTGATTCACGTTAATGGCTGTCAGATACCAACTGCACTACTACAAGCACCCAGAAGTGCTTCCATAATCAAAGGAGAATTCAGAGACTTCAAATCCATTAACACATTCTTTACAAAACCTGAATTCCAACTTTTCTGATTGGGTTAAGATTAAGCTGTAAGCATCAAAGCAGGTATTAACAGCTGAGAAAGGCTGTGACTGCGGTCCTCCATTCCTGTTCTGAAATGTATCTCAGCCCCACATAGAAACTCTAACCTTACCGAAGACTTTCTACTAGAATCTGAAGTCTCAGATAAATAAATAAATACCAAAAATGGCCGTAATCTATCTTCCCCATCTCTCATTTTGCATTAACGACTCTCCATAGGCAACGCAGCACGTCTCTCCTGGCGATCGATCACATAGTATCCCGCAAAATAAAATGTCACTTTCAGCATTTTGGTTTTGCGCCTGGAGTCGGTGCGTACTTCTGTGCATGAGGTCACCAAATTGCAATGGGGGTTGGGGGTGGGGGGGCAAAACGGCCGCCAACACCGGGGGTGTGCGGGGGCTCCCAAAGACCACTGAGCAGCAGGGAGGCACGGGCGGGTTGGGGCTTACCTTCACATCGCGGTGGATGACGTTGTTGTCATGGCAATAGCGTAGAGCCTCCAGGATTTGCCGCATGTAGTGACTGAGGGGAGGACAGTGCTGGGGTTAGTGGACGGAGACTAGGCGCCCCCCCCCCCCCCAACCCAGGTTACTAACATCGGTCCTGAGAGCTTTAATGTAAAAGTTTCAACTACCGCCATCGAAATGGCAAAGGGCCGCATTATGATAAAACCAAGATTTAAGGATCCACAATACAGAGGCCTGAAAGATTCGAACCAAGGAGGGATAATTAATTACATGGGGGGATTCAGGAACAGATACGGGCAAAGCCTGTGTTTTACCTGTGTCAAGATAACCGAACAGTTCATGGTGTGGTAAATTAAAGTTCATATGCATTTGATAAAAAGACTATATATATATATACTGTATTGGCAGCTTTGCACCCATCCAGAGGACTGTGTCCCCCCCCCCCCTCCCAGAAGGTGTTCAGAAGATTCGGGGGGAGGGGGAGGGACTTGCTTAATCATCAGACTTGCTTAGTCAAACTTGCATTGACTAATGTCTTAGTCATTCTTGCAGTACCTATGTAAGGTCAGGGGTCAGGGCATTCCCAAATCGTGAGCGAAAAGTGAACAAAAGTGTGATTTCATCACCGGCCCTTTAGAGGGCGCCACAAGAGGGCTGGTCAAAAAAGCACTCTCCGTCTTGACTGCTGACTGCTAAGGTACAGAAGACAGATCATACTTTCTCCATAGCTAGCAGGCTGGTGTGGCAGCAGCGGCAGAGGGGCTGGGAGAGACCAGACCAGAATAAGGATCCTGTGCAGTGCTGGGTGCTTAATTAGAAGTTTTGCGTGGCCGGAAGGCAAAACACTGCCTCGCTGAGCCGCCGTGACACATACACAGACTGATGGGTGACCATGGTGCTACTCAGACAGTTCTCAGTGGTCGGAGCGAGGCTGGTGTGAAGGGCAGGCTGACCTGGCTACAGCTTCACTGTAGACGAAGCCGGCGTCCGCACGCTTCACGATCTCAAAACACAGGTCCGCCCCGTCCATGCTGAATGAGACAGAGAGAGAGAGAGACAGTCAGTGTCGGGGACTTGGATCAGGGAACTACAGGGTGTGTGTGGCTACAAAGCCTGTGTATATGGGTGCAGGTGCATGAGGAACTAATTTAGAGATATTTGTGGGACTGGGATAGATGGTGTTTGGGGACGTGACTGTGGCATGCTGGTGCTCTGATGGGACAGCACTGGATCAGCAGCACACAATCTCTCCAGGTTCCCCAGCTCAGGGTCAGAACAGTCAGCTGGAAATAAGATTTGTCAGTGCGGAGCTCCTTGTTGGAGCTGGGATGGAGATCAGCAAAAGTGCACAGAACCTTTAAAAGGAAGAGAGAGGCAAACCCCGACAGGAAAAATGTGTGACCGCCGACACCACACATAACCCATGGCATGACATTCAAAACCAGGGTGACTGTCAGTCATCTTCCCGTTGGTCGCTAATGGCCCCGTATACAGTGCTACACAAAGACTGCCCAGAAGAGCATGGCTGCTTTGATAAAAGTGTCAGTCATCATGTTCCTCTGCCAGGAAAATCCCCCCCACTGGCAATTCTGACGGGAAGGAGCTGCCCCCCTACCCTCAGCCACCCTTTCTGAAACAGACACCACTCCAGTGATAGACGACTTCTCACACATCAAACTTGGCTCACTCTTAGATGGCTACCTTGTCCACAGACCACAGAAAGTGCCCCTTCCAGCCCCTGAGCTGCAGCAATCCATTCTGGGATTATCTGCACATCACCGTTCACGCCCTTCTCTCAGTGTGCCTGGCCACATTGCTTTTAATGCTATCCCATTCATTTCCACTTTGGCAGAAAGTGGTGAAGGGGCATGGAGACTTGAGCGAACTGACGACCCGTGAGCGCAGTGATTTGTAAATCCAGTGGAAAACAGAGGGTTTCTCTCAATACCAAGAACACAAAGATTGTATTTGTGGTCTTGCTAAGACTTGTCTCCAAATAACTAACTTGTGGGGTCGTGAATCATGGGATTGGTCTCATTTGGTGAAGATGCAACTGATGTATCCTTGATATTTGGGGAGAGGCAAGAATGACATCCAAGGATTTTTAGTCCTAAGCACTTCTGTTCTTGAGTATTAGAACTGGTCTTCGGCAACGGAAGATGGTGTAAAACGGGCACACGAGAACACAAGTATGGTCAAGTACTTGTATTGCGAAACACCCAGAGAACCAGCGGGCATCGTGACCCACCACATCCCATCATGCTTTGGGGTGAGAGGAGATGAGGGCGACCATCTCCCAGCTCCGGCAACACCAACCCCCTGTAACCTCATCGTACCTTAAAGTGCATATTCTCGGTCCCAAACCCAAAGTCCTAACGCCTCTGTTCAGTGGGCTCCTCTGATGGCCACCATCCTGTCACCTCTTGCCCTCCACTGGGCCGGGTCTGGGGGGGGGGGGGGGGGCGGGGGGGGGGGGGGGGGGGGGGGGGGGGGGGGGGGGGGGGGGGGGAGGGGGGG
>JAODLD010000001.1:40614758-40631081 GCA_026781065.1 Mormyrops boulengeri
GCATGGACACACACAACACACACACAGCATGGACACACACAACACACACACAGTACACACACAGCATGCACACACACACAGCACGCACACACACAGCACACACACAGCACGGACACACACACAGCACGGACACAACACACACACAGCATGGACACACACAACACACACACAGCACACACACAGCATGCACACATACAGCACACACACAACACACACACACAGCACGCACACACACAGCACACACACAGCAGGCACACAGCAGACACACACACAGCACACACACAACACACACACAGCACACACACACACACAGCACACACACACACAGCAGGCACACACACAGCACAGACACACACACAGCACACACACACACAACACACACACAGCATGCACACACACAGCACACACACAGCACGCACACACACACAGCACACACACAGCAGGCACACAGAAAACAACCACACTGTCTCAGGCTGGAGAAGCAGCTTGGGTGACAAGAACAAAGATCTCTGCGGAATGAAATACCATGCCTGCTGTAACAGAAAGCAGCGTGGAGCGCCTTCCCATGGAGCGCTGAGGAGGTCAGGCTGCCTCAAGCGTGAGTGACAGAGAATAAGGCTGCTTTACAGCCATGACGACCGTGCCTGTGTGTACTGAGCAGGGAAGGAGCCACTGAAACGTAGTGTGTTATACGTCATTGCTAAAATAGCTAATAATTAAAGTGATTACCCTAATTAACTCAATGCTTATGCCCCCCCCACCCAATCATTTCTAATGGCAATCGTGATGACATCCTATCACATTTAGATGAGTGTGGGCGTTTTCAGGAACCTGGATGCATAAAAGTGTAATTACAGTCAGCGGCCATTAGGGGCCAGGCTACTGCCTTTGCTTCACTACAGAGTGACGTAGTGAACTCCAAGTCGCATTTTCCATGTCCTGTGAGCGTGCACAGACGAAGCATTGCACAGCCAGTGAGCAGCAATCCGTGTTTGTCCTGCCCTGCTGCCTAGTGATGCCGGGAGCAGCTCAGCGCCTCCTGTCTGCCACTCAGGCAGCTAACAGCGGTTTCGGCGCATCTCTGCCTGGGGTAGAAACACACGCAGTGCGGCAGCAGTGAGGCGCGGCTCTCACCCTCCGTGCTCAGCCCGGGGCTGGAGGTGAACTTGGCCACATCCACGATCTTGACGGCGAACTGCTGGCCAGTTTCCCTGTTGATGCATCTTCGCACCACACTGAAGGGGCCCCTGGAGGGGGGGGGGGGAGAGAGAGAGAGAACAAGTTAGGCCAGGGGAAGGCTTAAGCCAGGACGCTAGCATCTGCTAGCCACCCCGACGATTCCCACAGGAAACACAGCACAGATCGGCCTGGGGACAGAGTCTCAGTTGCATGATAGACGGGCACTCTGACTGTTTAGGTAATGACCACACACCATACCGGGATTAAAGAGCCCCAGTGCCGGACAGCACGCCAGCAGGGCCATGGGCAGGGGGCTGAGGCTCCGTACACCATGACTTCTGACCTCAAACTTGGTCTCCAACATGGCATCATGCTGGCACAATTTAATTCCCGTGATATACACACACAAGTGACCATGCGATTTACACACACCATGTGACCATGCCAGGGCTTTCTTGATTGGCTGGGAGGGAGTCACCATGCAGGACTGCCAGACTAACTGGTTCGGTGCCAATAAATCTTATTAGCAGTCAGCACCACAGCAGCATTTTCCAGAAACACTGACTTTTTCTACTGTTATTTAACATTAATCTGCTTCGTATCAATACCGGCATGGCATCCTGGGAGCGGCAGGCAGGCTGCGGGGCGTCAGGCAACGCTGTCCGACTCTTACAAAGAAATGACAGCCAGGGGGGTGGGTGGGGGTGCCGGAGACTAGAGAAACATGGCAAAGGCTGATGACCAGGAATCCGACTCACAGAACAGGGACAGTCATTTCCAGGAGAAATGGAAGAACATTGGAAAAAGTACACTGGAAAAGTACACTGGAAAAGTACACAGCATCTCGTACCTTCTCGTACCTTCTGCCCTTTATTGCACTGCTGTTGGTCAAATTGTCCCCCCAAGCACCGGACCCCCCCACTGCAGCTGTGACACTAGAATTTCACTGTGTTTCCTGGAAGATACGTGACAATGAAGCATGAAATTTTAAGGGTTTTTTCACTATTAGGAAAAACCCTACCTGATGTGTATGTGTGTGTGTATATGTGTGTGCGTGTGTGTATGTGTGTGTGTTTGTGCATGTGTGTGTGTTAGTGTATGTGCATGTGTGTGTGTATGTTTGTGCATGTGTGTGTGTTAGTGTATGTGCGTGTGTGTATGTGTGTGTATGTGTGGTAGTGTATGTATGTGTATGTGTGTGTGTGTGTGCATGCATTTGTGTGCAGCTGTGGGGAGTGGATGTAAAAAATACATACAAAAACACATATAAAATTGTCCTTACAGCTAAGTCAGGACTATCCAGTTCCACCAGTAAACCCATTATGACACGCCACCCGCCGTTCCTTCCCTGGACCCCCGAGAGGCTGAATCAGCCCTTCTGCCCGGTGCACCGGACAGTTCTCTGGTACTCAAATAATGACGACGGACCCAAATCCTTTTTGTTAATTTGCTATGTATTAAGGCAGGATTGAATGAACTGCGCGACGTGGCCCCCAATTAGCAGCCGTTTGCTATGTACTGTATCTGGGCAGGATTGGACGAACTGTGCGACGTGGCCCCCAAATTATCAGCCGTTTGCTATGTATTAGGGCAGGATTGGACGAACTGCGCGACGTGGCCCCAAAATATCAGTCGTTTGCTATGTATCTGGGCAGGATTGGATGAACTACGCGATGCGGCCCCCAATTAGCAGCCGTTTGCTATGTATTAGGGCGGGATTGGACGAACTGCGCGACATGGCCCCCAATTAGCAGCCGTTTGCTAAAGTAATCAACTTGCCTCCAAAGTTAAGCCCTAAAGCAGCCGCCATGATTCAGCTTCTGGCTGTTAGCAGCTCCTCAAGCCAGGGTGGCACCTCCCATCAAAGACATGAACCGAAATGCCGTGTCTTACTCCTCCACTAAACTAACAGTGCTAAGCTAACTGGCTGTAGCACCCCTGCCCCAGCACTGGTCTATTAAGCAGGCACACATTCAGAAATGTACTGGTTTCTGTGACTGAATGCCTTAAAATTCAGTTACTTAACCACCCCCGGCTACAAACTCACAAAAACTGTGATTCTGAACAGTGGTTTTCAACTAGTTTAGCTTCAGGACACATATTATTATTCAATCATTAAGTCACAACAAAAGTTTTTCGTTTATGTCTATTTATATGTTTCACAAAAAATAGGGGGGAGGGGTATGTGTTGGCAATAATACAAAAAATATGTATTTCTGGGACGACACTGCACATCCTTTATGGACAAAGAAGTCCGACATCCCAAAATTTCTTAAATCCGTGACCCAGTGAAAATGGTTACACAGTCCATTTTTGGGTGACGACCCATCGGTTGAGAACCACTGATTTAGAAAAAACGGTCAGATAAGAACGGCCTGCTAGTAACTGCTAGTGCTGAGTAACGGGACCACTTACGCTGTCAGCCGCCGGCCAGGGGGCCGGAATGCCGGCAGGGCGGGAGACGCTGACGAGGACGCCACGCCGGCGGAGTCTCTGAGCGCCAGCCTCACCCCGCGTCTCTGAAAGCAGCTGCACTGTCATGTTCCCAGCAGATGCAGTGCGATGTGACACCTGACAGGAGAACACTCCAACTGAAGCGGCGCTGTAAATGTCACGGCCTCTTTGGCGCTGGTGTGGAGAGCGGCAGAGAGCAGCCCCTCGGGGTAATTAAACACGCAGAGCTGACAAGGAGCACGGTGCACGCAGTGGCCTTTCCTTTACTGCCGTTCTACTCCAAAGAAGGCTGGCCACTGTATAGACACCTCTGGCCTAATCGGAGAAGAATCTGTTATGGCCTGAAATTCTGAGGCCTTGAAGAAGACTTATCACTCTTCTGATGCTGTAGTCATTATGCATGCAGATCAGGAAGGAGATGAGATAGAATTTCCATCTGAAACTGCAGCTCAGTCCTCAGCGTCTCTCCTACCTG
This sequence comes from Mormyrops boulengeri, assembly GCA_026781065.1. Classification (NCBI taxonomy): domain Eukaryota; kingdom Metazoa; phylum Chordata; class Actinopteri; order Osteoglossiformes; family Mormyridae; genus Mormyrops; species Mormyrops boulengeri. The sequence goes on from JAODLD010000001.1 coordinate 40,618,867, forward strand.
CACTGGCTGCAGACACAGCACTGTAAACAAGACAAAAGCCAGGCGAGTATCGGCTGAATCACTCCACCGTTAACCTTCCAAGCAGAACAACCTGCAGCCAGCATTGCTTTGCAATTCCAGTTTCGCAGATCGAGAGGGGTGAGACCCACATGACAGGAAGGGGAGGGCTCTCAGCAAGCTGACAGACGTGCCTAACAGAGACCCACGTGACAGGAAGGGGTGGGCTCTCAGCAAGCTGACAGACGTGCCTGGCTGACACCCACATGACAGGAAGGGGCGGGGTCTCAGCAGGTTGACAGACGTGCCTAGCTGAGACCCACAGGATAGGAAGGGGCGGGCTCTCAGCAGGTTGACGGACATGCCTAGCTCAGACCCATGTGACAGGAAGGGGCAGGCAATCGGCAGGTTGACGGACGTGCCTTGCTGAGACCCATGTGACAGGAAGGGGCGGGCTCTCAACAAGCTGACAGACGTGCCTGGCTGACACCCACATGACAGGAAGGGGCGGGGTCTCGGCAGGTTGACAGACGTGCCTAGATGAGACCCACATGATAGGAAGGGGCGGGCTCTCAGCAGGTTGACGGACATGCCTAGCTCAGACCCACGTGACAGGAAGGGACGGGCAATCGGCAGGCTGACGGGCGTGCCTTGCTGAGACCCACGTGACAGGAAGGGGTGGGGTCTCGGCAGGTTGATGGAAGTGCCTGGCTAAGACCCATGTGACAGGAAGGGGCAGGGTCTCGGCAGGTTGACAGATGTGCCTGACTAACACCCATGTGACAGGAAGGGGCGGGCCCTCGGCAAGCTGACGGACATGCGTAGCTGAGCGCCATTCATTTCTGCAAGCCTCTCCTGCTTACTTCTTTGACGCTGGGTGCTTCTGAAGCAACGACGCACACCTAGAAGCAATAATTCAGGGGGAATGAGATGCTATTTAGCATCTTACTGACAAATGATCCTGAAATATCTATTCCTATAACTGAGCATTATCTTGAGCGTAGTGGTACTGAGCAAAACGACCACATAGGTCTCTTCTATCAGCTAGGAACCACCTACTTCTCGGGACTCATCCAACGAAATAGCAGGGTCTCCGCAGCCAATATTATCATTCAAATGCACAGAAGTCCAGCTTCTTTAACATACAGTAGCCCTTTGTGAATAATGTATATTATTACTACTGATTGAAACGTCCTGATGCACAGGTTATGCACCACTTACCAAAACATTACTTTCCACACAAAAATGCACGATTTCTGCTACAACAGCTCATTGTGACTTTCAGCATGAAAACGATCATTAGAGACAGTAAATAATCCCACTGCCTGTGAGGGAAATCACCAGCCTGTCACACGGCGCCACCAACTGCTGAGAACCGAAGTTTTCCTGACTGCTTCTCGCAACGTATTTCCGTCCTCTGTACGACTTCATAGCACAAGATACTAAAGCAATTGAAAATCCCAAGAATGCAAAGACGGTATGAAATGTTTACAGGGTTTCAGGGTTGGACTGCCAGGCGGGCAGGGTTGGGCCATCAACAGGATGCATACACATTTGTATTCATATCTTTGCAAAGACCATTCATTCCTTTCTATGGAAAAAACGCTAATTCCCAACAATGGCAACCTTAACCCCTACCCAGCCCTTAACCATAAATAACCACACAAAATACGAGATTTTTGGCATTTTTTGTTTTTATGATTGCATTCATAGGTCTTTGTGGGGACCTGAAAAATCGTCCCCACAAAGTCAAAATAACAGGTTTTTAATCACATTGTGAGGTACTTTGGTCCCCACAATGAATTATAATCCATAGACACACCCCACAGACACAGACACAGACACAGACCCTCACACACCAAGGAAAATCACCGCTAATGACAGTCAGAAGGTGAACACAGCCGGGATGGACAAGGTGACTGATGTAATGACGGGATGCCGACTTCTACTGGCAGACCTTAACGTGCTTTAACCAGCTTTCTCACCTTGCACTTCTCAAAGGAAGAAGGAAGAAGACTGCGGGACAGTTTATGCTTGAGGCCGTTGGGCAGGGATCAGCTGCTCACCCTTACGCTCCCTTTTAAAGAATGGCAACCTTGGTGCGGAAACCTGGGCGGGGCCACACGCCTAGGAGCTGGACCAGCCAATCGGAAAAAGCTACTGACAAATGGGGGCAGGTCATCAGGAGATTAGGTAGGTCAGCTGACAGAAAGACAAAAGTCATTCCATTCTATAAACCATCTCCCAGGACCTTTGCGTAACGCACAAAATCAGGTCCCTCATACGCTGTGGTCCAGAAGTAAAATTCTATAACCACTGTGTTAGCTGGACAGAGTAGTATTGCTGAGCTCTACTACCCCGTTTCATCCTGTCAAAACGGAGCAGTAATCCCAGCGGAGCGTGACGCAGTAGCCTCACTGCGCCATACGGCCATGTCATCCTCGGCTCAGGCATCTACGGGTGGGAGAATCCAGCAAAGATATCCGAGGTCTGTCTCCCGGCTGTTCCTGAGCCATAAGCCCATTCCAGATGCTGACAGGAAACAGCCACATAAGGGGAGGGAGTCTGCAGGACACAGCAGCAGGGCTTTCTGGGGGACATTTTAAGGCACATAAAAACTCCCCTTTAAGTGAAGTAATGATGACTTCCCCTTTAATTGAAGGCTCTTTCTTCACCACTGCGAGATAAGCAGAATTGAATCAGACAGAGGAGGGAGCCTCAACCATGAAAACGAATAAGGTCAGACTGCGGCCGCAGAGCATTTGATATGGTGTAATTGCTTCATTAAAAATAAAATGTTAATCTGGATTTTAAAAGAAACTCTTCTGCTGGATAAATAGTCATGGTCATAAAAAGCCAACAGACTAGGAAACAGACTAGCAAGTGCCGTACGCTCTCTAGGAAAATAACAGTAAAATTATGAGGAAATACTATGTAGCTGGTAACGCCTTACAAGATTAAAATCGATCACTCAATTAGCAATTAATCATATTCCATACTCAACCAATTAAAATTGCATTTCAAATCAGGAGAACTTGATTTTTTTGCATTCCAATCGTACTCATGTATTAAAAAGGAATCACCTTTAGGGTGGTCTGCACTGAGATGATCTGAGATGGTCTGCACTGAGACGTGACTTACCAGTAGAGGGAGGATAAAAACACCAGGTGGTGTACTGGTAAAGCTGCCTTTAACTGGTCATGGAGAAACCCGGCAACAAAAAGAAATATAAGCCATCCTGGTCAGGGTGACGGGGGGTGGGGGGTCTGGAGCCTATGCCAGGCCAGGACACACCCTGCATGAGATGCCAGTTACACACGACGGGGAATTCAGAGACACCATTTAGCTGATCACATATCTGCAGACTGTGCAGGGAGCCCCAGGCAAGCCTGCGTGCTAATCCGCTAGTAATACAAGTAAACAGAAATGAGTAACGTGGGAATGTGGATTCATCCACTGTTTAGACGGATGGGGGGGGGGGGGGTCTTGTCTAGCTTACCTGTGTGTTTCAGGTGTATTGTACACCCCCGTCATTAGCACATCTGGAGCAGAGGCAAGCAAGCCCTGCTAAAGGAGGAGCTTCCTGCCCCCGCTCTCCTTCGGCTTTTCAGTGGGTTATATAGTAACTCCGCTAGCCCAGGGCGGGCACTGTGTGTGCAGTGTGCAGGATTCAGGGGGGCTGTAACTCCGCTAGCCCAGGGCTGGCACTGCGTGTGCAGTGTGCAGGATTCAGGTGGGCTGTAACTCCGTTAGCCCAGGGCGGGCACTGTGTGTGCAGTGTGCAGGATTCAGGGGGGCTGTAACTCCCGTTAATCAGCTCTGTCGGGCTGGACCCACAGATGGCCCCCGCTGCTCTCCTTGCAGGCCAGCTCGCCCCGAGTCTGCTGCCCCGTGACACGGCGTAATTACATCAGTTAATACTAATACCCTGGCTTCCTGACTCTGATCTTTAGACCCTCCCCCAAAACAGCACACCCCAGCCTAGAATCTGCATGCAGGTTTCCACAGAGACAGGCGGGAGACTGACTGGCCCACCCCCCTCCCACACTCCCATTGTAGGCCTTGATCACCCAGGTACGAGTAGCGCCACCCGGAGGGAGGTTCGAGTGGGGCCCTGAGGGGCCTGCCAGACGGGCCCCAGATAACACACTCAAAGCCGCCGCAGCAACGGAGCCGGCCTTCAATTACGTGTCAGACAAGCCCGGACGGACCGGCGTTTATCACCAGGGCACCCCATAAGCTCTCAGCCAATCAGAATTAAAGGGAGGGGGAATTCCACACTGCACACAACCATGCTGACGATATACACCCAAAATTCTGCTCTTGCCTTTAAGAAAACCCTAATTATACATTTGCCATTTTTAGCCTTTTCCATAATTTTTTAAACTATTTTATGGCATCAAAAGCTGTCCATTCAACACCCGTGAGGTTCTGCATGAGAGGCGGCGTGTGGTCGCCCCGCACGGAAAAGCCGGCTCTGAAACAGGCTTCATATTTCTCACCTTTAAAAATAAGGCTCTTATTCCTGAGCCTGGCGGGTGGGAGTTTAAAGCCAGCCGCTTACGTTCATTAGCGTATCAGCCTGCCCATAGAAAAGCTTCACATTCAAATTAATTTCAAAACCTGGAGGCGTCGGCACATTTTCAGCAAAAATTTGGATGCATCTCGTGCAAAGCCAGTGATATAAATAGACTAACCATTCTTAATGGAAACTAGTACACACACAGGAAACATATGGGGACTGATGTGTAGTCAGTGGGTTAGAACATTGTGCCCTTGGTCGGAAGGTTGTTGGTTCAAATCGGGGTCGGGAGAGCAATTTCACCGATGGGCCCTTGAGCGACATCCACTCACAAAAAAATGTGTACCACTTTGGATAAAATGGTATCTGTTAAATAAATAAAATGTACATGGGAAGAGCTGATAGTGAAGGTGATGAGAAGACAAGGAGGAAGTGAGGAGAATCAGATCTTCTGGCTGGCTGCTGATTGGCTCATGAACTGGCTGCTGATTGGCTGTCATCAGCGGGGGAAGGTCCAAAAAGCAGCTAAGACGCCACTCTCAGCAGGTGGGGGTCAGAAAACTTTAAAAGTCGTAAAAGAAACATTGCGGCATGTACAGATCTCCATCTGCCCCGCCCAGACATGGACATTAGTGATAACCGCTATCCCACAATCACGTAATCAAGCAGAAAGTGCAAATCCTAGAAGCTCACGTATGGTAAAAAGCTGGCTGCCAGCGAGAATGAAACAAGCAGATCTGCTGACAAGAGAGGCGTATTGAGTCCTGAGCTGTGCGGCTCCACAGACGGCTGGGGTGAGGCAGCGTCAGCATCGCGTCATAAGCAGCGGCGGGAAGGCACTCAGCGAGGAGGCCACGCCCACTTAGAGGATGCCGGCTGGAGTCCCTGAAAAACCACACTTGGTGACGAATGGTTGCGAGGAGGCGGTGCTGCACCCTTATGGTGTGAAAATGGCAATCATCACACAAACACGAGCCAAATACGAATAGAGAAAGTGCAATTATGGGAGCAGAGGCCGAGGGCTTTCCGGAGTGGGCCGGACAGGAGGCATGGCAGTCCAAGGGACAGCCCCCCCCCCCAGGATTGATAGACTGATGATGGGCTTGCCACTGCATGACCGAAGTGTGCTTAGAAAGCCACACAGCAATCAATGGGGGCGGGGGCCTATGATCTGGGGGTGTCCATTAGACACCCGTGCACACATCAATATTAATGAACCAATAAGCTGAAGACTACTTAACGAGGACACACACTACAGCTGGTGCCTGTCCCTCCCGAGCTGCGGCCCTGTGCTGCAGTGTCGGCACACAAACGCCACGTGTCACCTGGTGCCGCCAACGGCCCAATGACCACATACAGTCACTACACCAAATATTAAATAAATAAACAGACTCCGTTTTAGGAGATGGTGTGGCAAAGTATGCTGCTAATCAGCTAGTTACCTACGATCTGCTGACTGCATGACTTCCTCTCACCCTCATGTTAACGTTACAGGCAGCCATGTAGCGGTCATATCCCAGTGGTGCCAAGAAAGTAAACCAAAGACAAGAAGTCTCTAACGGGAAACTAGCCCGAGCTGCCCAGTTTGTTATCCACCATAATGAAACAGCTGATGAGGATGCAAACGTTACAAACGCCGAGAGCAGGGGCCCAGACACAACAGCCCACTCAGTGGACAAGAAGTGAAATGTTTGTAAATGTCAAAAATCCGATGAAAGAAACAGAATTTAGCGAGTTAAGAGTAGCAGAAGCTGGTGCCTAACTAGGCACACACAAATCACTGATTAAAGGCTTTTATCGAATTTATCCAGCAAATTTTAAAGGCGATTTGTTCAGCCTATTGAGGAATCCAGTCGGCTTAATTAAGAGGCATGCTGGACTTAAATCTCAGCATGCCAAAGCAGCCAGGGGCGTCTGGACAACCTGGGAAACAGATGCGTAGTCGACCATCGGTCCTGATAACGCATCTCTGACAAACGCAATTTTCACACCAGCTGATCCCCTAAACATGGATGAGGCTCACTGCACTACGAGGGAACAGAGCGCTGAACACACACAGATTAGGAGAGTGATTAAAAGAGTGATATCTGCTGGGGGTGCAATATTTCCACTGACGCCCCCCCACTTTGTTTTAATTCATGAAAAACAATACCACTGGGTTTATTAAGTCCAATTAAATCCAATCTGAAGATTACCTTTCAAACGCCACTGAGAGCTTTAATTAATCAAAACAAAAACAATTTCCAAACAACTCTGCCAAATGAGACCAGACAACAACCTACTGAACAGCTCCTGTCGGAAGCGTCGCCGTGAAAAAAAACCCTTTCATAAATGCGTGTTCAGCTTTTCAAAGACTCTCTCCTTCAAGGCTGTGGAAAGATGCCAGACTGTAAAACAGGGGCACGTTTACCCCCCAGATAGTGAAGGAGCCCCCGTCTCATAACAGGAGGACGAAACACCAAGCTGGGCTCCAACCTTACATTTTGTCATGAGGCTCAGAATTTCTAGCTTTGCTCTGCACACACGCAGACACACATATAGACACACGCGGATACACGCATAGACACACGCGGATACACGCATAGACACACGCAGACACAGACGCACACAAGCACATGCAGACACACACATAGATACATGGAGATACACACAGAGACACACAGACACAAATACACACACAGATACACACACATACAGATACACATACAAGCACACAGACACACAAGCAGACAGACATAGGTCACACGCAATCGCATGCAGATATACACACAGATACATGCAGATACACACAGACAAAGGCAGACACACACAGATACAGACAGACAGACAGACAGACACACACACACACACACAAACAGAAACACACACACACAGAAACACACACAGCTTACCCTAAAGCTTAAATCCCCCAAAAGGGGAGCAGCTGACAGTGGCGACGTCGCCTGATTTGTACCCCAATAACATGTGACACAACATGGAGTGTGAAGATGCTGAGGATATAAAATATGCCTCTTGGGTGATGCTGTGCAATTGCAGAGGATCAGAGGTCAGCTATCCCTGCAGCACCTGGGCGGGGGGGCTCTCAGACGCTTCACCATGCAGGAGGGGCACACTGATTTACTGGCCGGCTGCGGAGCCATGCTGCGGCTCAGAGAGCGGGGAGCTGGGCACAGGGCGGTCCCTGGGATGTGAGGTCAGTTAAGCTGCCCTGAGAAAAGCCAGCGGACAGACTGTGACAGTGGGGGGTGGCACATAAGCGGGAAACCAGCAGCTCTCTCAGGCACAACACAGACACCCAAGAGGGGTCCTCGGAAGGACCTCTCCTGTTCAGTAGATATCCTGTTTCCTAATTTCAGGGCCTGTTCACTCAAATCCATCATCAACACTCTAGAAATAATAATAAAAATAACCACACACACTTTTCAGATTTCATTTTGCATTATTATTATGCGGCAGAGGGACTTGTTTGCATGAATATCGCTCCCTTTCACGGCTGAGTGCAGCTCCTGTGACTAGGGGTGGTGGAGTCTTCTGAAAATCGATAAATCATCAGTTTAGGACAGCGGCCTTAAAAGCCTGTCAGGAGGAAAAGCATCCCGTTTACAGAGAGCCAACCCCCATGCTCCCCAGCCACCCGACTCCCACAGATCACGTCTCCGATGCAACATCAATAATTCCCACTGGGAGCTCCAGCCAATATCTCCGGTTTTATCCGCACGACACTGACGCTAAACCGCAGCGTCGCCCTTCCAGAACAAAGAGAGGCTCGGATATTAAAACTTTGCTATTTCCTTTTAAACAGCACTGTAATTACGCCGGCTATCCTGTGTTGGAAGCACGAACTGATTCAATGGTTTGTGAGAGTAGTGTCTGATGCGGGGGAGGGGTGACCTGGATACGAGGTGCAGCAAAGAGTACAGACTGCCCCTGGCGTTCGAGCCCCCTGGCTTTGCAGTCTGACCCCAACTGGGCAGCCAGGGTGGGCACCCCATCCAAGCTGGCTGACAGAGGGAATACCTTCTGCTCCCCGCCCCGAAACCTGCAGCCTGCCACCACTACAATATGCCTCGCGAAACTTCATTAAAACGTCCCATTCCTTTAATTAGCCAAACACACTCAGGCTGCATCTTTCATGCTGCCAGTACAGACCGTGGGAGTGTGGGAGACATGGCTGGACACTGGGCTAAGCAGTTGGGTGACCTCCAAAGCCCTGAGCACCAATTATAATTTCATACTGCTCTTTGTCTTCAAAAAGGAAAAAAAAACATGTCAGAGCCAGGATCTGTTAAGGCTGTTGTGGCTCAGACAAGACCAAGCTGGCCCGCCTTCCTCACAGGCGCATGTCTGAAAAGCGATGCACAGGGACGGGAGAAACAAGTCCGATGCAGTCAGAATACTGATGGATACAGTCGGGAGTGTGACGGTGAGGTCCGTCCGTCAGGAAGAACACAGCCGCACGCTCTCTCGCCAAGGCCACACCTTTCGCACATGATTTACCGCCCAGAGGCAGCGTTTAAGGCCTTTCTGTCGGAAGGGCGGCCATGTGCACCAATACGTTTGCCTTCAGTGCACGTCTACGTTGAGAGGAAGAGACTATTAAAGAGGCAGCACTTAATGTATAAAAAAACGGAACAAGATTTTAAACATGATAGGAAATGTGCTCTCTGCATCGCTTAGTGAAGGATTAAGCTAAATGTTTTTGGCAGATTTCACAGAACACGGACGCAACACAGCAGTCCCTCCGGATGAACCGCATCCGCGACTTTGGGCACCTCACTGCTAATTCGCTTTCACTCCTGTAAATTATTCACTCGCTTAGCACAGGCGTTCATAGAAAGCGACACGCACACGAGTGTCGACGGCACCCACCTTTGTTTCTGGGCACGTTGTGCGATAGAACCTTCCCCAGTCAGGGCATGAATCCAAAATGTTCTGGTCAAGTTTAGGCTCCGAACAAAAATACCTTAAGATTGTGACAAACGTGAATTATGGGAAAACCGTCACCTTAGGAAATCTAAACATTTACATTTATTTAGTAGAGATTTTTGTCCAAAATGGCATATAAGTGAATAAATCTTGGGGTCAGAGTGTAGGGTCCCATAGGGCCCTGGGAGCAACTGGGGTTAAGGGATTTGAACCAGCTACCTTCCGAACATGCTAAGTACATCACCCATAATATAAAAACACTTTAAATATTTTAAAACACTGCGATGGGCTGGAGCCCCATCCTGGGTTATTCCCTGTCTTTTGCCCATTCCATACGGGATAAGATCCAGACCCCCGCGACCGTCCATAGGACAAGCGGGTTTGGAGATGAATGACTTGTGAAAGAATACTCCAAAAAAGAAGATGCATCATAATTTCTCAGAACAGATTACAATGGCATAATCATTTAATTTTTACATGAAAAACAACCTGGGAGGACATGATGCAGTCCTAGATAGCAGCAGTTTCAGCTCCAGATTCAGCCGAAAATGGGACTGAAACCGAGAGCATGCTGGCACTACGCCAAAGAACTCCGAGGACTGCTGTGGCTGTGCTGGGACACAGCGAACCAGCACAGGCCCTGGAGTCGCATGAGCTGGCTGGCCAGTAAGCGGCGGGGCAGGGGGGTCCTGACAGGATTCCATAGATTTTCACGAAGCAGGAGCTTGCAACATAGAGACTGTCTGTGATCCGGAACCCTGTTTGAAACACGTCTACAACAACTGGAATTGAAATGAACACGCAGCCCGTCGAACGTGGAGATGCGCTGCCAGAAAACGTGGTCCTGAGCGTGTGCTTTTCACCGCTCCGCCCGGCCGGTGTCAGACCCGCCGAACATGCAGCACAATTGACATAGTGATTTGTCAGACGTTCGCAGAATTGCAAATCAGTCTGTCTGGGATTCGGCTCATAGCTGGAGAGGAAGGCGTGACGGAAATGAGACAGACAGTGTTGAAACGCAAGAGCACTATCTTACCAGGCAGCAGGGGGCGTAGCGATTATGGCGCTGTGACTGTTAGATGTCCAAATGTGGACAAGTGCATTATGGGGAGACAAGCAGATACACAGAAACAGACAGTGTCATCCATTGTCACTGGTTAAGATTGGGGAAGCAGGACTTTGTAAGACACGATTTCACAGTGCAGGCATCGACAAGGAAGCATGCTTTACACAGTCACTCATGCGTTGCGAATCCGGCAAACAAGACACAAACATCCTGATCGCCCTGCTGTTTAGCGCCACGACTAAAAGAGAGCCCCTCTTAGAGATCATCTTGCAGTTACGAAGATCACCGCCCCGCTACTCCGACAGACACGGGGGGCGCTAATCCGCTGCTGCCTTCCGAGTGACATTAATGCCTTTGTGACATTTTAATCAAAAGTGGGACCTGAACGACCTGCTCTGTTTATATTCGCAGTTTAAAGTGTACCAGCACCTTCCCGCTTCATTTTTCTGGAATAACCTTTCATCATCCACATTATGCCCCCCCCACAATGTACCTTTCCAGCAGCTTTTAAATTATAGATAAGCTGCAGCCGGAATTTCAGTCACGGCGCGATACCGTCGGCGACCATTAAAGCCCATCTCCGTAATGGAAGCCGGCACGTTCAATTCTGGGGGAGAGGGTGGGTGTTCAGTGGCAGAACGGGGTGGGAAATCGCTGGCTATCGCCATCCCAGTGAGAAATTCCTTGACCCACCGCCTGGAAACCTGTAGCCCGCCACCGCTACAATATGCCTCACGAGACATCATTAGAACGTGCGACGCATTTAATTAGCCGAACAGAGTTTAGGGCTGCGTGCTGCCAATACAGACCACAGCAGGAGACGGCGCTGGAGCAGCTGGGTGACCCTCCAAAACCCTGTACTGACTTCCACAGCCGGAGCCATCTCAGGCACTAATATTTAGAAAAATATGTGCCATAGAAAATGATAGGCAGACAATTCTGCCCAGAGTGTGACCGTGGGTGTGTGTGTGTCTGTGTATGTATGTGTTTCTGTGTGTATGTGTGTAAGTGTGGGTTTGCATAGATCACATTTGAGGACCAAATTGTCCCCAAAGTGTAGTAAAACCTGAGATTTCCCTACTTTTGGGGACGTCTTTTGAGGTCCCCATTTGGATAACCTCAGTTTTATAAAAATCTGTGAATGCAATCAAAAAAGTAAAAATGCCAATAGTCTTGTATTTGGGTTGGTTACGTATGGTTAAGGTTAGGGATGGGTAGAGGTTAAGGGTTTTTCTCATATAAGTAAATGGATGGTCCCCATTTATATAGGTACACCCACACCCACAAATGGCCTGGCAGGGTATTCCTGCCATTGGCAGTGCGCTACCTGGGATGGGCTCCAGCCTCCCCATCCCGCCAAATCCTGCACTGGATCCTCAGATAGAAGACAAACAGCATCTAAAAATATCAAATGTTTCCAGGATACTATGCGTGTATATATGTCTATACACACACATGCATATTAACGTTAATGATATAGATCCTGATGAATGAACAGAGACCCTGATGAATACTTTGGCTGTGAGTAATGATGTGAAGAGAAACAGTAGGAGATGGTGTACAAACAGCTGTAAACACGCAGCAGACATGCACTGTGTGTACAGGAGGAGAGCAGTGCAGAGGACGGTGGGAGATGGTGTACAAACAGCCGTAAACACGCGGCAGACGTGCACTGTGTGTACAGGAGGAGAGCAGAGCAGAGGA
>JAODLD010000001.1:40638531-40648936 GCA_026781065.1 Mormyrops boulengeri
GCCACACAGACGTTCCTATCCGAAATCGCTTGCAGATACTCTGCTTCGTCGGCACCTCCTGACGGCACTGTACGATATGCCGGCACCGTCCTCCATCTTTTTTTACCCTCCCCCCCCCCCCCTCCACTCCGCACAGGAAATGACCACCCTGGGGATCGCAGCTAAATGATTTTGTTCCACTTTGCCGTAATATGATGCAAACGTTATTCCTAGTTCAATACAAATAAAGAAGCACCAAAAATATAAGGCAGAAAGGTCACTAATGCTCATGCAACTTCAGGTTACGCCTTGTGAGGAGCCGGTCGGGAAACCTGCTATATGAAAGGTGATACCAAAGCGTTCACTGCAAAAGCACAATTTATTTTTCGTTTTCAAGAATAAAACTGCATGCAAGCCATGCATGCACGCCTTATGTCACGTATTTTCCTGCTGTGAGCGGTTCTAGGCAGCCAGCTTGTAGAGGACTGAAAAGAAATCTCATAGTCTTAATAAAAACAAAAAACAATGGGCTCACACAGAACAGACTGCGGAAAAGATGCCAGACTTCTTTCCACGCTGTCTCAAGACCCGATAAAACAGCAAATGACCAAAATAGCTTATGACAGGCCATGTCCCAGCACCACAATGCTTACCCCCCCACTCTCCACCCCCACAAGCATCTCAATGTACTCATAGCCCCCGTCGGTGGGACGGGACCTGGCCAAACCATACGGGCCGCGGGCCGGAACGATGCCCGGGATGGCCAGAGACAATGGCTTCCGCAGACATGCAGAAAAACTGTATTACAGATCAATAGATGCCTCACATGTACAGATGATCGCCACTTGGGTAATGTGAGGATCTGTGGGATACACGCAACGAGAGGGATTCAACGATCCGGTGCGGGAAGGGTGGGGGACGGCTCTTTAACGCCATTCTCTGGCCACAGAATCGGCCGCCTGGTATGGAACTGGCTTCCCTGGCACAGAAAGCACCTCAGGAGTCAGGACTCTGAGCTCAGCTGGGGACTTGGGAGTCAAGGTCAACATGCTAATTCAATGTAAGAGACAAAACGATAACCGCTCACGGTCCTGGAATCCCGATGGCACACAAATCTTTACAGACTTGATGAATTTCTCGCTGCTTAAGCAATAATGTTAATTTATGCTTGGCAGTAACTAATTCTCATTAAATGTCATGAAAATATATAGTGCAGTAAATTTTAATTTATACAATCACAAAGGCAAATAACATTTATCCATGTCCTCACAATGCACCACTTCGTTTAAATAGAAGTCACGTGACGGCCTTGGTATCAGCCAGCCGATGTCCACTTGTCATACGACTGACAGCAGAGTCCACGTTTCCGGTGTTGCCCTTTCACCCACCGCAATATGAAACTCCTACATCTTAAGGAAAAAAAAATACCCAGCATCTTATGTGACCGACTGACCCAGAACAGGCAACGATTCAGACCACAGACTGACTTGCAGAGCCATTGCTATTGGGTGAAAATTGTCCAATCAATAACCTGCACAGTAAAAGCGTGACTGTTATCAGCCAGATAAAGGGATGTTCTACTGCCGCACCACTGAAGGCACCCTGAGTGGAAACATCAGTCCCTGGTCTGGCATCATAGCCCTGCACATGGGATGTGCTCTGTTTAACCTGCAGGTCACCCACAAGGGGCGCGGCAAGGACAGCCAAGGAAGCAAATGAAAACTGATCCCACCACAACAACAGGCTGTTCTCTCTGCTATGGTCAGGGCTTGTAGGTCAACAGCAAAAGTCTCTGAATGAGGAAAGTCTCTGAATGAGGAAAGTCTCTGAATGAGTGACTCATAATGACCAGTAGCCCACTGTTACCTAGTCCTGTCATCCAATGTTTTCCCCGTAAACCTTTTATGTAAATACGGATATCACCACTTTTTATTCCATTACCTTAATTAATTTTTTTTAAGCGTTTCACTGCACGCATGTATGTCTGAGCACGTGACAAACAAAACCGGAGACGCAAAGTTTCTCCCATTGATCCTGAGGGACTCATCGAAGCATCTTCTCTTGTCCAGGATTTCCTTCCAGGTCATGGGCCCTCAGACTGGCGCCCATGCCCTGAAAAATGTCACTCAAAATAATTACATAATACATTTGTATTAGTAAGATTACCACTCAGACCCAGACCACTGATACCGAAAGCCAAGGTGTAGAACATACAGAACGACACAACACTTCTCATCCACGTTTACATTTCCTGTCCCCAAGTGCTGAGACGTCAGTCTTGCATTCGGTGCGGGATGGCGGACGTCTTCAGCGATCCGCGGGCGTACGGTGTGATCCTGAATCAGCACGGCTCCAGCAGGGGCGGCATATGGCTGAATGCACAGTGAATCAGCAAAACCAGCCAGAAATAAACAGGGCCCGACACCAAGGCCGTGCCGGCCTGTGACCGGCAATCGGCTTTAGCGCCACGAGCCGGCCCGAGATGCAGGCGTCCAGATTTAGCCGCCGGGAGACTGGGTTGACTAATTACTTTCGACAGCCTGCAAATCTTTGGCAAGCCACGATGGACGGCAGGCTACGATGTAAATAAATAAATAAGAGCAAAGAAATCAGGGTTGATAATTACATCTGGAATAAGCTGATCCCTAAAAAGACCCAGCAACATATAACAGCGAAAGGCCTGACTGATGATAGGTCCTGAAAGCACCGCTAACTGTTTTCTTTCACATAATTTACTTCTGTGATAAACAGGGGCGGTGATTCTAGCTTAGATACCATCCAGACTAATGACAGCATTTCCCTAGAAGCCCTTCAGCTGTGGAAAGGCATGGGGCGTCCGACCAGACAGAGCTTCCCCACAGCTAACTGTGACCTGGGGGTCACAGTTATTATTAAGCCTACAGCTTCAATCTAGTTCGTGGGGAAGAAACTTACTCCCCAAAAAAATCAGTGATGACTCCAACCCCCCCCCCCCCAAAAAAAACGAAGGGGCACAAAAGCACTTAACCCTAATACCAAGGCCAGCCCTAACAACAAGTCTAATGCACCCCCTAACCCCGTGTTAAGCCTAACCTTAACACTGGCCCTAACTCCACCCACAGCCCTAACCCCGTGTTAAGCCTAACCTTGACACTGGCCATAACTCCGCCCACAGCCCTGACCCTAACCCAACCTTAATATAAAACCCGACCCTAACCCTGAACCTAACGCCACGAGAGAGTCTCTGAGAGTGAAGCTATCCACACTGTGCATCCCCCGGCCTGTCTGACGCTGGACTTGGTGCGTGACGACCCCTCTGCAGGCTCCAGCGGATCCTCAGGACGCCGGCATGTGTCTGTGGATGCTTCTCATCACAGCCCACTGGCTGGCGGGGCTCTGGGGAACATTACCGGCAGCTCAATGGACTGCACAATTTTTATATCAAACCCGTACCTTGAACAAGCACCTACTGCCAGACGCAGAGAGCGATTGCAGGTCGAGTCCGTCAGGAGACGCCGGGCTCGATTTGTAGCTACAGGACTTCCGAACGGTTTGGGAAATCCGCGAAACAAGCTACAGTGACAGCAGCATGGTCAGTGATCTGGAAAGTCCCAATCGGCCGGGGGGGTACTCCTCGCACCCCCACACAAGTTGGAGGGAGGTGGCTGGGGGCCCAGCTTGGAGGGGACATCTCCGTGTGGCATAAATCATGGTTCACCAGGACTCATGGTGTGAGAGAGCTGCTGGCTGAGAGGAGTGCCATATGGGGGGGTAGGGGGGGGGCTTTCAGTGCAGCCAAAAAAAAATGACAGCAGGAGGTAAGATGGGACAGTGGGCAGGAGAACAGCAGCTGTAAATAAACATAGGGTACTCCCTCCACGGCAGCAATGTGTTTTGGATGGGGAGGGCTGGGACTTCCTTCACGATCAAGTTGGATGGAAGGAGCCAATCAGAAACCAATCAGCGGGGAACACCGCGAGACGGCCGGACAGAGGAATGGGGAACGGTGCGAGAGGGCCAGAAAGAGGAGCGGGGAACGGCGCGTGAGAGCCGGATAGAAGAGCGGGGCATGCCGCGAGAGGGCCAGAAAGAAATTGGGGAACGTCGCGAGAGGGCCAGATAGAGGAGCGGGGAACGCCACGAGAGGGCCGGAAAGAAGAGTGGGGAACGCCGTGAGAGGGCCAGAAAGAGGAGTGGGATACGGCACGTGAGAGCCGGACAGAGGAGCGGGGAACACCACGAGTGGGCCGAAAAAAGGAGCGGGGCGGCGAGAGGGCCGGAAAGAGAAGCGGGGTACGGCACATGAGGGCCGGAAAGAAGAGTGGGGAATGATATGAGAGGGCTGTAAAGAAGAGCGGGGAACTCCGCGAGAGGGCCGGAAAGAGGAGCGGGGAATACCGTGAGAGGGCCAGAAAGAGGAGCGGGGAATGCCGCGAGAGGGCCGGAAAGAAATTGGGGAACGTCGCGAGAGGGCCGGAAAAAGAGGAGCGGGGAATGTTGCGAGAGGGCTGGAAAGAGGAGCGGGGAATGTTGCGAGAGGCCCGGAACAAAGGCGGCAGTGGAGGAACGGGGAATGCGGTGCGAGGGCGGGAGGAGGGATTGAGGAACGCGGTGCAAGGGTTATGAAGAAGGAGCAGGGAACATGGCGCGAAGGTGGGCTGGTGTGACACATCTCCGCAGCAGCATGGCTCTTCAGCTGCACCGTAGTTGACAGGCTCATCCTGAAAATACAAACACTCAAAAGCTTACATCCCCCAGCCTAAACCCCCCCCAAGCATTTTGTCCTTTGCAGTCAGAAATGTGTGAGAATGCAGTCACCGTGCACTTAAGACAATCTTAAGACAATCTTACCAGATCCTCCAAACTGAAGAGGAAAGCACAACTCCCCCTTACATGTTACCAAGCTGCACCCCAAACACACTCACTATGTCCACCAACCTCCACAGTCACCAACCTCCAGAACCGGGGCCCCCACCTCAGGCGTTAACCACTCATCATGCCAGTCGTGAAGATTGCATACATACTAAATCCACATCAGTTTCTCTGAAGGCCTATTTGACCAATTTCTACATTTTTAGGTCTTTGTTTTGTTAGCAGTAGTGCAGAAAAGCTCCTCCTGAGAATTGAACCAGCAGCCCTAGGGGTATAAGGCCATGTCCCTAACCATTATACCACTTGCTGGCCCTTAATGGCAGTGTAGGGACACTGAAATGCCCCCCCGAAACCACTAACCCGAGACCAGGAGCAACATTATTCCGAGTTTAATCTATGTTAAAATTCAGCTTTGAAGCGTGCCCATATAATCACGGAACATCTGAGAAAGATTTTATCAAGAGCAGCCAAAAACAAGATGTATGTCTGGATCTCACATGCAAAATACAAACAGCCTCATGTCACTGCAGGTTTACAAGTTAATTCATCCACTTAGTGCGCAATATTACTGTATTAAATCAAAACAACGTGGAACAGCCAGATCTTGGAGAAAGCCCGTAATCTATGTGAGGTAATGTCTTAGATCTCAATGCCCAATTTTCTGTGACCTTGCTATCAAGTAGGCAAATTATTTTTTAAAAAGTTTTCAGAAATATACTATAAGAGAAATTTAAGTCAACAGAGGGATCAGGGTTCAAATGGAGAGTATTAGCCGGCACTGTTGGATTGATGCTTACCCCCAGCACAACATCTCACGTTGGGACAAAGATCGGGGACAAAGACAGCAGAGGAGCAGGCAGACCCCTACGCAGCGAGTGTGACTCATGTAGCTGGTGCTTCAGTCCAAATGGAGTTCCCCTTCTGCTGATGATGGGAGTTTTAGTGAATCAAACCGGGCCCAGACACTAATGTGTTGGCAGTGGTCCCAAACCTGTGCTTTAAAAGCATACCATAAGAGCGCGATTTTGATTAAATACTCTCCTAATAGGTAAAAAAAAAAAAGAAACTAAGAAAATGTGATTTACAAAGAGATACTGCAGCAGACTGTAGGAACATTGAGTTCAGACCCCAGCCGCACCTGACGCTTCTGCTTCTCCTCGCTCAGACCCGCACATCGGACAAAAGCATATCCCCACATCCAGCAAAATGTCACCGAGAGTCAGCCACAAGCCGCAGCCTGTCTGAGTCTTCGTCGCCAATGCACAACTGAGATGGACTGTGGCACCCTTAATATCTGGCATCCAGAGCAATAACAGATGAAGTTCACATGACTGGGGAGGGGGGCGGCATGGCGTGTGGAAACCGAAAGCAGGCCAGGGTGGTGACCAATAGGTGCCCTGGTCACTGCTAAGAACTTCTGACAGGATTTTGGTTTCCTTCAAATGCATGTTGCATGGCATTGTGGGTAATGGGATTGGGTCCATCCAGCATCCGTTTGGCTGTTTTGTTTGATCGATGCTGCTTTATAAGAGTTCAGCCATCATTTGAACACATAACATGGGGGCAGTGGGTGAGTCTGTGGATTGGGACTCTGTGCCCCTGAACAAAAGGTTGCCGGTTCACATCCTGTAGCTGGCAGAGCGGTGCCACCACTGGGCCCTTGAGTAAGGCCTTTAACCTCCATGGCTCCAGGGACACTGTGTGACTCTGCTCTCTGATCCTCACCATTATGTCATTTTGGACAAAAGGGTCTGCTACATAGATGCAATAAGGGAAAAATCTCATTTCTAAACAAATCCATGCATGTCTGGCTTTCAGTTAGGCTTCACTAATTTATTTAGCAGACACTTTTTGCCAAAAGCAACATATAAGTAGGGCTGCAGGATTCTGGGGAAAAAAAAAGTGAATCGCGATTCTTTTGCTTAGAATTGAAATCACGATCCTTTGTAACGATGTTGTTTTGTAATTTAAATGTTTATTGCTCTCCTTAAACTGCAAAAGGAAACACAATAAAATATTACTGTGCCAAGCATATGATTGATCCTGGACCGGCATATCAACTTCTCACAACAGAAAGGAAACGCTCAACCGGCCATTCAATTAGGGCAACCAAAACAGCCAGACCAAAGGTCCCAGTACCAAAACAGCCAGACCAAAGGTCCCAGTACCAAAACAGCCAAACCAAAAGTCCCAGTACCAAAACAGCCAGACCAAAAGTCCCAGTACCAAAACAGCCAGTGGGCTACCTTTTTGGTACTTTGGGTGGGACTTGAAATGCTCTCTTTGTCGATCAGTCGTGCAAAAATCCTGCCTCTAAAACGCAATCAGTCTCAGCTGAACTAATGGTGGAAGACACAAGTTCACGATTTTGCTTCTGGAAAAGAAAACACGCCAAAAAGGAACTGAATGGGGGATTCGTGCTCCCCCTCAATCCACGACATCATCATCATCCAGCATTCCCGCCCACGCTGGATCCTCCGCCAAAAGGCTCCCTTAAGGAGACAAGCCCAAGGAAAGAAGCGTACCGCACGTCCACCTCCATGCCACAATCATTATGCCTAACGGAAATCCAGCACACAGCAGCACTCAGCAGCAGCAGGAGTAGAATCATGTGACAGCTCAATGGAAGCGGGGATTTGAGTTCAGCCAATTACAATGCAAGCCATGGGTGTACAGACACAGGACTGGCCGGAGCTTTTCTGCTTTCCAGTGAGAACGAGCAGGCCCTTCTTGTATATATCAAATGAAAGCTATTTCAAATACAAGTCACCAAATGGAAACTGGTCTAATTTCAACTTGTCGATGCAAAAATCCTGAGTGGATGCCAACAGCAAATTTTACTGTGGACAAAAGTAAAGACATTTCGACACAATACAAATCCTTTCGCGTAACCACACATTAGGCTCCCTCAGAACATGCCACACAAATACATGTGCCATCTGAAAATCTGTAGGAAAGACTTTTTGTGCTAGACCTTCCAGCACAAAGCACTCCGAGCCCCAAACCAGTTTATACCATCTCTCACAAACCTTGGTTTAAGGCACCGTTCTTGTTATCTATCTATGAGTAACTGCAGACTGCAGGCACAGTGGCCTCAAATCACCCAGACCCTGTCGATCCCTAACTTGAGCTCTCCCGCCAACCCTGCACTCTCAGAGTGCTTGTGCTTTGAGACAGAAGTTCAACCCTCAAGTTCAGAATGCAACCGAGAATGAATTAACTGCAGGCTGTGCACTGGGACACTGCTGGGCGGTAACTGCGGGCTGTACACTGGGACACAACTGGGCGGAGTGGGCGGCAACTGCAGTCTGTACACTGGGACACTGTTGGCCAGTACATACAGGCTGTGCATTGGGTCAATGCTGGACAGCAACTGAAGGTTGTACACTGGGACACTGCTGGACGGTAACTGCAGGCTGCGCACTGGGACACTGCTAGGCGATAACTGCAGGCTGCGCACTGAGAAACTGCTGGGCAGTAACTGCAGGCTGTGCACTGGGACAGTGCTGGGCAGTACCTGCAGGCTGTGCACTAGGACACTGCTGGGTGGTAACTCTGGGCGATGCACTGGGACACTGCTGAGTAGTTGCAGGCTGTGCACTGGGACGGTGCTGGACGGTAACTGCAGCTGTGCATTGGGACACTGCTGGGCAGTAACTGCGTGCTGTGCCCTAGGACACTGCTGGGCAGTACCTGCAGGCTGTGCACTAGGACACTGCTGGGTGGTAACTAAAGGCTGTGAACTGGTACATTGCTGGGCAGTAACTGCAGGCTGTGCATTGGGTTAATGCTGGGTGGTAACTGCAGGCTGTGCACTGGTACATTGCTGGGCAATAACTGCAGGCTGTGCATTGGGACAGTGCTGGGCGATAACTGCAGGCTGTGCACTGGGACACTGCTGGGTGGTAACTGCGGGCTATGCAATGGGACACTGCTAGGTAGCTGCAGGCTGTGCACTAGGATGGTGCTGGATGGTAACTGGGTTGTGCATTGGGACACTGCTAGGTAGTAAAGGCCGGCTGTGCACTGGGACACTGCTGGGCGATATCTGTGAGTTGTGCACTGGGAGACTGCTTTGTGGTAACTGCGAGCTGTGCCCTAGGAGACTGCTGTGCGGTAATTGTGAACTGTGAACTGGGACACTGCTGGGCGGTAACTGCAGGCTATGCACTGGGACACTGCTGGGCGGTAAGTGCGGGCAATGTGCCGGGACACTGTTGGGTAGTTGCAGGTTGTGCACTGGGATGGTGCTGGATGGTAACTGCAGGCTGTGCACTGGGACACTGCTGGGCGGTAAGTGCGGGCTATGTGCCGGGACACTGTTGGGTAGTTGCAGGTTGTGCACTGGGATGGTGCTGGATGGTAACTGCAGGCTGTGCACTGGGACACTGCTGGGTGGTGAAGGTGGGTTGTGCATTGGGGCACTGCTGGGTAGTAAAGGCGGGCTGTGCACTGGGACACTGCTGGGTAACTGCAGGCTGTGCATTGGGACAGTGCTGGACGGTAACCGCGAGCTGAGCACTGGGACACTGCTAGGTAACTGCGGGCTGTGCGTTGGGATACCGCCGGGCGGTAACTGCGGACTGTGCACTCATACACTACTGGGCGGTAACTGCGGGCTCTGCACTGGGACACTGCTAGGTAACTGCGGGCTGTGCATTGGGATACCGCCGGGCGGTAACTGCGGGCTGTGCACTCATACACTACTGGGCGGTAACTGCGGGCTCTGCACTGGGACACTGCTGGGCGGTAACTGCGGGCTCTGCACTGGGACACTGCTGGGCGGTAGGATGCGCCCTATGAGGACCGGCTGTGACTTGCGGAGCCCCGCCCCTCCTTGTAACCCCGGGTTACCGTCAGTCACCTGGGGAGGGTGGGCGACGGCGAACCGGTTCGTCGGAGGCAAGGCGCGCCCTCTGCATCCTCAATCTAGAGACAAGACAGACCGCACCCCCCGTGTGATAAAATACTTGCACCCCCGGGATACAAGTAAGGAAACCGCCGGGTGCTTCGATTACCTTCGAATATTTAACAGAAACACACAGACACTGTCCTACTTGCGGCTACGTTCGGTATGATTACTGTGGTTACTAGCAATTAGCAATTAGTTGTGCTAAGGGCCTTAAACCATGCATTTTGGTGTCCGGTAAAGTTAGACGAAGCCGCCGTTTCCACCCTAGGTACACAGAGGCGTGTGTGCGCTCTCAGGGGCCGCCTGCATGTAGCAATATCGGGGAAAGCCTGCCGCCACCCCGGCCTCATATTACAGCGGTGTTTCCAATACGTTCATATGCAAATATTTTTCCCTCGGTTTTCCTATTTGTCGAAGACATTTGACGAAGAAACGCAGTCGTCGCCAGCTACCGACAGCCGAAATGGTCCCGAAATGATGCGGCCATGCAACGGGCTACATGCATCAACGCGCTTGTTTTAGCGAAAGGGTCTGAGATGTGCAGAAGACACCTGGTTCATGAAAGACGCGCTCCTACATCGGTAATCACAGACTGAATCTCTGATCCGCCGCGCGCGGGGCGGGGGGGCGGCGCGGGGCGCGGGGCCGCCCGCCCCGCCGCCC
>JAODLD010000001.1:40650639-40665380 GCA_026781065.1 Mormyrops boulengeri
TGAAGACACATGTTGCTCCTCCTGTGTAGCCCTGGGACGTGTAGTGGGAGACTTGTGCACATTGTGTATTCTATGTGGTGAATCCAAATGTGAAGCTTCAGGCTCTAGGTGAGTTCTCTTGGTTGTGAGGTCTGTATGTCAGCAGTAGTGTCCTGGCCACAGCTCATCCAAAACAGTCTGCTTTTGCATGCAGCTATATCCGATTTCATTGATTTCTTAAATGAGATGCCTGCCATTGATTTCTGGGAGTTTCGCTGCTGTCAGGGAAGTTATTCAGAAATTTGTCTGCACTACAAAGGGAATTAAATGCAGATCAGGTGTGGATTGCCTCAGTGTTCAGTCATGTTCTGCTCCTACGGTGACAGGAAGATAGCCGCCTGGACAAAGGATAATGAGCCGTAAGTTACAGACCTCGGGCTGATATCACCTGTAAAGCGGAAATGGCTCAGAAGCGCCCTGCTCCTGGATGGTGACTGCTGACCTTATACGTCCAAACTATGAGTGTCTTAAATGGGTAACGGCAGTCTGTGGGTATATGCCAAACCGGTAAAGAGCTGGTCAGTGCTGAGTCACTTTTTAAAGCTCTTTGTAGTATTTCAATGAGAAACTCACAGCAGGTGGAATGAAAATGTGTCGATAGTAATCAACTGGCTTAGGCTCCTAAACACTGGTCACCAAAACAATCTCCCCTGGGTTAAATCAGCTAGTGATTTAAGTCTCATCAATGGGAATGATGTTATTTGTTTTGCATCAATAATTTACACACTTATCTAGTGTTATCTTATGTGAATTGAGATGTATTCATGTTTTTTGTCAAGAAATACTGCCACGTTTTTTTAACTCTGTGATCTGGCTGCAGGTTTAGCAAACATATTTTAGAAGTATGTGAAATATTTCTCTCTCTATAAGCTCAGATCCTTAAGTCTATTATAATCCCAATTGTCATGTTTGCTTTCCATTATGATTATTTATTTATTTATTTATACAGGTCACAGAGTACACTGAACCAGGTGTTATTTTATTTTAAATGATGTCTGCAATCTGTTTTTTTTTTTTTTTTTTTTTTTTTAACTCTGGATCAGAACGTTTTTCAAACGATCACTATCAAGTATCTCCAGTCCACTAGTTCTCCATTCACAGAATGTATATCCAGTCACCCCAGATTACCCCAGACACATATTGAAATGTTTTATTGTTTAATGCATGAATTGGTGTGAATGTCATATGGGTAGAATCTTAGGACCTCCATAATGATTCCATGTTCTTGTTTGTTATGCTTCTGTTGGGGGATCCAGACTTTGGTAATAATGGGAGAAATGAGGCTTCAGGACCACTCAATGGTGTAGCCCACTTCCATTAGTTACTTCAGTGTTTCCTGATGGGCTAAACGCTGTGTTGGATCGCTTCAGACCGGGTTGGGACCCACTGGGTTAAACCGTGCAGCGATTGCCAGTGAACAGTAATCCCGTCCACCTTGGGTTTCTGAGCACTCAGTGTTTTCAAGTCCAGATCACTCAGCAGAAACAGCAACGCAGACAGCTGTGATCAATGAAGAAGCAACCATCATGAATAAGTAAAGGCTACAGCTTTACCACTATGGTGTCATTACCAACGGAGACACCCTCCGCCCAGATAATCTAGAGGACGTAAATGAGCTGGTCCAGTACTGGTGTTTCGAAAGTGCCTGTGGGGGGAGGGGGGTACTTGAATTAATGCTGTCAGTCACTGTTTCTTACTTTGGACCAGTGATAAAACAGGACAGAGAATCCATATCCCTACAACGGTCCAGGGTCTCAAGCAGATTTTGTATATTCTGTAATTAACAGAAGGTTCCTGGAATGAACTCCAAAAATGCAATAAATAAAGGACTACAAAAGCAAAATAATTTACAACCAAAACTTCCCAAAGTTAATTAATTTCCTGTTTATTATATACTTGAAACTGCAGTGTCCTGCACATTTTGTTTCCAGTTGCAGTGTGAACATCATTGAAATGGCTCAGTGGCCAGTGTCCCTGAAGGACTGTGGTTTTGTTTCGTAGAGATTTAAGGTTGTTTTCAGATCTCGTCGCATTTGATTCTTCTTTTAGCTGAGATGACACCAGTTCATCCATCATGTGTGAAAGACTTTCATCTTTCATCTTCATTCATCTTCAGCATTTCTGTATGTCTGAAATTTGCAGCCTAGAACCGGCAGCATTCAGCTAAATGAAACTGCTAAACATCAAATTTGATGTCATCCTACCATAATTCAAATCAGCACCATCAATAATCATCATTTCTAATCTAGTTTAGTCTTTAGAGTAAAAGTAATTCCTTGGGTTTTTAACTAATTTAGCATCCATAGTTATAGTTTAACTTATACTGAACCAATTTCACTACCTGGAAATAAATAACCCTGTAAACACAAGTTTTCCTTCCCTGGCATATTTTGTGACAGACGAAGCCCATAAGAAGATACCTGGCTGTTAAAGCCTTTGCATTTCATTGCTTTGCTCACACCTGAAGCAGTTCTGAGTCTCCCCCCAGTAACAGCTGCCAGGTGTCAACATGGTTTAGACTCACAGGAATGGTTCAGGTGAAGGACCATATCCAAGGAATCTCCCTTGGACTCGAAGCCTCACATCATGAGGCCACCAAACTACCTCGCTCCCCTGAATCATCTGGATTAATTATGGTTTTAATTCTATGCCGTGACCATGTTTAAGAAACATTAAAGTATGCTGACTGAGTAGAAGACTTCTTATTGAATTTTTTGAGGTCTTGATAAAAATGGAGGACAAAGTAATATCACATGTCTTGTGTACACAGACTGTATTATCTCTAGAGAAAATGTGGTAGTCAGAGTGGCCTGAGGATTTGGTGTAGATGTGTGGAAGTAGGACATCCACTACTGAGTGATTCATGGGTGTCTCAGACGAGGTAGGCTAATGCGCATCCCCCCCCAAAAAGGAACATTCAAGGCTGTAGCGAATCCAAAATGCGTTCACTCCGGGGAAGTCCAGATGGACGCAGTGGTGGGAGTTGTTCTCTGTCAGGATTTTTCTGGTCTCCACTCTGTGATGCTGGCTGCCTGACATAGTGTGTGTGTGTGTGTGTGTGCGCGCGTGCTGCACGGCGTCTTCGTGTTCGCGCTTGAAGCCGCGCCGTGAGCCTGCTAACGACGGGAAAACAGGAGCTGTAAGCCGCACAGCTGTATGACATCAATCACATGCGGCCAGTGAGTACAAGCTAAACTGGCCAGTGACTGACTGTACAGCCAGATCCCGCCCATTGCTACAGTTAGGAAGCATTTTGGCGGCGTACAGTTCTGTGTGCCCCGTCCACTGTGCGATCTGCACATGCCTCAGATTAATGGCTTCAGGTTATTCCCAAGCACTCCGCATGTCACAGGATGTCATCATTTGTGGGCACAGCTCCTACAAATATCATTTATCCTCCTTCAGTCTGACAGGGGGACTTAAGCAGGATTTGCCTTTGAGCAGCCTTTTTATTTTTGATAATGATTCTTCTGCGGAGCGGCTTACATTTTCATACAGGGCCTTGACCTTTGCTTTTTATCAGTATATAGCTGTTTCTCAATACCAGGAGCACAAAAATCATACTTGTGGTCTTGGCAAGAACTTGGGACGCAGTGATTCATAGGACTGTTCTCATTTGGGGAGGATGCAATCGATGTAGCCTTGATATTTGGGGCGGGGCAGGAATGCCATCTGGGGATTTTTGCTGTCCTCTGTACCTCTGTTCTTGAGCATTGGAACTAGTCTTCTGCACACAAGAACACAAGTACAGTCAAGTATGCATATTGAGATTCACCCCATGACTATGGATAATTACATGCTCCCGCTTGAATTATTTAATTTAGGAAGTGTTCTCAACCTTTTTGTCTAGGGACTCCATACATAACATTGTCTAAGTCTAAACCCACCTTTCAAAACAATAAAATTCACAGACACTCACACCATACAGTTCGAGAACCACTGGTTTAAGGTTTTTAAAAAAGGCGCCACTTAAAATTATTAGGTGTTTGGGACACTGGTGTGACATTACTTGATTACATAGCTCAAAGGGCCACGCAGTCTGTCATTAGCAATTACCATCAATAAAAACGTAACAACAACAACAATAAAGAGAGGAATAAACGGAAATTCAATATGGCTTAATGGTAGGCTGCACCGTACACAGCAGTGCCGAGAGAATGAGACTGGCTCGATATTTCCATTGTTGAATTCCCTGTGAAATCGCAGTGTTCCTGTCTCGCCCCATCTCTATTGTCCATATGAGCCCGATGTGGAAATGGTTCAATGACTTCCAATTTGGGCCGTTCACATTCCGCAGCTAACATTCGAACAGCTCATTCTCTGGTGCCTGCTCAGGTAATTAATTGAAGCTGAATTAACAGCCACTGTAGGTATTTTATTTTTTTGTCCCGTGATCCTCCTGTGAAGTGTTCAGGGCAGATGCTTCGGCCGAGCAGCAGAGTAGCTTGTTGTGGCGTGTTATGGTAGGGCTGGGATAAATGAGGTTGGGCATTGTAATGGTAATAGAGTATAGTAATGCTGTGTTTGTGGTATAGTTATACAGTCTGTAATATGGTATTTTGAAATACCTGAATTTTATCACCACGATGTTCAAAATATCGGAACAGCATTTCTTTTGAAAATAATACATAGCATGGTGTAATGTCTGGAAGGTATGATAGTTTGAAAAAATCGAGGCCATCTAAGCCTACTGTGAACCTCCTTCAGCACCTGAAGCATTGGCGTCTGGTAGAAGATAGAAAATGCAGGTGTTTACAGTGTCAAACAGCAACAATGTCAAACCAGAACGAGCAGTGACGCTGTCACAGAAAAAGCCCGCTAGCAAACAGCACTATCCGAGTTGTGTGGCGTTACGCTCTATGAAAAAAGGTATTTATTAAAATTAGATTTCAGTGTGCAGTCCATTCAATTTCTAACAATTTGTCATGCTGTGAGGTGAGTCTTCTTAAGGGGAATCCTAAGGGATTCTGAAGCAATAATGGGGCCTAGAAAAAAAGAATTAGTCTAGTGATATTTATCAATATCGAATAACATCAAAAAAAATTATCGCGATAGAATGTTTTGCTGTATTGGCCAGCCCGACATTTCGCACAGTTTACAGTCACAGATTTCATTGAGAAAGCAGTGTACAAAGGAAACACACATGTACTGTCCAAACACTGCACAGGAAACACATGTGCACGGTCCGAATACTGCGAAGGAAACACGTGCACTGTCCGAACACTGGACTCACATTCGGGACTGTGGAAATGACAGCTACCCACTCTACTAATAATAATTTGACTACTTGTGTTGCCAAGTCAGATGAAACCACGCATCAGTTTTACCTGTGTAAATGTGATTGATTAATGGGCGCTTGAGTCGGATGCAGTGGCGCAGATGAAGATGGATGGAGTGATGAGGTGGGCTGCATTTCTGTCAGAAGCGCAGCTCCTGTTAGGTGTTATAGCCTTCAGTTAGTGATGTTATGTCCTGCTGTTCCAGTGTACAGTGCACAGTGACAAGGCTCCCACATTTCTTAGCTTGTACACGCTGCTTCAGATGGCTAACCTGAACACAACCTGCCACATCCTACACGGACGCTCTTAGACCCCGCAGTGTGCCCATTCGAAATTAGCCTCCATCAGTCACGTGATTATGAATAGACTTCTGCTGCTTATAGCAGCACATCTGTGCCCAACCACAACATTACCTCATTTCTTGCAGCTGGTGGTGCTATGTTCATCCTTCAGGGAATTAGCCAGGATCAGCGTGTCGATGGATAGAAATCCTGCCTTAACTCTGCTTAAATGTTCAGATAGAGGTTGGGTGTCTACACATTCCACAGCAGCATTCCAAAGTTATTCTCCATAACAGAGGGGTCTCACCTGACCCCTGCTTTAGACTTGACAAGCTGAATGTAACTCCCCCTTCAGAAAAAACCCCAAGACCGTGTCAGCCTGGCTAGTGGCCCATCCCATTGATCAGACGCCCCATAGATGACAATGAGTTTTCAGGAACGTAGTGTTTGATGCTGTAGACTTTCCTAACCCTGCAGCTGCT
This sequence comes from Mormyrops boulengeri, assembly GCA_026781065.1. Classification (NCBI taxonomy): domain Eukaryota; kingdom Metazoa; phylum Chordata; class Actinopteri; order Osteoglossiformes; family Mormyridae; genus Mormyrops; species Mormyrops boulengeri. Next base: position 40,656,721 of record JAODLD010000001.1, read on the forward strand.
GATGCCTGCCCAAAAAGGGAGCCTGCTCAGCTAGCCCTGGGAAAAGCCCCCCCGCCTGGACTAGCAAAGCATCCAGCTGCGGGAGAATAGCCAGCCGCTGTGAACAGAGGTGTCAGTGAAGCACACAGATGTGAAAGTGAGGCCAGAAGTTTGGCTTAATGGGCCCGCAGTTACGTGCAGCATTTCAGCCTGGCGTCTGCAGCTCGTCTGGCCTGCATAACTGTCACGGAAAACGCCAACCCACCCGCAGCGCATTCCTGGAGCTGTAAGACTGCGCGTGGACTCCTTGCTGGGCCATACTGAGTCACACGGGGATGCAGACCAAAGTATCTCTGAAGGACTTGCCTTCGCCAAAACACTTGGTGTCTTCTTTGGGTTCAGCTCGACATCCTGTTCCTGGGTTATTTCAGCATGATTTCATTAATGTATGATTTTAGAAAACTTAAGTTACTTTTTTATATGTTAGACATCATTTTCTTGTTTTGGCTGCTAAACTCATTTGCGAATCATTCATTGTTTTGTCGATGTCACTGGATTTTTGTGACAGGGTTGGGGCTGGTGTTTGTGACCCAGACATTACCAGAGGGCTGCCTTTTACAGTGTGTCCCCCGCTCCGGCCCACATTGTCAGCTGCTGGCTCCCGATTGCTGACTGATGGCCTTCGGTTTGTAAGGTAAGAAGGGTTGGGAGGAAGCCACTCACCTGTAAATGCTCCCAGGCAGCTTAGCCAGATGACAAAGGCCGTCTGTTCCCGACCCAGCCGCTGGTCGTGTGTGTCTGTCAGCCTGAAGCGGGCCGATGCCATACACCAGCGACACAGCAGAGCCGGCGAACACTGCAGTCCGCATGTCCAGCACAGCAAATACCTCTCACCTTATATATTTCTTGGGGCTGTTTTGCTGCTCGAAGGGGCAAAGCTGTTTCTCACACGAACAATCTGTTTCATTTTTTTACACAAGGCTTAGTCTGAATGAAATGATTTAGAGGAGCATAATTTTGCATAATTGAATTTGCCATTGCTTCTCAGTAACATTGTTTAGGTAGATTTTGCTCTGGGCTGAACAAAAGACTTAATAATTGCAGCAGAACTGAAGAGGATTGTTTCCTCTGGAGAAAAAAGCAGGAAGAACTTTGTTTTTAAAGCACAATCTAATTATTTTTCCCAGGGCGATTGTGAATCCCTGTGCACAATAGGATGTAATGTGTTCTGTTAGACTTGATTTGTGGGCGTCCTGTTTCATTTCCATGTTTGGAAAGTCAAGAATTTTTTTTTTCTCCTGCAATGAGCTGGCATCCCATCCAGGGTATACCTTAGTCTGTGTTGCCTGGAACAGGCCCCAGCCCCCGTAACCAGGATGAGCAGTTAGAAGATGGATGGATGGATGGATGGATGGATGGATGGATGAGAAATACTTTTTATAAACGTTTTGGAAAAATGAAAATGGAATTGTCCATGTCTTCTGTCAACTATGAGACCAAAACTCACTTTTGGTAAAGTGCTTTAACAGTTGTAACTGATTTTTAAAAATGTTATAAAATTGTTAAATGTGTTCACTGCTACGCTACCTGACTAGTTTCTAAATAAGCCAGATGCAGTTCTTCTGTCTGGACAAAGGGGTCGACTGTGATCAGGGCTTGTTGGCGCCCCCTGCAGATGGGAGAGGGCCTGCGTTGAATGGGTAGCGTGCTGCGGGTGCTGTTCCCACTGGACCTTCCCTTGGGTGTGCTCTCCATTGTGGGCCCTGGGAGGCAGACTGCAGAAGCACCCCCCCCCCCCCCCCCAGTCTTTTGGGTGTCCTGTTTAAGAGTGCCAGATTGACATTTTTAGATCATTTTTCTGCTTGATTTGAGTGGAGGACAGGGCTGGACCCACCCCAAAGTGTGGGGCCGATTTTAGTTCCAGTCCAGTCCTGGCAGAGGCATCTCTTTTGTTTTGCTGTTATCGTTGAAATTGCATTGTAGCGGTCGAGCCGCACAGGATAGGTTTGAGAGGAGTCAGTGATGCTGTTTTCTGTGGCTGAGAAGGCGGTTCCAGCGAATTTTGTTTCTTGGAAAGCCTGACGTTTGTTTTGGCCAAATAGCGGCTGTCGTGGGACCCTGCTGGGTCACTGTTATTGTCCAGGACTCACTGAGGGACAAGCCCTGCCTTCTGGTGACATCTACGGGATGTTCAGCTGGCTGATTTTGAGCAAGCAGTCGGCCAGTGCGCTGCCTGCAGAGGTGTCGATGTGACACCTTCCTGTTACATGAGGATGGAACCCAAGAGGATTTTGGGAAAAATAAAGCATAAGCCTCTCTAGTTGTGTTGTGCTGGCGGGCTTGACCACCTGAAGCGTGTGACAGAGAGCAGCCTCATATTCACAAGTGTGAATAATATTTCAGGGCCTAAGATTTATATTTAACTCCCAATGTAACAGACCTGAAACTGACTTGGGAAGCTGCTGGATCTGATCTGTGTAGGCGCCGAAGACCAGACATGACATTAACGGCATGTGCGATATTGTTTGTAGCTTGTGTTATTTAATTAAAAGATAGTATAATCAAATCTTTATTCTTTAAATGGGGGGGATTTGGTCTCAAGGGAACAATTTACACTATACGCTGATTATATCTTCCTTCAGAACAAAAACTGTGACTGATTTGTGTTTTTTTACCTGATTTTACCGAATCAGCCATATGATCTGTTATGTCACTGGGTCCTGACTGTTGTCATGTGTTGTGTTTTCAACCGCCCTTGCAGGTAGACTACCAACCGCCCTTGCAGGTAGACTACCATCGTACTGCCTCTGCTTCACTGCATTGCCAGGTTATGGCATCAGGAATATCATATCGTCACTCGCAAATTTGAGTAGAAAAACAAATCAGATGTATTTAGATGAAATGTCCCTTGTGGGGGTGTTTGTAGTGGTGAGTCATTCTTTGATGTGGTTCCACATGCAGGTAAATAGCTCCCCCAGGAAAAGGCGCACTCCGCTTCAGCACCCGGGACCCCCCGCAGGCTGCCTCAAGGCTGCCCCCTCCCAATATCCTGCCTGCAAAGTCTTGATCTAAGTCCTGATTCATGCAGAGTGCATCTCACTCAAGTACCCACTGATGTCACTGTTGCTTGGAGAAGTTGCTGTAGTAGGTTTTCAGCAGAAATGGAGGGCCCACGGGGTGGGATTATCACCTACTGCCAATGACCAACGTCCCATTACATTCGGCGACTGGCTGACTGCACATCGTGTTCTGGAACCTGTCAGGCCTGGTGCCACATTTGTCTCGCCATTGATCTGAGGCCACTGGCCCAAACCAGATGGAGTCTCAGTGGAATCTGATGTAGCTTCTCAAGCAGCATGTGGTGAAAGGGCACCACAGACTCACTTGCCTATTTAGAACTGGACTGTAATCAGAACCAAACAACTGAAGAAGCATCACTGGACCAGGCCTGGGTTGATCTGAACAGAACCTTAGAAGAGTGTGTTTGTAGCTGCCGGCTGGCTCAGCTCAAACTCTTAGTGCCCTAATAGCAGCATAAACGCAGATCGTTTCTTGTGATTCTTTATTTTTGGATCTCTCACGTAACAGTGCGTTTGAGTGCCTTTGAAGTATCAGCCGGAATCACCCAGGAAGATCATATACGAAATGACCCCCCTACACCCCAATTTGGCTGCCATGAGTTCCCATCTTTTTTTGATATGGACTATTTAATCTGCCCTTGACTGTCTTTTCTCAGCTCGGTGCACCCTGGGCACATGGTAGAGCAGCTGCTAATGAACTGATCCGTCCTGCTGGAAGGACGCTTTCAAAACACCCAGCCTCGGAGGACTTCATAATTACAGCCTGACGGGGTAGACGCCTCTGGTGCAGTGCTGACGCTGTGGCCGCACTGCGTAGCTCTGACACGCACTGAACGCTCACTGTGTCTTCACCGGCCATGCAACTGGGGTGGCAGACAAAGACCCAGAGTAGCTTGGGAACAAGATAATCTCTAGAAAGCATAACATCGATGTGACTCTCACTCTTCAAATCTCCACCAGTTTTCTGTAATTCTTTTTGTAATGAAAGGAGAGGTGATTATGATCTGAGTGCCTGAAGGGGCACTGGAATTAGATATTTTTTTATCAATATATAGTAAAATCTGGAATAATCCTTTCCCGGTTCACACTGAGAAGGTGAGGTCTTCCTCTCTCCTTCTTCGTAGAGTGTTTTGTTTTTTTGTCAGGTTTTATATTGAGTCTCCCTCGGCGGTGCTCTGGGGGCCCCATTGCTGACAGAAGCTGCCCATTATGGGGGGGCTTCAACCATTTCCAGCCTGATAATAAAATGCTCATGGTAAACAGCAATCGGCAGCAGGAAGGAGGCTCAGATTTCCCAGAAGGCAAAGTGGTACGAGGTGGCCCAGTTAAGACTCATGTTCATTTGGGGACTATGTTCAGGTCTGTATGCTTATATGGGGTGTTCGTATGTATCTGAAAGCGCCACTGAATATTTATTGCCATAGTTATGACACTTAGTCGGTGCTTCAGAATATGATGTCACTTTACTACCGAATTCAAGGAGCAACCTCTTTGATCATGTCTCCGTGGTAATGCTCAAAGAACTTTCTGGTCAACATAACTTTTATAGGGGTACACAGACAGTTCGCACCCCCTGCTCAGAACCAGATAAAAACGGTTTGGGTAGGGCATGCATCTTGCAAGCATATATATACTTTATACAGTTTGCATCTTACAAGTACAAGGCATATGCATTTTGTACAGCCTTCATCTCATGGGTCTGGCCATCTGCAAGCAGCCACCGCTCGACTGTAGCCTTTTGTCATTCTCCTGTCCTGTCTATCAAGCGCGTTCTAAACTTACATTTCTGTTCTGTAGCCTGCGTTTCTGCTTAATCTAATGAGCACAAAGTTCAAGCACATGTTTATAATACTGAAGTTAACTCAGTTCTCTTTAGCTTTTTCTTGGGTGTTAGCTGTCTAACACACACAGGTGCCATTGCATTAATATAAAAATATATTCCAAAGCTGTATACAAAAATATTTCTCTAGTCAATTTTTCTCTCACATTATACATAATCAAATTGCAAGATCCAGTGAGTGTGTTAAACGTGCCTGATTTCTTACAATTTTGTGTAGGGATATAATAAATGATTAGCAGAGCTGTGAAGTACAGCTTGAAGTGGTCTTTTTTTGAGCACTTAACCTTGCTCAGCTGTATCACACTTTTAATCAAATCTCACTTCAGAAAGATTTATGAAACACGCCCTGATATACACTGCCTGTAAAACCAGCCCTTTCTGCTCCTTGTTCGTCTGCAGTCAGGCTTAATTGATGTCTTGAAAGGTGTGCTGCCCCCTTGTGGTAAAAGTGTTAATAACCAGTAATTCCTGAAGAGGATGATCTTGTCAGTGCTGAGGCTTTTCTCACAGGAACAAAGGACAGAGCAGTGTAGCATGCTAACATGCCAACAGTGCCAAATCAATATATCATATAGGCAACAGGCCAACTTCAGTTAGAAAAAGACAGAGTGAATGTGGCTGCCTGCCTCAGTGTGACCCAGTCACAGCACTTTAAACATGGACTTTGAGTCACCAGAGGGTTAGAGATTTTTGTGGTGGACCCCAGTTCCACCAGCAAAGCTCTGCCCCCAATTTGGGCCCTGCCCATTCATTCCGGCCCTGCCCATTCATTCCGGCTCCACCCAGTCATTCTGACGCCACTGGAGAGCAGAGGTGTGTCACCATTAGGATGCTCACGTTTAAACAATCAATGTGGTTTGTCATCTACTGAGAATCACGGGTTAGCTCAGTCAAAGGTTCGAAACTAGCTGGTGACTATTAATTTAACCCTGCTTGGCTCTGCATTGCTTCTGCTGCTATGGGAGGTCTGTCACTGATCCTTTGAAATGATAATTTTACTGTTCATTTTAGTGATCAGCCGGTTATGAAAATAAAATATATGCATGCATATTTATATAATTTTTACTTAAACAAACATTGTGATGTGCGTGATTTAGATCAATATAATCATAGTAGTGGTAGTGCTGTATTGCCACGCCACTGGCTTGCTCCGTCATGGTAATACTTTCAGTGGTGTCCACCCCCAGAACTTGTGGATTGCCCATAAACCCCTGACCTTCTCAGCACTGGAAGGGGAAGCTAAATGAAGCAGGGGAACTATCCACTTACACCACATCCCTGCCAACCCTAATCACTGACCTGTCATTGAGTGAGGTGTCATCACTGTCAAACAGCCGCCAGGTGTGATGTCACAGCATGGTGGAGCTCCTGTTAGAGATGCTGCGTGGTCCTGTGCCACGTTCCACGTCTTAGCTTTCCCTTCCTGTCTCATCTTCCTGTTTTAATTTCCTATTTATTTTTAAGTCACTCATGGTGTTTGGGTCACTTTGAAATGTCTGGCTCCTCTCTGATTATGCCTCTTCATGAGACCTCTTCCATGCTTCTGTCTCACTGTACCTTGTGGGACCTCCATTCAGCTTCTCTCAAATAGGTCCTCCTTGTGAGACCTCCTACTTGTTTCTCGCTATTTGTCCCTCCTTCCGAGACCTCCGACTTGCTCCTCTCTGATCGTCCCTCCTTGGGAACTCTCTCCTTCCTACCCGCTGATTGTCCCTCCTTCTAAGACCTCCTACTTGCTCCTCTCTGATCGTCCCTCCTTGGGAACTCTCTCCTTCCTCCCCGCTGGTTGTCCCTCCTTCCGAGACCTCCTACTTGCTCCTCTCTGATCGTCCCTCCTTGGGAACTCTCTCCTTGCTCCTCCCTCATCGTCCCTTCTTGCAAGACCTCCTGCTTGCTCCTCTCTAGGGTGACCACCTAATCCATGTCAGGGAGACTCTATGAGCTAGCACACGCCCGTCTGTGGCACACGCCCATTTCAGACAGTATAGGTTTTCTGTACCACTGGCAACATCAACAAAATTTGGTATTATTCCTTGTTTTGAATTATTATTATATGAATAATTATATACATATATTTTTTTCTTCTTCTTCTTATTATTATTATAATTCTTTATTATTTATTTACTTACTTATTTTCCTCTCCTAATTTTGACGTTTCTCGTTGATATAAGTGTGTTCTCTCTTTTCTTCTCGGTTGTTTGGCTGTGCTCTCCGGGGCTGGATGTGCCGGTGACCTTTGTGGGTCTTTTGTTTCTTTTCTTTTGAGGTGCTGTCTCAGGGGGTGTTGGGGTGGGGGTGTGGTTGGAGTCTGTTCTGTTCTGTTCCGTCTTGTTTTTTTTTTTGTTAAAAAAAATCTCTAATAAAAATTTGGTCACAAAAAAAACAAAATTTGGTATGAGAGAGCACAGCTGATCACCGCAATTTAAAAAAAGGAGGATTTTGTGTCGTTAATTAACCTTTGGAGTAAGAGAAGTGTGGGAATTGTGGTTTGCAGGGCGTTAGGTCTCACTTTTTAATGTTCATGGGAGGGGCTTCTTCAGGTAGCGTGTTGCTAAAAGACTGACCCTGCTGACCTTGCTGGTATCCTGCATCACGTATAAACGTAGCCCGCCCACGTGTCTTCCAGGGAGCTAGAATAACAGTCATTTAAGCTAAGATAATGCCCCCCCAGCACACCCCAGCCCCCGGTCCTAGACAAATTAACCGGCTCGCGGCAATGTGAAAAGACAATATCCTGCCGGGAGACTGGCTTTTATTGCGGTTTGGGTTTATTGGGTTACCGTCTTCAGAAGGGAAGCAGGCGCACATTTGTCTGCATGAAAGTGGCCCCCGGCCCCATCTGTGTATACGGCTCTGCACACAGGTACCCTGCGGATCCACACTCATCCCACTGTCACTGCATTAGCGGCCCTTGGCCCCATCTGTGTACACGGATCTGCACATAGGTGCCCTGCGGATCCACACCCGTCCCACTGTCACTGCATTAGCTCTTAATCAATACAAATGGCTCCCTCCACTGCGTACAACTCTGGGTGTGTCCCCAGTAATAAATTACAGCACCCCTGCTTCCCCTATAGCCAGTATTTTTCATTCCCAGAGAAGTGGTGAGGAACTCATGTGATTAATAGATTTATATAATATTTTTTATTTTTGTATGTATGTGTTCCCTGTAACACGTCATGAATGTGGGCCTGCCACTTCTGACGGGCGTGCTGCGAGCAGTGAGGACAGTGAGGAGGGTACCAGTACAAGAAGGCAGCAGCTGTGAGCCTGAGTGCATGCATGCATGCATGTGTGCGTGTGTGTGCCTGTTTGTGTGTGTGTGTGTGTGTGCCTGTTTGTGTGTGTGTGTGTGTGCCTGTCTGTGTGTGTGCCTGTTTGTGTGTGTGCCTGTCTGTGTGTGTGTGTGTGTGTGTGCCTGTCTGTGTGTGTGCCTGTTTGTGTGTGTGTGTGTGTGTGTGTGTGCCTGTCTGTGTGTGTGCCTGTTTGTGTGTGTGTGTGTGTGTGTGTGCTGGCTTCCACGCCTGTGGGTGTGGAAAGCTCCTGTGTGCCCTCCTCCTCAGACGGTGGTGTTTGTTGTAGAAAATGATGAATGTCGGGAAGCCTGTCCCAGCCACAGGGGTCAAGCACTGCGATCTGTTCTCCATGATCTACCGGGACACAATGCACATGGTCACTGTCAGGGCTATACTGGGTCCCTGTTGAGTGTGTGTGTGTGTGTGTGTGTGTGTGTGTGTGTGGGGGGGGGGGGGGTTGGCATG
>JAODLD010000001.1:40692389-40704621 GCA_026781065.1 Mormyrops boulengeri
GTCTAATGTTTATCAGTACATCACAGGAAATAATGAACTTTATCACAATATGCTAATTTTTTGAGAATGACCTGTATAAGTGTATAAGATGGGCAGTTCAGCTGCACAACCTCCCAGCTCTAGCCCATGCATCAGTCTTAACAGTGCTAAACTTCCCGTATTGTTCAAATGTCCATCATTTACATCCATCTACATTGGTTCTGAAGAAGTTTACCGTGTTAAAGCACTTTGTGAAAGAGACTTTCGTGAGCCATGATGAGCAGCGGTAATGAACACATTCCCTGTTCCTCCAGTCATTCGGACATATGGTTTTTATTCTCCGTTATTCCAAATCAATTCCTGGATTCCCTGCTTAAAAGCTGGAATAATTCAAGCTGCAAATAGCTTTCCTGGTTCAGTGAACGACCCCAAAGTGGTTAGAGGTTTACTCTTCCAATTCCACTGCCGACTACAGACAGTGCTGTGCACTAAATCCAATATGGGCCCCAGTTCACTTCCATTAAATGTCCAGTTTGCTGTTCATTATTTCGAGGTCTTATGCACAGTCATTGATTCACCTGCTAAACTGGAACATTGCATGTGCCGAGTGAAAAATAGGTTTTCGATTTAACATGGGGTCTTGATTGCTCTGTCATCATGGTGGAACCCCCCCTCCCCAGTTCCCAGCCCCCCAGTCTGTTTAATCCGACCTGGTTCATCACTCATGGGTTTCTTAGAAGACCAGCAAGGATGAAGAAATCAGATCACATGCAGAAGGGCTCCGTTTATGTCTCATGGCTGCAAGACCTATGAAAGAAGGAGAGGTGGAATATTGACTGAGGGTTGTTATGGCAACAGGACCAGTGGCTCTGTGCTGAGAGTTGGGAGGACGAGAGAATCAAAATACAATCAGAGTGCTAGCAGAGATCGTGCGGGGAAGCAGGAGTTGACTTCATCACTGCGGTACAGGGCCGACTTATCTGTGAAAGATTGTGTCCTTGCTATAAGAGAAAGTTCAGAGGCATAAGGCTGCATTTAAAGCTGACTCAAATGGAAGGGACCCGTCAGAAATGATCAACACACAAGTAACCACCGTTAACGCCGGTCAGGGAGCAGAGGCCCTGTGCAGCATGCAGGACAACAGCTGTCCTTACATGTGTACATGATGGACCTGGTAAATTAATTCATTGATTGTGGAGGATAACTTAATAATCCATAGTAAGAATAATAATATTTTACTATAGGCCTGAGTATGTGTAGTGTGTGTGCCCTGCCAACCTGAGATCCCCCCCATGCAGTCAGTGAGGTGGTACGCTCCAAGGTGAACCTCTTAGTGAGATACACCAAGCTCACTTCCCCATAAGCTGAATGTTGCATATCTCCGGTTTGACATACTGATGGTGCAGGGAAGTCACACCCAGCACCTCTTATCGAGCTCCCCGTCTGCGTGCAGCATGCCAACAGCATGTCCTGAAGCGACGGCATCACTGCTGCTGGCTTTGGTGGGGAAGCACCACACACACGCCTACGTGTCTTTTTGCATGGTTGTTGGTTTTGCTTGTGAACTCCTCTGCATTTTTGTCCTTCCTCCACTCCCCAAGGTGCAATGTGTCTCTCTTTATCCTGCTCTTCACTTTCCCTTCTCCTTTTTCCCAAAAAGGCCGGTCTGAAGACGCATCTGCATCCACTGCCTTATCTCTCCAGACCACCAATGTCCCAGCAGAACTTCAGCACAACGTGCCGAGAGCAGCTGACGGTATTTGACTGATAAACTGTCCTCTCAGTGTATCCTGGAGCAAAGCAGACTCCGAAATCAATACTGAACACAGACAAGTGAACAGAGCTGTAGGTTTTACACTGTTGGGTCTTGATATTTAAACGGTGGAATTACAGCAGTCTGTCCGCTTTATGGAGCAAAGGTCCAGTGATCTTACCAGGCTCAGTTTATGCCACTCGTGGAATGAACTCTATTATCGGAACAATCGTATTCCAAAAGGGGTCCTATTTGGAAGGTGGTGTATGAGTTTTAAATAATGCTTCTGTTTCAGGTGCTAATAAATACATTAAGTTGTTTATTAAGCAGACATATTGAGTCGAGCCAGCAATTCCTTTTCCAGCGGCTGGACTTAACTAGGAATTGGACTTAGGCAACTTTAACTGGGAATCCATGGCTCTATCCAATGGTCCCGTGTCTTTGACCATCTACATTCATTGTGTGTGTGACTGGGCATGGGTTATTCTAAAGTTAGCTTGAATTATTGGTTGTCACCTTGCTGGCTTGAACAGATGCACCAGTCCACTTACTACCAGTAATCTCTCTCTCATCTTATAAATTTGTGTTGAACCTATCGCCCCCCTGAGGCCAGCTGTGTACCTGCAACTCCAGCAGAAAGGGGACTCGGACAGCTTCTTCCACAGCATGAAACGAAAGTATGTCAACCGCAACGTACTTTCAGCTAAGAATTTCAGCTGACTTTCAGTCTAGTCACTCAAACCAAATTCAGGGGAAACCGTGTCAGACACCCCCGTTGTTTCTCTTTATTACTTATCAGCTGCAGAATGTTACCTGCCAAGGGCAACCTTGTTCACTGCTGCCACCATGTGGGGGAGATGCAATAATGCACTGCTGTTTTAACCCAGACTTCACGCACAAGGCTGTTACTCTCCTTGGCGATTTGCTTAGCAGGAGTTAATAACCCTAACCCTCCACCCACCGTATTAGGTGAATGTGTTAAGTGAGTGGTTCACTGGAAGTGTTTAAGCGTGGTGTTGGGGTCCTCAAGCCAAATGCAGTGTTCGTTCTCAGCCAGGATCTTGGCTGCCACAGTGCGGTGCCCCAGGACGCGGTGAATTCGTTACATTTTGGTGTAACAGGTACATAACTCCTGTCTGCCGGCACAGCGGGGCTGACCTACTTCGAGACATAGCGATTAAGATCAGACTCATAAATTCACGTCCTTCACGAGCTGCAGGCGCACTGTCTGTTTCCTGTCCTCCCCCCCCCCCACAGCAAGATGTCCTGTAGCCACTCTAGTCTGATTCTCGCCCCATTCTGAAAGGTGTCTGTAAATTGGCCAGGTGTATGTGTGTGCGCATGTGTGTGCTCAGTGATGCACTGGCACCCCACTCGGTGTGCCCCCCACTTACTAGCACAGGGTGCGCAATAAGCTCCCCGTGACCCGGACTTACATAAGCGGTCACTGTATGGCTGGATGATTCATTATGCACTGCACTGTCATTCTCTGCCTAAGCAGATGATTTTCCCCTCCGAACAGATGGATGTGTACCGAGGACAGACAGGTCACTCACTCAGGGGGACAGGATGCCTTTGCTTTATGAAGCAGGCAGGAGTGTGTCTGTAGAACTAATGACCCTGCAACTGCATCAGCAGCAGGGGGTGGAGGGGCCGCTTTTCCACCCTAGCCCTCGACGCACAGCTGATTAATGGACGTTCTCATCCCCATCACAGCACTGTGAATTAGCTTTTATATTAACAAGTCCAAAACCAGAATTCATTTCCTGCCGGAAATGAATTTGATTAAACTCCGATTGAATTTGGAGTGTTTGTCGATGGGCAGAAAATTGTTTGCTCCCTCTAGTCCGCTGGGCTTGCTGTTTTAGGTTTTCTTTACACCTTCTCTGTGCTTTTGCAGCCTTTCTCATGCAGGAAGACCTGATGAGACTGTGAGATGCGCATTCTGTACAAGAACGAACCCCCGAGGTCCATGTAGAGGCATTATAAACCGCATGCGTATGAGTAATGGGGGGCTCACTATATGAGGTAGGAATCCTTCACAGATTGGGGTTGGGGGCAATCAGTATATATTAGACATAGTGGGGTCGGCCATGAAAGCACCAGGCAGTGAGACACAATTCACATTTTTATTTTCAACCTTGGAATTAAACTGAACAGAAATCATAGAACCTGACCACAGGGCCAGAACATCTGACGACAGAAGGTACGGCAGCAAGGCCCGGGAATCGGGTACCACCCCGGCGCAGAGGGAACACAGACTCTACAACATCAGCAACAACTACAGGACCAGCATGAACCGCTACAGGGTGTGAGAAGCAGAGCAGGCGAGGCGTCGCCCCGGCACCCTGCAGGCCGACTCGCAGCGCCCGACGAGAGCGCAGCGGACGGCAGCACACCGAAGTGCTCGCAGAAGCAGCAGTGGCAAATTCTAATGAAATCACAGTCAGCTGAGCCTGGTACAATGTACGTGCCATTTCAAAATCATTTAGCTGCAATTTTAGCTATGTCCAGCAGGGGACGACATGAAGGGTAAATTCCCTCAGGTATCGTCAGGATGCGATTCAGTTTAGGGCAGTCTGACATAACGGGGTCGATTTCACGGCCCTGAAAAAAGCCCCATCTGAAATGAAGAATGATGTGTGGTGAGCAGAAGAGGAGCACTCTCAGAATCGCTGTCCCCGATTGAACAGGCAATCTGAGGCGTGTGGGCATACAGCCTGTACCCACAACGGAGGTGCACTAGTAAGAGGACGAGCGGGTCTCTGAACTCCACCAGGGGCGGGACAGTAGTGCTATGTCAATCAATTATCTTACTTCCCATTGGGCGAAATCTGGCTGGTAAGTGACAGCGTGCCTGCTGCTTGCTTCATCACCGTCGTCCCCTCCCTTACCACTAAGCAGCATGAGGTAATGAGGATGGGCAGGGTAGTGGTTTGGGGGGGGTGCACAATCACAGAGGCACTTGTAAAATAACAACACAGCACTGCTGGAATAAGGCACAAGTTCACAGACACCACGGACCCACAGACATCTTTGAGTGACACGACGATCCGGTCGGATCCCAGTTAGACAGGACAGATGCACTTTCACAGTATTTATTTAACTATTTGAGTATCCAGCTATATGCCTATTTATCAAAATCTTTTTGGATGGAACAGTGACGATATACATCGATCCCTTTAGATATTTAAAAAGGAAGAATTAACTCATGCCTCTGGCTTTAATAAAAGGCAACATTTCTTTACTTATAGCCGTGAGGTATTGGTGTTAGTGTTAGCATTGTGACAGTTTGTTAAAAATACTTGTTTGTAGGATTGATACAATATCTGTGCCTTTCTTGTATTACTTCAGAAGATTAATAAGAAGTTTTGATTTTTAAAACACCAAAATAGTAATCACCAACATGAGAAATGTATACAAAAAAATTTTCTTTTTGTAGGAGTAAATTGTCCACTCAATCTTATCTCAGGTATGAACGTCAAAGATCGTGAACAGCGGTGACTAAAGTGTAGCATGAACCTCAATACCGCCATCTTGTGGCAGATTAGAACAACGTGTTGAAAACGTTTAATGGATTAAAGCTTCCAGTGAGCCGTAGTCATATTTCAGCAAATATTGAGCCTTTGCAATGGACCTTGATAGTCCAGACTATCAGACATGCACTGTGATTCTTTAGCTTCATTTCGAGTGAAAACAGTACAAGTAAATTTATTACAGAGAGATTATATTCACATGAATTGTCATGAAAGGCTGAAGTGTGTGCACTCAAAGTCATCTCGCTACCTTCTGTGATGAGGAATAGCAGGGACCATAGTCACACTAAGCACCTTTAACAGGCAAACAAGCTTTTAAAACTGTTATGCTGTGCAGACGCCTTTTTGTTATCAGATAGAAAGGCATCACCTGACACAACTCTGCAGCGCACCTGAAAAATCAGAGGTAATTGGACGGAGCACGACAACATGTCGGCATACGATTGTTCTTACGACGATGATTGCTGACTGGCCAAGCAGACCTTTTTCGTTTGCTAAATTTCACGACTTCTGAATCCCACCAAAATCTCCTTTGAACCACACTTTGGAAATAAATCATATTTATCATCTTTAATTATATGAACATTACAACTTGTTTTAATCACATTATATTTTTTCTAAGTTCCCTACATGTGGTCTAACAGAGAGCCCCATGTGTTGGAGAAATCAGATACCTTTTTGTTCCATTATCTTACACTGGTACAGCTGCTCGGCCGACAATGAACCCTCATGCTTGAGGAATACGACAAACTTCGCCTTGGGTTTAAGACCCAGGGAGGGAGGAGCTCTGGGCAGGTGGCTGTGGGTGGGGCTTAAGTCCGGGGGATTAGGCCCTTCTTGTAGGCCAGGATGCCGGCTGAAGCCGCCACCGTTAGGGCGGAGGTCAGGCCCAGGAACTTGAGCAAGCCAGGTATGGAGGGAAGGTTCCTCTCCCAGAACGTGGTGACGAATGGCAATGCGGGAACATCCTGGAGGAAGTGCATGATTGGTCAGAGGGGGCATTAACCACCAATCAGTGTCTTAGAAGCGGACCCTTTTGGTAACATACAACTTATTTCATTTTTACATGTTGCCCTTCAAATACATGACGTCCTCAAATCAGGGAAGTGCTTGTTAAACAGGGAGCCAGGAGGAGAAAAGCAGATTTATTTGTTAATCTTCAGCTCTGTGAGACATACATTAACATGCACACACTTACCACAGACTCAGGCTCCTGTTTCCAGATTTCAGTTATGGAGATTAATCCCATTGCATGAAGGATCTGAGAAAAGACCGGAACGAGAACAAAAACATTCCAAATGATTCTGTTTTGTGACGTGGTGACCCCCACTGAAGGGCGTAGGAGAGAGTTTGATATTGAGGGGGCCCCATCTTAATTTAAATGCAAAGGTCTATTTATTGGAGGGGAGGGAATGCAGTCTAATTAAATATTGTGAGGTACATGCCCACCCAGGTCATTTGCGCCTGCCCCCACAGTGTTAAATCCAGTGTGATGGCCAGCTGTTGTCGTCATAAGTCCAGTATCTTTTTGTGATTTGTCAGACTGCTTACAGAGGCGCAAAGCACTGAGACGCTCTGGTGCTGTTGGGCCCGGCTGACACAGGGAAATATATCTGAGGGAATATATCTGCCCCCTCACCTCCCGGGCAGCCCGTTCGCCGGCCTGCACTGCCCCCTCCATGTAGCCGCTCCACTCAGTGGCCGTCTCTGTCCCGGCAAAATACAGCCTGCCCACCGGCTCCCGCAGCACCCTGAGAAATGGGGGGGGGCGCGATAGCAGATGTGTCCCTCAACCATTCGATCCCTTTTAGAGAACACAGAGCATTTCCAGTTGTCTGGATCATGCTTCATGGTCCATTAACCAGAAATTATTAAACAGAAAATGATTTGGAAACAAAGTCTATAACCATAATGGATCACATCATGGTTGGCAGTTATTGGTTGTTCACCAAAGTCAAAGGTCACTCACCTGCCATATCGAGTGAGTATGCCTGGAGGGAAATAGGCTGTGTAGCAGCCTCCAGAGTACTCTTCTTCACACCAGTTCTTCTCCTCATAGTGCAAGGGCTGTGGAGAGATGGTCAGGGGGAGAGTTAGACTCCACTGTATACATTGGCTGTCTGCCTGGCCAACTGTAGGGTGTGCCTGTGGCCACCAGGGGCAGTGCGGCGTAATCTGCATGGATGACAATTTACAGAGACAGTATTACTGTATGTGTGCATATTCACAGTTCACAGTTCATGTACCGTACCTTACCTTACCTTAAAGTGTAAGTGTGCCTAAAATGACCCTACCAGTGCCATGCTCAGTCAATGCTGTTTCCACCCACTTTACCGGCCAGGACCATATCACTCACATACAAGGCCTCTTCTGAGCCCAGAACTCGGGAATAGATCTCGCAGATCTTCTTCTTCCTATGGGGACCAGGAGGTTATGCTTGTGGGATTAATGCCTTCCCCAAACAGCTTAAACCAACCAGACATGCAGAGAGTGGGGTCACCCGCTACAGGTTGCTCAGAGCAATTACCTCTCCTCCTTAGTCAGTCCAGCGAGTCTCACAGCTTTGCGAGCCAAAATGAAGCTGCGAAAAGAGAAGAGATGGGTCCAGTCAGTCAAATGCCACCCCACAAGTTTACCTCAGAGGACTCCTTGGGTGTCTTGACTGTTGTCTCAGTGTATGCTCTCACTCGCAACTTTGCTCGATAGTTGATGGGTGCCCATGAGGTGACACTCCTCTGGTCATAGGTGACTTCAGTGCAACCACTGGCACAGACAGGCCTGGTTATGAAGATTGTGTTGGTCCCCATGGGTTGGGCGACCATGGTGAAAGTGACTCCATGTTCCTTGACTTTAGAAAAGGTCAGGGGAGGCAGCTCGCTGGATCCTGGTTCCAGCGGCCTGAGCCACATCACTGGATTTGGTGCACCAGTACTGATGGTGCAGAAAGGAGAGTGATCACATCCTCGTGGGCAGATGCTGGAGGCTCCAGCAGAATTGCAGGGTCTACAGAAGTGCCCAGTTTGTGAATTCTGACCACAGACTTGTTGTTGCTACTCTAAAGATTCAGCTTAGGTCCAGTAAGTTACCACCTACTAGGAGAATGAGGCTGGACTTGGCCAGATCAGGCTGCTTCTGAAGAGTTTGCACATTGTTTTGCGAGAAGCTTGCAGACTTGGGTGTGACTGCCAACTGTAGGGAACTGATGTGGGAAGGTGGGTCTGGACCGTGTGTCTGCCTGGGGGGTTGCCAGGTGAGATCCTGAGGTGTTTTGTCATGTGGTGGGTGTGGCAACACGCTACAGCAGCACATGCTCCCCAACCTGACTTGATCTGACTCCATTAACACATTTTCATATAGTGTCCACGGCAACATGGTGGACCCAGTGGTGTCAGCATAGGAAATTTACATGGTTACTTCACAACAGTACAATATGTACAGAGCTTATTTATTGAAAATAATTCTCAGTGAATTCCCTCAGATATACTTCCCTGTGTCCTCCGTTTGTATAACAGTTATTTAATGTATGGTAGTGATGGCCAAAACAACTCTGCATGAACCATTTGCTGTATTTTATGACCCCACTAGATGGTGCTCTCTTGTCAAAAAAAGGTAAAGTAAACCAATGGCACCATCTAGTGGGGTCAGAAAATACAGCAAATGGTTCATGCAGCATTGTTTTGGCCATCAGTATTGTACAGTATAGTTATTTGATACTATTAACGTCACCACAGAGGCAGCTACTTGTACAAATATCATTGTACTTCTATAATCCACCTTGCACAATGACAAATGAAAATCCCTGATCCTGGGCCGTCAGCCGTCCTGTGGGACTTACCCCATGATGGCAGGAACGGAGCCGTCGGGCTTGCAGTCGTCCAGTGTCAGGCCGATGGGGGCCTCCTCGTCCTCGATCACCATGCTGCCGCACAAACCTGCAAGACGGGCCCCCGTGGAACACGGTGTGAGACACGGCTTGGAGAGGGACGCCATCTCTCTCACTACACCTGCACAGCACCCCCCCACCGTTTCTCTCACCATGCCTGCACAGTGCCCTCCCCGCCTTAAAGTATTAATGCAATAATTATGGATAACATTCTGACGGACAGACAGCAAGAGATAAATGGCTCAGTCATACGGAAGGTACCAAGTACTCGGATTAAATTATAGATTGGGAACTGACTTAAAGAAATGACCTTCGAAATAAGTGTTCATTCCAAGCCTGTGTTTTCAATCTGGCTGTAGAATAAGTATTGATCGGCAAAGACTGGAAGAATGATTCACCTGTTCTGTGTGCTGACACGGACTGTCAATAACAAAAGGAGAAATGTTGCCGTTCGTACAATCTGGAGCAAACTGAAAATGCATTACCAGCTTGTCAATAACGCCATTTCAAGACGGTTATTGTCATTTCGAGGTAGGCTTGTTTCCTGACACCCAAAACAATGCTTGTAAATTCACAGTGGGTAGGATTATCCTGCTCTGGCAATCAGAAGTTTAATCCAATGGTTTAAAGGCAGTTGTGACTGACAGCATGTGGCGATTTCCCCCCCCCCCCCAAACCAATGTGGATTCAGGAATGCTTTTTTTCCATCACTAAATTTTTCCTGTTTTTTTTTTCTCAAACAGATTACCTCAGATATTACATATAGACAATGGTCTGTAGCGGTGTTTCCTGTCAATTCTGTGACCTCCTGCCCATGTCAGCAGGGGGTCTCCCTGTCGCCATGGCGCTGGGAGCTCGGCCCACACACCCTTCTTCCTCCAGAAGCTCTCCCTGTAGTAGACCATGCACTTGATGACGGAGCCAGTGGGCACACGGTGGATCAGCTGGTTCCTCAGTGGGGGTAGCGGAGGGTTGAAGTGCATCTTCAGGTTCATCGCCGGCGCTGTGGCAATGATGGCGTATTTGGCCTGAAAAACGACGGGGGGGGGGGGACTCAGATCAGGGTGCAAAACACAAGCTCCTCAGCAGAGGAGACATGCAAGTACACAGGTGCTTCTAGGATAGAAAGCCCAACCAGTCAAACCGAGCTAATTGGTAAATACAGTTACAGTAATGATATGATTAACATAAGCCACTTTTTCAAATATAACTTAATATAATTAAATTTTATTGAACTTATTTTCAAATTGCATTTCTGTCTGACCAGTAGGGGGTGGAATTGCACCCCTGGTAAATTGCCTGTGGACGCAAATGTGGCTATCTGAGTTCTGTCTGGCAGGATGAAGCTTATTTATGTCCTTCCCACAAATGTGCCGACAGTCTGATTTAACATCCCTGTAATGAGCAGTTCACGTTACCTGATTTCCCACACGCCTGACCTGCCACAGCCTGAACACGCTCAAGGATACCAGAACACGGCCCCCCCAGGCTTGGTGAACCTGGCCTTACCTCGTACATCTCCTTGCTGAGAGTCTGCACCACCACGCCGTCGCCGCTCTGCTCGATGCTGCACACGGCCCTGCCCAGCTTGACCCGCTCACCCAGCCTGTCTGCCATGCGCTCGCTGATCTGGCTGGAGCCACCCACAAACTTTCTCTCCTGGTGGGGGTCGATGGAGAGCGCGGGGCTTAGAGGAAAAGGGGGCTCGGAAACTTGGGGTTGCTGGTTCGTGTCCCGGGAGGGACCGATATGCTACAACCCTGAAGAAGTGGGTAAACTTAAAACTAAAGACCATATATGCTAAGAGTGTAAAAGTGACTGTGAGAATGCTGCATAGATATCTGGCTGCCTCTTGGTGACCCAGCATGGACCAGCTTCATCCATCCAACCCCCGGCATCCCTGAATCATGCCCCAATCTTGTTGCTGATATGATTCTACCATAAGTAGTCATCCAATGACTGCAGCTGTCACGCTATGTTATTTAATCCTTTACTGAGGACTGCATCTCCGTGAAGGAACTGATGCCAATTCAGGTAAATACCTGGTATCTCTCCAATTTCCTTTGGTGTATCTACTCCATCAAACCACTGAGACCTTGGCTAGCGCTACCTGCCGCAAGCTCAAGTCATTCCACGTTTGAGAGAGTCTACATCATGCCACATCCATCAGTTCCACACTGCTCCATCCATGGGACCCTGACCAGCTTCCTCGGACCCAAAATGAGCATCTCATACAAAAAAAAACAACAACCCTTCTGAAGCGAGCAAAAAGTATGAACTCTGTAACACCACAGTAATACTCCACTTATCTTTTTAAAGCTACAGTCTTTCAGATTCTGAAACACCAACTCTGCTATTAGCCTGAAGAGCAAAAACATCTCCCAAAAATAACATCATAAGAAGCTCAACAATTGGTCCTTACAAGCCCTAAGCCCAAAATGATGATTTGCCTATAGCGTAAAGCCTGTTTTTGGTATGAATCTGTGCAAGGGCCTGAACATCCAGCAGCAGCGATGCTGAACACTGTGACCTCAAGGCTGTCTCTCACCTGCATGTGTGTCCCATACAGAGCAGGATGGGATAGGTGAAAAGAAAATTTCTCCATGGCATGAATAAAGTATCTCTGTTCTTTTTAATAAAGAGATTTCTGGCAAACTACTTCTGTTGTCCACCAGGGGGAGCTCTAACAGTCTGCTTCACCACTGCCCTGCAGCAAGCCGCAAAGGAAGTTGGCATACTGGTGGAAATTGAAACTGGAATTCCTTTTGAAAACATGGTGGGCATGAAACTTGTCACTCTATTCGCCACCCCTGTGTTTACTGCCTGGGTCACAGTGACACAGATGCAGGAGTCATACGGTGAGACACACAGACATCAACAGATGTTTTGGACACACACGTTCAGTGAAGCTACTTAGCAGAACAGAGTGTCCTCATTGGCATCTGGGTCCATCCCCCAGGAAACGGCTCCAAACCTCATATCTGTCACGCCCAGCCCCAATCGGCCTCATGTGGACCACACCCCCTCGTCAACCCCATGTGGAATCCTCCCGTTTGCCAGCTGTTGTTCGTTTCCTGCTCG
>JAODLD010000001.1:40704721-40715852 GCA_026781065.1 Mormyrops boulengeri
TCCGTGTCTGCTTAATTCACCCTGAAATAAACCCCGTTCTCCCCGTAACCTGGGTTCGCTCGCCTCCTTCCCCGCTCACCGCACCACCGAACGTGACAATATCAAGTGCCATTTAGTGTTTTTCTTGGGGGGGGGGGCATTGTAAACAAATGAGACATAGCCTCACTACCTCCAAATCACCCCTCACAAAATCTATCCAAAGCAGAGGGAGCAGAAACAGCTTGGCTGCAGCTGCACTGGCTGACCCCAGCAGGTCTCGCCCCTTTTCTGCAGCCCCACTGGCTGACCTCAGCAGGTCCCGCCCCTTTTCTGCAGCCGCACTGGCTGACCCCAGCAGGTCTCGCCCCTTTTCTGCAGCCTCACTGGCTGACCTCAGCAAGTCCCGCCCCTTTTCTGCAGCCTCACTGGCTGACCTCAGCAGGTCCCGCCCCTTTTCTGCAGCCGCACTAGCTGACCCCAGCAGTTCCCGCCCCTTTTCTGCAGCCTCACTGGCTGACCTCAACAGGTCCCGCCCCTTTTCTGCAGCCACACTGACTGACCCCAGCAGGTCCCGCCACATTTCTGCAGCTGCACTGGCTGACCCCAGCAGGTCCCGCCCCTTTTCTGGAGTCCCACTGGCTGACCCCAGCAAGTCCCGCCCCTTTTCTGCAGCCACACTGGCCCCTATTTTCTGCAAGGTCGCTGGACTTGCTATTATGCAGATGATGCCACCAATTAGTGCGTGTTCTTCAGCTGAGGTGAACTTTTGCAGAACCCACGACTGAACTTTTCAGTCTATGCACCATGGATCCCCACCCATCCCCCGGGCAGCTCCCCAGGGCATACCTGCCCTCCGTTGGAGGTGGAGAAGATCCGCATGGTACCCCCACACTGTTTGACGTACCACAGGAACCAGAGAGCTGAGACCTCGTGGGGCTCTGATGTCACATTCACGTTCACAAAGAGTTTGGCAAACTGAAGGGCGCTCCTGGGGAGAAAGGAGGAGAGGGCGCCGTCAGCTCCGGGGAGATCACTCACCAATCATCAGTGCCAGAACCTGCTGACAGCACTGATCAGGAGCACATCAAGATGGTCTGCCACAGGCTCTACCTTGTCCAGCAGAGCTTGTCAAAGAGCTCCTTCATGGTGATCTGGTCCCATTTTTCGGCATGCGGTGCTCTCCACGGCGCGTCCTTAGGAATCTGAAATGCATGCGACTGACATGAAACCGTTCCCTACTCGCTGAGCAAGATTGGCGCCTCTCGCCAGCGACGGTGGTCCCTACCTCCTTTCCCATTTCATCCATCGTCCTCCACAGGTTGTTGTAGTCCATGTAGGCTAGTGGGTTCCACATGGGGGGAAATGGTCCCTTAAATGGGTACGATTTTCCCTGAAAGAGTGCCCAAAACAGCAGTTAAGAGCACGGATTTTCAACAGACTCTTCACATGCTCAGTGATGGTCCTGAATTCTACCCCATTCCCAGACTGGCCCATTTGTTTGGCTCATTTAGATTCCTTGAACACAAATGAACAATATGACATTTTGTTATAACTGGTCTGCAAACCTATAATTCAGCTGGCTGACTGAATAGCTCCATGAAACACAGACAGAGACTATTACAGTACACCACACACCCATTTTCTGTGGTATCACTGCATACCCATTTACCGTGGTACCACTGCATAACCATTTGCCACAGTGTACACTGCATGCCTCTCTTATTCTATCCATCTATTTATCTAGATCCGAGCTGAGGGCCTAGGCCATTTGGCCTGGCCACCTGCTTCCCTCCTGTGAGTCTCGTCCAGCTCTGAGGTAACCTTTTCCAGAAATCATCTGATGAAAATACTGGAGCAAGCGACCTTTTAAACCAAGTCAAAGCTTGAAATGTCATGGTTTGTTGAATGGAACAGGCCACCCAGAGCACACACTTGGCTCTCCTTGCTCAAGGCTCCCCGTTCACCCGTCTGGTGTTTCGGCATCTCAGCGGGGAGTGTTTCTCAGCTTGCCTGCACCAACTCAGACTGCATATTTGGAGTGGCGGAGGTGAGGGGGCTGTGGGGGGCAGCTCTTACGCAAGTCACAGGGAGCACTTAGTGGGTCATGTCGACAGGTTTGCCTTCATTAAAGAGCCAAGCTACAGCTGCAGAAAGTGCTGGCTAGGGCAGACAGGAGGGACATCCACATTTGGCTAAACCCCCCCCCCCCCCCCCAAGGCTCAGTGCAGCCTCGACTGTGTTGAACTTGGAATGGATTTTTGTGGAGGGGAGGGGCCTAAAACAGCCACATTATGCAATTCAACCCAGGTCCAACCAACGCCAGCCTCGAGAAGACACAGCCCACTGGAGTTACAGGGCAGAGAAGGTGAAAAGCTCTTCTGTGTGCACGTTTCACTCGTGTATCTTTATCGAGAGGAACGATGTCAAAAGCAGATGATCATATATCGGGAGGGGGCACCAGGCCTGGGTAGCTAGCGACAATCACCGAGAATGGGGCAATTGGGACCCCACAATGTTTTGGACCCGGCTGAGCTTCACCCTGTCAGTCAATGCAGTTGTTTGACATCATCTACTGCATCACGCCCCAGATAACACACTCTACATCTATCTGGGGTCCATCTCCTGACACGCTTATCGCTGGGAGACGCCAGCGATCACTAAAGCGTAGATCTGTGGATAGCAGGACATGAAGGACCTTCAGTGATTCACGCTGGTGCTGTTGTACGCTTCTGAAGTGCAGGTGTGTTTCCAGGGGGATCCCCGGTCCGCCACGTCTCCCGACGGCTGGTGCGCAGGCAGGCCATGCCCGACAGCACCACAGACCAAAGCGGCGACAGGACCGTTTCCATGACGACTACTGCCCAGGCAAAACATGAGGACATGCTCCGCCGTGATTATAAAAAAAGCCTAAGCTGCCTTTGTGCAGCCGCTCTGGGGAATGAAAATAAAAAAACAGCACAATGCTGGGAGGGGGGTCACCCTGCAGAAAGTGGGGCTCAGAAAAGACGGGAGGGGGGGCCACCCTGCAGAAAGTCGGGCTCAGAAAAGCTGTCTTTAGCCAACAGCATCCACCCAGATCACGAACCGACTTGCACTCCCTGCGACGGTTTTAAGCGATACTTGAATCTGAGGATGGTCACGGATTTCCCGCACTTCACTTGGGTGTCCTTTGATCGTCTTGTCTGCAGCTTAACGGGTCATCGTTGCTCTGCACTGGAGGGTCAGGTCGACACTGGGCCCTCGTTGCTAAACCGTAAGTTGGGCTGTCGTTAACCACAGACTCCTCTGATAATCTGATTCATCTGCATCGACGGCTGCCTCCTACCAGGCTGCCTGTCACTTAATTAGCGGCCACTGATAATCTATGGTGATTAGAAGGCCAATTAGAATGACACCCTCCCCCACAAGATTTGGCTGTGTTCTGGTGTCTCTTATAGGCAACGACCCTCTTTGCCCTAAAGACAGAGCGATACTCTCCTCCGCTCGTTTCAGAGGAGACAAGACAAACCCAGGGCTTTATAAAGATCCGTACATTCAGGGCCTCCCGGAGGGAATGCTCCCACCCCTCACCCCCAAGGCTATAATGAGCTGGACCTCCTTATTGTGGGTCTTTTATTATGGGTGGTGCCATGGCAACAGCCAGGGGAAGCAGATGAGAGTGGCAGAGTCTTGCCGCACGCTCCCATTTCGGGAGACTCCACGGGCCGAGCTGCGCCACACCTCAGACTGTCCGCGTTCCCCCTCCAGAACTTTCCAGGCGGCTGGAGACCCACAGTCTGACCGAGCCCTTCTTCTTGCCGTATAAGCGGGCAAAATCCCTCTGTAGCAGATGAGAGCCCCCCCATAATGGGTCTGCGAAGATTCCTAAGCCCAGAGATGCACCTGCAGCTACTGCAAGCATCCATCCTTTCCTCTTCACCATGTGACACTAGACCCCGCCGCCCCCGGTGCTTGTCTCCCAGACACCCTGGAACTGCCTATCCGGTACTTCCTGCTACACTTTCGCTGTTGTCGTTCCCCTCAGACAAAAAGCATGCTGATAAATTATGAATGCTAGCGTGAGGCAGCGCTGACAGCCAGGACAATGGCAGGTGTGTTTGCGGGGCAGCCGCATGGGGGTGGGGGTGGGGGGGGGCTGGTGTGGTACGGGGGACTCAAAGTAAATGGCTCTGGAGCTGACCCAGACCATCGAGCTGCTGTATCTGTCAATGGCATCACAGATGACGTGCACATGAGTAGAATGAAATGGCTTCAGATTCATGAAAGAAGTTTCATTAGGCCTCATTTCACTGCTGGAATTTACTGTTGTTTGCATTTGATAAATAAACGTCGATTTGATTTGAGGGATTCCTGTCGCCATTTGAGCATAGCTCACGGCCCGATGACATTAGGAAAAGCCGACATTACTATAAATTTAGTTCTTACGTATGCTGGTCCTATGCTGGTCCACCTACAGCGCCGCATACAGCTACTAGCAAGAAAACCAGTATGCTGCATCGCACTCTCATGTCTATAAGATATTTATATGGTGAATCTCTGCATGCAAATGTTTGACACCCAGTTCACACTAGTGACAGTTACAGATAATTTCACTTCATGGGATGAGGTGACAAGGCGCGGTATTTCAAATGGCAAATTAAATTCTACAAGGCAAATACGTAAATAAACTGAAAATCAATAAATTGCATTCTGTTCATGCACGGAGCAAATCTTCTCACCTTGATGTAGTGGACCAGGTTCTCCTTCTCGTTGACCTTGTAGGTCTCCACACCGAACTCCTTAGCCACCCGTAGGATGCGGTTCTGCGTAGGGCCGATGTAGGCCCCCCCTAGGTCCACATACTTGGTCTCTTTGTTCTGGGTTCAGAAAAGACAAGTTCAGTGCTGCCTACATGCATCACCACAGCTGCGGTGTTGGTCTTTGCAGCCACACATGGTGTTTCACTTTAGACATACCCGTGTTGCTTCTAACGCATAGCTATCATTCCGATACTTTTGGAGGTATCGAGTAATATAACAAATGACCTTTGGCACTTAAAATGGGCTCATTGAAAAATTGAAATGGGCTCATTACTTGTTAATTTTGTCTTGTGTGAAAATACAGGCGCTCCTCTACTTACGAACATTCAACTTACGAACTTTCAGACATACGAACGAAGAGGGTCTTTAAGTCCAAGTTACGAATAGCCGTTCGACAGTTATGTTGTCTGGCACTGTATCATAGCAGAAACACTAAAATAATATAACTATATGTATACATTAATAAGAGAACTGAAATAATACAAAAGTTGCTTTCCCTAGTAAATAATTACTTTTATATGCAGTAATTAGTAAAGTAACCAAATTACTGGTGAAGGAAGTAACTGCAACTAATTACTAATTTGCAGTTACTTGGACAACATTGATACACACCAATGCAAAGATTCCTCTTAAGCAACATGCATGAGAATACACGAATGGAGTATGATGTATCTGATCATGGCGCCAAACGACCTTATAAGGAAAGACTTTGGGCTAAAATGCAATCACAGGCCAGGAACAGGTAATGAAAGCAGCATGGCTAAACGCTGAGCTCCTCCAGTGTCAGGGAGTATACTGTAGTAATCAGACAGGGGGGTGGTGGCGCAGTGTGCAAATGGAGCCACACCTTCCTGGATCCCCTCCTCCCGCAGAGCCCTTACCTGTACAGTGAACGTACGCCCCCCCACCCGGTTTCGGGCCTCCAGTACGACGGGATTCAGACCTGACTCCACCAGCAGCTTGGCTGCACACAGGCCTGGGAGGAAGACAGAGAATCTTTGGAGGGGGGGCAGGGACAATGCTGAATGGGAACGGCCATCACTGACCGTACAGATCCTGCTTCTGTCAGCACATGGCGGTTTCCCTGCGTGACATGGATGGGGTCATGTGGTACACGGACAGGAACCTAACCCCCAGAGAAACTCCACGGGGCTGGGGGGGGGCACCAGTCTGACCAGGATGTGAAAGATGCTGTTTCTACCACAGGAAAGTCAAGAGGTCAGGGGGCGTATTTGAAAATGTGGCCAAGGTTCAGTTAAACATGGTTAACCATGTCGATTCTGGAAAGGGAATGCTTGATTTATATAATGCAAATCCGATCCAGACTAATGACATTCACTAGTAGAAAGCAATACCAAAGTATTCCGCAGGAACTGATTGCCGGAGGTGGGAAATATGAACATTCACCTGTTTTACTGAGCTGATAAGGACCTTCTGATGCAGGTTCATTGTGAATAAGGCGTGTCCATTAATGTGTACAGGAGAGTCACTGCGATGGAGGCAGCACAGTGACGCCTTCTTTCCATACTTCCCTTCGCTTGGCATTCCCACAGGATACGGCTCAAAATGGCAAGAGGCATGGCGCCACATCAGCAGAAAATGTACAGGAAAAACAGTGCGCCACAGGAATCGGGGAAGGAGACCCATGCAGCAGAAACCCACAAATCACAGTGCCCCCCTGGGCTGTTTTCTGCTGCTTCAGAGAGCATGACAGGAAGCTGGGACTCAGTCAAAGTGGAGCTGTGTGCGTGCAGCAGTTAGTAAACAATGAAAAGATAAGCTCGTTCACATTGTATGAACTCCAGCTACAGAAGAACTTTGAAGACCCAAAGCCACAGGCCTGGAAAGATTTCCTTCCAAGCTACTCCACCGCATCATGGCCCTTTCGATGTGGTTAGCTGTTCATTTACCCAGAATCCACTACTGTCCTCTGTTCAAATATTATATCTTGCATTGTAAAAGGAATGGAGCTGAGGACGCTTCTTCAGAGGATTTCCATAGACCCATTCAGAATCTGCACAATATCTTATCTGACAGAGGTAAACCTTTATCTTCCACACTGACTGCAGCCAGCTTCCACAGAGTATTTCATTATCATTGCTATCATCTGATGTTCCTCAGCTGCACTCAAATGTTTTCAAGACCCAGCCAACACTCAACTGAGAGCCAAAAACGTAAGGGGTAATTACTCTAAAGAATGATGTCCAAGACAAATAGAAGGTCATTACTGTTTTTTGGGGGGAATCCTTCTAACTGAGTTTGGAGAAGTTGTGAAAATCTGAAGGAGGGACCAATTTTACTGTAAACACTATGACACAGATAGATAAATAAGAAGCAGAACTGAACCTTGGGAACCTCTGTAATCCATAAAGCCCAACTCCCTACACAGCTGAAGAGCTAAACCACAAGTTTGTTTGAGAGATTGTTGCGCAAACACAGAAAAGGCAGCTGGAGACCAAATCTGAAAACATTTCTTTCCCAGCAGCACAAGGCGAGCAATAAACAACCTTCTTCAGCCAGAGAAAGGCTGACAAAGATGGAAAAAGGACAGAAATAAAAAGCACAGCTTTGGGCTTAGTCTATTGAGCACTAAGAGCCTCTCCAGTCTGCCTGGGAGCTCCGCTCTGTTCACCACCTCATAGGACACCCCACCTCACAGGACATCCCGCCTCACAGGGCACCCCACCTCACAGGACACCCCGCCTCACAGGACACCCCGCCTCACAGGGAACCCTGCCTCACAGGACACCCCGCCTCACAGGACACCCCGTGTCACAGGGAACCCTGCCTAACAGGACACCCCGCGTCACAGGACACCCCGCGTCACAAGGAACCCCGCGTCACAGGGAACCCCGCTTCACAGGACACCCCGCGTCACAGGGCACCTCCGGCTCTGCACATCCCCCACGGCCTTCCCCAGAGGTCGCTGGACCATGGGTCACATCCCTGACATAGTATGTCACATAAGTACCGACCCAAACTGAGGATTCTGGCGATCACCCAGCAAAATTCTGAGGATGCCACAGCAACCGTCACATTTCTCATAGTGTCTACAGTAACTGGAACCATTTGGGTTGACTGGCTGCCGCGCATTAGGCAGACGGCCGCCCTGGGTCCTCACTGGTGATCCCATCGGGGTACCAATTTCATTATTGCTCCTTGAAGCTCTGATTTCAGGTCCACTTTCATCTTCGAGACAGACCACAATAAAACCATAATAATTTGGACTTATTGCCTTTAGCTTTCAAAGGTCTGAGTATTAAGTCTGCCACTGGCATGTCAATTGCATTACTATCACGCTTTAATCAAATGCCGCTTGACTTTTTAAGAATTATTTCATTCATCCACAGCGAGCGCCGAGGTTCCCTCTAATGCTTCCTGCTCTTTGAAAGCCTCCTGAGGACTAAGTAGCCACGCATAAAGGGCACTGTCCTTAAAATCATCTCCATCTATCACATCCCTGAAAATAGCACAACGAAGCATATCATCATGTGTAAATGACGTTCTTATCTTTTTTATCTTTGATAGAGATTTTCTTGAAGCAGATGGCGTTGTATCACGAGCACATCCACCCAGCGACGTGAATGTAATTCCAGCCTGCCCCAGCTCACTGATACATCAGTGATGAATGACACACTCAGATTGTAGGCGGGGGGGGCGGGCGAGCAATGGAAAGAAAAACATGGCCAAAAAGCACAATCCAGGAAGCAGGTGGAATAGTATTTCATTACACAGTAGTACACTGTATGATTGTGTATGGGACAAATAGAACCTGAAACATGTGAAAGCTTCTGTAATGTGTATGGCCTGGGGGGGCTGCAGGGGCCTAGAGCGGAGTGGCAGGTCTCCCACTAGCTGGGTCCCTACCTGGGGGCCATGCCTGACCACTGGCACCACCAGGCGGTGGCCGGGGGGGACCATGGCCCCCCTGATAAATTTGCTGGCCCCCCCTCTCATCGGTTGCATATGCATGATATGCTTCTATGTTCAATTATGTGTTTCAACAAATGCACGGTCAGCAAGGCACTCTCAGAATGGGGGGGGGGGCTCACAGAAAGCAGCAGCTCAGCACGTCTCTGGTCATCGTCAACAAACACCGGTCGCGCGCGGAGTTAAATAAGAAGACTACCGCTGAGTGAGTAAGTCATGATTTCTAAAAAGAAGAGTGGAAATTATTTATTCAGTAAACTTTGGTGGCTGCAGTGACGTGTTTTTTTAGTGCCCTTTAGTGTAAATTGCTAACGTTAGCTGGTACTATACGCTATTTAACTTGCTTTTTGGCATGATACATTAAATTACTTAACTAACGTTAGCTGGTGCTGGTATATATGTTATGTCAGTTTGCAGACAATGAAGAGAAAGTCTACAGACATCTCTTCTTATTTTAAGAAGAAAGTTAGTGCAGGAGAGAGACAGCCAAGAGGGGAGCATCGTCCTCTTGGTGAAGAGGAGGATGCAGAGGAAGAAGCAGAGGCAGAGCATGATAAAGATAGACAGCATCAGTAAGAGAGCACAATGAAGATGAAGAACATCAGACAGCAGCAGATCAGGAACAGGCAGCACCTATGGTTAGAGAGGCGAGGCAGGACTCAGCAAAAGCAGGTGTTGACCTGTTCCCGGACCAACAGGTGAAGTGATGACTGTAATGAAATGGATCACTAGGCCAGATAGTAGTATCCTCTGTAACATCATTTGGATAAATGTATGGTTAGAGTGTGTTTCCATTAAGTTACAAGTCATGACATAATCACTTCTGCCTTCTGATTTATATTTTTTAGTAGTTCCGTTTGATTAGTTTAAATAGAATTGTGTATAACACATTAAAACAGGATTATTGTGGAACTCAAAATGTTAGTTGTACAATGTAATTGTAAGTCTATGCACATGTGATCACTGGAACATTAAATGTAACACAAGAAGCCAAAGTATATCAGTAGGCGATCCCTTAAATCTTTCTCATAGTTTTCAACTAGCTATATACTACAACAGCATAACAGAATACCTGAAATTCAGCTCGCCTTTGGTTTTGGTGTGCCCCCCCAAGATTTTCAGTCTGGCCACCCCTATGAAAAATTTCTGGAGGCGCCGCCGTGCCTGACCCAGATGCAGAATGTCTCTTCCAGGGCAAAACGCTCCCTGCTGTCAGTGAAGCATACACGTCTCTGAGGGCAAACAACCCGCCCCCCCCCACAACTTCCCATTGCCTTCTCCTGGGGGTCAAATTGCTGTGACCTGACAGGGTGGTTGGGGGGGTTCGAGCTGGCTGGGTGGGGCTGCCTGTCCCTCATCGGAGGGGGGGAAATCAGGATTTGGGGCCCTCAGTGCCGGGAATGACACCTGCTACAGGAGGGTCAAAACAAATGGGAGCCAATTAAACACTTGTTGCATATGGCTATGCTACCTCACACACATGCGCAGATAATACGCAGAAGCCCCCACCAGAGCGTGAGACCAGCATGTACGAGGCACTGAGGCAGTTTCCGTGGCAACTGCAGGGGCAGGCACACAAGTTGTGGCCAGCAAGCCGGAGTAAATGCGACAAATCCCCACCAATCTGCCCAGATTTTCTGCTTCTGAGGACCTAAGAAATGCACTCGCACTATGCAAGTCTCGCAGGCAGCAAACCTGACGCCCAGTGCAGCGAAGAGGCCCCCTGAAAAAGGCAGGCGAGCCGACACCAGACACACACCGGCTTTATCATGCACACTGCACAGTCATGCAGTGAAAATCTAAATCTGTAAACAAACATTTACAACATAAAATAACAATTAATGTGACTAAAACAGAGAAGATACAGCAATCTTGCTTTCGTCTAATTGTTTTCGACATCACACCTGAATTTTGTTGTGTTTCGGTTGGAGCATAAGGAATAACAATCACAACTCAAAAATATTATTTTGCTGATATCTGGATTTGAAAATTCACTGTCACACCACTGTGGTTGGACAGGACACGAGAGCCATTTTCAGGAGATTGCAGCCATTATCAGCTTAATGAGGTTTGATGATCCTACAGCCATCATCTTCATCATGACTAATGCAAGGAATTAGATCAAATGAGACACTCAATCTCCCACTCCCCTGCTTCCTGTCCTATGTAAGCGACTCCAGGTTCTGCGCTGCACTCTGCTCGCCCACCTGCTGCCTGCTTCGAAAAATGGCCCCCAACACTTTTCTTGGAAACCCTGATACAACAGAACATTTTATTGCATTAAAGGCATTCAGTGTCAAGCGCCCCGCCCCCCCCCCCCCCCCCCCCCCCCCCCCCCAAACGCCACAACAAAAAAAAAAAAAAAAAAAAAAAAAAAAAAAAAAAAACACCCAACAAAAAAAAAAAAAAAAAAACAAAAAAAA
>JAODLD010000001.1:40726485-40762383 GCA_026781065.1 Mormyrops boulengeri
GCCCTTTGAATCTGCCAGGGTATCCATGCCCCTCTGATGCCCTCGTCTATGTATTCTGCAATGGACTGGCCTCCCGACCAGGGTGTACCCCAGCCCCGTGCCCTGCGACGGACTGGCGTCCCGCCCAGGGTGTACCCCAGCCTGATATACCCCTCCTGCAATCCTGCCCAAGATGGGTTGGTGTAGCACTCCACCTGTATGATGCTTTCAAATTTAGGAAACATTCACCTGTGTTCCCATGTATTAAGACATATTTGCACATGTTAAATGGTAATGATTGCAGTTTTAAAGGCGGGGGGTGTGGCTCATATGTAGACATGTCTGGAAGCCATATGGTGTTAAAACGTCACTCAAAGAATTGACTGAAAAATTGGACCGACAGTATAGGTGCCAGACAGATAAACGAACATAGAATAGTAAACTTGAAGCAGATTTTCTGTAATTAAAAGAGTGTGTTTAATGGTATTATTACACAACCCCACATACTGTACATACCACTTTAGCACATCTTTGGACTCGTGCTGTGTTCTCCGTTCACCCGTGCATTTTAAGTGACAGGCATTATGTTTAATCTGTTGTGCTGTCAGATCAGCTGATGACTAAATTATGCCCCCAACCAAAGCCATATTGTATTAGAGAATGTGAGTACATTTTAAGTTGACAGCTGACACAATGAGGTGAAATTTTATGCAACAAAAGAAGTATGTCTGCAGGATTCTGGTTATTTCGTTGCATGCTGCATTTGATTGAAGTTGCTTTGCACAAACAAGTCAATTTCTGTGCAGGAATTTCACTGCAGTCAGAAAAGTTCGGAGAAGACTGCAAGGGCATTTGTGTCCGGAGGGTTTTAAAGCCCCCCAGCGGAAAGACTTTCATTCCTGATCACCTGTAATAAAGTGCATGGATATCCTTTGATGAAAAGTAATGCTCGGTGCAGATAATACATCTCGCATTGAGGCGACGGAGGCGCATTAACTGCATGCTACAGATTATTCTTTTAATAGCTCAGTACAGTCTTTAACTCATTCATTTGAACACACAGGTTCACTCACCAACACCCTTCGAGTAACCGGGTAATAATATTTGTAAAGTTATCACTTATAACAATAATTGAAATGATAACAAAACTAACAATAAAAATAACAACAAAAAAAAATCATAAGAGTTGTGTGGAATATATGTTCGAGGCGTTGGACTGCGTGAAAAACATTCACAGTTGCGTCAACAAACAGCTGCTCAAAAACCACTGTCAAGACCCTGTACCCACAATGCACCCCATCCCTGCCAGCAATGTTCCAGCATTTATGAGGCCTTGCACAGCGATTAGGTCACTTCCTGGGCGGAGGGATATGGTGCCACAGCGACGTGATGTATGATGGCAGGGTGTTCATTGCCAGGCTTCATAATTCCTTCACTTGCGCAGATCAAAGCACGGAAATGCATTAAATATTAATGGGCTGGCAGAGAGACGAGTCACAGATGCAGCCCAGTGCTTTTTACGTCTCAGCATTCTTCTGGAAATTTTCCGGAGCTCTCACCGGCACGCAGAATGCCGAAGATGCACGTCGTGTGGTTGGCGGACAGCAGCTCGAGCAGAGTAACTTGAGCAGGTCTCCTGCCGCCTTTTCCTCCTGGGACAGGACGTCCCTCCCCCCTTCTGGAACTCAGCTGCAGTCCTCGCAGCGGCAGGCCAGGATGTAGCGATAGGTGGCAGTAATGCGGGAGCCGCCGGCGCAGCGCAGGCGCACAGCCTTCAGTTTGGATGTGTTGGCCCGGCAGCAGGAGCAGCTGTTTTTGAAGGGCTGCTTGAGTACAGAGCTGAAGGAGACCAGGGGGTCCGAGCGTGATGTATGGCTGCAGTGGCCCTCGCAGCGTGCCAGCAGCACCATCTGGGAAGGGGACATCAGGGAGAAGCTCGTCACCATGGTCAAACCTGACATCAGCTACGAAGAGGCCAGCATTCTATGCCTCACACAGCCAGAAATGTGTTACTTTACTGATTTATTGTTGCTGTGTCCGCAAATGACTCATTTCTTCACTTTCAACCTCTACAAATTTTGTAATTTTTGGTGTGTCGAGCAGTGATGGACAAAATTATGCTTCATGAACCACTTGCTGTATTTTTTGACCCCAGTAGATGGTGCTCTCTGCTCAAAAAAAGGGCACAAAATATGCCGTAAAGTAATCTCAGAGCACAGTCTAGTGATGTGGGAAAATAAATAAATTAATTAATGAAGTAGCCTATAAGTAAGAGAAGTATTGTTAGCTGTTATTAAAAATAAAGAAATAGCCATTCGCTGTAACTGCCCAGGGCCCAGGCAATTAAATATTATTGTATGCTACTGAACTCGAGCTACCACTTCAGTTTAATTTGTTTCAGTTTAATTTATTCAAGCTACTTTTTAATGTTACACATATTTTTTTTTTGCAACAATAACGTAATATCTAATTTTGTATGGAAAGAAATAAACATTGGGGTCCAAGTGTAGGGTGAGGCCATTTACCCGGCACCCCATAGCACTTTGACTTGTCCTAATAAAGTAATCAGGTTCACCGGATCTGTACCTGTTCATTCATGGGATTCTCTGATGCAAAACTCCATTCAAGAAAAATACCGCAGCATAACTAAAATATTACTGCTGACACCTACCGTATCTCGCTCCAAAAAATCTCACACAAAAAATTTTGCCTAGTTCCTCAATGTAAATTTCGCTGACTAGTTAACAGACTGCTACCGATAAAATTTGTCGAACATGGGGGGGGCAGGTGACAAAAAAAAATCTTTATTTTTAAATATTCAGAAGATAATCTTGTGTCCCACAGTTTGAGAATCACTAACATAAGAACATAAGAAATTTACAAGAGGGGGCCATTTGGCCCAAACAAGCTTTTGGGGAGAACTTAACTAATAGCTCAGAGTTGTTAAAATCTTATCTAGCTCTGATTTAAAGGAACCCAGGGTTTTAGCTTGCGCTACACTATCAGGAAGACTATTCCATACTCCATAAAGAAGTGCTTTCTCAAATTCATTTTAAAATGTTCTCCCGCTAATTTCCACTTGGCCACGAGTTCTAGTATTTAAACTAATATTGAAATGGCCTGTACAATGTTCTTGGGAAGTTTGTAAAAAGATTCATAAAATTTGTGTCGCTGCAGAATCTGAATCAACTGTGGAAATAAGTCGCACGCACACAAACGATGAAAAGCAAATGCAAAAGCAGCTAAAAACTGACAAAAACTAAAAGCAAACAAAAAAAGTACATGTCCGGGTCCCGCGAGGGGCTTTGAAAGCGTCAATACAGACAATTAAAGGTCACCAGCCATTTTATGAAAATTTATGCAAATACATGAGGCGGGCCTTAACTTTCTGTAACTGGTAAGGGTGCAGGTTTGGCAGATGGTATAAAGTCCTTAATTATTACTTGAATAGTTTAACACGGTTGACTTAAATAGTGCAGGGCATGCGCAACTCAAATCCACGGTCGACTCAGATACTGTAGTGACAAAGACTGTGTCTGAATTCAAGTTCTGCATCCTCTTCATTTGAAGGATGAATATGTCACATTCATTCATTGCACGGTGGTAAAGTAGCTGTGTTCTGTGTGACGATTGGAGCGACGCTTTGTGACTCCAAGGTCAGGGCGGGAACAGCTGGTGATGCAAATAGGAAATTATCCTTAGACCAGACCGTCCCGTTTGACCTTCTGTTTGACCTCCATAGAGCGCAGCCTGCGAAGGCCACACCTCCACTGAGCGCAGCCTGCGAAGGCCACACCTCCACAGAGCGCAGCCTGCGAAGGCTACACCTCCATAGAGCGCCTCCTTCGAAGGATGCAGCCCCGGAGTTCAGACACAGCCAGGCGGCGTTCACAGGATGGTGCCTGCAGCCTCCCATTTCACCCTTGACTGCCTCCTATCGCTGCTGTTTCAATTTTGGGGGTGATTTGTCTCAGGTGTATCAGGTGTAGATTTTCAGGTGTAGATTTTCATCCATATAATGTTTTTCTCTGAAGTGGTAATAAGATCCATCAAAGATAACTAGAGTAATCATTTCAAAATCAAGTTATCCTGTTCACAAGGTCATGCGTCTTATCTAAGTCACCCTTCCCTGTGCTGTCACTAAATGCCATTGCTTCAGTTTTGGTGTGATTTATCTCAAATATTGAATGAGCAGGTCCAGATCTTCACTTAATGTAACAATAAAATAAGATTGCAAAATAAGACAATAAAAATAGAGTGCAAGGCTGTCTGTACTCTGTAGTTATAAATCAAGATGTACAGTTTAAGTGTGGGACGGTAATGCATACAGTAAAGTGGCGTGTTAGCTATGGATAGGTGCCTGTCTCAGTCATCGTGCCCAGTGTGTGTTCTGGTCAGTGTGCTCAGTGCCTATCCCGGTCTGTGTGCCCAGTGCCTGTCCTAGTCAGGGAGCTCAGTGCCTGTCCCGGTCAGTGTGCCCAGTGCCTGACCTGCTCAGTGTGCCCAGGGTCTGTCCCGGTCAGGGTGCCCAGTGGCTGTCCAGGTAAGGGTGCTCAGTATCTGTCCTGGTCAGAGTTTTTATTGGCCAGATATGTTTGAAAGGACGATTCACTGAGTGACTCCAGCTCCATATGTGTGGACCTGTGTCACCATGGCTCACAATGGTCAGGTGGCAGACAGTCCCAGAGTTTAAAGGGATGGACTCTTGAGGGGCCAATGCCTGTGTATTCAGATGGTTTCTGTAGGGATTTGAAGATGAGGCAGTCTTTTGAATCTCAGAGCGACCCAAGTCCATCCTCATGGGGTTATGCTGACTTGGGAAGTGGTCTCAGTTTCGGCCAAGAGCCTGTACATGTGGGGGTTGAGCCCCTTTTAATGCTGAGTGGGTGAGACTGACATGACAGGAAGGACCACTTGAAGGACCAGCAGCCTAATCTATTTTCCTCTCCGATGAGAGGAACTGACAACTCTCCCGTTACAATAAAATACACATCAGCTGGATATGGTTAAAAATAGGCTAAATAAAGCGCTCAGCTAACCCAAAGCCAAGTGTAGACAGCTCTTTATGATCGGTGAGGGACCAGTCTGTCGTGTACATACATGTTATCCTAAAATACTGCTGCATGGGCTGCTCCACATCAAAATCAAGACTTGAACCTTGAAGAGTCTCCCGTGAGAGAACTGGGCCTCTGAGATAGAAGGGCTCAGTACCCCCACGGGGGAGCTCATAAAGTTCTGTGATCTCCAGAAAAAAAGCAAGGAATGGCGGAGGAACCCTGGTTGTGGAGACCTGAAGTGGAAGACCCATGGAGAACCACAGCTGAGCAGCAGATGTGGGCTCAGATCGTTGTTTAGAGGAGTCCGTGCACAGGTGGGCCACATTTCAAGGCTGGCTCGGCACTCAGCGGTGCCTGTCAGCCCCCATAAAGCCAGCACTTTGCATCAGTTTGAACTGCAGCTCCAGATTCTGGGGTTCGTGACTTAGCTGGGGAGTGTGTTTGGGTCCAAGGTGCCATACCCCATTCCGATCCCCAATTTGGGGTCAGTCTCCTGACCTGCCGTGACTCCAGGCACCTGACAGCTCCTTCTGACAGTCAGACAGGCAATTACCAGCAGTTATTGGTGGTCGGATTTTAAAATATCGATAGAGAGAACAGGAATAGCAAGAACAGCAACAGGAACTGAACCTGTAAGCCATTCCTCATGGGCTGTGATCTTAAAGGGGAAGTCAGTCATGTGACCTTTAAGGGGAAGTCAGTCATGACCTGACAGTGGGCTGATCCTGCGCTGCACCAGGTTCTTTTTTACTCTGTTTGTTGTTCTTCAAGTCCCCTTATTAAAACAGACGGGGAGCAGCCACATGTGTGTGTATCCGGAGGGGTGGTATTAGAAGAGAGGCAGCCCCTCACTGACTGACAAGGGTCCCCACCCAGCACATTACATGCTGATGAATCCCAGCTGGGAGAGCTGGCTGGGTAAATGAGGGTCTCTGGTTTGCAGACACACAGGCAGGCAGACACCCCCGAAGAGCACACCTCCTGGACCTTAACAATGAAGGCTGAAGATTCTGTCAGTCACTGACATGACGTTTTGAGGAATCGCCATGCTGTCGCTTCCCTCAGGGCGAGGAGAGCTGGCTTTGGCCGGGAGGGGGAGGGGGGGCACAATGAATTTTGGAGGTTGTGAGGTTGTATTTAAAAAACAGAAGCCCCTCCTAAACAAATGCATATCACTAATAGTTACAGTTACCGGGCCAACTAAAGAGGGACATAAAAGGAGAAGGCCCCCGATATGGGCACAATCACTTTGGTGATATTTTTGTCCAAAGCCGGGGGCGGTGCAGGCAGGTTGCACTCTGGGTAATTAGCCAAGGTGTCATTCCAGAGAGGAGGACGGTCGCTAACAAGGAGGGTCGACTCCCGAGCCTGAGTGGGTTTTATAGCATCACCTACATGGTATCCTCGGGGGAGGATGGGGTGTCACTGTGTGTGTGTGTGTGAGTGTGACATGATGAGCAGCGTGGCTGTGGTTAGCGGGTTAGCGGTTAGCCCCAGGGGTATGGTGGCGTCAGAAGGACATTATTAGGCTGAAGGTCAGTCGTACAGAGAATATAATCGTAAAGCACAAAGAGGATATTTATTACAATATTATAACCTCTCACAAGAATCAATTAAATTAGAACAGACATGATATCAGAATCGTTCTTTTGTAATTTAACCTGTGATGAAAACATGCTGTTTGTTTTCTTATAAATAGCCCTGCTGTAGCTGCGAGGAACCAGCTGAAGACGTCATGTTGTCAACAATGTTATAGGTAAGAAGAGTAAATATAGAAATGTTAGTAAGTACAGAAAAAGCAAGAGAAGCTTCTGAGATGCAGACTCCCGGTATTACATGCCAGGTCCCTACCTTGGAGTTGCACTTGTAGATAGGATGGGTGATGGTCTCCACAAAGTGGTGTCTCATGCACCTGTCCGGGTCGCTCTCCCCATGCCGCCCGCCCTCGCCCTTACCGGCCACACCCTGTACCATGGCCAGCAGGGGGCAGGTGACCAGGAAAAGCAGCACCCTCAGTCTGGCCAGGTGGCTGGAGTTTCTCATTTTGACCCCGAACTCCCTGCGAAGTCCAAACTGTGGGAAAGCTGTTTGCACGGCAGGTGGGCGGCTGGGCAGTCGGCCCCCCAGCAGATGGCAGTGCGGGTCCCTCCGCTCAGCTTGTCCCGGTGAGCAGGCAGACGCCATGGCCCCCGCTGGTTTGTGTCTCCATGGCTCCCACGAGATCCACAGTCCGTCTGTGATGGGCAGGGGAAGAGAAACTGGATCAGACAGGGAGTCACACAAATGCTGTGGGGTTGGGATCATGGCCTCCTTGCTCAGCCATCACTCGGCTAGTGGTGGACCTCTCCTGAGGAACCTCTGCAGTAAATGGGGCCCCGTGCGGCCTTTGAGACGCTGAGCTGGTGACAGAGCGCGCTGCTACCTGCCAGGTGTCTGGCCTGACGGCACCAACCAGGAAGTGGCGGGCTGTGACGGATGGGCCGGGCTGCCAGCCGGCCGCCGTGTTATTCTAACAATCCCAGAGCAAAAATGCTATGTTTTCATTACATGCAGGAGAAACCCAATACATTAATAAACAGCCCGGGGCAAACGGCTCCCCAGGAATGAATTTTTCATTAAAGGAATGGTCACATAACAAGTCCCTTCATGACAGCAAGTGAAATGCTAACCAGGGGATGTATATACACTATACACATATAAATTTATCTTTTCCCAGCATGCTTTGCCCGACAATGGTATTCATGGTTAGCATGCCACCCTAATAAGCTTTTCCACTGGCCAGTGTACCTCAGGCCCGGCTCTCCGGAAGTAATCTGACCCGGGACCTGCGTCTGGCTCAGTTTCACGCAGAGGAAATTTTCATTTGCAAAAATGCATATGGTTTTTTGAACACCCGCGATCTCTTTAGAGGTCAGAAGTGTATGCCGGTCATTTGAAACTTTCCCTTGGCGTCTTCCCTTGCAAGCGAACCTCGAAGACTTGCACTGGAAGCATTCGCTTGTTCAAATTAATATTCCCTGTGTTTTAACTAGTAAGAAAATATCTTTCAGGTTCACGTGTCATTCCAGCAGACATTATGGGCCGTTTTTCACAGAGGGTGTAAGAGATGCTGGACCTCTCGTCTTGCTTTGAAATCTGTTATGTGGTGTCTTTACGGCACCTGTTCCTGCTGACAGCGCCTCTGGTGGTGTAGAAATTAAAGAGTGTGTGATCATAACCCCCAGGTTTCTGGTTCGCTGGGGGTTCTGCTGTGTCTCCTGTAGGCGAGTCATTGAGCCTGAACCGTTCCAGTAAAACATCCATCTGTACAAGGGGAAAATTGCTTGGGGTAAGAATGTAAGCTAAGACTAATTTTCTATTTATAGAGCCGGGTGCTTCAGAGGAGTCATTCAGGTTAAGCAGTGCGATGAGGTGTATCAGCAGGGTCCCCTCCTGGGACTCGAACCCTCGCGTTCGGCTTACAGGCCTGCACCCCAACCCCCCCATTTTTCTCTGTGCTGAATTCCTCGCCAGGTACTGCAAAGCCACAGCGAGTCCCGGCCTGATATCGCCCCAGAGGTATGGGCGAAGGGGTGGAGTCTGCCTCATCACATGTCATGGGTCTGACAGCCAGCGCTCCACCCACCATCAAGGGGGGGGCCTCGTCAAACCCACCTTCACACCTGTTTCTCCCACAGACTTTTATTGGACCCCTATAGAGTTGCCGGAACGCATCTGGGACAGCGACACGTGGCATTTGTGTGAAAGCAAGCCCCCCGACACCCCTGCTTGAGAACTTTCGGGTTAGGCTTTCAGCTCAGCCTCTGTGCATGGCAAAATCGTTGGGTCTGTTTGTAGAGCTGGGAGACAGAAGGCCCCCTCACCTTGCAGGAATCCGAGCGTAATCCAAACCGAGCAAAAGTAAACAGTCTGGTTTTATTTAATTAGGCTTTACTAGCGGGTTATAATTTCAGCCAGAATGTGTGTGTGTGTGTGTGTGTGTGTGTGGGGGGGGGGTTAATCAATGGTGTCCAACTCAGGGATGTTGACATTAAACTGTTGCAGGATTTCAGGGAAGGTGTAAAAGCCAGCCCAAGAGCGAATGATCCAGCTGCAAATGCCGGCGTCTTCCTACCAACCCAAGCTGTAAAAACACCAGTGGAAACGGACACTAATAACTAGACCTTTCATAAAAACCAACAATGATGTTCACTTTGTTCTTGTATAGAAATAGAGGTTCGTCTTTCACAGAAAAAACTGTTCAAGTAGCTTGCTGGAACAGGGGAATTTCATCATTCTGGTGACCGATATGTACTTCAGTGTATTGGCCAGTCTATAGCCATCGCTATAGAAACAGGCAGTCCCCCATCACACTGGGCTGGCTGTCCTAGTAGGACAATAAAACTGGAAGGCTGATGTAGGAGGAGAAGAGGCACAGGCCATCTGGAATCAGCATGAACTCGGACCCATGTCAGGGGCTGCTTGAAGGGGCCAAAAGACTCTGCATGTGTTTATTTTCTCTGCAGGCTGGAGTATCTGATCATAGATTGACCCCCACTCCCCAAGTCATAGGGTGAATGATGGTGAAACATGTCAAACCAGGAACAAGACCGGCCCAGTGTCATTAAGGTGACATTCCACACTCTGGAGGGGAAGAGGCGCGACCCATCCGGAGGTTCTGGAGATCTGCCGGCTTCCACAATGCGTCTGCCCACTGAGACATGAAAAGCCACAATGTCTGAGCTGGAAATCCCAAAGCAAACAGTGGTTTGTCGGCGTATGCAGTTTGATAAGATGACAGGTTGATTTGCGGAGCAAACCCACCATCTGAGAGGCCGTCTTTGGCGTCAGTAACCCCCCCCAGTCCCCGGCATCCCTGCCGGGGATTTATCGTTGCGCCTGCCTGCTTTCGCGCTCACCTCTTTCGGCAGCTTTTAATAAACCAGAGGGCAGATTCCTACAGGGATGGGTTATGATCCCCACCTCCCCCCACATGCCAGTCCTGAGTGCGTGTGCCGGGGGGGCGGGGGTGTCCGACGCCACCCTCATCATGGCATGGCTAAGCCTGTCTCTAAATATACCCCATCCGGTAAAAGCTATGAGGACGCAGCGTGTGCACCCGCTGACGTTAAGCAAATGTTAGCTTTACCTCTGGGGCAGCCGACATTCAATCTGCTGACCCCAGATGGCAACACTGCCATCTGCAGGTGAGTGATCCATCTGCTCGGTCTGACTGCCAATACCCAGAGGTGCTTAGTGGTGCATTGCTGAAATGCAAGATCCTGAATGGTTCTTCTGCTGTTTCTCCAAAATCAGACTTCTTGTCCTTTTGATTTCTTTTTTGGCCATCATTAAAATGTGGATTGTTGACCGGTGGGAAAAGAGGCCACTCATCTTTTACAGTTCTCACAGGTCTCTTTCATGGGTCTTTGCCACAGGTCCCCTTCACTGATCTCTGTCTATTTCACGGATCTCTCTCGCTGGCGTCTTTCACAGGTCTCATCTCTTTCATGGGTCTCTCCTTCACAGATCTCCTTCATGGGTCTCAGTTGCAGGTCTCTTTCACAGGTCTTTCTCTTTCATGGGTTTTTGCCACAGGTCTCTTTCAGTGATCTTTGTTTCTTTAACAGGTCTCTCGTGGATGTCTTACATGGGTCTCTTCCTGTTCCATGAGTTTCTCTCACTGGCATCTTTCACAGGTCTCTTTCACAGGTCTCCTCCTCTTTCACAAGACCCTTTCACAAGGCTCTTTCTATTTCATAGGTCTTGTTCTGTTTCCTGGGTAGCCACTATCACTACCTTAAAGAGGGGCTCCTCTCTGTGCACCTGAATCCGGCAGTTTGAGCCCCCCCCCACACTGCCACAGGGTGCCAACAGCCTGGCTGTCAGCCTGATGAACAGCTCCCCACCGCAACACGCGCCACACGCGTCACCCATGCGCTCCTTTTACCTACCTCCCCTTCCCTCAGGGTTGTAGTGCTGCACCTCTCCGTCAGGGACAGATAGTCACACCCAGAAAGACCTGAAAACCGCAGTGTGTCTGTGTGTGGCTCTGAAACTGAATATAAACGGAATGTCGAGTGTTGGGCAATCAAAACCTGATAGGGGATCATTCTCTCGCCCCTTGGGCGCTTCTCTAACCCACAAACGCTGTTGCCGTCAGGAGCTTGTGAACGTA
Organism: Mormyrops boulengeri; assembly: GCA_026781065.1. NCBI lineage: Eukaryota > Metazoa > Chordata > Actinopteri > Osteoglossiformes > Mormyridae > Mormyrops > Mormyrops boulengeri. Next base: position 40,737,679 of record JAODLD010000001.1, read on the forward strand.
AACATGTTTTGTATTTTGTATGCTTTACTAAGTAGAGTAATACACATGCTGTTTCTTGTATGCAACCCCCTGCCTTTCTGCGTCCCTTTCAGAAACACAAAATGAGCTCATCAACACCTGAGGCAGTAGCGACACCTCCCCGCCCAAAACACCCCGCTCCCCAACCCGGTCGCCCGCCAAGCCGCCCCAGGGTCATCTCCCATCAGCCCAGAGGAAGCATGCTGAGCAGAAAGCCATCACTCACCCCAGCTCAGAGCTTGCAGTCCTGCTGGGAGGTGGTACCGATGGTGTGGGTCACCTTTAAATCCAGCGCGCTCCCACGTAGAACAGAACGCAGTAAATCCGGCCCCAACAGTCACACTGACGAACTGCGATGGAGTTTCCTCAACAACAATTGCTTTTATGCCCCGCTCCCTATCTCCCTCTCTCTCTCCCTCCCTCCCTCTCTCTCTCCCTCCCTCCCTCTCTCTCTCTCTCTCTCTCTCTCCCCCCCATTCTCACACTCACACTCTGGTCGTGTGAGTGTTTGCTGCCCCCCCATTCTCCCCGATGCTCAGACTCGCTTGCGCTTTCCTAGGGCGATCGCGTGAAAAGCATGCCCCTCCCCTCCTCATCATGGAGGAGGTGCATCGCCTCCTGTTCACACGGCAGACCCTTGCCAGGCAAATGGGGATTCCAGCTGCAGGGCGAGACCGTCTACCTGTGAAGCCCTGTGAATTTTTTGCAAGGTTATAAAAGCGTCCACTGGCTTTGTGTGTTTAAAAGATGCAGGCTGTAACCCCCGTAGGGACGTCACAGCACTGGGATGGTGGGGGGGTGACAGGTCCCCCCTGGCAGGGGCCTCAGGAGCCTTGCAGCTGAATTCCCAGCATGCACTGTAATCCAGCTCATACATGGATGCTGACAGACCCGTCTGCTAAATGGACAGGCGGCCCACCCTCCTGGGCCGCCCGCTTTGTCCGGAAAAGAACGGCCGGTAAAGCCTGGATCAGGCCCAAATGTAGATCTGGCAAGTCGATTTATGCATGGAAAAAGAAGCGATTATTGATTATTGAAACGTGCACGGTCGATGAGCGAGGACATCAGGCCTGGCTCACAGATGATACGGCGATACTCGCTTTATCCCACTCGCTTTAATGAGGTCTGTGAAATACGTGGGTGAGTGATCTTTCAAATAAAGTGTGCATTTCATCCATGGGAGAGCAGAGGGCAGAAACTGAGAAGATCTGATTATCTCTGACTCTTCTGTATTCAGATGTCTGATATCCTAAATCTGGCTACATTTTTTTTACTGGCTCAGAATGCCCCCCTCCCCAATGCAGCAATGGTGCCAGGAAGGAGCTTGAGGACTGCTCTAGCCACTCCTAAAATGACCATACACCCCCACAGCTCCAGAAAAATAAACTGTTTTTTTTTTTCTTCCAAAATAGCTGTAAAATCTGTAATTTACCAAATATTTTAATACCATTTTCTTGTGTTAACAGAAATTATGTTGATATTGTGAGAAAACAGTCAGCTGGCATAATCTTCCGAAGGGGCTAAGCTAAAGCACCCCCCTTTAAATAGGTTACGAATGAGATCCATTCCCTATATCTGTCTTTAAGTCAAATTTGTAGATAAGTCGGAAAATAAAATACCATACAAATTAACAATGATAATAATGCAGTAATAATAAAATACTTACCGTAGTGGCGCTATGTTTTTATGAGCATCACGAAGTGACGGGTGTTCCTTATTACAAACCATTGTGTTTAACAGGAATTTTTAATATAACAGGGTTTAAGGCAGTCCGTTCTTAAGTACAAGTTCTCCATAAGTCAGACGTCCTTACCCTGGGGACCTTAATCTGGCTCCTCCACAGCACCTGCAACATGAAATCAGTGCCACCGCCAGCGACCATGTGTCACGAAAGCTCTGGGTCAACGCACCGCATTACATCTGCAGATCCTTTTCGTTAACCTGTGGATGCTCCAATCGTTAATATAAGCGTAAAATAGCGAGAGGGTCAAAAGTTCAGCATGCAAGGTTACCTTTAAAGTCTAGCCTGCCCCCCCCCTAGGAGCTGTCATTCCTCACCTGTCCCCCCCACAAAAAAAAGGAGGATATATGTTACACGACGTTTTTGTATTTGTTTTCCATTCTTGTTTTCTGTTCTGCTTTTATCTGTGATTTCTGAACACATCACGAAGAGGACCTACCTCAGTCAGCAGAGTGAGACACACTTTTTCTCTCCTCTGCCGTCTCCCTGGAGAGAAGGTAATGAGGATTTGTGATGACAGAATTTATGGTGGTTTAGTCTCAGGTGCTTAAAGCTATGAATCACACTGTAACTTTGATGATCTGGCTGAGCAAGGGATACACAGCGCTTCTCAACTGCTCGTCCAATCAGCTCGGCCAGATAAAATTCCCAGAAACTCTGTTTTTCTACACATTCGCATTTCAGATAATGCCAGAAGCGAGTCACTGCAGACGTCTACGAATGCCCTTTTCATACCGATATGCCACCCTCCCTGGTGAGTTATAACATAGTCCAAGGACCCCCCCCCTCCCCCCCAATGGCCTTCAGAGAACGCAGCTTTTCAGTGCCACAGGCGGACGTGAGTCACCAGAGCTCTTCTGGAGTCGCCGGATTCCTGTAGACGGTCCAACATTGTGGATTTCAACTTGATACCTGCACAGTGAGCGTTCTCAGACGCCTGCGCGTTTAGTTTTTTTGCCAAATAGTTGGAAATTTTTTTTCCCATTGACTTGCGGCTGTTTTTCTGCCTGTTTTTGGGTTTTGACTTTTTATATCTCTCATACACACACACAGAGGTTTGTAATTATATCTTTGTGGGGACTCTCCACTCATTTCTATGGGAAAAACTCTAATCCCAACATGACGACCTTAACCATAAGTAATCAAACTAAATACGAGACTTCTGGCATTTTTACTCTTTTGATTGCATTCACAGATCTTTGTGGGGACCTGAAAAATGGTCAAAATAACAGGTTTTTATTACATTATCGGGAACATTTGGTCCCCACAATGTAATATAAACATAATACACATACAGATTTGTAATCATATCTTTGTCCATTTATTTCTATGGGAAAAACTCTAATCCCAGTATGACAAACCTAACCCTACCCAGCCCTAAACAATCCACACACACACACTAAATGATCTAAGGCTGGTTAGGTTCATCCAGACGCAGTGAGCTTGGAGACTGATGAATTACGTGCAATATTTGATCATCATCTATGACATTTTGCCTAAAGTCCAATTCCCCTTAAGAAGGTCTGCGATTCAGGACAAATTATGTCCGGTGGTCTGCTCCGAAAAGCAGGCCTCCCAGATTACTCCCAGCGGGAGCACGGGCCGGTGTACAGAGTCCTACGGATCTAATTTACAACCCGTGTAGAATAGATATTCTTTGTTTTACCATCGAAAATAATGTTCTCTTTATAGCCTGCCAAAAGGCAACAGCGTATTGATTGCCACACCAGGTCCGGCCGGCTGCGTCCCAGGAAACTCATTTAAAGGGAACAAGTGCTTGAGAGGACAGAGTAGATGGGTCATATATTTGGTGCAATTTTCAGGACTGATTAAAATCTGGGCGAAAACTGAGGAGAAAATGGAGCCGATTATCTTCCCGGCGAAGACAAAAAGAAGGTTCTCTCTCTCAGACAGCCGTGGACGGAGACTTGGGGGAGAGTGAGAGCTTTCCTACATGGCGTAGAGAGGCTGACCCTGAAGGGCCATCAGAAAACTGCTTTTTATTTATCTGATGACAGGACTGTTTACAGCTTAATGGGTCGATTTCACTCCCCCACGCTCTTAATGTACCATATATTATTAGCATCATAAACAAACTTTCCTGCCATGAAGTTCTTTTTAAGCGGGCACCTAATAAATGATACTTCTGTGAGTGTCATCCAAATGGTTCTCCATCAGACGCCATGTGTGCATGGCCCGTTGATGATGCTTCCTGTTAATTAATGGGTTTATTTGTTGCAATTGGAACACGTCCGTTGGGGCCCAACGGTGAAATGTTCACTGGTTTATTTTAAATGCAGGATGGATGTAATCTGGCACTGATTTAGCACTTTTTCGGACACATGTTTGAAGAGAAGCCTTCAGGCGTGTGTTCTGAAGAGAGAAAGCAGTGAATGTGATCCAGGGAAGCCATGAAAGGGAGTGTTAGCGTGAATCTCCTGTACCTTAATGTCCAATAACGCAGGGGGTTGCGTTTGGACCTATATTTTTTTAATTCCATATGCATGTTTACATCATCAGTCATGTGGTGCCAAGCGGACCTTTTTTGGTAACCATGCTGCTGGCGTCTCTGCACATCAGAGCCGGGTCTGGTCCGTGTTTTCCTTCGAATGGACCTCCATCACTATGGGTCTGAACCATTGAACAGGAACAAGCTATTGTGGCTAATAGCCCCAGGAGCAGGAAATTTCCACAACCTTAGCTGAAGTCAAGCAACTAGGATGAATGGGCTTTGCGTAAGGGACCATTTTCCCATTGATTGTGAGAAACAAGGTTCAGCCTGGCATAGGGGTACAGGAGGCCACAGTGCCTCCTGTCTGTCACTGGAGGCTTCACATTCAGAGGGCCAGAGCAGAGTGTGGATGTACCTTCAGCCCCACAGGCCTTGACACTGAACAGACTCATGAGTGTGAAAAAAGGAATAGGTGACTCCCCTGTGAAGTCAGCCTCTCACTGTGAGGCAGTGGCCCTGATCACTGGACCCAATTATAGTATCTTCAGATTGAGGTGGGATCTTTATATTAATTGTTACCATGGCTGATGGCCCAAAGGAGCAATAGACTGTGATAATGTCCTGTTCCATGTGACATGCCGTGAGGGATGAGGATACTAAGAGATCTGCATTCTGATTGGCTGCTTCTCAGAGCGCTGCAGGTACAGCTTTTTTTATTGGTTGGATTATGATGTGGAGACATCTCAAGAAAGCTGGGAGGGAGAATCTGGAATCTCAGCAATAGCAGAGAGATATTAAAGCAGTAAATGTTTAAATTCTGTTGTGTCATTGAAGTAGTGAAAAAAAGGGTCTCGGGAGAGATGAGACCTACACTTTGGAAATATGACTAAATGGATATATAAGGTTTCCACCATTTGTTTACTCTGCACACCACCCATAATCACATCATACTGTATTGTTCACATCGTCAGGTGCCTGTTATTATTAGTTATCAATATTTCTTGGATTTATATGTGAGGCAACCAGAGACCATGCAAATTATACGTGCATGTACATGACTGCTGGGAATGACAACAGGACATCTGAGCTGTGTCTTCCAGGAAGGGGGTGGGTGCTGAGGTCTGTGCCCCCCCCCCCATTACTCTCGATGCCCAAACACATCCTCCAGTAAGGCAGGGTAGTTGATGCTCTTTACTGGTGGGGCCACAGCTTGGTTGTCCCAGACAACATTAGCCTGAAAACCACAAGTGAGTGGTTAGTGGGCGGATAACAGCAGACTGGAGCTGACTGCATTTACAGCACATCCCTATAGATATATAAAGAGATCTTTTTTTCAGAAATGCTCTACAGTATTTGTGATTTGCAAAATTTCACAGCAAAGCAGATCCGGAGGAACAAAATCATTTATGGAGGGGAGTAACATGAAATTCTGAGTCCCGTGACCAAATGTCGCACTACGGCCCCTTGGTAAACTTTGCTGATCTGGCTAGGGTCCCCTTCAGTAAATTTCAGTAAACCAACCTGGTCCCCGAACTTTCCCAGTATTTTGGGGCCTTTATTATGTAAGCTGCTGGGTCCCCTAAATTTGCCAGGATGTCTATGCCCCTCCGACACCCCTAATTACGTAAACAACATCACATGGCGTGCCAAATGGCAATACCCTCTGGCAACAGAACAGAAGCTCCCTCTGCTGGTCATGCCTGGAAACTTTCCTGCATTGTGTGTGTCCGCCGCACGTGGTTTTGGTTAGTCTGTTATGTAGCATGGTAATTTATAGCCCCATAATACAATAAATACATCTGAACGAAAAAAAAAAAAGTCTTGAATGCCTTCCCGAGGGCTGATTTTACAAACGCTGTGTGTCAGAACACGAAGTCTGAGACCTCTGTTTTCCGGGAGGGATCTCCCATGCCTCGCTCCTTGCAGGAGGCCACATGGGGGGATCCCTGCGGGTGTTCCCTCACCTTCATGCTGTCATCAGCAAGGGCTGGGGGGGCAGGGTTCTCTCTCCAGTTGAGCCCTGATACAAAAGCATGGTAGTCTATCTCTCCCGTCTCCGTCTCGTAACTGAGGATGAGACCAGCTGAGGGTCTGAGACAAGTACCCGGCAAAACCACAGTACGCCACGGCAAAACATCGACTTATGATTCACTTACTTCCTCCTCCCCATTTTATTCTGCCTCTCTATTTACAGTTCATATGTTCATCATTTAAAAAGAACCACATTTATAATCTACTTCTGGATAGTTTACTGGAATCATTTAGGTAAAGTACCTCGTGCAAAGCTACAACAGAAGCTGGGCGGCAGCTTGCCGCCTCTCGATTACAGGCGTATATCCTTAAACATTCTGCTGGCTCGTATACTACAGCCCCCCCCCCCCCTAAAACAGGGTCTGAAGCATAAAGCAAGAATGTGGGCTCCTGCTCACAAGGGTACCTTCCAGCAACTGTCATCAGCAGGTCGTCGGGCAGAGGGAGCCTGAAGGCTTTGCAGATGGTCCTGACCTCCTGGGTGGACAGACGTCCTGCTCTGCAGAGAGCCGACACAAATTCCAGAGCTTAACCCCCAGGCAGCACTGATCAAAGCAGGACAGACCGCCGCCTCCGGAGTAGAATTAGCACCATCGCTCTCCGATGACATCAGAGCTAGCTTGTTCTGTGTGGGAGTTGCCCAGTCTTTTCCCAGTACGGAGAAAGTCGAGGTGACTTTACTGCTGGTAGGACACACAGACAAACACAGGGCTAACCCATCTGTGGATGAGTCGTGCGGATTAACCCATCAGGACCCAGAGCCACCATTTCTACAGGCTGCTGTTTTCATCATTTAGAAAGCATCTGCTTTCAATGCTACACCTAAAGCTCTGGAACTAAACCTCTGTGGGGTCTGTATGCATGCAATGCTAATCGCGTGTGCGTGCGAGCCGGTCTGTGTAAAGCGTGAGGGTCGGGGTACCCGTGCCGGTCCTCATGCAGAAAGGCACTGGTCAGTTCTGGAAAGTCTTCAAAGTGATTCTTCCGCAAGGTCTCCTGGGCTGCACCAAGGGCCGAATCCAGGCCCGAGTGGGACGGCGCTGGTGCCGGCACACGGTAGCAGCGGCCCAGTGTCAGGATCTCATGCTCCGACAGCTGGCAGCCTGCCTCCAGGAGCAGATCCCTGTGGCGCCCCCCGCAGGTCTGTCAGCTGACTGCAAGGACATTTTTAACTCTGACACTCACACATTGGGTCTGGTCCCTGCCCAGCCCGCCTCGCCCACCTCAGAGGCCCGTATGACATCACTCCCGTGTCCTCCGGATCGCTGACGGCAAGAAGGTGCTCGATCTCCCTCCGCTTGTCCTCGCTAATGGATTTCAGCTTGCTCACAATTGTGCCAATGTTAGCCCTGGGAAACTAAACGAGATCATTCCCTCAGAAAAATAATCGAAATTCGTGTCTTGGGTAAATAAAAATTAACCTAAAAAAAGAAAAACAGTTCAAGTTATGCAGGTTACAGGCACCATATTCAACAATGTTTTGTGTTAATGTGCTTTTAGCATTATGTGGAATAGAAACAGCTCAGTTGGAATGTGCTTGGCCAAATAACCATAAAAACTGCAGCGGTATCATAACATGTGACTGGGAAAAAGCACTAGCGTGCAGTGGAATTAAGGGCAGATTGTTTACGCTGCAGGAATCATGGTCTGAGGTGGACTTACACTTAAACCAGGCTTTTAAAAGCACTGAGGTTTTAAGGGGTCTGATCTCTGTGGTTTGACTCATGCACAGAACCGCGGTGCAATAGAGGCAGTAGGAGATGGGGAACTGGGGGAGACGAGACAGCAGGACGCAGGGCGGGGGGGCTGTTGTGGTGTCCGTACCTCATTAGCATGCTCCTCCATGTAGTTCAGTGTGAACTCGTCGGCGTCCACCAGCTGGAATTCGTACTGGTGCAGGCAAAGCCGTGCCCCCACGTACAGGTCCTGGGCCCCTACATACAGGTTCTGGGCCCCCATGTACAAGTCCTGGGCCCTGAAGCACTCAGACGCCTCAATCTTTAAGAGCTCCTGGTCTGGCTTCTTTACCCGCCTCCTCTCCAGGAACTTACCCCCAGTCACACCTTGGGGAGCCGCCACACCAAATATCTGGTTCTTACCGCTATTATAACCATGTCTGTGAAACCACACCTATAGAGTAACGGCACATTCTGCTTCCATGCCAGTCTGCACAGTCTTTTTCCACTGATTAGGTGGTTAACTGTGTTTCTTGCCTATGTCTTAATGTCCACATCTTAAAACGTAATGGTTACATTGTTTATATGTCATAGTATTTATATTCTGTTTATTACTTTCTCATGGTTACATTGTTTATATGTCATAGTATTTATATTCTACTTATTACTTTCTCATTTGCACTGTGACCACCCGGAATGATATTTCATCTCAGGGAAGAATGATGCTCAAACTCTCATTTCTGATTAGCACCCAACAATGTTCGACTTTGCTTGTTCAACGGAGTGTTTTAGTCATGCTGTTATCACTTTTAAGACTTCTGAGCTTAAACAGCATTTAGAACTTAAAATAGCAGCAAAAACCGTCATGCTGTTGGAATCTATTACACCTCCACTGGGGCCCAGATGTTATACAAGTAAGAGCAGACTTCACACCTGAGTTCCTCTGGGGTGGCTCAAACACGGAGATGGTGTCATCGCTCAGGTAGAATGAGATTATGAAGAGTCTCTCCCTGTCGATGGGATCCTCGGACACCATCTTGCCCTCAAACCTGAGCACGTTACTCACCAGGCCCTGTCTGGAAGGAGTGACAGGAACAAGTGCAAATTCACACAAAACATGTGTGATATATTTTTTCACACTTCAAAGAGAATGCTGAGCTGACCAACTAGATGTCATGTGATCTCTACTTCACAGGAGCAGTGGGGTACTATTGGTATGTGTGATGTCATGTGGTTGCCACCTCACAGGAGCACTGGGGCACTATGGGTATCTGTGATGTCATGTGATCTCTACCTCACAGGAGCACTGAGGCACTATGGGTATCTCTGAGATCCCTCTCAGTTTACCTGTCTTTTTCCATAAACTTCCGGAAGTCTTTCTTGGGGGGCTTGGGCAGGAGTCCCTGACAGGAGGAGAGGGAGTCTTCCTCAGAGCCAAATCCATTGTAGGGGGGCACCTGCCTGGTTGGTTTAGGGGCTGGGCGGGGTTTGTACGGGACTGGAGTGAAATCCTCTACAACACCCCCAGAGACAGGTGCAGGAGTGGGGGAGGGGCAGGGGGGTCAGAGGGAGAGACAAGGGTCAATCGTCTGTATACCAAAACAGCAGGTTCCTCAACAGAGACAATCTTATTGGCCTGTCAGAGGAAACTGTGTGACTAATGCAGCAGGGCACTCAGTCAGAGGGGTACACAGTTAGCACGATACTCAGTCAGTGGAGTATTCAATCAGCTGGGTACTAAGTCAGTGGGGTAGTCAGTCAGTGGGGTAGTCAGTCAGCAGGATACTCAGTCATTGGGGTACTCAGTCAGTGGCATACTCAGTCATTGGGGTACTCAGTCAGCGGGGTACTCAGTCAGTGAGGTACTCTGTCAGCGGGACACAAATCAGCCTACTGTGCACAGACATGTAGGTCTTCTCACTTTACACACCACAGCATGTAGGACAATGGGCCTACGCGATCACCCCTCAGCCTTTATCTGTGCCTGGAGAGACGCGGCTCCCTCTCACTCCCTGTTCCCTGCTACCTTTCATACTGGAAATCTGGAATGGTGGATGTATCTTTTACATCCATCCATCTATCCATCTTCCAGGGCTATGACGAGCAGGGACTCTGCCAGGAAGCTCAGGGCAGCCAGCCCGCTAACATTGTTCGCAGCTGTGTCTTCTTAGAAATCCAGAGATCCTCGTTGAAGGATACTACATTGAAAAACGAGGTCCCTGAGACTTCTAACCGTATAATAGATACACAGAAAACTGTGTTTCCTGCTCAAAATTCATCCCAGTTGCCATGTTGATAAACATTTGGATTAACAGCTCAGTGAGAAAAGAGGGAGGACTTTGGCTTTGACATTATAAAGTAAATTGTTGTTTTCAGAAACCCACATGGATTTCATTTTTGGTTTCATAGCCAACAGTATTTAAGCACTGAATCACTGAAAATGAGTAAATTAGCATTAATGTGTTAACACAAATTGGGGGGGGGACTCCATGTACAGCAAAGTCTCTGTGGCAGGGATGGCAAAACACAAGCCGGCAGACCTGAAATAAATCGCCTGTGATCAGGGGCAACGGAGGGACTCGGACACCCTAGCAGATTCAGGGCTCCTACACACAACACGGGCCTTTGAGTACATCAAATTATACAGAAAATAGGGCAGGGGTGCCCAAGATGACGTTTTGTCAGGGGATCCAGAATTTCCAGGTACATTGCTGCCAGCGTGGTCAGAAACCAGCATGCAATACCCGAGCCCTACACTGATGGGTGAAAGCTGACCCTTTACTGACATCTGGTGGGCAGGCATAGGTACTGATGCTATTCTCATCATGAAACCCTGTCGTACCAAGATCAGGTCACTGATGGAACAATTAAATAAAACAGGAAGACAGCTGGCCACCAATGAGCTCATAAAGACACCATATCTTGCTATGTCATCTGAATCTATGGATTACCTGCTTCTCTGGTTCATGCCAAGTTCATTTCTACATTAGTTTGGGATTTTCATGTCCACTACGCCCACAGCTTACCTATACCATATTTGGAGCGGTAGAACTCCTTGGTGAAACTGTCACAGTCACAGAGTAGCACCTTCCTACCCCAGACGTTGATAACTGCTCCCAGGGCAAGATCACAGTCCTTGTAGAAGTCTTCCTGGATCGCACCCGTCTGTATAAAGCAGCCAGAGGCGGACATTTCAGGTCCAGAAAGCAAAAGTCCATGCCAGGATTTTGTTTCAACAATGAGTCTTCAAAATCTGTGGTGGGTGGCCTTACTGTGTGCTGTCAATCAATACCGAACCCAATGAAAGTGAGTAAAGTAGCCAATGAGAAGCGTATGATGACCACGCCCACTGTGGGTCAAGGTATCTTATTTCATACCTTATTTCCATGCATCACTCCTTATAACTATGCACAGAAATTTAGACAGGGGATGACAGTCTAAAGAACAGAAAAAGGGACACAGAACTTAACACAGAGTATTGAAGACTGCCTTATATCCCACAGAAATCATACACATAATAGAAAACATTGATCCCCAAGTAGTCAAACTTTACCTACTTTCAAGCTATCCAGAATGTAACGTCCCCCCTGTCCCACTGGCCCAAAAACATTGAGGACTGTGCGATCGGTCACTTCTCCAGGCTGCAGATTGGGGGTGGGAGCGTGCTGTTCAGAGACAGAGATCGGGAATTAGGGGATCAAACATTTTGACACTTTTTTCCATGTGCGTTAGTTTTATTTATCTCTAATGTTGCAGTCAGTGACAAAATCTGCAGCATCCCTGGATATAACAGTTGATGTGAAAGCTCTGGGTTTTGTCCAAGGACATTCATCCAAAAACAAATCATTACTTACATAGTTAATGATGTTTTTGTCTGGTAGAAATGAAAACCAGAATAAGTTTTGTTAGTAATAAAATCAGCATTTTGTGGTTTTTCTGCCGTGTGGATCACAGCCACGTTGTTGGCACGTTTCTTGCCCTGTTGGCACATTTCCTGCCCTGTTGACACCTTTCCTGTCCGGTTGGCACGTTTCCTGCCCTGTTGGCATGTTTCCTGCCCGGTTGGCACGTTTCTTGCCCTGTTGGCACGTTTCCTGCCCTTTTGGCATGTTTCCTGCCCGGCTGATGCCCCACCTTGGGCAGCTTGCTCCTCTTCAGGAATTTAGGCACAGCATCACGACCTGAGTTGGGGCAGAAGATCTCCCGAATCTCGATGGTGTCGTCAGACAGGAAGTAGTGGAGGGTGAGCTCACGGCAATCCCCGAACATGGTCTCCGAGTCGTCCCACAAGCAGAAGAAGCGGAGAACCTTGTGGTCGTGTTCGAGGAACTGCCTCAGCGTGTCCTGCCTCTCGTATGGCCGCAGAGGCCGCATGCTGGCCTCCATCTGCAGCACACAGGACATGATCTGTTGAGCCCAGCGGGCTGGACACCAGTATAGAACCGAAAAAGCTCTGGTTCAATGTGATGGACTTGCTCACCTGCCTGCGAAGGCTGCTGTACTTGTCTTCTGGGGTGGGAGCCGGCAGGTTCAGCCGCACACCAAGCTTCCTCAGGAAGTTGTGCGTGAAGACGTCGCAGTCGGTGATCCTGAAAGTGCGGGAGTAGACCACTATCTCCTGGTTGATGTTGAAGTGATGCACGCTGTAGAATTGGTCATCTTTAGGTGGCGGAAGAGGTATCCGGTGGCGACGGATCAGGGTTCCTGGGAGAGGGATTGCAATTAAAGTGGATGGCCATTTCCACTGAATAAAAATCATTGGGTGTTTCTCAATATACATACTGGACCGTATTTGTGTTCTTGTGTATCTGTTTACCTCCCCTTCCATTGCCGAAGACCCGTTCCAATACTAAGAACAGAAGTTTTGAGAATGATAAAAATCCGCGGAAGTCATTCTTGCCTCTCCCCAAATATCAGTGGTGCATTGATTGCATCCTTTCCAAATGAGACCAATCCCATGATTCATTGTTCCTTAAGTTCGTTCTCTAGGCAAGTTAACAAGACCACTCTTGCCAAGACCAGAAGTACGATCTTTGTGTTCTTGGTATTGAGAAACATCCATTGAGTTTCATTGGTATTTATGAACTAATTAATTCCAAGTGCCACTGCCCAGTACCTTGTGGAATGCCACTGTTTTTGAATTCTGGCTCTACCACCTGAATGGTGTCGTCCTCCAGGTAGAAGTATATCTTACACTGCCTGACTCTCACCGACTCCACCCTGTTCTCAGTCACGGCCTCTTGGAAATACGCATCGAAGCACAGCACCTGCAAGCAACACCAGATCTTGCTGTTCTCATGTAAAGGAACCATTTGTGGATGCGCAAAGTTTTAACTTTACCCAGTTTGTATATTTATCCTAGAAAACAGACACTTGGCAGGTTACCCTTCATCAGAGCTATTCACAAAGCAAATGATAAGTTGGTCTATGGTTTATACATGTGATTACGCCTCCAGAGGGAATTAAACATATTCGTTACGAATTTTGTTCTCAGTTGTTCTCCATGGAGAATGCTTAATTAAAAATCACCAAAAGGGTACACTTAATGTTCCCAACAATACCAAATTAGCTTGCATGATATAACCCCACAAAGCATACAGGAACATTTTGTAGGTCACATTTTGACTAATGATTGCACAAACCTGTTTGTCGAACGTGATCCATAAGGGTCCCCCTCCTACCGATGGGATCGTGGCGTTTGTGGAGCGGCGCTCCTGACCCGGGAGCGGCTCCCTTCCGATGCCTAGCTTCTCGGACCCCACCATCATGGCTGCTCCATTGCGATAATCGAAATGCTGCGGTTTGTGAAACGCCTCCTTTCCCAACTTGGAAAAAAAATGTGCGAAATCTCACCGGTTGAATTGTGCACACCCGTTAGGTAACTAGCTGAATTTACTGTCAATCAGAAATAATTATTAAATAAGACTTGAAAACTGTTACAAAGGAGGAACAACTAAAGCAGCGTTTATTCGGATTTTGAAAGGTTATTGTCTGGATACAGTGTTCCGCAAAACTACTCCGAAGCCGGCTGAACCAGATAGCCTACATAGCCGTGTCGGCAAATCATGAATCATGCCCGTCCACTTTCATTCGGGAAAACTGATGTTGCGGGTTAATTTGCATAGTACTTACGGTTTTACTGTAAGAGCTGTCCAGAAGCATAGGCAGCACCATGATAAGACTCGGCTGGCGAACGTCGGGTTATTACGGGTTACTGTTTACCGTTGCCAAGATACGGACGCCAAAATGAGACGAGTCAGTCCAGTAAAATACGACTATAGACGGATGGATGACTGGATGGATGAATGAGCAGGCAGTCAGAGAGACACTATCTCTAACCTGTAATTTACCATTAATTTACAACTACATTCACAATAAGAAACTATACTAAAAAGCCACAATGGCTGCTGTATGTACTCAAGAAGGCAAGACACAAAGACACGAGGTTTACGTTTTATTTTAGATGTCCACATTCAAACTTATATAGCCTAAGTAAAAGAAACTGTTCGGTTATTTTGGCACAAATACAAATACATTGCACTGAACCTTTACAATTAACATTGTACCGTTGAAACGGCAATACATAAATCATTTGTAAGTGAAAAACCTATTCACAATAGCTATATTATTTTACGTACCTACAGTGTTTAGAATTCACATAATGGAAATGCTGTGTTCTATGCAGCACAATAGACAGGATTGTGTAAGCAAGTTGCCACAAACACGCTGTTGCTGACAAGTCAACCTATAGAGCTAATAATCAGAATGGGAGTGCAATGGGCAAGGCCCATCCGACATACAGTACATTAGTTCAATTGTCTTGCATTGCTTTGTTCTTTTAATACCTTCCGCTGGTAGCCAGCTACAGACGCATAGTTTGGGAGGGGGTTAGCATATCATCATGGCATAGCTGTGGGGCCGTGTTGCCCGCCTGTGCAGATGCAGGGCACCGTCTCCCGTCCGCCAGCGCAAGGTGGGAGAAAACACTTCACAGGTGTATCAGCGTCCCGTATGTAAACTCCAGAGTGAGACCTTAGGATGCCAGCCCAAGCAGAAATCCTCCCACAAATCCACTAGACAGCACAATGTTCCTCTTCACAAACTCTGTGGACTACGAAGTAACAGGCACAGTCAGCAACACAGCATGAAACACCCTGGCTTCAAAACAAAACAAAACAAAAATAACTACATCCTTTAATGTGATATGCAATAAAACGAGTCACTGGATAAAACTGAACTGATACAGGATATGTAATACTATTCTATTGTGTTGTATCATTCCTCTCTCAAACAATGTTCAGTTGTTTGTTGGGGGTATTTATAATTGAGGGTGGGGGGTGTTCCACAAAGCGGTGGCCTGTACTACGAAGCAGGGTTACTGGCTTATCGGGGTTACTTGTCGGATTTAAGGTAGTCTGGGCAAAATGTAAGTGAACGAATATGAAGTCCATATAACTGTGGTACCTTAAATCCGACAAGTTACCCCGATAAGCCAGTAACCCCGCTTCGTAGTACAGGCCACAGGACTCCTCAGTTAGCTGGGTCAACTTAAGCTATATGTCATGATTGTTCAATATGTTTTTTTGATAAGGAGCATTCCTATTGGACAATCCTGATTGTCCAATAAAACTTTTGTGAAGGAGCATTCCTGTTGGACGATCATGACTTCTAGCTTAAGTTAACCCAGCTAACTGAGAAATCCCGCTCTGTGAAACTCCCCCAAAGATCTCCAATTTCCTGTTTCGATTTTCATTTTAAAGTGAAAATTAAGACCACCAACTTAATTATTCATCCTTAAAGGCATCACAGCCAAAATCAATATTCAAGGTTATGGATATATGGGAATTATGAACATTTCTGAATATTGACCACTGCAATAACATTAGTTATGTTACACAGAAAGCTTCTTCATAAATTTAGATGTGGGCAGCATTAGATTCACCTCTTCGATAAACGTGCTGATCTCGGGGGCTGCTTTGTCGGCCCTCTTCTTCAGCCGTTTCTTGGCTTTATTTACATCCTTCTCCACTTTCTTCCAGTCGACTTGTACGTAGCCACTGTGGTTTGCGATCTGCGAAAAGTGATACCACCACTGTGCCATGGGTCCCACTTTCACAAAAAACCTGATACACAGCCCAAGACATCTTATATAATCAAAGACTGATTCCAGCATGATTCCTTTAAAATCCCTTAAAACTCTGGCTGGATTTGCTTTCCCCATGATTATCTGTTGTATGATTACCTGTAATAACAGAAATCCTCCGCCAACAGCTGTCGCCGCTATTTTCCCAACCCTCTGAAAGAGATAACCTGCACACCTTTACATACAAAACAAAAAAAACATGTAAATCACCTGGGTATGAAGATTAATAAACGATCACAATGCAGTGTACCTGGTTGCTTGTTATGTAGTAATCCTTTGCTACCAACTGTGTACCAAAAACTAAAATGACTGAAACTGAAAGCACACTTTGTGCCTAAACGCAATCTCTGTTCAGGAAATCACTTCTCATTCTGTGCAGACCACGTACCAGCCAGTCACACCACCCATCATAATCTGCGTGGCCACCGAGTACTTCTCCGCGATCGGGCCCGAGTTGTTACCGAAGACGCGGCTCCACCACTGGTGCCGCCTGGCGTAGTCCGTCAGGTCCATCACCTCGAAGGACTCGTCATCACTCTCGGGATCTACTCCAGACAGTAGTGAGATGTTAGCAGTATCCTCATGCCTGCTTTGCTGACAGTGTCAAATTGATAGCCTACGTATGCACGTCAATCTTTCTGGCAATGCGGGCGCACTAATGAATAATTTATTGATAATATAAAATCCATACTGTATGTAATGGAATGCATTATGAAGGTCTGTAATTTTTGACATATTATAATAGCTCTTCAATTTCGAATGATTCCGAATACGAATATAGCCATTTAAATATTAATATTACATCATTTTGATATATTTCTTTCTGAAAAACAGCCTGTCTATGGATCAAACGGAGAGGCAACTAACACGATTTGGAGCTAAGCATTAAACGGAAGACGTTAAGAAGTATTAACAGACGTTCCAGTTACAGACAGTTTGCTTTTGGACAAGCGGACTAGTTAAGGCTGGAGTCCTTTCCCGTTGAACACCTCGAGCTGTGTTTAGCTCCGCAGCTAGTTAGCGTTAGTATTACCCATGCAAAGGTAGGTGCCGCCAAAGGTATCAGAAACCGTGTCGAACAGCATTGTTAATTCGTGGCTAACCGATTCGTAAACCTCATCGCGGCTTGTACTGTTAAACCGTGTGACCTCTGCAGTTATATCTGTGACTCATAATACATGTGAGTATTAATTAATCAAGCAAACAAACAAACACTCACTCACCTTCCCTGCGCTCCGCCATTTTGCAGTAAACAGTGGGAACCTGGTCAGTCAGTCTCTCAGTAAGCACCGCCCATCGCGTGACGTCATTTAAAGGAGCAGCAATTGTTATTGTTTGCAAATTAAAAATGTGTACACAGATATACAGAAATACGCTACGCCAGGGAAATATATCTCAGTGCATTGCTAACGTGATGCCAAGAATTAGTCGTCTTCAATAAACCGTAATTTCAAGCGTAATTTATTATCTAACAAATTTAGATAAATGATTATTTCAACTCAATAAAAATAACAATAACAAATTAATGAATTTAATTTCAGCGAACTGTGCAAAATTTGAAAAATAATATCTATATAATTTAACAGTGAGTGTACGATTATTTTCTTGTGAATTCACGTTGTTTTATTTTAGTTAGGCTGGAGATGAAGCTGAAAAACCGGATGCTGGGAGGAAGCCAATGTCCTGAAGTGGCAACTGAGTTGGCATCAGCCCAGCGACACTGATAATCTTAACATGGCTGAAACCTTCACCACAGCGGAGCTTGCTCAAAATAAGCCTTTACCGTTAACTATTACCCATTGTGCCTTAAAATAAGGACTGTAGCTGAATGACATGGTAACCATGCAATCTTTTAGGAGACCTGTCTGGGTAGCCGCACTGGCAATCCGTCTTTGGGCTCTTCATGGCGAGGAAACTCAAATTCATGTTTCCATTGTCGCCCATCGATGTGAGACCCTGCGCTCATTTGGCAAAGTACAGCTAATTAAAGGCTACCGGGATTATTATATTACTCACTTGAATATCTTGATTTAATCTCGCTCCCATGTAAGACCAGCTGTACCTTTACTTAATCTGGAAAAGCTCATCAAAAATGACAGCAACAAGCAAAATGTTTAGTTCTAAAAAATTGCCCTGTGACACAATTCTAGCAAAATGCAAAATTTAATAAATATTATATATATAATTAATAAATATTGCCCATTATGTATAATTTTTTTTTATGACTGAAGAAAATAAAGTCGTATTTTTTTCTCGACAAAATTTCAAACAGTGAAACTTTAAAAAATGTGTTTCACGCAAGTTTTAGCTTGGAGTACTGAGGATGAGGACAAAACTGATGCCAAGTGTCATGCAGTGACTAGAAAAGTGACTGGAAACCAACTTCCTCTGTAACTGTGATGGGAGATTTTCATTTTGAGGGGTGAGAGGGTTTGACTATTTTTAGTATACTCTTTGGAAACACAGCAATACAGGTAGCAGAAAAAAATAATTTAAACCTATACAACACATATACACAAATCAGCCATAACATTTAAACTACTGACAGATGAAGTGAATAACATTAATCGTCTTGTTATTATAGCACCTGTCAAGGGTGCCATTATATATTACGCAAGTGAACAGTCAGTTCTTGAATGTGGTGTATTGGAAGTGGAAAAAAATGGGTAAGCGTAAGGATCTGAGCGATTTTGACAAGGGCCAAACTGAAATGGCTTGATGACTAGATCAGAGCATCTCCAAAATTGCAGGTCTTGTGGGGTGTTCCTGGTATGCAGTGGTTAGCACCAACCAAAAGTGGTCAGAAGAAGGCCAAATGGTGAGGAGGTTATGGGCACCCAAGGCTCATTGATATGTGTGGAAGAGCGAAGGCTAACCTGTCTGGTCTGATCCCACAGGAGAGCTACTGTAGCACAAATTGCTGAAAAAGTTAATGCTGGCTATGATATAAAGGCACCAGAATACACAATGTATTTCCACTTATCGGGCTGCATAGTCACAGAGTGATCAGAGTACCTATGATGACCTTTGTCCACCGCTGAAAGTGCCTATAATGAGCACATGGACCATGGATCAATAGAAGGTGGTCTGATGCGTCACATTTTTTGTTACATCACGTGGGTGGCCGGGTACATGTGCGTCACTTACTTACCTGGGGAAGAGATGGCACCAGGATGCACTATGGGAAGAATGCAAATTGGTGGAGGCAGTGTGACACTCTGGGCAATGTTCAGCTGGGAATTCTTGGGCCTAGGTATTCTAGGTTCTTGCTACTTTGATGCATTCCATCCTCTGAAATCACTGCTACAGACCAAGTAACACCTTCATGGCAGTGATTTTCCCGGATGGCAGTTGTCTCTTTAGGCAGGATAATGTGCCCTGCCTCACTCCCAGAATTGTTCAGGAATGGTTTGAGGAACATGAAAAAGAGTTCAGGTGTTGACTTGGTCTCCAAATTCCCCAGATCTCAATCTGATCGAGCATCTGTGGGAGCTGCTGAACAAACAAATCTGATCCATGGAGGCTCCACCTTGCAACTTACAGGACTTAAAGGATCTGCTGCTAACGTCTCAGTGCCAGATATCACAGGACACTTTCAGAGGTCTTGTGGAGTCCATGCCTCGATGGGTCAGAGCTGTTTTGGCAGTACAAGCTGACTGGTGTACATCACAAAGCTAAAAAGTCATCGACTCAAAGTCAGTCAGATTTTTCAAAGGAATATTAGTATTGTCACATAGCAGACCAGTTTCTCCCAAAGTAACCTATCATAAATTATCACATGTATGTCTGAAAAATCTCCGTGACACTTTGGTTGCGAGTATAATATTTTTCTTCAGATGTAACACAAAAACGTTTTCCATAGAAAAAATACCAAAGGGATGACATGTACACATTTCGTATAGGAATGGTATAACGGCTCATCAGGTACCGGTAGAAAACTGTTCAAATTCTGCAAGCTCGGAAGTTTTTTTTTTTTTTACCATTGTAAGAATTATTCAAGTAAATCGGCCATTTTAAATTTGCACACTGATGTATGGCGCTCCGTCTATGATGCACTGTACATTCACGGGATAGACTGTCGTCAAACGTTTGTTTAGGTAAGCGATTATCAAAAATTACTGATTAATATGCGAAACACCCAACTTTTATTGCGCATCATTTACACTTTAATGCAAATATTTCATTTGCTGCGTGTCGCTAATAAAATGACAACTGTAGAAATCAAATTAATAAATACGGGGGATCTATCAGCTAAGTTAATTTGAACAATTTGGAATTTCTTTGATTGTAGAATCTTTTTTTTTAATAAAATAAAAGACTAGACCAATAAATAAAACAAATTACAATTTAACATAGAAAGGTAATTATTTTCTGAGTGGTCAAAATACAAGCAACATATCAATATAAATATTTCAAGACATAGTTGTGTTGGAAAAAAAAGTAGATATATGTTAACCACTAATTTCCCACTAATAATCACCACACTCAGCTGAACATCACAACAGTTGACAAGTTCGCTAAGAAAATAGGGCATTAGACGCTGCAACTGTGAATTTATATCTTGGAGCAATCTAACTTGATGTCTCACACCCAACTTACACTAATGAGAGTTAACATTTAGCCAATAAAACATTAGAAACTAAATTACATCATGAGAAATGCAGAAATACAACCAATCAAAGCAGATCTTAGAAATGCGTAAAGTTGACTGTGTTTTTTTTGCCCTCCCCCTAGTAAGTTTGTATGAGAACCGAGGCCCTGGAGAAAGGAATCTGAAGACTGGCTAGTCACGTGTTGACGTATGAGTGCTACTATTGGCTGTAGGAGGAAAGAGGGCGTTCCAACGACGGCGGCGTGGGTTCGCCTGTGTGACACAATTACAACAACTTTGAGCTGGTGGTTGGGGGAAGTTTGTGATATTACCAAATAAATCCTGATTAAAAACACCCTGCGAAAAGCGCTGTATGCATCACACGCCATTGACTGCATAAATTATTTTCTACAAAACAAAAAACAATGTAAAGGGAAATCATTCGGAAGGCTTCTTTTTCCTAGAGGATTTACAATTGTTTTCACGTATTAATCCTGGAGGAGGAGGGGGGAAAGTTACTTTCCTCGTATCTGTTTTTTCGCTCGATTTTTAAAGAATCGTCGGAGTCTCCCGCCCACTTTCCAGCCGCGTTTTCATGAAATCGTGCGGAGTGTCGCTCGCCGCCGTCGCCTGCGTTTCTGCTCGGAGTCTCGGCGCCGCTGGTGATGAGGAAAAGAAAATGGCGGCGGGAAAAGCGAGCGAGACCGAGGAGGACTTCCCGAGGCTGACGGCGCAGGAGAGGGACCGCCTGGTCGGGATGGACAGGTCAGAGTCGCCAGGCGACGCGCTTTTCTCGCGCTTTCGGCCGCGCACCGGCGCCTGCGGCCGCACAGCGTTACCGCGCGTCGACTAACGCCGAGCCGCCTGTGTTTGTCTCCTCTCTGCCTTGCAGCTCTCTGTTTGGATTTCAGAGGCTTCATGAAGATGGCGCCAGAACGAAGGCCTTGCTGTTAAAGGTACCTCAGGGAGCCGCTTCTCTCCCGCAAACACTCGTGCCCCGTGCGTTTCACACCTCGGGTGCGGGAGGGGGGCGACACTTTGCACCTGGGCGATCGGGATAACGTAAAGTTGTGCAGAAAATCGGCCATCTGCACTTCGGGGAAGGCGGAGGGTGATTGTGCGCATAGCGGTCCCGCTGCATTTACATCGCCTTGTGCAACATGCTGGCTCGCCACGGTGGTCTCAGTTTGTTTTCCTGCAATGGCCGTGCTATCGTTGGGATTTGTGCGCCGAAACGTGCAGTCTGGTACTCCCGATGAGGCGTAAAATAAACCCGGGCGGAGCGCTTGCTCAAGGGGGAGCCGCATCGGCAGCCAGATAAGGAGCCCCATCTAGGTAATGACAGCTTGGAGGCTGCGAGGCGCTGCACAAATGACGGCTCTGGGTGCATCAAGCCCCGCCGATTCCCCAAGCAGCGCTGCGGATCGACTTAAGACGAAGATGATGGTGATGATGGCGCAAACTGCCTTTTGACGTGGAACTTTTATTTTTAAACGACGACTTAAGGAGTGAACGCGGGGGCCGTGATCATCTGGGCTGGTTAGTGCAAGCTAATTCGCCTAGCTAGCAGGCTGAATTGTTGCGTGTTTGTAGGTGTAAATATGTATTTTTGATAAGTTGCTTCTGCGTTGAAAGCGCCGTGGTTTGGAGCCCGCTGCGTCTGCGGGACCTGCGCTCTTCTGCGCCGCCTCGCCCGCCTCCTGCGGCTCCGGCCTTCGTTACCTCCTGTCAGCCGCTCCGCATTTCGCTATGAAATCAAGTTGCCACGGTTTGTTTTTTTCCCCTCTTATTTTAAACGCACGCAGCTAGTTAGCTGACTAGTAATGGCTGCTGCAGTCGGCCCAAGATGGCGGGACGGGGAGGAGGAAAAAAATGAGTCTAGGTGGGGGAGCTAGCTAAATCAACCAGATATGTAATTTGTCATGCTTTATGTAATGCGACCATCGGATAGCGGTTAGGTTGTTTCCCCCACCGGTGGCTGCCTTGCATTGACCCCCTCTCTCGGGCTTCAGCTAGGGGTGTGATGCGTTTATGAATTTCGGCTTTCTGGGCTGCACCGTCCCTAAACGTAAATCGCGGCCAACAACACCTACATCAACATCCACCTGTTAGCGGACACGGTCAACATCGACATCCACCTGTTATCGGACACGGTCAACATCGACATCCACCTGTTAGCGGACATGGTCAGAACCAGCCTCCACGTGCTGGGACCCATCAGCATCTGCCCGTTAGTGGACATGATCAACATCAGTGTCCCCCTGGAATCCACATCATCACCATTGTATATAAGCATAAGTTTAACTACCATTGCCCTTTGCATCAACCTGAACATCAGAAATAACCTGCCTGCCTCTGCTGTCACTGTTCATCACTGGTCGCGTCACTAGCAACCTGTTAGTTGTGCTGACATCACCCTCCATCCATTGTACAAGCCTGGTGTGGGTAGAGTTTGCCTCAGTTAACATGCCGTTTGACTGTAGTTGTCTCCTTGTTTGTTAGAGCACATTAAGAAAAGCTTACACTCGCTTGGATGCTGTAGAGTTTGTTAGATTAATCCTCGTGGCTAACATTTGTTATGAACTCCTGGTGTGGTTTCTGATTAATTGTAAGCCATATGTTTCTTCTGAATGCTTCATTGGTTTTTAACAGTAGATATTGTGGCCCGCCAAGATGATCTTAATTCTGCTATTGAGTATTCTTGTGTTTATGTATCTGTGTGTGCATGTGGGCATAGTGTTCGGGGCGAATCTGAAGGGTGACCGAGTTTGTAATCCTGTTTGTTATAAGGAAAGTGCTTCCTATTTGTCTAAGCTGGGTGTGGTGTGTTATCATTTGAATGAATAGCATGTAGTTGGTGCTGGAACAGAATGCTATTGGTGGGTGTCCTCTTTAAGGTTGGTTTTAGCCAGGTGATGCGGTTTGTCTTTCTCTTGCCCTGTAACTTTCTGCTCCCTGCTCGATAATCGTCATTCTGTAGTATTCCAGATGTCGTCACAAGAGGCTTTATGACACGTGTCAGTTGGAGTTTTCCTCCCTTTTCTTTTCGTGTCTGCTCTCACAATGCGGCCAAGAAAGGGGATGTCAATATTTGCTTTGTTTGCTTGCTATGGGTAGTTTGTAATGATATGCCCCCTTACTTGTGCAGAAAACCAATTTTGCTCATTAAAACAGCATCCGGTCTATTGTCCCCACTAACCTGCTGATGAATTATTACAGGACAGATTTATCTAGAATACATGTTTTAGTTGTTTTCCTAGCAGTGTATGTGCCTATTTTTCTAGTTAAATTTCTTGGAATTCCAGCTGTCTAATACAAATTCTGTTCTGTTTCCATGTTGTGTGTGGACTGCTTGGTCCCCGCCGTAAGCTTCCGCTTAATAAGCTATCTTTCAAAATGCATAGTCAAACTCTGTTTTATATAAGAATTTTAAGAGTTTAATTTGCTGAAATGCTACTTTTCCTTTACCCATTGACCCTCAAGGCCCTCGGTGATGTCAGGACCGGCGGGGTCTGTCACAGAATCACACCTGCTTTATATTCCAAGCCTCTGATATTTCTTCCCTAAGTAGACCTTGCATATGCAGATGAGTTGCTATCATATGGGTAGAATTTGAATCCAGCTTTTTACAATGCGACTCATCGGGTATTGTTTTGCGCTGGATCATTGAGGTGACGTCTCCCTGGGGGGCATACGGACAGCCCTCCAGTGCGGTTTGCTGAGGAACGGCCTGTTTCTGACCTGGGGTGGCCGTGCTATCAGTGCTGGTGGGTGTAAATCATCCTTGAATCTTGCCATAAGTGATATATACGGCTGTGCCTCGAATGTCTGCAGTACAAAGGTAGTCAGTGTACCTCTGTGTTATTTAGCGATGGCCCCCATTAGGTAGGTATCGGCTTGGTTGATGAACAGTTGTCTGTCTTGGGCCTCCTTGCAGGGACAGAATTTAGATCGCCAGTGTAAGATGCAACTGGCACTGGTTGCATGGGGGGGGGGGGGGGCCCGGGGGGGGGGGGGGGGGGGGGGGGGGGGGGGGGGGGGGCGCGGGGGGGG
>JAODLD010000001.1:40777568-40793131 GCA_026781065.1 Mormyrops boulengeri
TGACAACATTCTGACTTGTTTTAACGTCCCCCCCCCCCCACGTTGTACTTAAACCCTGGGGGTAAGTGGTGCTGGCGGTGCTTCGAATCCGGGTGGACCACGTCACGCGATGCTGTCCACACGCACTGGAATTTGTGATGCTTCTGTTACATTACCATATGCCTTACATGTTTTCCAAAACTAATAAAAAGCATAGCGAAAAAGGCTGAGACTGAGGTGCGTTTAATTACATTTGTGTTGCCATCATCCTCCCTATGCGACACAATGAGAAATGAGAATGTTTGGCCACCTGGGTGTGGCGAAGAACTCTAATCGCTCATCTTTTTCCATGTTTCCTTGACAACGGAATACAGAGATATAAAGCCTCTATCTATGACACCATGTGTGAAGCCTTATCGTTGCACCATATTCATTAGAATCGTTATAAAACAATTCAGATATTTCTGTCAGTAGTTACTTCCTGAGGTATTTAATAATAACCTCTTGGTGTCGTTTCATTCAGGGTCAAGGTGTTCGTGACTCGCCTTCGACCTGCCACGCGCCGTGTTTCATGCGAGTTCACGTGATTTCATAACGTACAAATAGAAGCTCTCAAAGTAACGGGCCTCGGTTGGCCAGGGAGCCCGTCTGCGATTGGCGAGGCGACATCGGTTCACTTTGAGTCTCTGCCACAGAAATTTCTGCAAATCCCGAGGATTCCTGCACGTTGGACAGGCAGTTGACGTAGCTGGAGTCTGGGTAGCCGTTCCTGTAATTTTAACAGATGGCAGTTGCTGGTGAGGACGTGCATATCCCTGGCTCAAGCCAGCCGGCTGCACTTAATTTTCAAAGCACGTGGCGCATGGAATTCTGATGTTAGGAGCTGTATCTAGTTATTTGTGTTCCCAAATGCTGGAGCCAAAGAGCATCCCCGGTGGCCCAGCACGGTACTGCAAGACAACTCCCCCATTCTCCACGCTATCCAGCCTAGGACTCAATTCTTTCGTTATTTGCACTTTTAGTAACTATTTATAAGTAACATTCTAGCTTCATTATCAGTCCGTTGGTTAATCAAAGCCCAAACTAAATGTCAATTTTCGTATTTAATTACGATATAGCCCCATGCAACCTGTACAGAGTGGAGGTTAGAGCCAGTGGAACAACGCCTGGGTTCATACTCTGGTAAAATATCCATATGCATGAAGGAGCATCCATCACAATCCTGTGCTATATAAGTGGTTGGAGAAGATGGATGGATGAGTGGGTGGAGAAAACATCCATTGTAAATTGCTTTGGATAATAACATCAGCTAAGTACCAAATGGAGGCAATGACAGGAGCTTAAACATGGCATATTTCTACCATTTTTTCTATGAGTAATAAATTAAAGGAAGATACGAAAAAATGATTCGGGGAGCTTTCCAGAGCTGCCGTGCAACAGCACTAAGCCACACGATATCAGCGACCGGCGCCTGACAGGCTGAACGTGGAGCCACCTGTCTGATACATATGCAGTTCTCATCGACCGCTGCTGAGGTTTCGCCTTAGTCGTATTTTCATCCCTTCTCAGCCAGTGATGACTCACCTGTCGCCACGGCGCTGAAAACGCAGAGGCAGCTACTGGGCATCTCGCTTCATTCTACAGCCAAGCTTTTGGGTTTGTTATACTGAGCTTTCTGAGAAAACGGGCGACTGAGCTCTCCAAGAGCTCAATTTGCAAATGAGATCCATAAAGGAATAGTAAGACCTTGCATGCAAATAAATAATTTGCCCACTATCAGTCATCCAGAGGTGGGGTGTGGAGAGGGGGAATGTAAGTGATCTATACCGAAGCAGAGTTAATGGCTTGTTCCTTTGCAAAAGCCAAATGCTTTGTCAGCAAAGGAACAGTCTCACTTCTAGACATCAGAATCGACTGAGAAGCAGCCAAAAATCATGGTTTTAAGTTGGAATACATTACAGTACGTTAAACATAATTCTTCTCTGGCATGAAGGAATCAAATGAGCAAGATTTATTCAAGAAGCACATACATCTCTACTGGATTTTTTTTTATCTTCATCCATAAGATATAATGTATGTCTTATCCAAAACAATCGTAGTGGTTGGGAGTGTTTATGTTATCTTAGGTTTCACAACAAAGGCTATTAGCAGTCGTCTGGAACCTGATTTATAGTCCAGTGTTTCTCAATCCAGTCCTCCAGACAGATCATGTTTTTGCTCCCTCCTGGCTCCCAACACACCTGAACCAGGTATCCGGTGTTCTTGATTGGTTGGTAGCTGGGAGGGAGCAAAAGTGTGGACTGTCTGGGAGTCTTTGAACAATGTCATAGTCAGAAATGTGTTCCCGGCTGCAGTGCAGCCTGCCGCCAGTGTCGCTAGTTTGGCTCCACCCACCCAGACTTTCCACCTACTGCTTTGGTCTTGTGGGGGATGTTCCTCGACCACGTTACCCAGGCATCTGGGGTCACGGTGAAGGTCAGGCCGTGTGAGAAGGCACGCTCCAGCCCAGGAAGTAATCGTCGTATCTGCCCGGTGAGTGGAAGGTAGGCCTCAACACACCCCCACTGAATGGAGCGCCAGGGGATCGGTGACATTCCTATATGGAGATGAAGTACAGGAACTGGTGAGATGGAACCAGAGCATGCCTCACCTGACAGAGACCTACCTGAGGAATCCCAGAGAGTTTGGTTGCACAGATCAAGTACTCGTTTGGCAGTATTTTTTTAAACAGCATGCATTCATTTCAGCAGAATAGTATGTATATAAATGGGATGCCTGTTATCAATAATGCTCAAGCCAACCGCTGCCTCAAAAAACACATAACTGCAGCCATTACTGCCAAAATCATAGATCATAGCTGATTAGATAAACTTGTCACTATTAATAAAAGCACTGTAATAAAAAAACAGTAGACGTATTAAGCACGGTTAATCTTTAATGATAGCATATACCTTTATAAATTATTCTGCATGACCTTTTCATGTCCATACTAATGGAAATTAATTATATATAATGATTTACTTTTCTGTGTGGTGAGTACAGGGAATCCTGACTATACTATATACATTCGTAATTTGAGAGAGCTTCTACCTGGTTCCAAGTCCTTTTCTTCAAGATTTTCAGCTCAATTTACTAATTTACTAAATAAAATTCATCCTTCTGTAGCTCCCGTGCCACGCAAAGAGCACATTATAGGTTCAGGGGAAAAGCCCTGAGGATAATGCTTTTCATGTGTGGCTTTGGAAGAGAAGGAGATTTGAGGGACTGGACTATAACATGGGCACTAACCCCTTGGATACCATCAGTGATGTTGTAAGTGATCTTTACAGTTTTATTTCTGCTGTGTCCAGGTAGGGTGATGGGTACCTCGCTGTAGCTAAACGTGTCTCTAACACCTCCGACCCCCTGTGTACGGGAGCAAACCCTACAGTTCACATGTTTTGCAAAACACTCCAGACACAGGGAAACTCCACAGTCTGTCTCAGCCAAGGAACACAAGAACAGGCCTGATTCTCCTTCCCCCTTGTTATTTTTTCTTCAGGTGTCCAGTTGGACCTGCTAGGGTTGATGAGAGATTTTTTGTTCCGGTTGACCAGAGGTGTGTGTGAGAGACATTCGTTTGTCCGGTAAGGTCTATTTTCATCCCTAGGTTTCAGATTGCTACCTCTTTGGGACATTGCAATATCTTGTGTGCTGGACAACGATGTCAGCAGTGACATTAACCCCCCCATGTCCAGCACTGGGGAGGGCATATATCATTTCTGTGGCTCCCATCCTCTGTAAGCCCAACCCTTCCTACCTTCTGCTTTATTACAGGTTCTTTCCATCTACCTTCAACTTTTATTGCAGTACCTTTGTCATTAGTTTTGCGCCCCTGGATGGAGTTACTCTGTTGAACATTGCTTTTCCATCTACTGATGCTAGGGTATGTCTCTTCTTTTTGCCATACCTCTGGCTCATTCTGAGAGATCCTAGGTCTTTGCTGAGCAAATCTCAGCTCCCGGAGGCAGGCTCCCAACCCTTCCGGTGTTCCGTCTCCTTCAAAGAAGCAACATTCTCAGTACGAATGGAAGAGGCCGCAAAAGACGGCCCAGCCAGCCCTACAGACATCTCTGCTTGGCCCTTCTTTGCGCTAATGACGAACACCTCCGTTAGGGTTCTGGTGACTTGAGAACACGACAGCTGACAGAGACCTACCTGGTTATGAAGGTATGAATGATGAAGAGACTTATTTTTCCAGGTCGAACATAAACTTCCCGAAACTTGCCTTGAATCTCCAGGGTCTCATCATTTGGGTTGGCGATCCCAAGCTCAGCAAGCATCAGTTCTTGGATACAGAAATCTGTGGCAACCATGGCAACGTGTCCATGCTGGCTTTGATCCCACCCGTCAAAAGAAGGGTGACCTCTCCCTTGGGTGGGCTGTCTGTCATCTGAAGGCCTGAAGTCATATCCTTAAGCTGACTGTCATAAGACACCTTAATGTAATGCCACATAACTTGAGGAAGTAACATCACAGCACTGTAGCTCTCTCCTTCTGCATTGTCCCCCAGACTGCTGGGTCTGAAAGAAATGTCTTTTCTCACTGGATGATCTTCATCTTTAGCCTCCTTTGATTCCTGTTCAGACCTAACCTGACCACAGGGGCCCCTGACACATCTCAGCGTGTCCAGAGCCCTGGGGCATGTTGAAGGAAGTGCCGCCACATTCGTTGCTTTGTTTCCAAAGGGGCTAGTGTGATCTGTGGTGCTTTGAGAGTCTGTGAAAGGGGAGCTTTCACTAAAGGGCACCGAATCAGTGTTTTGCAAAGCTCAGGAGCAAATTTTTTCCCACTGAGGTGGGAGACAGAAAGTCTGCCTTCTTCGTGAGCATTTCTTCGCCGATCCTTACTGTACTTTGTCCTTCCTCATTCTTAAGTCTGCCTCTATGCCAGTGCTGCCTGTATCGATTGTTCACCGGTGACCCAACAGGGGCTTGCCACATAATTTATTCCTCGTGCAAAACATCCCAGCAGGTTTAGAAGATGATGGATCTTTCAGTGTAGCCTCAGGCAATAGCTTATTCAATCTGCCCCTGTGTCCATTCTCACCCCTTATCTGAATCTGTTGCTCTCTAAACCTAGCAGCCAGTCTGACATCCCTATTTGATTCTGTCTTGTGTCTAGTCTTCCACACCCGATTGACCGTGACATGTGGTTCGATGGGGGCAGGTGTGGATAAAAGAGCGTCTTGCCCTGCCAGCTCTCAAGGGTCAGACTGGTGGGCAGAATCTGACCCTCTTTGTGCTGGAAGTCCAGTAAGAGCTGCTTAGCATCAGAAATTTCATTGAAGTTCCCCACAATGGAGATGCGGCTTCGATCATCGCTGAGCAACAACTTGGGTATGCAGAGCTGCAGTGCTTCTAAAACCTTCAGAGGGATGATCTCTTTAGGCAGCTGCTCCTTGCACAGGTGAACCTCGAGCTCTCTGTACAGCCTGCTGAGGTCCCCTTGAACCTGGCAAAGTCGTTCCTCAGCTTGCCCTGGTTCCTCCATCCTGCCCTGCAGGAAGAGGGTGCTGATGCCTTGCGTAGTCACTTCCAGAACCTCCACGCCGTACTGCTTGAGGATGCATTGGTGCTCATGGCCACAGTGCATTGCGCATGTAGTGGAAAATTGCCTGCATCCATGTTCAGGGAGTAGTCCTCTGTCAGGGGGTGTTCTTCAACCCCTCCCCTCCTTATAGAAGCTTCTTCGTACCCATGAGAATAAAAAGAAGATTCAGGATCTTTGGGATTCAAGACATGCTCTTGTTGGTTGGTCTTTGTTTGCCTATTTGTACTCAAATGATGGTCGAATGGTCTTTGAGGTGCACTTCACTTTTCCTTATACGCTGAGTCAACTGGGTAACTGCTGGACATCAGAGAAGGAATGGCTCTCCTGTAGGCCCAGTAGCTGTCTGATGAATGCCTGGACCTCTGAGTAGAGCCTGGACCTCTGAGTAGAGTCCCTTCAAGGTACACAGCTTCTTTAGCTAATTTATGCTGAAATGGACATTAGGAAAACACTGTTGTAGGCCGGTCGACGTCACCATACCCAGGGGCAACTGGCTGTAGTCAACCATCACAATCATTTCAACAAAGATCTGAGAAAAAAGGACACAGAGAAGGTGGTGGGGGATGGTGAAAAAAAAGCTAGTAGCCTACAAGTCATTCGCAATTTATTCATTTATTCATACCTTATCTTGGTCTACTCCTTTGTTTTGAAGACTCACGGCAAGCTCATATTCTTTGCTGTCCAAAAAAATATGTGTCTCCCATACTGGACGATGCTCTCAGCCCCCGTTTGCGATCACTAAATCAAAACGTCGGGGGCAAGAGAAGGCCAAACAGAGTAAAGTACTCTATTGCGCAGCATTACTCTGTTAAACAGCAACACATAACCATGATCTGGTGAAGATACTGAAAAGGCATCCTAATCGATCAAAGTCTCAGGTTCAGAGAGTGTAAAAGCAGCAGTTAAGTCAGTGGTGGATTTTTGAGGGGGGGGGGGGTTTGCAGCAGAGCTTGTTGTTACTGATTACATGGGATATTTTGCTCTACTGCTTATTGTTACACTGTTATTTATTATTGTAGTTCTGATTTGTGTATGTAATTTTCCTGTGGTCAAGAAAGTCAATGAAAATAAACAGAAATAATTTATGTACTCACATATACAATTATCCAATAATATCCTGCCTTCATCCGGAATCCCTGATGTGCGTCCCTTCCCTCCGTGGTGTCGTTGCCCTACCCCCCACTGTGCCGTTGGGTGTGGTCGTTACATCCAACCCCCTACCTCCAATAACCTTCGCGTTTTTCAAAGATGATGAGGGCAGACGCAGGCGTTGCCTTGGTGACAGAGACAGAGGTTATCTCTCCTCCCCCATGCCTGGACCTCAGGAAGTGAACGTAGAGCTTGTCTATCAACCGGTTATCCTGAATGTCCGTGGGGAGACCCCTGACTCTGACTGTCCGGTCCTCTGCTGCCATCTGCTGGAGCGGATGTTACCTGCCCAACTACAGATTGACTTATTGGATATGATAGTCATAGACCGCTCACTAATTAGGCACCGAAAGGGCAATAAGGGTAGGGGGAGACGATAGCATTGCAAACACAGAACATTCTTTTCTTTGAGGTTCTGTCAAATGTAAGATGTTTATTACTGTTACAGCATTGAATTGCGAGTTTTCAGGCTTTAAAATTCAACTAACTGTGTTGCACTTTTTCACTCTGATTTCTAGTTCTGTTTGAGAAGTGTTTTGCGTAAACAACACTTGCAAATATAATTATTCGTGATTTTTGGCGATAGTAAACATTTTTGGCAATAATTAACCATACATAAATTACGAATCCCGGTAATATGAGTTTTCATCCCTGCTGAAAAAAACAGCACTGATCATCATGGCTGGTTACCAGTATGACCATCATAATGCATGCTGGTTATACCAGTATATGTGGTGTTTGGTGCTGGTGGACCAGCACCATTAATGAGATATTGCTGATGGACCAGCATCATGTGCAGTTAGACCAGCACATCTATGTCCACCAGCTACACCACCACCAAACCAGCACTAACCAGTATGATTTCCAAGCTGATGTACGCTGTTTTTTCAGCAGAGATAGTTCATTTAAAATAACTGTGAGCTGAATGACTGATCATACATAAGTGTAATGTTAATTTCTGATATTAGCTTTTTGTAAAAATTAAAAGAAAATCTTGATATAGTACTACAGGAAAAACGTTTTTGGTATAAGACGAGTTTTCATTTCGCATGATTTATTTTGTAACCGCGAGCGCTTAAGTGCACTTTGCAGTTCAAACTCAGCACTAAAGTTGAAACCACTGCCGGGCTCCACCTTTTAACGTTTTAATCAGGAACTGCGTAGTATCCGTGTGACGAGTATTGAGCATTTTTTAGTCAATCTTTTTTAAAAGGAAGCAGCGTGTAACACGCCTAAAATAAACACCTTTGAGAAAAGGAAAGTGAAATGACTTTTGGTTGGTGTTAATGTAACAGGTGAAATGATTCCACTTGCCTTCGTTATTAATTTGCCATTAATTGCTAGTTTACTTATGCTTTGATTATTGTATTATTTTGTTTGGGCTTATGTAATGTGGGGTTTAAGCACCCCCTAGTGGACATCTGCAGACTTAAGCGGGGTGCTTTTTCTGACTTAACCAGACTGCCGCACGAGCCCTCGAGGTAGGACGCTGTGTTGAGCTCCATATAAAGTTTTCTTTAAGAAATCAATTCTGTTAGTAATAAGGTGCTATTTATATCACTGAAATGCTTCGCGTTTCTTAGATATATTTGTGATTAATTACTGATTAATGACAGAACACCGGGAATCGGGGCGTGAAGGGTTAATTTTGTGTCTGTTTCACCAGAATAAAAGGTTGAACGAGCTAAAGTGGATAGGTGTGTGACAATCATTTACACAACGCAAGAAGGAGTGTGTACCAACCACTACATTAACACTAGGTGGCGTAAAAGGACGGGAGGAAATGTGGCCCAAGACGGTTTCATTCGGTGGTCAGCAAATACGTTCACTGGCCACTTTATGAAGTACATCTGTTCAACTTTACGTTGAAAAAAAATATATCTAATTAGTCAATCTTCTGTGAGCAGTATATAATATAATAACCACGCAGACACAAGTCAGGAAGCTTCAGTTAATGTTCACATTAAAAATCAGAATGGGGAAAAGGGTGATACAAGTGACTGAACGTGACATGATTGTTGGGCTAGACTGGCTGGTATGAGTATTTCAGAAACTGCTGATCTACTAGGATGTTCACAGACAATCATCTCTAGGGTTTACAGAGAATGGCCTAAAAAAGATAAGACATCGAGCGATCAGTGATTCTCGGGTCAAACATACCTTGTGGATGCCATAGGTCAAGTCAAATAGGTCCTTATTGTCATTTTTTAACCATGCACAGGTAGTGCAATACAGCGTTTCTCTCGGACTAAGGTGCTACATAGATTAACACAAGATTAACATATAACAAGAGTGCAAAGTGTGCAATCTGTGCAAAAAAGACAAGACAACTGACACCGCCGAGTACAAGCAGCACAGTAAACCTAATATTGATAAGGTGCAGTTTGGCTGTGCAATGAGGTAGCAATAAGTTAATAAATACTAGTAAACATAAATAGTAGTAGTAAAAGATAACATTTCACCAGAAACAATATCAGTGTGCAATGGGATACTGCTAAGTTAATAATCAGAGAAGATTGTCCAGATTGGTTCAAGCTCACAGAGAAACAGTAACTTAAGTAACCATTTTTTACAACCAAGGTATGCAGAAGAGAGTCTCAGAATACACAACACGTCAAACCTTGACGCAGATGGGCTACCGCAGCAGAAAACCACACCCGGGGCCACTCCTGTCAGCTAAGAACAGAAAACTGAGGTTACAGTGGACACAGGCTCACCAAAGATGGACAATGGAAAACTGGAAAAACATTCCTCAGTCAGACGAGTCTCGATTTCTGCTTCAACATTCAGATGGTAGGTCAGGATTTGGCAAAGGCAACACGAAAGCATGGATCCGTCCTGCCTCCTAGCAACGATTCAGGTTGTTACTGGTGCCGTAGTGGCTGGTGCTAGCAGGTGGAGTCATGCTATATAATTGGTGATTTTGTTCTCCTTTTTGGATCAGTTTCAAGGCCTTAACTGCTGTTAAAGTTACACCTGCTCTTCTCTTTTTTTTCTTCAAATTGCAGCATCTACAAAGACAAGGGCACCAGGTCTCAGTGTATTTTTGTGTCGCTGTACGTGAGAGCACTAGACATTGTGCTTTCACCATCAATCCACTGCACCGAAGCTGCCCTTTTGCCTGAGATTTTTAGAGTCGTCACTGCAGTTGTGATACTCTGCCTTCACCCCAGGGCCTTCTGGGAAACATTCCTAAAATTCTTCTAACAGGTACATACCAGTCAGGAAATGACATGTCTTGCAAAACATAGTTTAGCTGTCCATAGTTGCAGTTGTCTCACATACTTACAACGCTGTCATGTTCTTAGCAATCAGTATGTTAAATAAATGTAACATTTCTCAGTAATCACACTCATATTCGTGTTTGAGCCATTGGGCACCACGCGTTCGGGCAGTGTTAGCCTTGAATGCTGGTCTTGTTGCACCTGGCAGAAGCTGATAACAGCTTGTATGGCTGACTTGCCAAGTTAACCGCATCCTTACAACATGATAAGCTTTCACATCTTTCTCCAGTCAGTAACTGGTTTCTCAGCCAAACAATACACCTTTCTTTACTCCTATTTAATCCTGTGACTTTATACCTGGAAGTGGAAAGGTTTACAGTCACTTGTATTATCTTTCTGGGAAACTTTGCTGATCTTTCCCTGTAAGTTTCCCTGAATAAAATATGGGGAATGAATGGTAACTTCCTTGTGCAACCAGTAATCAAAGAATTAGGGGAATGGAATTAAGATGCATTTTTTTCTTTCTCTTAATACAGGGACGGACACGCCTCTTTCTCTAGGGCGAGCCAGATGTCTGTAGCATGAGTACAGGCTGATATATAAAGGTGACGGAGAGACCTTGCTGCTAGTTTTTCCCCAGACACACCAAAAGGAAAGAGATGCATGCAGGCCAAGGTTTGCGTTAATTTGTTTCTGGGTGGGACTGGTGCGGAGCGATGATGCAGGACGGTGTGCAACTCTGCTGGACACTGGGGGTTTGACTTCTGAGTTGTGCAGCCTGAGATCCCGAGTGGAGCAGCTGGAGAAAGACCTGAGAGGTTGTGCTCTTCTACTTTACTTATGATTTCACTGACATTTCATTTTCTGCTCTTCATGACACAACTCCTATTTTTCTTTCAGCTCTCCCAAGGGTGGCATTCTCTGCAGCCCTAAGGGAATCTGGATCTGGGAATATCGGACCCTTCCAGACAGACACAGCTCTCCAATATGCAAAGGTGTTTACCAACATTGGTAGCAGCTACAACCCATCAACAGGTAAGTTCTGAACCACTTTGTTTGCCTGCCTGTGTTTGGAAGGTCGCTGGTTTGAATCCTTTGGTTGGCAAACTAGTCACATCTCTGGTGGGACTTTGAGCAAGGTCCTTAACCCTTTGAAAATTACTGGATGCCCCCGTGCTGACATTGACACTGTTTTTCTCTCACCTCTATAAAGCGCATCTTTAAAAGGGGGAGGGGGGCAAAATGGGATGTGAAAAAACAGACTCCAACGTACCTGCCCTTGTATATGCGCAATTGTTCCATTTCAATGTGAAATAATTCTTAAGTACTTGTGCTTCTATTATTTGCATAGGTTTTCTCCCGTATTTGATTAGGTGAATTGATATCACTAAATTGTGAGGGTGTGCCTTCCCTCATGTCCTGAGATTCAGGAGAAAGGCTCCAGACCTCTGGATAAGTGGTTAGAGAAAACGGATCAATGTTTATTGTTAAAAATGAGAACCAATTAAATCTATGACATGTACTCGCTTAATTTGAAATTGTGCTTTTTTGTGGGAAATAACTCACACTTTAAAGGTTTCCCTTCCTTCACTTTTCCCTCCCTGTCTTCTTGTGATCCTCACTCCGGACAGGCATTTTCACGGCCATGGTGAAAGGGGTTTACTATTTCCGATTCACCACTTTCAACAACATAGAGGGCACACCCAACACCAACGTAGTCCTGATGAAAAATAAGGAGAGGACGGTCTCCATGTGGGACAAGACGGGACAAGACTTCAATGACAGCGCCAGCACCGCTGTGATTCTCCAGCTCGAGGTTGGGGACAATGTCTATGTCCAACTAATGGCAGGCACCTACGTTTATGATGATCTGGGATTCTACAACTCCTTCAGCGGTTTCCTGCTGTTTCCCATCACTGCTTAAAGCCAGTTCATCTAATGCAGTCTTTCCCAATCGGATCCTCAGGGACCCACAGACAGTCCATATTTTTGCTCCCTCCCAGCTCCGAACGGAGCAAACGTGGACAGTCTGGCAGGGAGCTCAGAGGGAGCAAAAACATGGACTGACTGTGTCAGACTGGGATCAGATTGGGAAACAATGATCTAATGAATGCTTTCTTTAACGCAGTTGCATTAAAAGACCTTCAATGACCTTAGGAGTATCTTCTTTGCTAATGCCTTTAGCTAAGTTGTATACAAATGTATGGTGATGGTCAATGCTGATCTTGAGAGGGAAAGATATGTGGGGAAATGGTATCTGATTCAAATAAAAGCTTTATAGAAGTACTTGTTGATACACTTATTGTTTTTCATTGTTTTCAGCTTTATTAAGATAATATAATTAAGGCAGCAGATCTGGGGACGCCAATGTCTTGTGTCCAGTGTTTCCCGGGATAGGCTTCAGACTCACTAGGATCCTGCACTGGTTATGAAAAATGGATGGGTGAGATATTAAGTAGTGTTGGACAAATGAAACTTCATGAACCATTTGCTGTATTTTCTGACCCCACTAGATGGTGCTCTCTATTCAAAAAAGGCGAAATACGTGCCCCAATGCAAACCAAGAACACCATCATGAAGCTTCATTTGACCATCAATAGTATTAAGTGGACTGATTACATCAAACCTATTTGTTCATATTGTTAAATTGTCTAAAACAAACAAAACCAATTTTGTAAAAACAGATGTATTCCCTTGTTTTCTTATATATTTCATTAAAGCCCCCCTTCAGGTCACTATACATACACTATATGGACAAAAGTATTGGGACACCTGGCCATTACACCCACAGGAACTTTTATGGCATCCCATTCTAAATCCATAGGCATCAATATAGAGTTGGTCCGCCCTTTGCAGCTATACCAGCTGCCACTCTTCTGGGAAGGCTTTCCTCAAGCTGGGTCGACAGAGAAGAAATCCGGGCTCTTTGTGGGCCAGTCAAATTCCTCCACAAGAAACTCACCTAACCGTGTCTTTAGGGACCTTGCTTTGTGCACTAGAACACAGTCATGCTGGAACAGAAAAGGGCCTTCCCCAAATTGTTTCCACAAAGATAGAAGCATAGAATTGTCCAAAATGTCTTGGTATGCTGAAGATTTTAAAAGTTCCCTTCACTGGACCTGAGGGGCCCAACCCCTGAAAAACAACCCATTACAGATGGCACACTGCAGTCAGGTGGGAAACGTTCTCCTGGCATCCATCAGACTGACAGACAGAGAAGTGTGACTCATCACTCCACAGAACACATTTCCACTACTCCACAATCCAGAGGCAGCGTGCTTTACACCACTCCATCTGACACTTGGCATTGCGCTTGGTGATGTGAGGCTTGCATGCAGCTCTCTCAGCAATGGAAGCCCATTCCATGAAGCTCCCAGTGCACAGATTTTGGAGTTAATACTAGAGGAAGTCTGGAACTCTGCAGGTATTGAGTCAACAGAACGCTGGTAGCATTGATGCACTCTGCACCACATCACTTGGTGACCCCGCTCTGTCACTTTACATGGTCTAGCCACTTCATGGCTGAGTTTCTGTCGTTCCTAAATGCTTCCACTTTGCAAAAATACCACTTACAGTTGACCATGAAACATCTATCAGGGAAGAAATTTCACACACTGACTTACTGCAAAGGCGGCATCCTGTGACAGTACCACCCTTGAATTCACTGAGCTCTTCAGAACGACCCATTCTTTCACAAATGATTGCAAACCTGAATGCGTGGCTAGGTGCTTGGTTTTATACACTTGTGGCAATGGGTCTGAATGAAAAAAGTGTGTCCCAATACTTTTGTCCATACAATGTAGTTCCTACATTGTTTTGTAAGTAAAATTACTTTTTAAAAATTAAGTAAACTTTGAGAAAAGTGTGCTATTGGCAGTTTGGATGCAAATTAATACTTGTTCAGTTAGGTTATAAATTATTATTATTATATGTAAATATTTCTTCAGTATTCCATGTACAGTGTGACAGAGAAATGTGCAAATACGATGGCTTTTCAAAAAGAAAAAAAATGGATGGATGGATTTAATTTGGGAGCTTCACCATGACCCCCATCTCTGAGTCACCTCATTGCGAGTCCCCCTGCATTGTGGTGTGCAGACAGGCTACTCAAGCACCTTTCATTTCTGTGTACAGAGAAAATGAATTCATCATGCTATATGTTTGCAAGTGGGGGGGGGGGGGGGGTTGTGGCATGTTTTATATTTTACTTAAAAGACCAAAAATTCTGAAACAGATGTAAAAGATATGTAAAATTATACATGGGTGGGGGGACACAAGGTGACAGAATTTATAGGTACGTCCCTGGTTGTCAGTCATTAGAAAATGTACCAGCGATTATTCCCCAAAACAGTTAATATTTGTCATTTTAGAGCCTCTGCAATTGTCATGACTCATTTTTACACAAATTAAAAATCGTAGTTATTAAGACTGTAATTCTTACTTAAATGGGCGATGCCAGGCCCTGTAAAATTTAAAAACATTAGCGTCACGCCCAGCCCCGATCCTGTGAACCACACCTCCGTGTTAACCTCGTGTGGAATCCTCCTGGTTACCAGCTGTTGTTTGTTTCCTGCTCGTTACCTACTTGTATTTAGTCTACGTTCTGTCTAGTCTTCCCCAGATCCGTCATTAACGTTACGTGTATGATAGTGTTTGTTGTTTCCCGTCTCCCGTATGCTCCCCTGGTTACCTATCTGCCCTTAAGAAACCCCGTTCTCCCCGTAACCTGGGTTCGCTCGCCTCCTTCCCCGCTCGCCGCACCACCGACCGGGACAATTAGTCCGTATTAAGTTATTTTCATTAATCTTATTACAGGCTTAAAACATTTACTATACATTTTAAAAATCCGATGAACACATTACCCATCAGCCCTATATCCAAATAATTAAATTACCACCTTATGGCTTTGGTTCGTTAGCTCTTTTATAATTGTTTTACGTCGTAATAAGTTAAATTAATTTCATACACTATTGAAAAAACTATGAAAATACAGTCTTGTGACCTTAATCATTCTTAATCATTTGAAAAAATAATACTATGTTTAAAGAGATCTTCCCTAAAACTTATCTACTGCATTTCCTGATTTGAGAGCAATATTTTAATTTAGCCTAACATATCTTTTATGTTATTTTTACGTTTAGATAATACGCTTTTAATCGTCTTTTTACGTTTTACGGCTCTCGTTCGGATGTTTCTGTTATAAACATACCATTTAATACTTTTGTATGTCTTTGTTAGGCCTAATATCTTGTAGAATCATTCAGCACGAAGGACATCGGCGGAGGCTTACGAGCGGGAAGAAGGGTGAAGAACCTCTCCACTACGCAGCCACACGATGGCGCTGTTGCTTAGTTTCACAAGGGTACGTATTCGTTTTTTTATGGGCGAAGCTTTTCATAGGCACTTTTTAAACCACTGCACCTTGATATGTGACTTAATCATGGCATATGATACGCGGTTAAACCGATTGTCATATAGCCGTATGTAATCTGTTCCAATTTCAGATGGAGAAGACTATAATGTAATACAAATAACGTATTTGGTTAACTCCCATTGTGATGTATGTGTCCAGCTCAAGAAAGAACAGGTGGTCTGGTACAGTGAATGTAACAGCATCAC
>JAODLD010000001.1:40852765-40876483 GCA_026781065.1 Mormyrops boulengeri
ACAGTGAGGCATTATGAGAATCCACTGTGATGTATGGGTGTCCCCGTTCCTGACTCCCCCTGGGGCACTAATCACCACACTGGGCTGTACACGCTGGGCCAGAAAATGACTCTAAAATGCATTTTTCACAACGGCGACTCTGGACTCCTTGAAGTTTATTATTATTAATTAATTTTGTTCTCGTCGGAAAGCACAAGAGCGAGAAACCGAATTTGCTTGCATATTTATGTGATTGAAACAAGAGGCAGTGGAATCACCAGTGTTAGAGCGAATTAAAAAACACGAATGTGCAACAATTCCTCAAATTCTTCGTTTCCTGTTATAAAACCAGAATGAATCATAAGAATACAAAATGTTCTAATGCAAAGGGGAGTATCTTATTTGCCCCTCGTGCCTGATGTATTGCATTTAATGATACCTTTTCGCAATTCCGCCGAGAGAGCTGATATCTTTTTGTTGTATGCTCCTGTGGCTTGTCACGGGAAAATGTAAATCGAGAGTGTATAGGACTGCGCTGTTCAAAATTTCATGAAACCTATATTGAATTTAAATGAGAATTTTCCCCAGGGATTTTATGATTATTTTTTTGCAGGCTTTCCATCATTTCATGGCCAATAGCAGGCGATAATGTAGCGTTTGAAAGAGGGTTGAAAAGGTTAAAAATTAAAACACTATCTATCATGGTGGCATGGCTAGCTCTCCCGTATGTCTAACAGCAGACCTGTCTCTTGTCAACCAATGATGAATTTGGGTCTCCAGTGCAATGCATTATGGTTACTGAGAGCTTGGGGTGAACCTCGGTCAGGATGGATGGGGCAGGGAGGCACCAGCAGGTCTCGGGCAGGGCTACCAGCTGACAGACGTGGCGACCCTTTTGTGCATCGCTGTCATTGAAGCTGCCCCCTTTCTGCAGACAGCTTAACTCTTGCCAGACGTCTGGGTGTGACGGGGGCTGTGGGGGGGGTTCACTGTCTACTCAAGCATGTGGTGTCAGGCCGCTCTCCTCCTGTAGAGACCATCCGGCCGTGACTGTATCGTTCACACTACAGTGTCCCTGCTGTCCCCATAAACCAGCACCCCTGCCCCCTCCTCCCACCGTTCTGCTCTCCCCCTACCCCCAAAACACTCCCGCCCCTAAAGGGGCCATGGAAAGCGCCCTCCCCGTCACATCCCTGACCCAGTTTTGAGAGATGTAAGAGAGGTAGCTTTTGAGCGTACACCCAACTCCGCCGGAGAGCCCGGTTCCGGTCCGCGCATCCCGTCGCTGTCTGCGGCGTTCCGCCTGGCCCCGCATGCTGGCTTTGGCGGTTAGGCAGCGACAGACGTTATTGTATGGAGCCGACAGTGCCGAAAAGGCAGGGTCTCCCAGACAAAGGAGCAGCGGTCCCTCAGAGAGCGAATGTGAGTATAAGCCTTCCTATCCCGCCCAAAACCCACAGCCTAGTTGGCGACAGTAGGCGAGTTTTGTTTTGTTTCGTGAGCTTAGTGATGCGTTTGTGTGATGTGTGTTTTTCTAGTATGTTCTGCACGCTGAGGCTGTTTATGTTCTCCTGATGCTTCCATCCCTCTGTGACTCTGCCTTGTGCGCGCAAGAGTGTGTGTGTGCGCGCGCGCCTGTGTCCCGAGTACAGCAGTGCCACGCTCCTTAAGCGATAGTTTCCCGGCCACTCACTCTCACCCGCAGAGCCTCTGCTTCTCCTTTGCTTCCTGTCTGGCGCCTCAGTTGCGGGGGCCGGCAAAGGGGAGAAGCTGACGGTTCCTTACAAGGAGAGCCTCCACCACGGCCCCCACGATAAGCCCTCCTCGCCCCTTAGAGCCGGGTGCTTTCCGTTTCCTAATCTGTCTGAAATCATTACTGGCGTTTTTTATAGGACTCTGGAGAGTCTGTAGACTGTAGTATTTACTGTCCGTCCACGTCTGGCAGGCGGCACAGCTGCCGTTGAGCGTAATATATGGCGGAAGCCAAGAATACACCAACCTGCTGAACTGTTTTTGCGCAGGTATGTCGTCGCCCGGAGTTGGGGTGCCACGAAAACAAAGAGCTAAAGAAGTCGTGTTTATTTCCGTGCGTGTGTTTATGCTGGGCCAGGACCGAGGTGGCCAGGATCGGGAGATTCTTGGAAAAGGGAGAACGAGCTTGTTCAGTGACATACACGCTAAAGTTTTTGGTTGTGTAAATACTGTTATATATTACTATGGGTTATATGTTACTATGGGTTGAAATCTGAAGGTTTCTGTCTGTGTTGCAATAGTTGACAAAAGAGCCCAGCTAGACATAGAGTCAGAGGTTTACAGATGGGGATCTGATACATCTGTTCCGAAACGACGAACCGTGTGTTAATGGTGACCATGACCAAGCGCAGTTAAACCATTAAGAAACTTCCAGTGGAGTCAGGTCGGCTACGGAGCTACCAGCAGTGGTGCTTTTCTGCAATTTATGGGGCAACATCTGGGTAAAAATTGGGCAGCAGCTGTGGCGGCTTCCCTCTGAGGAGCGCGGCGATGGCGCTGGCTGCTGTGGGGTTCAATCCCTCTCTGACGTGTGTTCAGAGCTGCTGCTGTGCTCAGGAATCCTTATGTGAACTTGTCCTTTGATGGGGGGGGGTAGTGCTGTCTGAATGATGAAGGCTTTCGTCTTGGCTGTCGTCCCTCAGCCCTGCTGGAGGGGGGACTCTGTCCCCCAGCTGTGAGTTTAAGGTCCCTGACAGCTCATCTCAGGGTTCACCTCGGTATCCTGATGTCGCACACCCCTTGGCCGCTTGTGCGTGCACCACGATTTCCCATACAGCCGTTAGTCATCCATGTTTTGGAGGAATGCTGAGTTCTGCAGTAAGTACTGAGTTAGGAAACAGGCAGGTGGATTAGCCCTGGGATGAGGCTGGATTGGACCGGGCAGGACCGGCCCTGGGTCTTCTGAGGCCCTACGTGAAATTCTGGCTGCTAACCCCCACCTCCCACCCCCAAGTAAGACAAAACAAATGTTGTCAGTTCATGTATATTAAAAACATTTCAGTATCATGGGTCATCTGGCTACTAACTAGCTAGTCGGCATTTGTTTCACAAGAAAATTTATGAAATATGAGAACTAGCAATAGGTATTTCTTCTGATTTTTTTTTTTCTTCCCCACTTGCCCTTTTGCGCCCCCTAATGAAATGCCGCCCACTCCGGAAGTTGCATTTGGTCTGCAGAATACTTATTACGCCTTTAGTGTGATTTTGTGGGGGGGTTTTTGTGGTTAGGGCTGAAACAGCGGCACGTACTGGGTCGCGAAACGCGCCACTGCTGGTGTGTGATTGGGGGGTCGGGCTGGTGAGGGAGCGAGTGCAGAGCTGGTGATAAGCTGAACCTGGGCGACCGCTCTGGGCTTCAGGGCTGCGAGTGCATTCAGACATGGGG
Source organism: Mormyrops boulengeri (assembly GCA_026781065.1). Classification (NCBI taxonomy): domain Eukaryota; kingdom Metazoa; phylum Chordata; class Actinopteri; order Osteoglossiformes; family Mormyridae; genus Mormyrops; species Mormyrops boulengeri. Next base: position 40,856,163 of record JAODLD010000001.1, read on the forward strand.
GGAGGGGGGGGTGCTGTAATTAAACCAGCAGATTGACGCAAAGCGCTTCGGCTTTGCAGAGTGCGAGTCCCTTTGGATGCCCTCATCTGGGGAGTGATTTGCAGTTTGCAGTCGAGCATGAATTCTGCTGGCGAATGCTACAGCCTGACAATATGGATCCATCCCAATTTTTTTTTATCAGTGTGAGGTTTAACCTGAGTTTTTCCCATCTTTGTATTACCATAGTTGAATTACTGTATTATTGTATTTACATCGTTATAAACAGGTATCCAGTTAGAAACATAGGGCAAAAAGCAGGGGAAGATGGATGGATGGATGGATGGATGTTCCTGTCTTGCGCAATAGTATGTCATTTTTATGTTGTCCCCTAGATGGCCAGAGAGAACAAAAATGAATATAGCACTGTGTGAATGGGCTTCTACACAAGGGAAAGAATGGGACCTCGATAAGATCTGGCTAGGTCACAATTAGTACTTTTCAAGAAAAATTGCACTTTTCTGGAGTTCTGCTTCTAAAAACACTGACACCATGTGCTTCCTCGCTTGTAAAGCCCACACTTCTAATTGGCTCGCGTCTCCCTCTCCCAGTCCTGAAAACATGAAAAGAATTACATTCACGAAAGCTTCAGAACTTTACATTTAGCACTTCAGAAGTGGGTGCGCGCCTAGGGAGCATTTACAAGTCGTTCCATATTTCTATTCATTTTTTTGACACTAACGTATCTCCAGGGTAGATTTGACGTGGAATCTGTTCTTAACCTCAATGGCTGGGTTCTCCACAAAAGCAGCCCCTCCCAGGAAGCTCCATTCTCCTTCTATCTCCTTCTCAGCCAGACCTTTATGCTACTGTTGGTATATTCCTTCACTCTCCAACCATAGGCAAATCTTCCTGTTTTAGCACTGGCCGTTTTCATGTCTTGCACCACACCGAAGGTCATTCGTATTGCGACCTTGGTGCCGCCCTGTGTTTTGACGTAAATATGATGGCCCTTGAATGCAGTTGATTTATGGTCATTGGCATCAAGCTCCTTGTCCCAAGGCCCCTTGCCCCTTGAAACACACAGCACCAGAAGCATTGGTGCAGGGAATTTGACTGTCTCCTATTTGCTAGTATAGAGCAGAGTCTACCCCGGGTCAGACTCCGCTTGCACGGGGTGATTATGTCATCGTCCGTTTCGCCCTTCCGTCTCCAGTTGACCCTGCCTTCCAGGGCTGTACCGTCCTCTCGCTGGATCAGCTCTAATGCGTGACAGCAGCCGTGGGCTTGGGATGTACCTTTTGACCTTTGCCTGCCTTTATCCTCTCAGATTTTGCCTAAACCGGCCAAGAACTTTGCTGGATTGAGGTTCAGGTATGCTTGTCTCCAGGTTAGAATCAGAAACTCGGAGAAAAAAAGCTTTAAACACCAGGATGGTAAAGGAATGATACATGGCACACCAAATACTGTAAACACAAGGAGACCATGCTAGGAGCTCTCAAGGTTGGGCTGGTATCGTGATAGATGTATCTAATGTTCTTACACTAATTAATGCTATAGTATGTGGTGTATGATGTGAAAACAGACTTCTAATAAGCATAGTAATGATTATTATAACATAAATGGTGATTTCAGATACAGTTATTCAAAGAATGCTGTCGCACCAAAGCGCAATGGAAAGCGGCAGATGAAAGGGTTGTGCAGATGTCATTTTGCATACATTTCTGCCCATCGACAGAATGCACACTTGGTTATACATGTTGCGCGTTGCCCGTTGCCCTACTAAATCAGTGGATCGTGACGACATGGGGTCTGTCACTTCTGGTGCTTTGGGCTACAGCCAGGTTTGCACGTCCAGCTCATTAAGGGCGATGACCCACCTGAGATTTTGCCCCGAACTTGTTGGATGAGTGACGCAATTAGCCTTTCCTTGTTGTGACTGCCAAAGGGCATCCGTGACAATGCAAATATTCCCGAAAGGGTCTGCCGTTTATTTTACACCTCAATCAAGCTTTGGGCACTGTATGCCCAACGGTGTCTGTATTGTGTGCTTTCGGAATTATGGGAGTTTTGTAGCAAAATTGAAAAAACTTTGGCAGGGATTAGACCTACAATAATACATAGTAATTAATATAAAAGTAAACTAACCAGAGGGATGTCTGTGGAACGACCTTGTGATCTGGTGGGGCTTGGTGGTGGCCACTCATGAGGAACGGTCTAAACAGGTTTGTTTACTGTAGACTCTCTTCACTTTATATGTGTATTTTTCATGTCTTCATATGTTTTAATATTACTTGGGTGCTCTCAGTACACTTTCCTTTTTTATTCACCTGCAGGGCCTGTTTTTAATGAGTTAGCTCCACTTGTAGGAAGTCTTACAGGAGTATGTTTTTTCCCTCCCTGGCTGCATCTGCTGTGCCGGTTGGAGGCTAATTAAAGTGATCCATCGAGCTGCCAGCGAGTAGGTCTGGCTGCTTGGAGCACCTTGTCCTTTCCTGGGTGGGATGGCGGGACTCGCATGGAAAAGTCAGCTCAAGGGAACCTTCAAGCAGAGGTGGTCCAGTTCGTCCTCTGCTCGAAACCTCGATTCTCCTCAAGGCATGTTTGTGATGAAAAGTCTTACACTTTTACTCATCAAAGCAGGTATTCACTAGATATAGAATCTATTCCATTATGCCTCCCCGTTACTCTCACTGGTAACTCAAACATTCCCACACCATCTGGACTTGCCAGTCCACCGATGAGCATAACTCTTTGAGGAATACTTATGCCAACTTGTTTGACAAGACTTGCCCAAACGTTCATCGTTTGTCCGTTTTCGTCCGTTTCTGAACTATAAGAGCACATGCGACTAACTCGAGGAGCACAGAGAGAGAGTCGGTCTCAATCCTTGTCATTTTTAGATAAGCCACGTTCCCAGAATTCTGCCCCCCCGGCCAAACCGCACCCTTATATGGAGTGGGATTTCAATTCCTCACAGTGATGTTCTGCTCCAAGAATGATGGCGACTGCAACTCTAGTGTTTAGTTGGTCAGGTTCCAAGCTAAAAAACTGGAAGTGAGCCCCTGCAAGACTTGCAGTAGCAGCTACACTGTAGGATGAACAGGGATGGATGCATTGGCTAAATTGGTCCAAAGCTAGTGCTCAGTTAGCTTAGACGGTGATGTGCATGGGTGGTATCCTGTCTGTGTGCTGCACGGAGAACCCCCTTCCTGGACTCTAAATTAATATTTACTATCCTTCAGAGGTAGATTGTTCAGGACCAGAAAGTAAAAATCCAGACCAAGATCTTGTTTCAGCCAACCAGTATAAAGAGTCACAGTCAATGAGTCTCTGTGACTGTGACTCTTTATACTCAACTGGCTGGTGGAAACAAAATCTTGGTCTGGATTTTTACTTTCTGAACCTGAACAATCTACCTCTGCTGTCCTTTCTCCTAAAGATGGAGTTTACCAGTGTGGAAATAATGGAATGATAAAGTTTTAGCTGCCTATGGAACGCAAGCCTGTTAGTTTGGGTAAAGCACACTGTGTGAGATCTGGACAGACGTGCCGCCTACTGCAGTCATACCGGTGCACCAGCAGGTCGAGCGGCAGCCGGCGTGTGTGCGACACCTGCTCCTCATCTCCCCCCGACCCCCACCCCTCCTGTGGCCAGCTCCGGTGCTCCTGGCTCCTTCTAAGTGTGGAGTCGGGCACTCAGCTCCAGTGCCAGTTCTGCCCAGTCAGCCTCCGGGACCCAACTAACCCACATACTGTCCTTGCTCCAGAACGGATGCTTGTGCTGTTTTGCTCACTTGTTTCCTGTTGTTTTTTTTCCCGCCTCTTTAAATACTTAAAAACAGTGTTTCGTTACCCAGTCCTCAGGGACCCCCAGCTGGTAAATGTTCTTGCTCCCTCTGTCTGACTGGGAGCTGGGAGGGAGCAAAAACGTGCACCGACTGGGGTCCCCGAGGACCTGGTTTGAGAAACACTGCTTTAGAAAACTCTGAATCTTTATAACATTACAAGAAGGGAGTAGAAGAGATTTTAGAGCTAAGTAAAGAAGCACCACTTCAATGGTGAAGAGCATCAGAGCATTAAACAAACTGACACCACATCAAGAAGCATAAGGAAGCATGTTATGCAAATGCCTCAAGAGGAACCAGCTCGTTTTCATGGTCAAATACCAAAGTACAGGTTTTCGTATCTATATATTTATCAAAAGAATTTAAATTTGTGAAATACCAAAACAAGTAAGAACTGTGAAGAATGTCATTTGATGTTCATTGAGGCTATGATAAAGCACTTTATGTGGGTTTTTTATGCAAAATACTATTTATGAAATGGAGAACAAATTCTTTCATTATGCTCTGTCATGGTAGGATAAATAGAGGATAAATGTTGAGCATTTATCGCGCTTGTCCTTTCTTACTTTTAGTTTGGGCTTTTTAAAAAGTGATTAAAAGAACAAATCATAAATAAATAGAAAATTGGCTACAGGAACTCACTGAATTTGCTGGAACTGCATGCTGGAATTCTGGTCCTGGGATTGGAGGTCTGTGAGGCTCCGCTTTGCTCTAATAGTTTAATGGCAGCTGACCATCACAGATGGCTTCAACTGCTGCTGCAAACAGGCACTCATCTCCTCGCCCCAGCAGTGGAAAGGAGCCTAGGTTACTGGCCTCTTAGAGTAATGACGTCTCTGACTTTGGCTTTATGGTTTATATCTTAGCAATTGCTGTTTGCTAGACATTTGACAAGGATCACTAGGTCTGAATTGTCATTATATATTTTGTTTCAGTATAATTATTGTTTCATGAAGTGAGTTTTAATGGCGTATTGCTTCGGTAGACCTGATGTTGGTTTATCTGAGCTGTGGTGAGATGGCTCACACGTCACAGATGATATGAATGTCTTTTCTTGCAGCCCATCTGTTGGCGTGAACGATGCGTTCTGACTCTCCTTTGTCCCTGTTTCTCTCTCCCACAGAGTCTGTGAGTGGGCCTCCGAGGGGTCCCATCCATCCCACCATCCGCCGACATCATGAGTTGGAGCTTCCTCACCCGGCTGCTAGAGGAGATCCACAACCACTCCACCTTCGTGGGGAAGCTGTGGCTGACGGTGCTCATTGTCTTCCGCATCGTGCTCACCGCCGTCGGCGGGGAGTCCATCTACTATGATGAGCAGAGCAAGTTCGTCTGTAACTCAGGCCAGCCGGGCTGCGAGAACGTCTGCTATGACGCCTTCGCACCGCTCTCGCACGTGCGCTTCTGGGTGTTCCAGATCATCCTGGTGGCCATGCCCTCCCTCATGTACCTAGGCTATGCCATTCACAAGATCGCCCGGCTGGAGGAGGGAAAGGTGGGCAGCGGAAGCGGCGGCTACACACACCGGAGACCGCGCAAGATGTTCTTCGGTGGCCGGCGGCAGCACCGTGGGCTGGAGGAAACAGAGGACGACCAGGAGGAGGACCCAATGATCTACGAGGTTCCCGAGTTAGAGACACGCAACGAGCCACTACGGACAAAAACCAAGACCCGCCACGACGGGCGGCGGCGCATCAAAGAGGATGGGCTGATGCGTATTTATGTGCTGCAGCTGGTGTCCCGCACGATGTTGGAGGTGGCTTTTCTGGTGGGCCAGTATGCCCTGTATGGGTTCGCCGTACCGCCAGTCTTTGTTTGCTCAGGCAAACCCTGCCCGCATAGAGTGGACTGCTTCGTGTCACGACCCACGGAGAAGACTATCTTCCTCATCATCATGTATGGCGTGACCGTGCTATGTTTGGTGCTCAATGTGTGGGAGATGCTGCACCTGGGTGTGGGTACCATCTGCGACATCCTACGTCGTCGTCGCTGTCCACCACAAGAAGAACAGTATCAACTGGGATCCTTGGGGCCAGGAATGGCCGTGAGGGGTCCTGGTCTGCCTGGGAGTGAAGCCGGGGCAGCAGGCATTGATGGAGACTACGGCAGCTACCCCTTTTCCTGGACTGCCCCATCGGCGCCACCTGGCTACAACATCATAGTCAAGCCAGAACAGATCCAATTCACAGACTTGAGCAACACCAAGATGGCCTGCAAGCAGAACCGGGTCAACATTGCTCAAGAGGAGCAGCAGCAGTTTGGCAGTAATGAGGACAACTTCCCCTTGGGTGAGGGACGGGTCTCCATTCAGAAGGAGATGCGGCAGTCCCAGGATCACCTGGAGCCCACAGTCCAGACCTACAGCCACCAACATCATGAGGAGGCTGACAAGCACCAGAGCAACCTTGGCCAGCCCCCAGTGGAGCACAAGCACCACCCTGGCTCAAAGCATGCGGGCAGTAAGGGCAGGGCAGGTAGGGGCAGTAATAGTAGTGGTAGCAGCAGCAAGTCTGTGGAGGGTAAGCCCTCAGTGTGGATTTAATGCCTTCACACTAGCTACGCTTCCTATCTCTGGACACTTGAATCTTACCTTAGGAGAGTGTCCTAATGCTCTGGGCTACAGGGCGGAGACCTGTCATCTCCAGCAGGCTTGCGTATCCTCACAGACGGGAATCCAGCGTTTTCATATCGGAAGATAGAGGTTAAAGCGATGGAAATAGTGCCTGCAGAGGACAGAGCCCATAGGAGTAAATTACTACAGCACCACCATCAAAAACAGACCGATACTGTACACCCAGATTTTTTGATGACGAGAAGATGACAGATGAGTTTCCATGCTGCTGTCTGCTGACAGTGTACCTCAGTGTCACTCACAAGAGAGTCATCTTTTCTCTTCAAGATGCGAGTATCTGTCTTGGACTTTTCAACTTGTGGTTTTTGGATTTGAAATGGCATGATCCTTTTTTCTGATTTCGTATTCGGTTTGACATTCAGTTCCATGATGTTATTCAAAAAGTTGGAGATGCATTTGGTAGAATCTTGTGTCAATGTCTGTGCTGACATATGCTACTTCCCCTGTAGGAAACAAGTAAATAATGCATATTAAACCCTCTTCAGCCTGAAGGAGGGCATATGTTTATGAGAAAGAGTGATGGGAAGACAGGATTTCAGTGGCAAACAAAGTGCCTTGAAGTGTTTCAGGAGGTCTGGTTCCTCCCTAGGTTTTTTTTTCCAGTCTCTGAGGGAGTTCTTCCTTGCCACTTTCACCTCAGGCTTACTCTCTGGGGACCTCAGGCCCGGGAATCTGTGCTTTGTGACAAATGCTCTTTGGTAACCGAGGAAGGCATGGAATCACTTGGACTGGGGAGAAACGATTGTAGGGAACAGTGTCCAGAAGATTACCAAGAGCATAGAGGTGCTGTTTTTGAGGCGGCGTATTGAACCTGGGAATCGAATGATGATGCCTTAGTCTCTGGCTTCATCTACATGCCTATCCTGTTCATCTCTGTCTTGTTCTGGGGAAACCAAACACTTCAAACTTTCTTCGTTCTCAAAGAGGAGCGAATTTCAGGTGGATGTGGATTCCATATGGCTACATCACTTGTTTCACGATCTACGCTCGGTGACCCTTTTTCCTATGACCCTACCCTCATCACTGGGTATTCTGAATACTGTGTGGTAGCAGATGGATGGAGGATCTGGGCCAAAGCCTGTGTTATCTTATGCCTGTACCATCTCCCAGGGCATGCTTTCCAGCTTATCGCATTCATTCCATGAGGAGGAAGATGAAAAGATTAATTAACAAAGAAGTTGCCTCAGGGATAGATATTTTATCGTGCATGTGTCAATAGAGCTCCCCTTCAGGATTTGGAGTTAAAATATCATTTACTTCTTTTCCTCCCTTTGCATTACTTCTTTAGTTTACAGTGCTTTCAGTTGTGAGTAGAACCGCTCTCTGGCTCTTGACTGCCCCCTAATGGTCAAAGACATTGATGCAGACATTTTTATGGATGAACTCGGAGGCCGGTGATTTGGTCTTTGTTATGCTTAAAAAACAGCCAAAAGTAGTAAATAGAGATGATAAAACAGAAAAAAATAAGAAAATGAATGAAATATCATTTGGTTTAGATTGGTTTTGCAATGGGTTCGATCCCCAGTACTTTAAATGCATCTGCATTTAATGTACAGTGAGCAAAGGTCTGGTTTTTTTTATTCCTGATTGTGGCCATTATGTGTTACCGATATTACTCTTCTACGCACCAGTCACAGTCGTTTCAGGCCTAGCTAGGGACTGATACTTATCATTGTGGCGAAATGGACTGATCTTTCTTAAAACCCTTTTTTAGAGTGTTCAGTCAGGCCGTAAACGGTGTGATGTCCTTAGTTAGCTGGTACTGTTAACGCCGACGAGGCCGGCGGCTTGTGTCGTCTCCATCTGTGGCAGCAGGTGGCGCCGCTTCTTTCGCACAACGTGAAGAGTCTTCCTCAATTCAGGGCTTCTGGACTTTCCGGATCTTCCACATGATGTCTGAAAAGTGAAGACCACTGAAATGACGCTGTCTTCAAAAGTGTTCCGTTCGTTTTTCTTTTTTTTTTCTTTTTTTTTTTAATTGTCAGGGGTCATTGGAATCTCTGACACTGAAAGACCAGGCACTGTTTTCATTTTAACAGCTTACACCGCAAGGTAATGAACTTCTGTGAAGCTCCGTTGTCTTGTGGTTTGGTAAGAAAAGCTGTAGCCATAGTATTATAGGCTTAAAATGTATTCTATTTCAATCCTGTTTTCATTCAGTATTTGCTAATGGTTTAATTGTCGTGGATTGTGCATTTCAGTGTAGCATGTTTCAGAAACGGTTTCTGAAAGGGTTGCAACAAAAAGAGTGTGTTTGGTATTAATGAAGGATTACATTAAGATTCAAAGGAAAAAAAAGTATCAATAAATGATGTTGGATAGATCTTCATAAAAATAGTTTTCATTCATATTGTATGCTCAGTTTGGTATGATAAATTCAGTTTATTTACAATGGTTTTTAAAAAGTCCCAGAATGCTGTGAGTGTGTGTGTGTGGGTTCAGCCTGGCTTTCATTGTGACACCAAAGACTGTAGGTGGTCCAGTGAAAACACAGCAACAAGGTCATGTTATTAGTTTGGAAACTGGTGTCCAAGATATCATGCAGTGCTGACAGTGGCATTCGCAGTTCACTGTACCGTTCAATAACCAGAGCTTAGGGATGCTACTGGTCTTCAGACTGGTACATGGTGGGCCGGCCGCCACGGGCCATAGGCTGACTTTCTCTCAACATCAGCTCCTATTTCCTTAATTGGAATTATTAGGGTAGCAAGTCGTCTAGCTTTCAGGTGTTTTAAGAATCAGTCAGGTGTTAATTAAGCTATTAAAGTATTTGATCAACCAGACCCTCAGCCCTGGAGGGAGCTGGGCTGTACATTCTGGCCTTAGAATAAAAGCCGAGGCAACAGATGGTGTTGACTCACTGAATCACTGTAAGCAGTGAAAACCGTTAATGAAATGAAAACATGCAGGCACTGGACCAGGCTTGGAGAGTTATGCTGCACATTGTTTGGAGTTAGTCGGACAGTTGGGTCATTTTTATTTTTTGATGGGTAAGAAATGAGAAGCTAGCGACACTCGTATAAGGTGGGTCGGTCGTGCTGCTCTGTTGCTGTTGTTCAGGGCTCAGCCGGCCCACTTTGTCTCCCGTGGAGCTGCAGAACAGGTCTTTGGTGTTGACGCCTAATTCACACAGGAGCTCTCTGCCTGCGAGTCTCTCTTCCCAGCAGCTGAGGCCTTCGAGAATTAGCTGGGGGTCCTTAAAGTTCTATGCCAAGGCCCCTGTTTTCGGTTCATGGAGAGTACAGTCAGGCACACCTGCATATCATGGCCCAGGATATCTTTGTTGGTCTCTGATTTTACAACAGATGGGGGGGGGGAAAGCCCAGTTTCAAATAAATAATTATATACAGTGCGAGTCAAAAATCTGGACGCACCTGCTCTTGATGCATTTGTCTCTAATTTTTTGGTTATGTTATTCACCGAAGAGTAAAAAGCCTTGAGGAAATGAAGTAATACATATGAAATATTGCAACAACCTGGAGAAGTGTTCAACATCTTAGAATTCTCTCAAATTTTAAACTCTTCCAAATAGTCATCTGTCAGCACTTTATCTCTTTCCTTGTTCACAAGATAATACTTACTACACAACCTCGAGATGTGCTTACGGTCATTATCTTGTTGAAAAATAAATGATTTTCAGTAGATGTGTCCGGACTTTTGACTGGTATAGTATATATGTCCCAGTACCTGAGCGGTCTTTCCAGCAGTATGTTCCATCATCGTGACTGTGGCCTCTCCTGTCATATTAATGGACACTGAGTTTGCTCTGATAACAAGTGTGAGTCTTTGTTACCGTGAGGCTGTGCAAGCATGGAGCTCCATGAGCCCAGTAGCTACAACCCCCCCCCCACAAATGATACAATTTCATGCATTCAGGGGCCCCTGTAAAGTGCTGGGCCCCCAGAATCTGCCAGGGCATCAATGCCCCTACTGCTCCCCTACTGGTGAGTCTTTGATTTCTGACACGTCAGCCTTGGTTAAAATACTTCACAGGGTGTTTCTTACCAGATTAACTGAATCCTCATTCCCTCTGAAGACTGTGCAAAGTAGGTGCAAGACCAGTCTACGGTCTGGACCTCCTTCACACAGTCAGTGTGGCTATATGAGCCAAATTTGTTTACAAACAATGGGGGAAAATGATCTGGGGGGTATTCTGTAAAGCAGGATTTTCTAGGTGGCTGGATAACTTAAGCCAAAAGTGAAACTGTCAAATAGGAAGTGAGGTAAGTGACATTCTTATTGGACAATCCTTACATTTGGCTTAACTTATCTGGCTAATAAAGAAATCCTGCTTTGTGGAATACCCCCCGGTTTGCCAGATGAATAGTGCTTGTCAATTGATGTGTTTGTTCTGTGTTAAGGTATGAACAGGGATCTGACCCTAACCAGCAAGTTTACTGTATGTGTGTTTGAAATACCTTTCCTTTTATATTGTTCAGTGTCATGCTGGAAGACGTTTCCACTTTTTGACAAATGTTTCCACTTTTGAACAATTTTTATGCGTTAAAAAAAAAGATTCCCAAATGCATGTTCAAAGTTATTTTGCTAAGAAAATGAAAAATAAATGTATCCTTCTGGTACAATCCAGATGATTTGGGTTTTTTTTCCCCATTATCTCCTGACTTCTGAGATGGTGATCCAGACTCGAGCGATGTCCATGGCGCGGGTCAGAGTATGCTGCGTGTCTCTGGTGATGTTCCAGGAGGGCAGAGCGCCTCCGTCCCATCCTGTAAATTCGCAGTGGTGACCGGATGAGACGGGATCTCCAGAGACGCCTGGATGCTGGGCTCATGTACCTCACTGTCAGCTCTGCTTCATTTGTTCCTCTGTCATCTACTTTGTAGATTTGCTGGACTTGAAGAGTCTGGTTCTGAGACATTTTTGTCTCAACCAGCACCGCTGGTTAAAATATGTAATTTAATGATTAATACTAATCCATAATAATACGGTCTTGCATTGCTTTGTACAGGAAGTAAATGCTTCATATATTTAAAGTCTTTTATTAAATGTAAAATGTGTATGCACATATACATGACACATAAATGTACATAATTTTCTGAGTTCATTTTTGAAAATTTAATTTTCAAGTGTTTGGCTCAACAAGTTGGGACACTCTGTCCGTAACTGGAAGGTCACAGGTTCAAATGCTAACATTGGTAGAGTGATTTCACCTTTGGGCATTGAGCAAGACCCTTAACCCCCAACTGACAACAAAAAATGTTACTTTGGATAAAAGCATCTGTGACACAAGTAAAACATCAGTACAACAGAAAAACTAATCGCGCTAATTAACGAATGAATTAATATTCTGGGGGAAGAAAGAAGTGATGTGAAAGTAGCCCACATCAAACCTGAACAGGCCAGGTAGCCTTGGATGTACCCCGAGTGCCGCAGTGGTGTTAATTAATAGTGCAGCAATGGGCCCATGCTGACAGCAGAGGGCAGCATATAGATCTCCTGGAAAGAATGCAAGGTAGCAGAACTAAGCTTACTGTTCCCAGAAATATTCCCTCCAATCCAAGCTGCGAGAGAGGGGGTTTAAATTTTTTAAAAATAGCTTAATATTGATGCCCATAGTAGGATTGCAGACGATCACCGTATGTCTGATCATATACCCCGTTAAGTCATATTTTTCTGACGTACTCGTTTTCTCAAGTGCTTGCAGATCTCTGCGGTCTTTCTGTAGCTCTTTTGCAGTAGTGTGAATCAAAAAAACCCACAGGATTAAGCTTTTCTGTATTATCCTGCTTTATTTCTGCCAAAGCCATATGCGGCCCATCCTATCATCCACCCTTTCTGGGTATGCAGACCCTAGCATGATTAGCTGCAGGTCTCAGGCCATGATCCGCTCTCTCACCCTTGGCACACAAGAACAATGGGCCCATATCCCTTCCCTTTACTAAGCTGTGTATCTGTTACTCAGCCCGCTTAATATGGGACACCATGAAGTCTATGACATTCTCCAGCAACCGACACCAAAATGCAGAGGATACCCATTTGTTGGGCTCTCTCTCCCTAGAGCCATGTTGGCAGGAAACGAATGATCATGGTTATATTGCAAACTGACTGCAAAACATTTGGGCCTGTTCTCTTAACACATACGGCCGTAACTGGATGGAGTACGCTCTCGAATCTCGCTCAAGCTGTTTCCGTTGTAGAGGTGAAAGGCAGGCTATGTTAAATATGAAGAATGAGATTCAAATCCAGCACTCTGTTGATCAATGGCAATACTGCTGGTCTCTCTTCCAAGCCTTCCTGCTTTCTGGTAGGTAGAAGCCTCCCCCCCTCCCCGTATGATTCCCACTGCTTCCACCAGACAGGGCAGGATTAATCCAGCCATCACTAGCAGGCTTTCCAGGAAGCAGCCAAATAGGGCTAGGCATTGCCACTCCATTACCTGCAATCTGCTGGCTAAAATGCTCTCTTGTTGGAGTGTGTCACTCTCTGAATGTGTGCATAAATGCGTCACCTATTGATTTTTTCAAACTTAAAGGTTTTTCCACAGATGTGCCAGTCACTGCAGACCGTAATTATGCCCCTGTTTAATACCTACTGTCCCCAGCTAAGACACACAGCCTCCGCATGTCCTTGCTGCCCCCTTCTGGCCATACAGCCACAGTGCATACAAAAACCCCAGGTAGGTGTGTCTTTATTCTTCGTCTCCTTCGGCCACAGCCCCGTTGACCCTGGATCAGAAAGCTGCCCAGGCTAAGAATTACTTAATTGTATCAATGTTTGACTAAATTACTTAATCCGCTTTGTGCTCCTTAACACATAAGGCTGTAATTGGATAAAGTAAGCTTAATTTATCAGAATGGCCTTTGTAATGGTTAACCTGTCTAATGAGTAACGATTTAAAGAGGACGCGAAGCAAGAAACGAAACACTCACGGGACAATTAGTCATAGCTGTGTTTAAAATGATTCACAATATATTGCTTATTTTAATTTATATTACATATAAAATACAGCATTTATATATATGCATACCGTATGTACTCGTATATATAGGCTAGGTTTGTGTGTAGCATTATTTGAGTTCTAACGTGAAATGTGGAAGATGAAATGCCCAGATGAAATCCATCAATAACGGAGAACCAGCAGCAGGGACCAGCAGTTTTGTCAGAATGGTACAGAAATGGAGCCAGAACAATTTCACGGCGATGTCACGTGTCATTTCTCTGCGCAGACATTAAGTACCGGTCTGCTTTCAGTTTCTCTCTGTCATTGGGGCCCGAGAAATCTACCCTGCATCAGTAGTCAGCCCTGCATGTCTCCGAAGCAGAGACTGTGGACGCAATTAAGCTGCTCGTGTAAAAGCCAGAGGAGCTTCGGACTGTGATGCAGCAGGATCACGGTGCTGATGGCTACGACGCCGGAGCATCGCTACATTAACTGCGATCTTGCATTCCAGCAAGATGTCGCTGGTGGGCGGGGGAGAGTGATCGTTCCCGGGGATCAAATTTATGATGTCCAAACGATGCACTTCCGATGCTAACCAATCCATGAGTCCCTGCGAGCTGCAAAAGGCTGCGCAAACTAATTAGCTCTTGTTGTTGAGGAGACAATTATTATACCGTTCGTTATACGTTTGAAGGTTCCTTTCAATCCAAAGCTATTTACGTAAATGAACTGTACCTTTTTACACCCACATGGTTGTATATACACGGTGTAAGGCTGTAACAGCCGTTCCCTTTCTGTAAAACCCACATATTAAGCTCGATTAAACCAGAATGTAAAAAGATTTCTCTCGGCCGTATGTTAATTAATAGAATGATGTGTGAATGACTTAGTCCATGGGGACCATAGTCTACAGTGATAGGGTATCTTAGCTGGCAGAACTTCGCTCTTAACTAATACTGACCACTTGATTTTCCTGCGTCCATTCCCGTTCCGGAATCTTCTCATCATTCAGAATTGCATTTTTTGAGGATATTTAGGCCGAAAAAAATCCCAAGTTGTTCTTCAGTCGTGGTTTCCAGAGGTCACCGGCAAAGAGTTGGGAATATGCACCCATCACCACGCCACCTACCTGAGGTTTGCTCTAGTGTTCACCTATCACTCCCTGCTCTGAACACCAATAACATACATGCATCAAACTCAGTACCTTTCATGCGGCAGCAAGTCTACAGGTGCCTGTGATTCTGAAGAGCTCTGCTTTCAGTTCAGGAGTTTCCAAACTTCCACTTGCTTTTGGAAATGCCCATCCAGAAATCCTGGGAATATCATGTACGAAGCTATGGTGAAATTATGTTTGTATGACCCAAATTATAACTATCACTATAATTATTATTACTATTATTAACAGTTGTTTTTAATATTGTTTTTCATTTTGTTATATGGTGCTCTTCGTGTCTACTTTGTGTCTGTCTATCTGTGCAGTTGTAGCAGAAGCAATTTCCCTCCGGGATCAATGAAGTTTTTCTGATTCTAGTTGTGTTACTATATAAGCATTTCCCTAACTTCTCTCATTGCTGTTGTTGTAATTAATGGAAAAGAAGAGCCTCTTTAAAGCTACTGATAAATGCTTACGGCATTTAATAATTGCCGAAAGTAGGATTGCTTTAGATAACACGCTCGGCGGCGGAAAAATGTGAAAAGGCTGCAGGCCTCCGGCTTAGTGCCGCCACCGGTTTTGCTGTTATGGGAGGAGACCACCGGAAAAACGGGGAGACGCTACGAGGCAGAAAGAGGGAGGGCGCATCGGCACCCACGTGTTCTCATCATCGCCGACTTAATGCCATTCTGTTCATTCCCTGGCTTCTCCCCCTCCTCCTTTTCCATCACCGGTGGGTGATGATACGCACGGACGGAGGACCGCATGAAACACGCACCGCTTGGCAGCAAAAACATGCCCATGTACACTGCCGTCCCAACATCGTCTCACCATTTTATACGTTATGCTTACATCTTTTTCTATTTATGGATCCTTTCGCCCATTTTGGAATCATAACGATGCTCGATTTATCAGCCAGCGAGCATTTTTAGGTCTAAAAAGGCTTCTAGGGGAAATGAGACTGAGAGGGGATCTCTAAAAAAAGAAAAAGGTGTAATTGGCGATCGGGTTTTTTCTTGCCGCAATCTGCTGTTCATCCGCATTTTTTTTGCCGCATTATACGTTAATATTTCACGCACTTCATACAAATCCAGGGGACTATGTGAACATCATGCTGGCGGTGAGGTGCCTAATGTTTGCTGCAGTGAGTGCAAGATTTGCCATGACAGGTAAGGCTAGGAAGAGGGCGAGAGCGCCTTCCCTTTTCGTTGGCAAATTTCCCTCCCTTAAGACGTATTCTGCGTTTTGCACCTGTAATCACTTTTCCGTCTACAATACTGATGTGTCGGTAACTCGCAGCTGGGGCTTTGCGTCTCTGCCAAGTCTGTTGGGTCGAGTTTTTCACCCTTCTCCTGCTTTGCAGAAACCCTTTCGCCTGCTGCATCAGCAGAATTTTTCCCCGCAGTCTGGATGTTGAGCTCGATATCTGGAACGGTGCTTGCATGCAGTAAATCGCGCTTTGAGAAAAGCAGTGCATATTTTAAACAGACATTACAATAAATATGTCGTGAGCCCGGAGTGCTGTCGTTGCTGTAATAGCGATGCACCCGTTAATTCAAAGTGATCAATCGCACATGCCCTATATACCCGCCGCTGCAGCCTGGACCGGATCCCTGTTGCGGGATGCGGGTTTGTGGGACTGGGCAGCGCCGGCGGACAGGGGGGAGCGCACCGCGGCATCGAGGGAAGCCGCCAAACCGAGACGGCTTGTGCATCAGATCGACGCGGAGGGGGAGATGGTTCACAGCCATCTGGACACTAGGATTAAGAATCACTCTGACGGCGAGGCGGTGAGTCTTCTAAAGGAAACGACAACGGCAGGAATTAAGAAGCCTGTATACATATTTTGAACAGGCTAGCAAACGATATTTTTTGTTTATAAACCCACCAAAATGTTGCTGCATAATGGTATCTGACTCATTGACTTGTATTTCCTGGATAGTGTGAGCTCTCTCACCTTATCCGAGAAAAGCCACTTCTCCTTATTTAGTGCTGGATTACCCCAAAAGCAGTTTGCAAGTTTGTTGTCCTCATCTTTCTCCTCTTTGCTGTAGTATCTCAATACCACATTGTAGACATCTCTCCTTTCGTTCCCATATGCTGAATCTACACCCTTTCTACCTACCTGTGTAGAGATGACATACATACCACGTTTAATATGTTTACCGCCCTTAATATCTTCTCTGTTGACTATTTATACCATCAAGGGTGTGCCCCAGTTGAACCTAGTCTTGACACCCCACTGCAGAGTATACATGGGTATAAATTATTATAACCACTGGATCCCCTTAAACGGGTGGAGATGCACAGTTATGCCCTTGGTCCTGTGTATTCAGGACCTGCTACACATCAGAACCAAAATGGTTGATAGCCAGGAGGTCTGGAGGTGGGGAGGTGGGGGGGGTGACCATGAGTAATGGTGGACGTGGTACTGGACCACCTATCCATCCCTCTTCTAACCGTATATCCTAGTCAGGGTCAGTGCCTGGTTATAGCCATTAAGGTCAAATCTTACATGCAGAGCCCAGTGTCCTTCATCTACTGTTCCCTGGTTTAATTCCACTGCCATGTAAATTTTGTCAGCACTGACGCAGGACTGGTAGCTGGATAGTAGGAAGATAAAGGACCCCCCCCCCCAGCCGTTGACCGTGCTGGTCTTCTTATAGATAGTAATCAACAGCTAATGAGCTTTCATATTAATTATAATCTCAGAGTTAAATGTTCCAGGATGTTATAAAGTAATAACTTGCATTTTCGTAAAAGTCACCTGGACCGATCTTGGGCTCATTTGTCCGGTACTCGATTTGACTGCTGGCCTGAAATCCATGTTTTCATAATGGGCGTCTCTGACCGGTTTTGGAAGTGCATCAGGCATGACTGGGGTTACTGGTCTCCACCCTAAAACTAAGCTTGACCCTAAGGCATAGATTTGAGTATGGATGGTGGGGACATGTCCCTACAAATATTTTGTATGTTTATGGGGGCGGGGGGTTTTGGGGTTGATTTGGCCCCCGCCAATGTTGAAACCAAACCTACACCCTGGCTTGACCCTGGATTAGGACGACTTTATCGAAAGACTGAAGTTCCTCTTCACCTCCTTGGCCAAATCAAATGAAATATTCAAAACTGGCTTGCAATTTGCGAGCGGGGAAGGTTCAAGATTCCACTGCCTTCACCCTTCAGCAGAGTGTGGAAAAGTTGCCTGATAAATCATTTAAGTTCACATGTTTCCTGACGAAAGCCACAGATGATGTGCGCAGATCTTTGTCGACTAGTCGTCTAAGTCTTGCCCTCTCCACGTGTCAGCTTGGGGTGTGGCACGTGAGACCGCCCTCTGTGGAAGGGAGGTCTGTCACTCGTGTTTGACGCACTTTAAATTGCTTAATGGAATCTGTCACCCTGGGCTGTTAAATAATTTAGGCCATACAGTAAGGGCTTGGTGCACATTCAAGGCAAAGGGCTCTGTTTTTCCTACCCGATGCCGCACTGATGTTCTTGGTCGCTGTTGGTGTCCGGGTCTCTTGGTTTAGCTGGAGAAAAGCCGAACCCACAAAGGTGCTTTGGTCGTACCGTCCCCGTCAAGATCACGAGAAGCTCAGCTGGGGACATAGTCCGCTATAGGTGTGATGCAGCCCAGTATAATCTAGGCCAAGATTTCGGAAAATACTGCGTATCTATTTTCTTACTGTTTCATGAGAAGATCAGTCTGATGCACCGCAATGCTACAAATAACATGAGCTTTATGACTGCACATAGCTCTTACACAATTTCAAGCACTTTGTTGACTGGCTGTTCTAACTAGACACGGTTCATTTATTATGGGGGATGGACAGCAAGTAAGAGGCCATTTTCATCTGGTCATTTTTAACTTTTTAATTGGCTTAGCTGTCACCGGCTGCCTGTGTGTATTTTTGACACCTACCCACCGAGACCAACCTGTCAGAGGTGACTGTACGCTGTGCAGTTATCCAGGAGTTCAGGAAATTTTCATACTTCATCTCTTTTACATCACATGGGATTCTAATACTTGTTTTTTTTAAACAAAAAAAAAATTTTAAATCAGAAATGCTGTAAAAATGACTTGCCAGAGACTTGTCTGATATCTTAAAACAGTTTGCGAGTCTTTAAAAGAGACCGTCAGGTGAATCCCAGCCTGTTCACGTGACGGTCTCATCTGCTCTTGTTTACGTTATTCTGAAAATGGATTTGTTGTTTGCACTAATGGCATCTGCAAGGCCTGTAAATAATGATCCTTCTTCATACTTGGTACTTAATCAAATTACTATTGTGGCTCAGAGTTGTAAAAATGGGATTTATATATATCAAAGACAGAAATGTCAAAAATATATATGTATTCAGTTTATTGTACTTCACTTAGTGCTCCAAAGACTGGTCTTTTAGATGGAAAATTATACTCAAAGAAATGAATGTTGCTACTCCAGCTGAAATCTAAGTTTATAATCTAGCATAAATGTTTGATATACATGTGGGTGTCCTGTGATGGATTTACGTCCTGTCCCAGGGAGTGTATGTCCCTCATTCCTTGGGTTTCCTGGCCTTGGCTTTGTGCTCACTGTAACCCTGTCTTGAGTAAGTGGATGGAAGATGGATGGATGGTTTTGGAAGGGAAACAGAATACAGTTTGGGTGGCGGGAAGTCGATGGCGTCTACCCAGCGTCAGCGCCATCTGTTTCAGGCAGGGCGAAGCTCCCTGTCTCGTTGCGAGCTCCACGGAGGCGTTCAGATGAATTATCTTAAAGCGAAAGTCAGTGGCCGGCGCCGAAGGTGCGCCGTTCCGTCGAAGATAAATCTGACTCCATCTGACGCTTCTAATGGAGACGGATGTCGCTGCCAATTTTCCAGAACTTCCATCAGACGTGACAAAACTGCTTTTCAGTAAATCCTCGATGTCGGCTGATGTTTAAATACGGCTGAATCAATGCTGTTTTTATTTGATGTAATAATTTGACCGGCTGGGTGCATCTGCCCGAAGTGTCACCACAGACTGCTGGCTGTCATTCCTGGGACACCTCCGGCGGTTTAAGGGATTGTGACGTAATACTATAAATAAACATCTAATGTTGAACTGGATGATTTAGCGGGTCGATAAACGTCCGTGTGAATTAATGTGATGCGACTTTAAGAGAGGTTTGGATGGTAGAGTATTTGTGCTGCTGCAGTATTTTTCTTTAGATGATAAACAATCTTTACCTCCACCTGTGATTTCTCCCCCACCCGCCCCCTCAGCCTGTCCATCTGGCCCAGAGCAGTTTCCTGGTGGAAGCCTTCAACATCTCCTTCATCCTGGACTTGGAGTTAAACCAGTAAGCATTTCACCCTTGTCAGCCTCGTAGATCCCCTCTCTCGTCAGACTCGCCAACAGCCGCGCCGGACAGGTGGCGCGGGACTGTCCCTAAATTGCAGTCGCAGCGAGTGTTATTCCCGCGGTCTGCATAGCGAGACAAAGGCCGTCGACGTGGGTTGCTATGGGAATGGCTTTCTTCAACTTCCTAGAAGCGTCGTTGGACTTGGTCTCTACAGCACACATATATAAACATGGATGCATACAAGCATGTGTCTGGACTTAAACACGCTTGTACACGCATATGACACGTGTTTCATATTGGCGCTAGAAAATATCACCTCACAGATCGACTCACACCCATGTTGTATAGCTGGTCCCGTTAGTCTTCTCTTTCCGATTCATGTTGTGGGGGTACCTTAACACAGATTGGGGGGGGCGGCGGGGGGGGGGGGGGGGGGGGGGGGGGGGGGGGGGGCGGGGGGGGGGGGGGGGGGCGCGGGGGGGGGG
>JAODLD010000001.1:40911609-40929337 GCA_026781065.1 Mormyrops boulengeri
GAGTGGCTTTCTAATTAACCTGAAAAGAGTCACAGGACAGCTGACCAACAGGGTTATTCCACTCCAGTGTGCACAGAATGTGTACAGACTGCTGCCTAAGCTGTAGCTGAGGACTGTCAAGCCCACTGTGCCACAGATGTCTGTGTTATTGCCCATGCTGATAGTTTTTCTTCTCCGTTTCTGTGACTCCCTAGGGAATGAGGAAAAGGCCGTTCCTGGTGAGTACTGGTGTTGCATTTGTGATGGTCACTCTGTGATTGCAGAAGGGATGAAAATCCAGCGGAGTTGAAAAGGGATCAGGCACATAAGGGTCTTGTGTTTCAGATATGAGAAGTGACATCCCTCCTGGTAACTGAGAAGTCATTTTGTCCCTGACTTGTTTTGCCCTGTGAAGGATGGCCGTATTGTTATATGGAAGGACCTGAAGGGGTTTTAGTGTGAGTAAGTGGCACAGAAGTGTTGACAGTCTGTGTAGGCAATGGCTTCTTTAATTTTTCTGCTATATAAGCCGATATATTGAAGAATGTATAGGTCATGTGACGCAGTGTGAGATGCAGTTATTGGCATAATTCAAATGTACATCACGAGTGCATTCTGTATTTCCATAGAATAATGTAATAGCTCAGGATGGTTTTGTCGTCAAAGAAATCATAGTGTGCTAAGTTGAATATTTTCTGAAGTAATACAATATTTCGTAGCCTAGTTGACAGCCTGGTTGTCACATGTGTAGGTATAAGAGGTGTTCTGCTGTCCTGTACCCTGCCAGTCGTTTGTGCAGTAATTTTAAAGGCTTCAGCAGATGGTGAGAATGACTGAGGCTGCTTTGCTCTGAGCTAGTGGGGAAAATGAAGGCTCTGTTTGTGCATCCTTGTTGACATTTATGACGCGCCTCAAGATGCCGGCGGCATTAGTATTTCAGTGGGTTTCTCCATTGCTGATGAAATATTGGCTGTCGTTTAGAAACCTTCGCTTTTGATAAGGCTGAGTTGGAGCAGATGTGTAGTGTGGAGAGGACTGAGTGAAAATTCTAAGTAGTTTGTGTTATTTTGAAATAAGAACTGGCAGCCTGCCTTTGGTAGGGAAGCTGTGCGTTGGAGAAGTAACACGAGTGCTGGTGTGGTGACTGGCTGAATTGTCAGTTTGCCTGTAAGCACGTTTGTTCCTTTTTAATTGTATCGTTGTCATCTGTGCAGTTTGTTAGTATGGTTTTGTGGTGTGCTGTGTTTGTAACAGTGGATTTCCTTGAGCTCTATAACTCAATTGAGAAACAAAAAGGGGCCGGAAAGGGGTGCACTGGATTAACAAGACAAAATGGGAGCGTCATCGTTTCGGTAATCGTTGGCAGCCAAAATCGTAATTGAAATTAGAATTCGATGAATTGCCCAGCCCTAGTGTTCGCCGTTTTGGAATTTGTTTCATGTGTCTGGTCAGATGGGGGAGAGTGCTAGTGTAAAATGGATATAAGCTCTGGTTAATGAGATGTTCCTTGGGAAGCTTTCTCACCAGGCCCGATGGTGTAATGTGTGTGTGTGTGTATACTGCTCTGAAAAATTAAGGTGGCTTGAGCCAATGTCACTGGAAGGTTGTATTTGATGTGGAGTGGGGGTGATGCATATTCACAGGATGCACAAATGTCATTGTGAGGAGACGTAGATAAGGATGGGATGCATAGTAATGCAGAATCAAATTTAGTCCTTGCTTGATGCTAATGGCTTTTTTTCTTGTGGTAGTTTGGCAGAGCAGGGGACTGTCTGCAGAAGATTGCTGGGTGGTTTGGTGGTTGTTGGGAAGGTATTTGTTGTTCTGCTCTTCTCAGGGAGGAAATCTGGGGGCTGCGTGAAGCTGCTGGCGAGTGACTGGTCAGAAGAAGACGTCTCAGCCTGGCTGTGTGAGGAGGGGCTGGAGGCGCTGGTCGGCACCTTTAAGGCCAACAACATCGACGGAGCTGAGCTCCTTGGCCTGACAAAGGAGATGCTGACCACAGAGCTCAAAGTTGGTAAGGGCATCGAGTTGTTAGAGATGTGTACACACACACACACACACGTATATATAAAAAGCGGACAGCAGACTGTATGTCCTCTGGAATGTTAGTTAGTGGGAAGGTACAACAGGGAGAAAATGGGGGGGGGGATATAAGGGGTTGTTGTTATCAGAGACAGTATAGGAATGCTCTGTTTCTGGGTTGTGTATCTGTATAGTCAAAGTAGCATGGACGGGCGGCCATGTTAAATGTACAGAGCAGAAGGGCAGAGTGAAGTATAGGCCGTACAGTATTTGTCTGCTCCTGGCATGTACTTTGTTGGAAATTACTTTTGTTTAGACAAGGGTTAACTTTAAAAATTGTGAGACCAGGTCATCTAGACATGGTGTCCTATGGGGTACACCAGAAAGACTCATATTTACTTGGACGTTTTACTACATGTAAAATTCCTTTTAAACACATTTTATTGTATTGTCCTTTTAACTCCCTTAGGCAAAGGCACCATTTTATGGGCTCTTTAAAAGCGGTTGTTAGTAACGTCAAGCCAGGGCCTTTTTTCTTTTTTCTTTTAATTGAATGCTAAGCACCTTTAGATTAACTGTAACATTTTATAGTTATTAATGAAGTTACATGTTGACATGAATATAGCTGGCATTGTGAGAAGTTGACTGAAGAATCCAGCAGAACTGTAAGGTGTCTGGGTGTACATTTATGTAAAGGGGCATGGCTTTCATAGGTGTTTATAAAGAAGGGTTTCTGAATGGTTGACTGTGCTGTGGTTTAAGATGAAGGTAAGCAGTTTGAAACCATGTATGTTTTTCAGAGGGTCCTGCGGAACAGTTGGGAGTAATCGAGGCAGCTTTTTTTTTTAGTTTTTTGTCCTTTGTTCTCGCACAAAATAGCTAGTTGTACCTGGCCCTTTCAGTATGAGACGAAATGTCAGTAATCAAGAGAGAGAGTCCTGTAGTATGTCATGATGTAGATGGTGCATTAGTCAGTTTTTTGCATCAGTGTTTGGTGTCCTGTTTCTTTTTTTTGTCTTAGACTCTGTTGGCCTACGCAACAAGTTGTTGAGGAAGGTGGAGGAGCTGAAGACGTCCATCGTCTGTACAGGTGTCCCTGATGAGTTTCTGTGTCCAATCACCAGAGAGATAATGAAGGATCCAGTCATAGCAGCAGGTAGGTACATTTCAGGGAGCCCTAATGTCAGAAGTAGTGTTTTGCACCTTTGAGTAATTGGCTGGTAGTATACAGTGAAGTCACTGTGTGGGTTTTTATTGTGACAGATGGCTATTCCTACGAGAGGGACGCGATTGAAGGTTGGATCAACAGCAGAAATCGTTCCAGTCCCATGACAAACTTGCCTCTGCAAACCACATTGCTGACTCCAAACAGGACACTCAAGATGGCCATTGGTCGCTGGAAGGCCAGTCAACCATAGATGCTGGTCTTTGTAGTTACCTAACAGCTTTGAGGGAAGGTTGCACCCTGCCATGTTCTTTAATTGCTTGTCCTATTCAGGGTCGCAGGGGGTCCTATGGGAGCGAGGCAGGGAACACCACAGGATCTTCATGCTCTGAAGGTTTGCTGCATATTTGCTTTGAAAATTAGCTCAATGAATTCTAGTCCTACCGTTAAATTTTGCCATGTCACCCAATCCTATGATACAGTACTATGTGATCAAAAACCAGTTTTAGTGAATTCAAAACAACTCTGCCTTGTGATGATGCAATATGGCATAGTTACCAGTTTTTCCACTGCCAGTGAAAACTGAACAAGTAGTTGCATTCATGTTGGTGCAGTGGAAAAACACCCAGACTGTCAAGTGCACAAGATACAGTGAAGAAGGAAGAGTGTCCAGTTATATAACATAAATTTACAAACGAGAGGAGGCCAGTTCGGCCCATCAAGCTTGTTTGGGGAGAACTTAACTAATAGCTCAGAGTTGTTAAAATCTTATCTAGCTCCATCTTAAAGGAACCCAGGGTTTTAGCTTGCGCTACACTAGCAGGAAGACTATTCCATACTCTAACTACACACTGTGTAAAGAAGTGTTTTCTCAAATTCAGTTAAAAATGTCCACCTATGGCCACAAGTTCTAGTATTTAAACTAATATTAAAGTAGCCATTTGGCTGTACAGCATTGAGACCTGTCAATCTTATATACCTGGTTTGATTTTGTCTGTGTTCTCTGCAAGACCATGGCAGCTGAGATAAAACATACAGGGAGACATATAGCTAAAGGCCCCTTAACCAACTTTGCCATACTGGGGGGGGGGGGGGTACAACACTGGTTTGAAGACTGTCAACAGTTTGATGGTAACGGCCCCACCGGTAATTGTTTATTTGTTATAAACTGCACCTGTAGCATGCACGTCTCAGCAGAGCCTGTCCTTGGAAAGGCAAGGGTAGCTGTGCAAAAATAACTATAGAAAATATTGCTTTTACAATTGATGAAGCTGTAAATAAATTAACCTAGACAGCACTGACAAGCAGGTGGAGAAAGGACTTGGTTAAGCATTATTAGGGCAACTTTACAATATACAGACAAACATTAAGAATCTTCAACACCATCTGAAGCAAATTGGGGTGGGGGGGAAGAATCAACAGACAAAGGTATTCACAATGACAGCCTTCACTTGAGGGGAAACTTATGTACATGTGTGAGGATTTGCAACACCCAGCTGTAAATGTCCTCCTTCACAGTGAGCACCATGTGTTCAAACAGGAAAAGCTCCTTGAGACCACCATAGCCCAACAGGCCACACGGGTGACATGCCTGTCCTGTGCCCAATTTAAAGTGCCATTGCCATTTCTCTCTTCTGTGTGTACCTTACCAACATCTTGGCAGGGGAGTCCAGCTTGGCTGGATACCAGGATGGCCTGCAGCTCCAAACAGAAGCTTGAGGAGGCCTGGTCACTCACCTGACCCAGACAGGATGACTGGAGAAATATAAACAAGACCTAGAAGCTTTAAAACTACTATAAAGTATGTGGAAACAGGGAGGAGGACAAAACCCAAACTAAAGCCACCCAGGAAAAATTGGATGAATAACTTAAACGTTAGACTCTATAAAGGATCGCTTTGGTTTCATCGCCGCAACATGAATGGCAGGGTTCTCTCTGGGTTTGCCGTCTGAGAGAGGGTGCGGCCCACCCACGGCCAGTTTGGGCTCCTTGTAGCAAAACCTCTCGGCGAGCTCCTTGGCATGCGTCCCATTGTGGAGGCCTCCTGTGGGACCCTGAGATGGGCCGGTGAAGGCCTCGTGGTAGGCGCTCCCCACTCTGCTGAATGGCAGCTCACAGTTCAGGGGCTGCGGGCCGGTGGCGTGGCCCACCAGCCCCTCTGAGGACTGACTCTGCCAGCTGCGGCCTTGGTGGTGGTGCATCTGTTGCTGCTGCTGCTGCTGGAACCTCGCCGTTTTGTCTGTGATCCCCATGAAGGGGCGGGGCTTGTACTCTGTCCCCCCACTCTGGGCCGGCCAGACCTTGTCCCCAACCGTCTTGGCACGCACGTCCGCGCCCTGTGACTTCCCGCTGTCTGAAAGGCTGCTACTGGACGCCAGGCTGCCAGTGGAACTAGAGACCTTCATCATCCCGGCCTGCGGCCCCAGTGCTGCTGCTTCCTGGTTCGCTTTTGACGGGCCTGGGGACGTCCCTGACAGCGCGTCCAGGGAGGATGCAGACAGAGCAGAAAGCCTTTCGGATGCTTTAGGGAAGCCACAGTTTTCCCCGTCGTGGTGGTGGGTGGATGAAGCCGGGCTCTCTGCGAACCCTGAGAAATCTGGGGACAGTGGGCTGATGTCAATGCCAGGACTTGGTTGGAGCGCGCCAGAGAGGTGCCGGCTGGGCAGGGGGCTGGAGGAAGGATACTGGGAATGAGACTTGCTCCCTGACCTGCCCCCGGCCTGCAGGGAGTTCATGTGCTGGTTGGTTTTGATGATCTGGGCCTGCTTGGTAGGTTGGAGCACCAGGCCCTGCTGGGTCACGGGTTCCTGGAGGTACTTGTGGGCCGGCCTGCCGGGAGGCGAGGCGGGCCTGGAGTCCTGAGCCGTGGGGGCTGCCGGATCTAGAGTCCTATTTAGGGAGCTGCTGTTCTGCTGCCAGCCCTGTTGGGAAGGCTCCTGTTTATCGCCGTCTTTCGGCCCTGGTGGGCTCTGGCCTTGTAGCTCCCTCTCCGGGGTGCGATCGGCAGAACCCTCCTCATCGTCGGAGTCGTGGCCGGGCGGCCCCAGCTTCTGCTGCGTGCGCTGCAGCTGCCGGCACTCATCCTCCACACGCACCAGCAGCCGACGGATCTCGCGGTTGTTGGGGGACAGCTTGGCGGCCTCGTGTAGGTCAGCCAGTGCGGCGGCGAACTGCCTGCGGAAAAAAACGTGACATGTTCTCGGTAGTCAAAAAGGAGGAGCGACTTCTACAATATTCCCCATGCCAAATCGTAGGTCTTCCTGACAACAAAATGATACCTTATCTTTCCATTGACAATACTGAACAACCGATAACACAATAATCGCAAATGTGCAACTCAGAGGTTGTGTACTTTTGCATGCTTCATTGACTTCAGGAATGTGTTTCATTAAATCTGGCATTAGGACAACACCTTCCACACCCTATTTATGAAATAAGCCAAATCCACACACACACACACACACACACAAGCTACATTAGGCCAATTTGCATTCGGTCGAGAACAGACCATGCAGTGAGACGGCTGAAAGCCAAAATGCCATGTTTATTCCACAGAATAAGGAGGCTGCTTCGAGATTCCATCCTTGCACTCAACAAATTTCCTCCATATGTATCCATTGGTGTCACCAGAAGGACCTTAAGTTATGGAACTGTTGTTGTGATCAATAAACAACCAAGTTTCTGGTCACCCATAAAGACCAGATACCAGTAGAGCGGCTACTGCTTTTGGTCTTGGCAAGCCCTCCGTGGAGCCCCTTGAATTATGCTTAACTTGACTCAAAATTCAGTGCTAAATTCACTGGATTTCAAAAGTCACATGCTGAAGAACCTGGATTGCTTGGAATATGGAATGTTAACATTTTAACTGCAGGGTCTTGGGTCCCAAGGAGCTCAGCACAAACTACCCCACAGCAGTTTGAAGTCTTATTTAATTTGGTAAGTAGGTTGAAGTGTGCCATTGAAATGAAGAAAGTATCTACTACTGGATTTAAAAAAGGGGCCTAACCTTGCTGTGGTGTACTATTTATCATCTGTTGTGAATATTCAATAAATATTCTGAAGAAAAATGAAACCTCAAAGTCTTTTTCTAAGGTACCCTTTTATGGGGAGGCAATGGACTAAGTGGCGGGATATTCATGCACAGCTAAATGATTTACCCCCTCAGTGGAGCCTGGAACATCCGTTGGGGGAAAATGAGAGCGGCACAAAGCAAGGGCTGTTTCACTAATAGTCTTACCTGCTGCTCCTTTTTGCCCTGGCTCTGGCATAATAGGCCTCGTAGGATTTCGGTTTCAGCTCGAGAGCCTTTGTCGCAAATTCCTCCGCCATGCCAAAGTCCTGTCAAGAGGCAAAGACCGGCATTATCAACCCAGAGAAGGCAGGGCCAAATGGCCGTCACTCCTCGATTGGCTTTGAGAACGTTTCGCGAGAGAGGGGGGACAGCTTCAGTGACATTAGCAGACCGCCAAATCCTGCCATTTTCGCTCTTCCATGCAAGGGGGGCATGCGATGAGGTCATCAGAAGCTGCTCACTGGAGGAGCCAGCAGCCTTCGTGCAGTGTGATTTTTAACGTATGATTAAAGACTAAAGAATAATAATTTTCTCAAAATCGAGAGCACAGAAAGGAATGTCGAAAGCATGGGGAACGTCCACCTGTCTCCTGTGACATCCATCCCTACCACAGCTTAAAGAATAACTTTTTGTTAATGGTGATACACTAATAGCGGGAACAAGAATGCATCTTTTATGGATATAAAAGCAGAGCCAGTAATGAGATATTTATATTCTGATGTTTCTCAGACTGACTCAAGGCAAACAAAGAGATTCTGTCCTTGAGTGACATTCACAAAAGATCACCATAAAAGGCAGCTGACAGTTTCACAATTGCTGCCGTGATTCATCTGGGCTTGGAATTCGCTGCCTGGGTCAGAGCTCGCTGCACATTTCGTCAGAGACATCCTTGCTTGCCTTTGAGCAAAGACCCTACAGTAAGGGATTTGGGTAAATTCATCCAAAAGTCTAAAAAAGAACAGCAAATCATTCCTTCTCACACATCGGCACTGGTTGATTTTTCATTACTCCACATCTCTTTTACTGAACAGCACTCCCACATATTTTTTTCAATTGACCTTGACATTTTCCTTACCGCCCCTCTGTATAATTACAGTACCATAAAATTAAACAATACAGAACATACTCTATTGATACAATAGCTGAATACCAACCGTACATAAGGTACAATAACAAAGGGTTCAGCTCACATTGGTTTTCCTGCGACAGCGAGAGAGATTGAGGTACAGCGAGACCCTCAGCTCCTTGAAGGCCTTGAGATCTTCCCCAAACCCCTCCCTGGGGAACTTGCGCAGGGCGTACTGGTACCTCTGTGCCGCCTCCTTCATCTTCCCTTTCTGAGAGAGCAGAACAGGTGGCTTAGGACAGTGTTTCTTAAACCAGTCCTCGGGAGCCTCCCAGATGGTCCACGGTGTTACTCTCTCCTAATTTCCTGGGAGCTGTGAGGGAGCAAAAATGTGGACCGTCTGGAGGGTCCCTGAGGACTAGTTTAAGAAACACTGGCTTAGGAGTCTTCAAGAGTCCAAGTGCTTGACTGCACTTCCGTGTATGAATGCCTGAGAATTCATCTATTCTACACTGCGGTATTAAAAGAAAGAAAAATCCCACACACTTCATGCAACACAAATATTGGTGGCTCCGAGGTCTTGACCCAAAATACATGCACAACAAAAGGAACTCAAATTGCTTCAATGGTGACTTCAAGTTAAGTAAGATGCCACAATGAAGGAATGAACCTCATTCTCCACAAGGTTGCTGTGAAAGTGCGCTTATCCAATCCAGTACCTTATACAACAGGTTGCCTTCCTCCATGAGCTTCTGAAGGAGGATGATGAGAATGTCGGGTTTGGATGTTGCCATCGCCCAGGCGGCGTTCCCTGTGGTGAGAGGAAGAGGCTCACACCGGGACGACACACATGTCTGAAGGCAATATCGAGAGCTGAACTGGTACGGAGTAAAGTTACCTAGAGATTGTACCTGATCGATCATAAGGAGATGTTCTGTAGCCTTAACAATGCATTATCGAAAGCAGTTAAGGGAAAGAGAGCAGAAGTCATTACAGGCATAGAGGACAGAAGCGATAAGTACCATCAAATATATAAAAGGAGGCCTATTCATACACACTAAGGTCAATAATTTGAAACTAAAATATTAAGGAGAACTAGACAGGTATTGTTAATTTCTTTATCAGATCAGTGTCTAACTGGAAGACCCAAAGCCATGCCTTTGGGGATACCTTCAAACAGGGGTATGCACCCTGCATGACAGTTTGATCCGGCGAGGCATTTCATTAATACAAAATACGTAACTAAAAAGAACCAAAAAAAAATTATATACAGCTGGTACTGATAAGAAAATATAATATGAGGTATTAACAGGCAACTAATTTGGTGATGCGATCAGTATAGTGATACAGGGGGTTACAATTCAATATACTTCATTTATTATTTTACTGTAAGGCAATACATTTAGATTTTAAATAGAATTTTGGGAAAGCTTGTAGTATAAAGTTTTTATATGCAGTCAGAATAGTGGCATATGCTTTTATTACAGTCCCTTGTAATATTCAACATCATAGCACTACTTCTTGTGCAGTCTGAGCAAAGGAATTAACACTTTTAAAGGAATTAAAAGTGAGCCCACACTTCTGCTCTGTACGCCGCAAAGCCAGTCTAACTGTGTTGGATTCAGCCAACGGTAACGTTACTAGTCAGGTAAGTCAGCGATGTTTGCTAATGCTAACATTAGCAAGGTGCCCCTACAATACTGTCTCAGTTCACCTTGTTGCGTTGGAGTGGAGAAGTCAAATGGTAGAAAAAAGATCACAACACTGCTCTCCAGTGGTGGGGGTTTAAACAACACACAATGAACCACTGACCACCATGCATCATTACATGTAAAGCTATAAATAAAATGTAATGTATAGTGTTTTTGAGAATCAATACAGTATCACAAAATATTGTAAGAGGTTAGTGTGATATACGAGTTCAATAAGTTAGCATGGTGGCATAATGGTTAGGGACGCGCATTTGTCATTGAAATATTACAGGTTCGAATCCCCGACCAGCAAGGCACCACTGAGGTACCCTGAGCAAGGTACTGCCCCCAAGCACTGCTCCCCGGGTGCTGAATTAGCTGCCTCCTACTATGTCACATTGTTTCATATGGGTCAAATGCAGAGAACACATTCCGTTGTTGTGCTCTGTGGTGTGTCAACAATGACAATTAAATCACTAAATTCTAATTAAAAAAAAAATAAAAAATGTTACAGAAATTGAAATGGTTCTTGGCAGGAAAAAGGGTCCACAGCCCTGCTATAACCATTAACTTTGAACAGACAAGGTTTACAAATGGAAGGACATAGGCAGAGGGCCTCGGTAGTCTAGTAATTGCTGAAAGTCCCATGCTTGGGCTCGACACCCAAGAGAGAGTGACAAGCACAAACGATAGAAGGAAAAACAAGTCGCATGGAGTTTTTTCATTTTTCAATCCAAAACCCAGCAATCCAACGGAGCACAGAATATCCGAAGTCTCCTGAACATATGTCAGAAGCATGCTAAAATAAATTCCCTCTCAGAGTCCTGTCTGCATTAATAAACATTTAAGGATGAAATCAGCAGTTCTGTATGAAAGATGTTTGTCAACCCTGATGATGAAAGCAGAAGAAAAACGATTCTTGTGTCAATACAATCCTAGTTCTAGAGGTATCTAGCCAAAACTGTCACTTTCAAACATGTCATAAGTTTTGGTGGTTTGAATTGTGATACGGAGCCCAGATCTCACCCAGCTTTGCCCCCTTCTTCAGCAGGGTCACCACCACTGAAGTGTTCCGGCAGCCAATAGCGCGGTCTAGAGGCCTCATGCCACTGTAGTCCACATGTTCAATCACTGCCCCTTTCTCCACCAGGTAATGGACCTTCAGCAAGACAGGAAGACCTCAGCTAGGTACTAATGAAGACTATAAAAGCTCACATGACAGCTGGACCAGAATGCTTTTCTTAATCCCATATTTGCAGCGTAGTTGCCAGAAACATCTAAGAATCATTGACAAATTTGCTGAACCTGAGATATGAGGGCTAAGGTAGCTTAAGGTTCTGCCAAATATAAGCTCCTATTTATTGAGGTACTACTTACGATATCTGCATCACCGTAGAACGCGGCCAGGTCCAGCGGAGTACGTCCGTTCTTGTCCGTATGATCTATGACTGCACCTTTCTCCACCAGAAACTGCACGACGCTCTTGTGTCCCTTCAGGCACGCCCAGCTCAGCGGCGTTAATCCCTCCTTATCCACCGAAGTCAAAGAAGCACCTGAGAATTGAGCCAAAACCAACGATTACTACTTGCGTCTACAGCACCTCCTGCGCTGCCCAACTTGCCTAAGTAGGTTAGGCCGAACTTCTGGGTTAATCTGTCCCAAGGTCATGGATGAACGACCGCATCGCTACGAAAGATAAAGCTGTGGGGCGCGGAGCTCGTAGGTGTGGGCGTTCACCTTTTGAGAGCAGGAATTCGGCAGTGCTCAGGTGTCCCTCGCAAGCGGCCACCATCAGCAGCGTGCGGCCCTGTTTGTCACACATGTCGATGTCTGCACCATGCTGTAGAAGCACGTCCATAATCTGACACAAAAAGAGATGTTCGAGAGGGCCATCAGTCTCTCAGCTTATTGGGTGTGGTGGATCCTTTTTCATCAGACCAGAGGAACCTCCTCCATTATTTGCAGCACACGATCTGGGGTAACTTCAATGGACTCCCTCACCTGCCAGTGGCCCTGCCTGACGGCACAGAAGAGCGACGAGACCCCCCTGCGATTCGCCTGCTGCACTGAGGCTCCTTGATCCAGCAGAAAGCTGCAGACTTCCAGCTTACCGCGGCCAGCGGCGGCAGTCAGGGCTGAGGATGGCGCGGGAGACAAACGTCACTAAAGGGCTCACTTGGTGAAATCTATTACAACTATGAAGGTTTGTAAACATCCACAAAAGGCCGCCACATACTCTTCCCAGTCATCTGCTAAAGAGAATATTAGCATCAAATAGGTAGGGTTCCCTGGGCTAGACTAATAAGCTTAATTAGCTTATGATCCGCTATCTACATACAACCCAATTGCGAGGGATGGGAGAGAGTACTCAGGAGTGAGGAGGTTGTTGGCAAGTTGCAGTAATTTGCACATTAAATTGGTAGACAGCCCATAGGAAAGCTGCCTCACCCCCCCCCCCATAACGGGCCAATAGCATAATACACCAACAGGTAATGACAGGAGCTGCAATTATAGGATGCAAAAAAAGACATTTCCTTTAGGAATCCAAGAATACAGCCTACAAAAAGCACATGCAAGGTCTGAATGCAGAACAGGATGCTCTACTGATAAGGAGAACAATTACCAATGACCGCGCACGTTCACGTGGGAAACCGCTCCGGGTAAGTGGCATTGTTATCCTGCGGAATGGGAACGGCAGCTGCCCTGTGAAATCTTGGAGGTCACAGCAAAAGGAAGTCCGCCTATTGAGCCAGGAGAGGTGCCTGATCTCTCAGATACACTCAGATGTGCTTGACTCGGGACTCCAGAAATACTTTGCGTTAACAGATCAGGATATGACACCGTTTTTAAACAATTGCATACCGGTGTCGGAAACCGAGATTCTGACATCCTATAGACCAGACAGTGAGAATTTACGCGGTCCCTGCAGTCGTTCAGAGCTTTGATCATACACATCTGCGTTGTTTCGAAGCACAAGTCCGTCGTTTTGCAAAACAAGTCTGAGTAATGCAATGCTATTTGGTCCTTCGAGGGAAAATTCACGCTACAAAAGAATGTAAAAGCCACTAGTTATTCAGGGCCAGGTTTCCAGTTCTCATGAAATGAGCACAACGGCATTTGGAAAGAAAAAAAATGAGTGCAGAGGGTAACACCATGTACAGTACTGTGTTGTTTTAATTAGCTAACAGTTATTGCTCGTTAATTTTTTTTTTCCTTTAAGGAGCCATCTGGACAATGTTTATGCATGTTTCATGCATAAACATGAAGACGCAAACTATGAACTGTGACTCAAACTTTCTTAGAAAGCACCTAATTTAATCATACATTAACTGCATAACTAATAGCTATCTAGCATCTTTCTAACTAAAACTAATGGCAGTAAAGGAATATCTAGGAAACATTTCTCATGACAAGTTTACCACTGATCTTAAATTTATTACACCAGGATGAAGGATCCCTTTACTTCTACAGTAAGAAAGAGCCATAATTTCCACCACTGGGCTGTGTAGCTACAAACCGATTGAGGCCAGTGTTACCGCATCGACTGCGGTGGATTAAACCGTAACATACATCACCCCAGGCGATAAAGCAAAAACGCACACAGAGCAAATAATCCTGCTCCCAGAGACAACCTGAAGCCTCCCAGCCCCCGAGAAGCTGAGCCGCGCGATCCATCTAGATAGCGAAGCTTTACTTTATAGAGACGGTCTATCAAGACCACTCTCCATATGCTCCCCCAGGAAATCTCACCCACAGCTCTCACTCTGCTTTTTAAACATCTGAGTTCCCATACACGTTTCAAATATATATACATACATAAAAAGGACGATTTAAAAAGCTAGTTCCTCCAGTTCTGGAAGCGATACAGCTCACTGCAAAATGCTATACAACAGCAGAAATACAATAAGCGAAGGTGGTGACCTTCTGCAACAAACTTGAGACCATTATAAATAATAATAAATTAAAAAACACTGTACATTGCTCAATAAAATCCTCCCTTGTGAAGCATAACCCAACAGAGGGTGGCCTTGGCGACACGGTGTCCTCAAAGCTCCTGGACAGTATCTTTATTAAAGCCCTAGAGTCCTCTTAACTCACCCCCCCCCCCCACAGACATGGGTAGATTGATGCTTTGTCGTTGCGCTGTAAGCGAACGCTCCTCCCGCTCTTTGACCGTAATCCTCCTCTCCCAGCCCGGCAATCTTCAGAGCCGACACTGTCCTTGGCCCGACCCGAGGCTCGTAAATCACTGGCCGAGCGATAAAACTGAAATGGTGCACACGCATGGAATCGAGCCCTTGACATTCTCCTCAAGGATGTGCTGCGGCATCTGCTGGACCACTGATGCCCAGAAAACCTGCGAGCTATCAGACTCAGCTGTACATCAGTAGTTCGCGACCCATTTCTCAGCCCACATTTTCATTCTGTCCCACTACCTACACACCCAATTCTGACTTGACTAATTATAAAGCCCTCTGATTACTAGCCCAGGTATGTTGGTGCTGTACTGCAACTAAATTGTGGAATGAGGGACCTGAGGCCTGGGCTTTTAACCACTGCAGTATATAATCTGTATAACCAGGTAAGCAACCACTAATAGTTAAATGAGCCTTAACGGCATAGATTTGCATTAATCGTGCCCAGCATCCCCCACGCCTGTGAAGGCATTTGTATTGTAGTAGCTTGTACTTGATGGCTGGCAGAGGCCATGGCAGCCCCCGGCAGCCCAGCGTAAATCTCCCATCCATCTTCCATAACGGCTTGTCCAGTGGAGAGCCTGGAGCCCATCCCAGGAAGCACTGGGTACGAGCTAGATGCCGAATGGGATGCCAAATATCCAGTTAACACGTGTTGCGCGGGCCCTGGACACGGTTGCACTTCATTTAGCGGCTGGCTAAATCAGAGGCAACCTACCAGGTAGCTAAAATCGGAGGCACGCCATTAATCGTGCCACAGAGTCCCATGGGATTCGGGTTCCCTATGGCCCTGATCCGCGCTGACCCACCACGGCCCCCGCGCATTAAGCATGCACACCCTCGTGCGTGATCGATGTTGCGGCCCCTGCGTGTGATGACCACAAACTGAATAATGAAAGAGCAAAACACTTTAGAGCATTAAACACTACATTTATTAAACAGTGCTTGCAAATGGGTGATTTTATCATTTAAAGTGATTCCTTGTGTAATTACAATGGACAAAAGCAATATAAGACTGTCCCCAGGGCTAGTGTGCATTTTATGATATTTTGATTTTCATCACATGCTGTTCATTGCTTCACATAAAATCTTTTTTTTTTTTTTTTAAACATCAGTATTATATACTGAATACTACCAACGTATATTTAGAAAATATATACAGCTTGTCAAATACTGAGCACAACCAAGTGATCAAGTAAATATTTTATATTTAAATACACTCTGCATGGCAAAGTTCATAGTTATCCTTGGATATTTTCCCTTTCTTCCATGTCATGTGACTTTCTGGCTTATCTGATTGCACAGCTACCCAGCAAAAGTGTCTAATGAAACAGCCATTCTGTCCTATTAGCATAGATACTGTCCATGGGAAAAAACGAGACGGACTCTCGGCAGACAGGACTGGCTCCCATTGGGAATTTGTGCCTCCCGTTGCCAGGTGCTGTGACATCCTGCAGAGGCACCCTGGATCTTCACAACTGACGCATCACCGAATCCATAAAAATCAGCAACGAAGATTTAAGAACTTCATAAAGTACTGACCCTGGTCACTTTCTATGACTAGATCAATTCAACAGGAAAGGGAAAAATCCTCCCTGATCCTCCTGCAACCCCAGCCATTTAAATTCCAGCATTATCATCTAATTTTTGCCTCACTGCAAATCACATCAAATTCTGTATCAAATAGAAAATTACACATAAGAACACAGAGTACTGCCTCTGTTCAAACCTTTCAGCAATGAGCAATAGGTCCTTTTTTCCCTCCCCCACCCAGTGGCAGCTGAATGGCTCACAATTTATGCTTTTGTGTCTCCTTGAACGCGAGAAGGTTGTTAGTTTTTCTTCCGCCGGTGCCAGATGCGAGCAATTAGCTTTCGGCTCACATTCATTAGCTGCGGCAGCGGCTCGACGGGCAAAGGGACACCTGCCGCTGCTCCAGTGCATGTTGATAAATGATAGGTGTAGTGTAGCATATCAAGTCAACCACAAAGTCAAGGTTAAACTATTAAGCGTACCTTTCCATCAGGCCGTATGATAGTTGAGTCCAATGGCAGCAAGAACTTGTATGCTAAATTTTCACTACTGCTAATTCATTTTGGAAGAATCACTGTTAACCCCCATACTAGGGCCCCCCAGAGGCAGTTTTCTGTAATGAAAATGCCTTTGATCCACCAAAACCTTAGCAGGTTTTTCAGGATGAGCCCATTTGGACAGAAGCAGCGAGCTTCTAACCATTAGCACAGGCTTGGTAGCTAGAAGGTGAGGCTCAACTACAAAAGGCTTCCTTCCTGTTGGGCTGACCTACATCTCAAAGCTAGTTGTTACATAGGCTGCCAGTTCAGCACAGGATGACACTCTAACTATCATTGATATCAGCCATGAATCCAGAACCAGCAAAACCTAATGGACCTTGACACACACATGATCCAGGAAAAGCGATACGGAGGAGTGGAATGTGCTGGAAACGGTCTTATGGTTTTATTGCAGGCTCTGCTCCGGGAACGTGCCCTGACATTTCAGAACCGCCGCCATCGTGATAACCGAGCCCAGACGGTGCCGCTCCAGGCCATGTGACCAGGGCCCAGAGTCATTCCACACACTCAACAGGGCGTTTGGCATTTTATCTGCTGATAACATAATGCCAAAGGGAACTGTGGCCTGACTTTCCGGCTCTGTTTATCTCCCGTGTCCAGCCTCTCCCTAAAAGAGACGGCGGGGCTGACTCCTTGAAATGTAGTGCATGGAAAGAACTACCAGGATAGACCCGGCTGCGCGCAAATTTTCCATTCTGAAGTGATTTTCAGCGTCTCTTCGGTATCTGGTGACATAGCGCATGCCCTTCTTTGAGAAAAGGATCAAAGTAAACATCCTTCAAATCAAGATGTTCCTAATTCCTGGCCACATGCTCCTCTGCTAAATGAGCCCAACACAAACACAACATGACCTTCTACCCCTAGGACTTCCTCCCTAAGGTCCTCCATTTGGAGCAGTCCAGATCACCTCCACTCTCACAGATGTCTCTCATCTCTGGCTCCTCCACCCCTGCTTCAGAGGAACTCGAGGAGCCCCGCAGGACAGATGAACCCCTCCCGAGTCACCACTCGCACCATCACCGGCTGCCTGATGACTGGTCACAGGTCAGCTGTAGCGTTATGGCTTTAACTGAGGAGCAAAGCTTAGGTTGCATTGTCACTAACTGTGATCCATGTCGTCTGTTAAAGTACGTAACATGAAAGAACCTCGACTGAAAGACACCCGGGAGCC
This sequence comes from Mormyrops boulengeri, assembly GCA_026781065.1. Taxonomy (NCBI): domain Eukaryota; kingdom Metazoa; phylum Chordata; class Actinopteri; order Osteoglossiformes; family Mormyridae; genus Mormyrops; species Mormyrops boulengeri. The sequence continues at coordinate 40,929,068 of JAODLD010000001.1, forward strand.
AGTGCCTGGAAGGCACATATGCCTGCAATTCCACTTCAAATTGGGGGGGGGGGGGGAGAAATAACACACTCACAAGGGATGAACATTTAGGGCTGGCGGCTCTCCATTGTGGCAAAGGCTACCGTGGGTTGGAGACAAAGGTGGACTCCCATGCTGGGATGCTGGGGGGGGGGGGGGGGGGTAAAAATTATTGGACACAATTGTACACAAATTTGAAATATTTTAAACAGATGCAAAGCTGCAAAAAATAAAAAACCCGGAAACCAAAAG
>JAODLD010000001.1:40929437-40950526 GCA_026781065.1 Mormyrops boulengeri
CACGGCATACCCGATCTACCAAGGTGACTGGTTTTCACCCGGGTGCTCTTCCGATCTCGGCGCCCCCCCCCCCCCCATATCAATGCAAATTCCGCTGCCGCCACCCGGGCCGCCTCTCCATCATCTTTCGCTCCTCTGAGCTTCCCCTGGCTTCTGGCCAGCAACTGTTTTTCCCACACAACGACACAACCCCCCCCCCCCCAAAAAAACCCTCCCCGGCTTGGTTCTCACCACGCCATGACAATTCCTGCCTAAATAAGGCAATCTACATAATAAAGAGAGACACCAGCACCCAGGGATGGGCTATAGAAGATCGCGCTTTATGGGGGTATTTACAGGAATGCAGACAATACAGAGATATGAGCAGCCTACACAAGAGCCAGCGGAACAATAACACAGCCACGCTTACACTCCCACTGTAAGCAAACGGAAACCACAATCCAGCAGCACTGGAAGGTGGAAAAACAGACTAAATGTTTAATTAGTCTTTGATTCTGTAAAGGCATTGGCCTCCCTACAGCACATATTCCCCTGAAATGTCTTTTTTTTTCTTTTAACTTAAGCGTTGGGATGGTAAAAAAGCACATCCTCCACACGCGAAAGGGCTGCAACCAGTTAAATCGCATTTTGAGACCATTTTAGGAGACAGTGCAACTAAATTTTATAACTAGATGCACCAATGTGACTTGCAAACATGCCCCCTTTTTTTTTTTTTTTTTTTTTTAAACCACTGTCGTTCATCATGTGACACACTGAAAGAGAACGAAAATTGTTGGGGGCTGTTTTCCCACTGCAGGAACTTTCTTCTTGGAACCAGGAACTTCTGTCATGTTCCCACCATAGGATCTCGATCCTCAGAGGTACTACTGGGGTGGGGCTTACGGGGATAGCTTGCGGATTGGTTGACCATAAACACCAGCGCTAACTTGCAAGTACGCAGAACTGGCGGGAAAAGATGTCGTAGTAGACCAAAAACTAAGCAGATAAAATGTAACCAAAGCAGAAAAAAATACATTTTTTTTGCTTGCGTCCCATATTTCTGCATCGAAAAACTCCATCGATAACTGATATACTTTAATATCGCCAATGCCGGCAGTAAAACTTCCTAGCGGAATAACGTCACTTCACTGTTTGTTTCTGTGGACAATGATCTGCCGGACAGAATTAATAATGAATCATAAAACATGTTATGGCTGTATAAATAAAATACAACTAAAAAGCTGTGTTCCATTAGGATCGCGGGGATAAATTCCCCCAGTAACTAACATACAACTAACAAAACTACTTGTTCATCCTCGTTTTGGGATGGCGGTGTAGTTTCGTTTGAAATTGTGTGTGAAGTTTAACATACACACTTTTTGTGTCTCCCATGATTATTTAGCATAAAGGTCCCAGTTCCTGTTGTGAGGTGAGAAAGCAACACATGAAACTGGCCAGGAGCTACAAAAGTTCCAGGTCAAGACCAAGACCAAGAACCAGGAACTAGGATCCTGAATGCCAGTGGTAAAGTGCCTCATGAAGCTCAAAGCACAACAGCACTCTATCGCAGAGACAGATGACCCGACAGAAAAACAACTCACCACATACTAATGTTTACCTTTGTAAATTTATGTGTTTATGGTTAAAAAAAAAATAAAAAAATCACCATTTCACTTCTCAAAGCACTACTTCACTTTGTGACATTTTTAACTGTAAAATGAATCATCACATGGTCATTTCTGCAAACAGTATATTAATTACCAAAGCATTTATCACAAATACTTTTAAGATGGAACAGATGTGTTGCATTGCATGTCGATTTAAGTGGTGTGCCTAAATTTTGTGCTGGTACTCAGTTAGGAACAGGAGTGTTACTAGTGGAAAGAGTCAGTCTGGAGCCCTGCACTGTTAACTGAAAGTCCTCCCTCTCCTCTTTAAGGATCAACAGGGCTTAGAGTAGCATAGACATGGCATCTGTGTCAAATTTCAGCACTGCACTGCTTAAAATTAAAACAAACCGTCGTATGTGTTACATACCTTGTGCTTAGGCCTAACCCTCTCACAGTTCTTGGCTTGTATTCATTCTCTGTCATTGTTGTCTATTGTCATGTCCCTAACAGCAAGCTATGGCAAAAATTTTATAAAATTCCTCCAACCTTGGTCACATGGCAATAAAGATTCTAATGCATAGTGTGAGAGATACGAGCAAAAAGCAAATGTCCTCTACAGGAGGACAAAATGAATGGCTGGATCTTTGCAGGATACGAATCTTAATGCAAACATCAGAAGCTGAATGAAGTCAATGACAAGAGCAACCGCTGCCATACGTTTTGTTTTTTTTTTTTAAAGTCTGACCCAGATGCAAAGTAATAAACTATCTCAACGGCGTAACCGAATCTGCTCTAATCGTTTGGCCAAAGGAAAGGAACTGGTTGTGTCATTACACCAGAATTTCACATAATGAATGGGGGTGGAGAGGTACTCCAACAACCGTGTGAACAGAATATACTTTTCTTTCAGATGGCAACATAAACAGCCTACCCATCTCATTTTCAGGATAAATGTCTAACCCATGGTCGTAATTCAGAGATTCCCAAAAAACAACATGATGTCATGGGAAAAGCAAAACGGGGCAAAGCAATTCTCAAAAAAATAAAGTGATTTATGTTACAAGACAGGGATGACTGCATTCCCTTCACACAAGATCTCACAAAGATTTGTGCCCATAGGCAAATATGTATGGTGGTTTGGTAGTTTGTATAAATACTGAGAGAAGGGGGGAAAAGCAGCACTTAACGTTAAATGAAATTTACACACAGATAGGAAAGAAAAATCCCACTGTCATGTCAGAAAAGATCAAAGAGCAAAAAGCAATTTGGAACTGAACTTGACGAATCCTGTTGGTCGGCCTCAGTGGCACCACATACCACCCCCTGCTCCTTCAAGACCTAAGCCGTCTATCATCAGTTCTTGTAAATGACCCAGTCGCTGATTAGCTGGGCTTGGCGTCGTGGCATAACCCTCACAGTGTCCGGCCCCAGGCGCCAGAGAATCCACACACATTCACTTGCCCTCAGACAGAAAAATCCCCAGTGTTTAAACCCTTAGCGTCAGCTACATCATAACACAAATATGCCACCTGCAAGTTTTTTCTTCTCCCCCCATCAAATGTGATTTCCGGAGCATAAGAACAGAGGGAACAACAGTTATGGATCAGAAAACCAGAGGACAACACGAGAACAAAGGCTGGATGAGGCAGAGCTGGAGGCGAAAATAAAAACAGCAGCCACAGGCGGCAGAAGGGAGTGTTTAAACAGCTTAAACTATTCGACATGCCTGAAACAAACTACTTTCACTCTCTCTTAGGGAAGATGTTTAGCGCAAAAATCTAAATCCAGGAGAACTCCTGGTGCCTTTTTCTCGGCCAAAATAATGACGTCAGTCCCATACCTGATACGGAACCATACATAATTGTGTCAGAATCTCTGTCTCTGCAGCGAGGATCAATTCCAGGTGATTTATTCATGCAGACTGGGCCTCCATGGGGACGGCCCGTGTTTAAAACCGACCCGACTCTGGAAGAAAAATATGCCACACGTGTGAGCAATTACAGACCCCCCCACCCCCACCCTGACCCTTACCATCCCCACATTCCACAGCACTGCAGCTGTGCAGTTAGCATTCATGTACGCATGGGGCACAGCGGAGGCAAGTCATGCCCCCCCCCCACCCCCCGGAGATAAGATAAGAGCGCACAGGAGGTGTCCGGTGCGTGGTCCCCGGGACAGTGGCGGCAGACCTCCCAAGCAGCAGGAGGGCAGAAACAACACGAGGCAAGATGGTGTGCAAGTGTTTCTCAGATCACCAGCGGTATGCTTCTAGGTTGCGATCACCCCAAACCGGGCAGACAGAGCCCCCGCCACAGCGAACAACGTCAGAAAGATCAGGGTTCCTAAGGGAGGAGACAAGCATACTCCCATCTGGTGGAAGAATGTATACACCCACCCCCAAGTAATTATTTTTGCTCATTGCCAATTGCCACCATATTCCCCACACAAAAGCCCAATAAACATTAAGATCTACCTTCCTTTTTATTGGGGGAGTTTCTCAGCCTCATCAGATTATGGAAAGGTAATCCACCTAAAAACCACCAACTAGTCTGAACCCGATAAGTACCACCGTCGCATTTTTGTTTGCGGAGGGAGGGCAGGGACGCATGCGCAGGATAAATGGCAGGTGAGGGAGATCTCCCACTGCAAGGCTCCCCTGACAACTGATCCCAAGGTTAATTAAACCATCGGTGCGTCTCTTAAGGATCAAAAGGCAGAACAAGAAAAACATACAAATATAAATCAACCTAAAAAAGTATCAGCATGAAAACTGGCGATAGTCACTGTGCATCAAATGGCACCTTACGTTTAAGTTCCAGTGAGGAAAGTCTGACCATCACTTAAAAAAAACCTGATAAGGAAAAAAAAAAAGAAATCTTAGCACTCAGTATCAATCCCTGCTGAATATAATCTCCGTAGATCTTCAGTGAACCTTTGTGTGACCTTGGAGCCATTGAGGGACCACACTAACATTCCCCAAGCTTCATAGACAGACATGAACAACAGCACAAATGTTCAAGAGAGCTTCACTCTGGGAGGTCATGAGGCACAGGACAGCACAGGACCATGACCCAACATTATGGAAATTCTCCAGGACCTCAAGATATGCCCATGCGAACAACAGAATGCCAAGCTACAGGGTGACACATGCACACACATTTGAGTAGCACATAACTACCAACTAATGTGCAAAATTGAAGTCATGTGAATGAATGCCATTGTGACTGCACAAAGTACAATGAAATTGGGACACTATCCTTGCCAGTGCAAGAAAGAACGAGTCAGGAAGGATACAAAGAAAAAGATTAAAGAATATAACAAAATATAAACAGAATACAAAATAGAATAAAAGGAGTGTTAAGAATAAATACGTAAACAATGTATAAAGAAAAAAAAGACAAAAAGTAGGTGTTTAAATAAAATGTGTTAAGTTATAGGTACAAGCCATTACTGTAAACAGTTTTTACGCAGAACTGAAATATGGAAAGAAAAAAAAAAAAACAGGTAATGACTTTTTTTTTTTTTTTTTTTTTTTTTTTAAACGGTTACAGACAGGTTACTGACACACGGCACTGGAATGCATTTATCATAATGCAAAAGTTTACTGGCTAAATTACTCCTTTATATGACTTAGTTAAATAACCACCCATATATGGTTCTATTTACGAACCGCGCAAATGGAAACCTATGTGTGGTGCATGCTGGGAAACCCCAACGCCCGACCTATGGAAAAACACGCGTCGGGATGTAGGGAGGCAGTACGGCTGGGAACAAGAGGCAGGCAAGTTCTGAGTTGATGTGGAGAGGAGATTAGGAAAGAATACCCGATGGGGCATGATGGGAAACCTGCCTCCCTAAAAGGTACAAGAGCCGGCAGGGACCCGGAGCCATAGAAGGCAGCGCCTCAGAGGAAACGTGGAGGAGTCAAACTTTCTTTGCTCCAACCAGAAGTTCTAAGAAGCACTGTGAAGAGCCAGCCAACTTAAAGCAAAATACTGCTTTTCCCTGCCAGTGCTCCCCAAAAACATTTGGGTTATGCTTCAGGAAATAGTAGCAGGATGAACTCAATGGTTAACAGACCTCAGGCATGACAGCCCGCAATCACAGGCTTCCATGAGAGCTGTCAGTGGAGTGATTAACAGGACAGACACTCAGCGGGAAAGATCAACAGCAGTTGAGCACGTCATTCTGATTTAACAGCGTGCTATCTCAGTCCCAGACGAAAGCGGCTGGGGAGAGCATTCAATGTTCGGTTAACGAAGAGGGGGAGGGAAGTGGCGGATCTTGAGCAGGCTGAACTAGGTGTGTCGAAGGAAGCCAGGCGAGAAGCACATGATGGAAGCAGTGGTCAATCAGCTGGCAGCGTTCGGTAGATTGGGTAAAAGCCACCCATCGTCCAACGTGTCAGCATTAACCCCTGGCCCATCAGACAGAGCTAAACGATGAGCAACCCAGCAGACCGGCTGTCTAATCTCCCCCTCCCCCAAACAAACACGTCTCATCGACTGGATTCGCAGTCGGCAGGTTGTGGTTTCCATGGCAACCACAGACACTCCATGCCACGACCTTTACGAGTCTTTGAGGAAAAACCCATTTAAATATTAGGTAACGCCTTCGTGCTCCAAACTGGAAAATGCCAGGTCACCTCGCATAGGTTTAAAATCTTGGCGCGGCAGGTAGGAACGGAAATCTCATTAAACGTGTTAATTCCAGGTAATGAAGTCAAACTGAAACACGCTAACAGCATGTCTGCTAAGCTGTGAACAGGGAAGGGTTACAGACTCCTACAGGAATACTGGCATTAAAAGGATCTGCAGGTAATGTATGAACCAACAGGCAGTCTTTGGCCAGTAGCAAAGCCATCAAGAAGGCCCATAATGCAGAACATGCATCAACATTCCTAGCATTTGCTCTAAAAAGGATCTCTTAGTGGCCAGGTCTTAAAATTCATGCATGATTGATGTCCAGCATGCAGAACTTGAGCCCATTTTAAACACATCATGTGTGCTTCTCCTTTGAACCTTAGACATCATCGGCATGTGGCGGCCTTGAAGTCCACAGTGGGAAAGCGCAGATGACATCTACAGCGACGGATCAGGCAGAGTGTCTGGAGCCACGGCCGTGGGGGCCGCGGTCACCAGTAAGACCTATGAGCAGGATGACGTCGCAGTCGGGATATCCAAATCACGCAGGACTGTAAGCTTCCCTCCATAGTAAACTGTAAAAACTACAAGATGAAAGACACCAGAACTGTACCTCAACTTTTTATACCGATACAAGAGCTCTTTTTACTTTGTTATACTTTATATATAAATTTTTCAGCTAGAAAAACAGATGGAAAAATGTATGACAAAAAATATTTAATTAGGCTACTACAAACATACATAACGTACTGTTCCATCTCGTTTGTACGACTTGTTTTAAGCGTTTTTGAGGCATTTGCAGTTCAATATGAATATATTCAAAGCAAGTATACAAGTGGCAAATGCTTAAAAATGTTAACACAATTTTTCTCCCATTGGCATCAGCTCAGTTACACTTTGTTGCGATGGCAGCCCTTCTTGTATGACAAGCCGCAGCGAGTTCGCAAAACAGTCCAAGTTAGCGACTCCCATCCATTGCTTTTTTTGTCTCACACAGATCCGTGCCTTTGTTAAGTGGGATTGTCCATTAAACGCTTTTCCCACCTCTCAAAACTTTATTTTACAAAGATTGCAAATCGCTGTGCTACTGGTCTCTAATAAAAAAAGTGTAAAATACTCCCAGATCGTCACGTCTTACGCTCCTCGTACTGCGAAGGGTACGCGCATGACGTCACAGCAGGCAGAAGTCACTGCACTCACACCCACTGAGTAGCAAAAAAGACTGAGGGGGGTCAGCGTCATAGCGTTCGATTTGAATGCCGCAAAAAAAAAAAAAAAAAAAACAAACATGTAAAATGGGAAAGAGCTGTCGTGCGATTTTGCCAAAAACTAAATAAGTAAGTATAGGACGTGGATCGGTCACGCATGGCCAATACCCAATCCGTCAAGTAGGTCTGGATCGTAATTGTAAAAAAAATTATCACGTTTATTTATATAGAATACTGAAAGGCCTCCAAAACAGTGCAGCTAGTTGCTAAGATGGCTTTCCTAAAGTAAAATAAACCTCATAAAATAAATCTCTTATATTCAGCAGAACTATGTACCTGTGCTTAGTAGCAGAAAAAGATGTGGGAGATTCCCTGATGTAGCAAATTAACCTCCCAATCCATTAACACCACAAAATCATTCCGCACTCAAAATTAACTCATGGGTGCCGTCTGCCCAAAGCGTTTCCCGTAACCTTGCACAGACAGTTCACAGAAAAATAAACAAATAAAAATCCAAATGCATTTACAAAAAGTGAGCGTTCCTTTTAATCGGCCCGCATGTCAAAACCTGGCTGGACTGATGGGAAGGCATGCCACAACACCGTAAAGAGCGCACTCTGCCATCCCCTCAGCAACGTCACGGGAGAAAGGAGGCTTAAGGCGTTCATCAGCCTTCACAGCGCTACGCTACGCCTTCCGGCATGGAAACATTACGTAAATGGATCTCGGCCGGAAAAGGTGTGAAGGCACTTCATAAACTGCTTCCTCTCACCTGGAGAGCAACCGCCCTGCCTCATGGCACCACTATCCACGCTGTCGTAGCTGAAACACACATACCCCATTCACTTTGAGGAACTCCAGCTTCCATCAAAGCCACAGAGGAGCAGAAGTTGGCAGGTTATGGTCACCGTAGGGCGTCAACCACTGCACCCTTGAACATACCAGGCTTAAATCTCTCCTGAGGAGCACAGTGTAAAGATTTAGGGAACACATATCTGACCTGAAGGTTGTCTGAGTCCTGGGGGTGCCATCCTGATGGACCTGAACATACCTTTCAGAAAGCAATTCTTTGTCTCAGGACAATAACAGGTCAATCAGAAAAGCATTTAGGCAAAACTGTGCCATGATATGCCATACTGCCAATACCTACTCACCCTGCTGTCTGTGATTCATGATGTCACTTCCTGCTTGCGCTCTGCTCTCCAGGGGAGGGCGCAAAGTCCAGCAGCTATGCCACACAGAGCAGATACTGAAAGCAAACCCCGTTTCGATAAAGCTTCGTAACCTGAACGGTGGGGTGGGGGGGCAGACAAAGGCCAGGTCGACAGCCCCGCAGGCTACCTCTTGTTTGTTTAGGGTTAAGCATTCACCTACAAAGTTTAAAGTTCGGCTTTCACTTGGCAAGCAGCCCTTGTTGACATTAAGGGTTCAAGAGCTCTCAGACACCTTTCCAGTTTCAGTAGCTCTCCTCATCTACTTTCACATGCGAGAGTAAACAAAACATCTTGTTATGCAGGTCGCCTAAACCTACAGAATCTCTCAACCCACCCCCAGGGTTCAGCCACACAAATCACATCCTGATTCACTAGTATATTTTACCAGTGGGTTGTGCGACACATCGACCTGCTGGATGACAGCTATGACCAAACCAGGTGGAAAAATGACACTAGTTGAACGCATATAAAACACATCAAAACAGTTATTGGTCATGGGGGGGGGATCACAAAAAAAAAATCTGTGCATGACGATGTTTTGTAAGGTCAGCTCACTTCACCCACACTTGTGCACATCACTCTGAAATCACAGCTGAGGCCTACACATCAGTGTCCCTTCAAAACACTCGTCACAAACCGCCACCGAGAGAAGAGGCATAGTGACATTAGCTGAAGCCTACACACACGCACATTTCCACATACTGCAGCAAAATGGTCTGATCGTTTCACTGGGATCCCGCCAGGAACGCAAAATTAAGCCGTTAATACGGACGATGTGCCAAATTTCAGAGCATTAAAATTCTCAACCGGCCAAAATATTTCACATACTGCGGTTACGTGGTACTTTCTTAAACTGGCTCCGAAAAAAATTTTCCCTAGGTGGTACAGTAGCTGTATTAGTTCTTAATTCAACACCACACCCCCAACTCAAGTTGCTCTCTGGCCAAAAACCTAAGCCCTCACATAAATTACACTGATGTCCCAGGAGCAACACAACTCAAGAGTTATTGAATGTGCACTGCCATCTTTTTCCAGCGTGGAACCAAAGGCAGAGGAAATTCGTGGTTCAGGATGAGGTTAGCAGTAGAAAATGCACCCCAAAATCAACAGGTAAACTCAAGCCACAACGAAAGGTGGTATAAAAAACAAATGAAGTCAGAAAGGTTACATGAGATGATGAGAAGTGACAGTACTGAAACTGTTTGTATCTTGTGCCCTTGCTTAGTCTTTTGGGAGGGGGCAATGATCTACATGTTACCCTGAGTGCTGCGTGAAACCCCCTCCCCCCTCCCCAAAGCACCTTGAACAATCTGGTGAACTTGCTAAGAGATCGATGGCTCACAGCATGGCATTTCTGGTTCAGCTGTCCATCAAAACCAGAGAGACTGCAGTTAATAGACAACCACCAGCAAGCAGCCTATCTACGCAAAGAGGAAACCAGTGTTTAACGTACATTAGGGGAGACAGAACTGTCCAACTCCATACAGAGCTAGAGCTCATGGTGATATCTTGCTCTGAGTTGGAGCAAACCATGAAACTGCACTATCAGAGTTAACACTTTTGGGAGACACCAGCACAAATACAACTTACTAATTTAACACATTTTACATTTAGCTTTTTAACAAAACACTAGGTATCAAGCTGACCCATTTAACCAAAGCACTGGGCTTACTTGACTGACTCCTGGGTGCTGCTGGATCAGAGCTTCCCTGCTGCCTGCCGCCTTGATTTGCCAAAGCGCCTTGTCCCCTCTCCAGATTGGCTACAAACAGCTAGACCCAATATCTCCCCCGTGGCTGGGAGCCTTGTCCAAAGTGCCCACAGTGGGGGCCTAAGACATAGTAACAGAATCCCACTTGTCTTGCCACAAAAGTTCCCACTCATGTACCCCAAGGATTAAAACAATACTGCTAACAGACAGAAGCACAACAGTTGTCCGTGTACCTTACAGTGAAGTCTAACCTCTCGAGGCTGGGGTTAGGCACCCAGATGACTCGACAGCTGTACCAAAGCTGAAAATCACATAATGCTCCCACTGTGACATGGGTGATGTTAGAACATTTTAGCTGGGTTACAAATCCGGAGCCAGCACCCCCCCAAAAAAAGTCTACTGAAGCATCGGAATTACACAGATCTTGACATCAAATTCACTTCTTCCGTTTAAACACACACGCCGCAACATACCATGAACAAGAGCACGTTTAGAAAGGATTTCTCAAAGTGTATTTGAGTTGCAAGCCATTTTCCGAGCGCCGCGGCTACATCCCCAAGACCAGCACAGCTGATAAAAAAATAAACAAACATGGAAGCATGAGCTGTCCGGAGAGTTAAAAAGTGCCTTTCAGCTTGATGTGGAACCAGCTGACTGCTAAAACGAACACCTAAAGTAGTAAGAACTGTAATAAAAGTAAAAAGTCACGCTTTGACTAGACTGAAGTCCGACAGGAGGAGTAAAATTGCCTGGATTTCGGATTTGTACTCAATTTACAAAAAATACACGACTCACTGTCGTATTTAACACAAAGCAGTATGGATCCTTGGGGGAAAAGGTACATTAAATGGAAATTAACATCGTTGGCTATACTCGGGGAAACTTTTCACAGAAAGGCATAATGTGTATTTAATAAAAGGAATATGTAAAGTTAGTATAAATGCATTACACACAGCGGAAAATTTCCTCTCAAAGCTTGTTTAATTAGAGACTTGTGAAGAGAGTCAGATGCAGTAAGCGTTTCTCCGCACGGTACAAGCCGTGTTCAATTAGGCTACGGGGTATTTATGAAACTTTTTTCCCCCCCAACAACAACATCGAAACAAATAGGCGGTGAATTCAAGATGGACACTTGTAGCTGAATCTCAAATTGAAAGCATTTGCCATTGCTGTCACAGGGGAGGAAAGTTTCACATGGTACGATGGAGAAACGCACAAAAGACGCCACATTCTTTCCGCACAAACCGCCCCGTCGACGGCAGAACTTAATAAAGGACGGAGTCGGAGTGAAATGCCTTGACATGTTTAACAAACTTTCTAGGCGCCCAGTACCGCCGCCACATAACAGCAGCCTTTAGGGCTCGATTTTCCAAAAAAAACTTTACTGCTCTTTAAGATACGGAGAAGTACCAATAGTCGTTTTAGTTAAACCGTTTAAAATCTATCTGTCTAAACCGTTTTCCTCCTAAAACCTCAGCCCCGTTTCAACCGCACCATTCACCAACTTCCCAGCGCAGTATAAATCTCCTATATAAATCTCGATTTTTTTTTTCCCCATTTATAAGAAAAAAAAGAGACATATATTACCTGTTTTAAGTCATGAAGCGCCGGCTGAAAAGTTTTTTTTTTCCTGGCGCTTATCTCCACATGAATGGCCGGACGGGAGCGAGTTCGCCGCTCAGCTCCTCCCTCGCGGCGCTTTCGGCCGTGAGGTCATACCGGGGGGAGCCGCAGCGGAGGGCACCAGCGCCGGCTCACATCGCACCAGCGTGCCGCCATCCATTAATGACACCCGCAAAGAGTCACCCGGGTTTACCTCCCCGGCAAAAGCACTGCCCGCTCCTCCCTCAAAGTACCGCAAAAATGAGAAATGCATGCCCCTGTGCCCCACCAGCCTGCTACGCTCCCCTTACAAAGGAACAAGCGCTGCAATGTTATACAAATAAATCACATCTTTTGTTTAGTTTAAGTACCAACCAACTTTAACATCAACATACACCAAATTATCTTCAGAAAATTAATTTGGATATGCGCTGCAGGGTTAAGTAACATGTTTGTATGGAACGGAACTAATTATGTATGTTCAAAACGTTAAAGTTAAGCGCTTTGTTTATTAGACTGTCAGTAAGGTTCAAATTAAAAATATGTACTTGTTTATAAGAATGCGTACCAGTCTGTATTTTCTATTGGAGCTCGTGCATTATTCTGTTTAATTATCTTATGCAGTGTTTGAGTTATTAGACCAACCGTAACGTGTATTACCTGCCTTTTGAGTCATCTATGGTAAGCATTTTTTCTGCATTATGATATTATGCATAAATAATATTATTACGTGAGAATAGATCAAACGAGCAAACAAAATCAGGTAGCTTAGACGGCACATAAGGGCTGTATTTCAAACTATTGCACCTTACCGTCTTAAGTATGATGAATTGTTACGTGAAATGTTGTAACTCAAGCCAATAATTACCGGAGCGTCGCTCAGATAAATTACGTTGAGCTGTATCTGTAGTGACACCGCGAGGAAGAAAGACCTCATAACAATCAAAAGGAAGGGAATAACGCTGCCATCTAACAGTCATTATATTGGCATCGTCTTTTGTACGTTTCATTAAACAAGAATTACAGAGCACCCTATAATGGACTTTCATCCTACCCAAGGTGTTCCTCTGCCCTGTGTTATTTGCTTCCAGGTATAAACTCAAATCTTCAAACGATTATATACTGGATGACATGTTTGGACGATGGATTAATGGAAGAATGACTGGACAGCTTTGTGAATAGTTTTTATAAAGGAGCCGTATTCCGTTTATGAACAAGATATTTGCTTGGACGGTTGTCTGATATTGACAAATTCTAAAGAACTGATATTTAGTATGTGTGTATATTGTTATCAAACAGAAAACTGTACTCTATCCTCAAGACTTCAAAACCTGACATCTAAGTTCTTTTGTAGCTAAGAAACTGAACTAGCACAAGACCACCTACCCTGGATGCAATGTAACGTAGAATATGCAGATTAAAATGCAGATCTAGGGTTAAGAGTAATCTATCTTCATGGCTCTGCATGAACAACTACCAAGTATTAGTAACAGAAAAAACTGAACTTTTATAGAGAAACAATCTTTATTTTTTCTTTGAAACCAAAGAAATGTAAACGAATGCCAGTTGAAAACAATACTGACTATAACCTTACTGTTATGTATTCCAAATGTATTTTTAGAAAACTGCTCTGATGTATATATTTATTTTTTATTATGCGTGTACAATAAATAATATATTGTACATTTTACTGAATGACCTAGTGACCCTGACCAGCATGAGCAAGTAAGAAGCGGATGGATCAAAGTAAGTGAATAGAAAATCATTTCTGGAAGCTACAGCAGAAATAAGACCCTATGATTCCAAGCCGAAGGTAGAGAAAGGGTCACGAAGCAAATGTGATTCTGTGACAATGACTCATTTCAGTAAGTGCCGTGTCACATATCTCCCCTGGGTGAGTTTAGGGTTGTTTTTGGACTGCAGTGTGTTCCCAGTCAGTTAAGCACGCCACTACAGAACCGCCTGACAGATCCCTGCCGGATGGCTGGCGGGTCTTCAGAAACCAGGGGATGCACGCAGTGTTGAGAGGTGTCCTGAGCAAAGTTATCCCGCCGAAAATTACAAACAGCCTCACAAATATGAGTCCAAAGGGAGAAGACAATAATAAAATTTGTTTGGCTAATGTCACTCCTGTGGTGACCTCACCCCCAAATGGAATGACTTTATATTAGTCTCTCTGCAGGATTCGTGGATTTTACAAGCTGTTTTTTGGCATTTAGCATTTTACGATGGCTGAACTCTGCTCACACCCAAACAAAAACAGACGCAGATCCCGAAATCACAACCTCCCTCCTCCTTCGTCTTGCTGTGACAAGAAGCTGTGTTTGGGTTGAGGGCATCCTGTGGATTTCATCACCTGTGAAATCTGGCCTGACCAATAAAACAGCGAAACTCAAGATCTGAACATAAAAAAACAACTTAATTAAAAAGGCAAGAATATTTCAAGGATGTGCTAGATTACTGCTATTAAGATTGGTGCTAGTACTACGACTGGAAATTAAAGCACTGTTCAAATACAGTCCTAGAACTAAGAATAGATTGTATATAATGTATTACTATTATGATTAGAAATGAAAGCATTCTTTATAGAGTAGCCAGAAAGCAGATGCCTAATCAATAATATGACATTTGCCAATATCATGATTGAAAAGAGGCTACAGACAAGTAGGTATGGAAAATGAATGAATGAATCTATATGGGTTCTGACTGTTTGGGAAAATAAACAGCTGGGGTAGCTGTCATACGCAGACGTGCATAAATGCGGTATTGATTTCTGTTACATTTACGAACCCCCCAGGACTTTGAGCATGACTCTAATGCAAACACAAGCCCTGGATTGCCCCAGGAACATGCTTGTGCATTAATAATCTCTCCACGGTGTCCTGTATCCTTTAGGTATTCATGCACAGTTAGCCAAGCCAAATCTGATCCCCCCCCCATAATAAGGGCCTTGGGAGAGATAAGGGGGAGAGTGCAGCCAAAATGTCTTAATATCCCACGGGCGGGGTGAGGAATTTGGCTGAGGCACCGAAGAAGGGTGTAGGGATGCCGCGGGATACCTACGCATCAGCACGTGAAGTGATCCTGCTGGATCTGCGGTCATATTAATCTGCCAGTATAGCAGCAGACGTGAAATTAAAGACGTTTAGGATTAAGCAGACTATTAATAAGACATTCATAAATACAACATGGAACTTCAAGTCCCTTGGAGTGCAGCGATTAATTAGAGCTACCTTTACTGGGCAAGGCTGCCATAGTCACAGTAAAAGCTGCAGTATCTTGTACGCGTTTGATTTAAGGCGCCCCAGTTTACACTGACTTTAATGTAATTCCTTTACATTTAGCCCAGACTACTTTAATCCTCCAAGTCATCTTGCAAACTCAAAAATCCAGCTTTGTGATACAGGCCCCTGGTCTATAGCCATTTTTTTATCCGATTGATGCATTAACGTCCACCATACTGCACGTAACGCTCCATTTCACAGCATTCAAGGTGAACAGAGCCTTTTCTCTTCTGGTAATGATCGTTTCTACATCCACCCATATCCATCCTCCAACTGCTTGTCCAGTACAGGTCACTGGAAACCTGGGACCATTAACTTGGACAATTACACCAGTTTTTTTTGTTTTCCTGTATAAGCTTTTCATACTCGGTTTCTGTCCCCTGTGAATAATTGCTCTCCGTCTGTACAAAGCAGTTACATAAACCATATTAAATAACATTTAGCTGATTTAGTAACATTAGCTGTGTTTTAGAATAAAAATCTCATTGGAGATTATTGTTACTTTATGTAAAGTCACTACTATTCTTCTGTGTTTAGTTTAATATTACATTATTTTAAGTAGCTGTCCTGTCGATGTTTGGCTGAACCATTTGGGCTGTCAACTTTCCAGCAAAGCTCACTAACACCTCCAAAACCATAGGAAGACTGGCACTCCAGCCACCGTAAACACTTCATACAGCTCCAACAAAGCAGACAGAACTCCTTTCTGCTCTCTGCGGGAGTAGCTCTGCTGCAGCCGCCCACAGGAAGGCTGCACGTGTCATGAAGGGGATGGGGGAAAGGGGATGGGGGAAATCCCTCGGGAGCCTCATCCCCAGGCAAGTCGAATATGCCGGACCAGTTGGTGTGGTGCTGAGGCGTCACCAGCTGCACGGCAGCACCCGGGTCATAATTCGAGGCGGCCCCTCCAGGTCGGCGTGTGGAACGTCTTGTTTCTCCGGCATGATAACCATCTACTACCATTCCTCTACTGTCGGAGGTGCTTCATAAACTCTGCATTTCAGTGGCAACACTCTCTGAGACTGGGGAGTAGAGCTGAAGATCTTCGCCCGCACCCGACGGGACCCGACGGGGTCGGGCTTAATTTCTATCATTTTACCCGGGCTCAGGCCGAATTCTTTCGGGCTCGGGTCCTGTCGGGCCTAACTTTTAAGGCCCGATTACAGCTCTATTGGGGAGTGGCCAGATCTCTTTAGATGGGTACACATATTATTAGTCTGGTCGCTTTGATGGCTGACATACTCAGGGTGTAGCTGTTGCTTTGCCGGATGGACTCCTCCCGACGGTGTCTGATGTTTCTCCTTTTGACGAGCATATTATGAGACTCAGGCTAAGGCACTCTCTGGGTGTTTTGTCTGTTGTCTCAGTATATGCTCTGACTGCTATGAGCGATGTCTTAATGAGGGAGACATTTGATTCGCAAACGTCATTTGGTGGTCGATGGGTGCCCACGAGGTGACACTCCGCTGGTCATGGGTGACTTCAGTGCAACCACTGGCACTGACAGGACTGGATATGAGGATTGTGTTGATCCCTACAGGTCTGGCGGCTGTAGTGAAAGTGGGTCCATGTTCCTTGGCTTTGCAAACTGTAAGGGGCTGCGGGTTACTGGATCCTGGTTCCAGTGCCCTGAGCCGCATTGTTGAACTTGGTACTCCAGTGATGGAGATCGATCACATCCTCTTGGGCAGACACTGAAGGCAGAACCACAGGGTCTACAGGAGTGCCCAGTTTGTGAATTCTGACAACAGACTTGTTGTTGCTACTCTGAAGATTCAACTTTGGTCCAGAAGGCTACCACCTACTAGAAGAATAAGGCTTGACCTCACCAGACACCAAGAAATGGGTGTTTCTAATGAGTATGCACACAGTTTGTGTGAGGAACTTGCAGACTTGTTGCAACTGCTGATGTGGGAGACCTTTTGTGACAAGACCATGAAGGTTGCTGAAGGTTGTGTTGGTGTTGCTGGTGTTCAGAGAATGAGGGGTTTCATCTCGCAGGGCACCCTGCATATTATTGAGATGTTTTATCAACTGCCTCCTGGCACTGATGGTTCTCATCGAGTGCAAATGTGAATATCGGCAGAGTTTCTTTGCAGCCTTTGTTGATTTTCATAAGGCGTTCGATTCAGTTGATCGAGCTGCCCTGTGGGACATCCTGAGACTTTGCAGGATCCCCCCTGAAGTTGCTAGACATCATGGACGGCCTGTACACTGCTACTGTGCGTACTGTGCAGAGTGGAGGCAGAACTTCTATATTCTTCCCAGTTGATTTTGGAGTTTGGTATGTTCTTCTCCTACTCTGTTCAGTGCTTGCATGGACTGGGTGTTGGGCAGGGTTGTGGGGTCCAGCAGCTGTGGGGCATCTGTTGGTGAAGAAAGATTTATTGATCTTGACTTTGCTGACGATTCTGTGATCTTCACAGAATTGATGGAGTGACTGAGCGAGGAGTGTGAGTGTCTGGGCTTGTGAATGTCATGGATATAAACCAAGATCTAGGCCTTTAATGACCTCTTGGGCACAGCCATCAGCAGTGCGTCTGTCTGTAAAGAGAATGTTGACTGGTTGAGAGTGTTAAGAGGTTCACTTACCTCGGCATTCATGTCTCTTGTGACTCTTCATATGAAATCAGTAGACAGACTGGGAGAGCATGGGGGGTCATGAGGTCGCTGGAAAGGGGTGTGTGGTGCTCCTGATATCTTTGTAAGAGGACTTGTAAGGTCCAAGTCTTTACAGTCGTAGTGCTCCCTGTTTCACTGCATGGCTGTGAGACATGTATGCTATCCAGTGACCTGAGACAAGGACTGGAGTCCTTTGGTACTGTTTATCTTCAGAGAATCCTTGGGTACTGCTGTTTTGACTTTGTGTCGAATGAGCGGTTGCTCAGGGTGTCCTGAATGAGGCACATTACCTGCATCGTGAGAGATATGGCACTACAGCCATGTGCCGCGTTTCCCTGAGGGTGATCCAGCCCACAGGATCCTCATTGCTGTGGACTTAAGTGGCTGGACCATATAACACCTGGCTGGGGCATATAGATGGCCATTTCCGAAGGGTGGGACTGGATGTTGTGTCCCCTGGGGGGCTATCAATTGAGATCCGGAGGTGTTTCATCGTTCGCTGGGTGCAGCAATGCACCGTATCAGCGCATGCTCCCCATCCTGACCTGACCTGACCACACCTATTCAACTGCAATGGATATTTTCTAAGGTCCTTTTGAAGTTACTAGTGACAATCATTCCCAACTCTTTATCCACAAGTAACACCCAACTACTTATAGGATACAGGGTGGTGAGGGGAACTGGAAACTATCCCAGACACCACAGAGTACAAAGGGGACACCCTTCATGGAACTTCAAAAGACCACATTATGTTCTGTATGTTTATAATAAAACCTACCCAATTTTGAAGCAACGAGATGGAGATATTTAGGGGGCAGTTGTTGAGAAAAAAAATCCTCCACCCAGGAACCTAGGCCTGGTAACACAAAGACTAGACAAATCATTAAAAAACACTGTCAGGATCGTGCCCAAAGTCCCAGTACAAACGAAACACTTTTGGAGTCGCTGTTTTTAACTGTATTTAAAATATTTACTCTGCAAAATGCCTTGCGTGAAATTTCGACACACACGCCGTCATCTTCGCCATCACTCAAGTACGAAGTGTATATCTGAAGGCAACGACGGGCAACTTACAGGAAAAAAATCTTTTTTAAAAAAACAATCCTGTCGATGTTTGGCTGAACCATTTGGGCTGTCATAGCCTGGATGCTACTTCAATAAGCGCGGTGAAAAAATCACGTCTACTGCCAGAAAGTGCAGGGCAATCATCTGGCATAAACTCATTCCTGTGGATCAGGTCATTTTATTTTTATATAACCCTACGGACTATGTGTATATATAAGGTAAGTTTATAAGTATTCCCAAAGTCATCCCGATCTTTCAGACCACAAAGCAGCTGCCCACGTTGATTGCTAATGCCCCCCTCCGTACTAAAACAGAACACACGGGAATGCTGATTTCCTCATACAAGATCGTCAATTTGCTGATGTTTTCCTTCTTATAGTAGCTTGTATTAACAAATAAAATTAAATACAGGGCAAATCTGTAGCATCTACAGATACTTCGCTACTTCTGGTAAGAAATGAAATATTTTGAACTAGTTAGTGAGGTACTGTGGTTTCAAGAAAAATCAGACGCATATGTACCAATTACAGGAAAAATATAATAGCACTAAATTATGTTTTATATAGTGTAACTGCGAAAAACTACCTGGAAAAAATAACTTAGGATACTTACCTCTACATTAACAACAAAATACCCAGTCAGGTGCCATGTGTGAGTAAGAAGCGGTATCAGAATGTAACCACGGTGGTGCAGAGGTTAGCGCTGTCGCCTAACCACTTTAGTTCAAGTCTCCGCCTGGGTTCCATGGATGTGGAGTTTGCATGTTCTCCCCGTATCGTCGTGGGCTTTCCTCCAGGTACTTTGGTTTTCCCCCACAGTTCAAAAACATCCCGAGGCTAACTGGGGTCACCGAATCGACCATAGGTGTGCGTGTGTGAGTGTGCTTTACAATGGGCTGCCCCCCCCCGCGACCCTGAATAGGATAGGCAGCTTCAGGAAATGGATGGATAATGTAGCAGCTTTACTTCGATTGTTTTGACTTTATAAACATAATGTCAATTGAAAAAGCCTGCAATACCTCAAAATAAGATTTTGCTTCCATCTAGTGGGTTGCGAAGGAATTGCACGCGCAGCAGACGAATTCGAAAAGCTCATCCATCTATCGTTCCCGGCACCCATTTCAGCAAGTGGCAAGAAACATAATGAGACAATTGCACTGCTTTTTCAGCAAGCGGATGAAGCGGTATAATACCTTCCTGAGGTTCACCTGCTTCAGAAACGATTCTCCACAGTCACTGCCAGTGAGAAACAATTTATTTGGAAATCAGCAAAGTCCTAAACTGTCAACTGTTTTGTTCCCCGAGGTAGAAACAACATTAATGTAACCCCAATAGTACAACAAATGTTCCTCAGTGTCCATTTCTGTACCTTAAATTAGACTAAAATGTACATTTACTTACAGCTAGGTTACCATCGGCAAACCCTTGATGTTACAATCTCAGTACAAGTCATTGTACCCTCTGAGGTACAAAATGGTACTTTTTTCTAACACTGTACAATATAGGGACAGTAAAAATCAGGTGAATTATTGACTGTGTTGCCATTAGTGACTTGACAGTGTGTGTGAAGCACCATGGGAAGGCTGCTTGTCTATCTGGTGTCATTTCCTGTTATTTCTTACTGTTATTTATCATCAGCTGCTGTACTTACTGTCTCCATCACCAGGGACGCCAGCCACCTGCCTCACGCCCTCTTCATACTCCACCCTTCCAGGAAATGCTACCAGTGCTTCACCACCCACACCATCCGCTCTCCCTGAACCTTCAGGCTGCTAATCACTTACTGACCTGTGTCTGTCCACTACACAGTATTGCACACTATTCTCAAAATGCCACTTCTGCACTTTATTAATATTATGTACTGTACTATTGATACTTTGTACCACCTCATTCCCATATTGCATTACTTTGTTTTTTTTAATAACTTCATATGCTGCACTGTCATGTAAAGTATTGCCACTTTATCCATCCATGGTGGGTTAATAATTGGTACTTCATTGATCCTTGTGGGGAAATTCTCTTTTTGCCTCCCCCCAACTTGCTCTGTGTAGCTGACAGCAAACTGGTTGCAAAGGGCAGAGCCCACGGAGCTGGGGGTTAAGGGCCTTACTCAAGGACCCACAGACGTGCTGAGGCTGGGCTCAGACCCACA
>JAODLD010000001.1:40955089-40970154 GCA_026781065.1 Mormyrops boulengeri
TGGCAGACGGGAGGATTCCACACGGGGTTAACAAGGAGGTGTGGTCCACATGAGGGCGATCGGGGCTGGGCGTGACACTAGCATTGTATTGCGTTTAAATTACTGGTTAAAATTGCTAATAAAGATATGCATGATTTAATTCATAATATGTGGGGTCAATACTTCTGAGAACCCTTTTATTTCTTAAAAAAAAAACACTGATTTGCGGTTGTCATTACCCTATAACTCATCCATAACCAACGTAAATAAAATCCACATTTCATTGCCAGAAACACATAATGTTATTGTTTTGAACAGAATGTCACCTTTCCATTTCATGACAAGATCTACAGGCTGATCGGTCCACCTGTCAATCACTGCCTGCTTCAGCAGATGGGAACCCAGCAAACTTGACATGAAATATGTCAAACCAGTGAGTGTTAGATAGCCCCGCCCACTGTAGGTGTCCTGGTCTCAATTCTCCCATTATAATGGTCTTTCTATTAATACATCAAAGAGAATCACATCATCATTTTTGCTTTTTTTGGATGCCCAAAGTCACTTCCAGGCAGACTGATGAATATGTGGGTTATCCATAAAGAACAACTTTTCTTTTTTTTAATTTTAGTTAAAAAAAATTCTTGGCAAAACAAAAAAAATGCATGTACAATGGTCTAATCATCCAACATTTCCTAAACTGTTGCAAAAGTGTTTTCTTAAAATCTAAAATTTAACAATGAACAAAAAAGCCTGAAGATACTGCATGACAAATGATGGATAAAATCAGGGCAGAAGACAAACGATGGAAAGGATGATGTTGTTTATTATTCTCCAAGATGCCGATGTGTTCTTAAAAAGATGGAGAGGAGACAGAGTTAAAAAAATAAGCTGTTTCTGGAGGTAACTTTGACGTTTATTTCTGTTCTCTGTGCATAGAAAATGGCAGTGAACCATTCGATGTGAGGCGCAGGACAGCGAATGGAAAAATAGACTCTGCAACATCACTCAGAAAAGAGCTCCACTGTCAGCATTCATTAAAAATAAAAACAAAACGAGAACAAAAAATATGTCATTTTATTACACTCGAATGCATGTGTTATGCTTCCCACTGCTCAAAAATTATTCTCTAGTTTCTTTGCATTTATATTTCTATGTAATTTAGACATGGCACAAATCTTAAATGGGCACTCATGAGCTTAAAACCAGTGATAGAGTTTTTTCCCCGTATTTACAATAAAATGAAGAAAATGTACATGATTCTTGGGGGTACACAACCTCAATATTAAGTACAGCAATAATACAAGAAAGGAATATGATTTCATTCCTCTGTACAAACTAACATCATTAGATCCTCTTTTTTAGTGCTATGAAAGGCTTGTCCCTACATACGCAGTCCTGTCACATTCCCGTACCTTTCTTCACTTTACTCACTCCTTCAACAGGCTAGCACGGCTACAAACTTTAAAGAAACAAACAAAAAAGAAAACATACATCACAGGAGAGAGACATGTGGCCCTGGCCCCTCCCACTTCATCCTATTGGCCCAGCCCCTCCCACTTCGTCATACAGGCCCAGCTCTGGTCCCTCCTACTTCATCCTATTGGCCCAGCCCAGGCCCCTCCCACTTCATCATACAGGCCCAGCCATAGTCCCTCCTACTTCATCCTATTGGCCCAGGCCAGGCCCCTCCCACTTCATCATACAGGTCCAGCCCTGGTCCCTTCTACTTCATCCTATTGGCCTAGCCCAGGCCCCTCCCACTTCACAATTCTTCCTTCTTACCAACACGAAACACACATTCCACCATCTCCTTCTTTGGCTAGATGTTCTGCTGTCCACCTACATCCCATCAACCCCACGTTCAAAAGTCAATTAACGATGAAACGTACAAGTAAAAGCCAATAAGGGGACTCCATTCCCCGGAAAATGGGCGGAGCCTCTACACCCAGGAGTCTGGCGAGCCCGGGTACTGCTCTGCCCGGTACGAAGGCCTCCGTGCGGCCGAGTAGAAGTCCACGTAGTTCGTGGTGGATTTCAGTGAGTGTGGCGCTGGCGCGTAGTCCGCCGTGGAGGAGTAGTGGACTCCATCCTCGAAGTAGGAGTCCTCATAGCTGCGTGGAGACTGCAGGTACCTTCTGTAGGTATCATAGGTCCTCCTACTGGGATCCTCAGCATAATACAGCTGCTGACAGTGTGGGGGAGGGACAAGGAGACTACGGGTCACTGCACATACAGTGGATTACAGCTACATGTATGACGTAAAATGTATGGGATAAACTGATTGTGTTTGTTCATTGCAATGCTATCTACCCCACCCCCACTAGCACATAAATTAACCACTTATCCTGATCATGGGGGGCCAGGACCCCCTCCCAGCATGTCTTTAGACTGTAGGAGAAGTCTGCAGCACCCAGAGGAGTATGGAGAAGAGAATAGAGCCGACAACCATGAAGGCGCCAGGCTGCAGTGTTACCCACTGCCTAAAAAATGCTAGCACAATAGTACCATGACTGACATGGGGGTTTAGAACTGAAACAAGGGGAGAACTGAATTTTGAATATGAATAAATTTATGCAGTCAATTCAAAATGTGTGTTTGTGTGTGTGTGTGTGTGGGGGGGGTTAACAGAGATCCAAAACAAAACAGCCACCTCCCTCCCTCACCTGTCCTCGTCTGGGCTCATCTCTCGTGGGTGAGGAGTAGGACCCTGTAAAATACTGCGATGGCTTCCTGGACGCTATAAGAGACACACATGCAAGGGGCAAAAAGTCCATAAGAACAGAACAAGCTGACCAGCAAAAGTCTAACTCTGAATCACTCTGAATATGCACCAAGCTCATGGGAGTTTTACTTACACAATAATGGTGAGAGTGGAACAAAAAACGATTGGTTGAGAGATAACCAATCAGATTGTAGAAGAGGTGGGTCTAAGTAACTAGAGGAGTCAGGACCAACCAATCAGACGCTTGGACCCACCTCCTCTACAATCTGATTGCTTCTCTCTGAACTATTTTTCCTTCTGCCCTCGCAACATTTTTCTGTAAGTAAACTCCCACAAGCACACACCAACTCAACCTCAGCCTTGCATTGCTTTGGGTGCCTGTAGAATATCACTCCCTAGCAGGCCTTAAAGTAGCCAGACCCAGTGGCATTTTACCCATAACCCCCAGGGTGGCCAGCACTATTGGAGGGCGCTTGCCACTCACAACACCATTTTTCACCCTCTTTTGGTCACTCAGAGCTACTAAACCCCTTTCAGAATGGCTGTCTGAAGGATAGCTTCAGGCTTACTTGTGGATTGGTACTTATGTACACTGCCATCTCCTTGATAATTATAGAATTGCATAGATGACTGTGTTCTTTGATAATCTGAGCGATGTTCTTTAATCCCCAACATGGCAGGAGAGGACGTCGCACTGCCACCTGAGGGACAAGCAGAGAAGACAGGTGTTTTCAGATGTTATTCACAAGCTTTGAGTTTTAATGAGAGTGGGGACTACATTTCCCATGATTCTGTTTTTAGGCACTCACCTGACTGGATGACAGGTGACATCTGTAGGTTTGTGGATGGAAGGGTGGGCTGTGATTTGTACCTATCTCGCTCCAGTGTGGAAACGGGTGTGATGAAATGGTTCTGGTTCCACCCGTCCTGAACACACAACAAAAAGGAGATATTTCATCCCATCCTCAAAGAAACCCAACATTTCATCATTCCCACACCCCGTCTTGACACCACCTCACCTTTTTATAAATGGTGCGCAGGTCTCTGTACTGCCACAGTGTGTTCAGAACCTGAGCTGCTGCTTTTACTACCTTCATTGAGTACCTGAGTCAGGGAGAAGAAAAAGGAAAAAAAGAAGAAGAAGAAAAAAACAAACAGTCAGGGTTGGGGGTTTGAATCCTGCTGATGGTCTCTGTGTGTGTAGTTCTTCTCCCCGTCTTCTCACCATGCATTGTGGATTTCCTCTGGCTCCTCTAAAGCATGCAGTTACATGAACTGGTCTTTCAAAAATAGTGTGGTGGCCTGATGGGTAGAGCAGTGTGCTTTTGACTGAAAGGCTGCTGGTTCAAATCCCCAAGGAGCAAGGCATGATTGAGGTGCCCTGAGCAAGGTACTGCTGCCTACTGCTATGCCACATATGGGTTAAATGCAGATGCATTTTGTTATTGTGTGCTGTGGTGTGTCTACAATGACAATTAAGCACTTTCACTATACTTTCTGATAGGCTGGCATCCCACCCAGTGTGTGCTCCTGTATCAAATAACGAGTTGCAAAATGGATGAATTAAGGCAATATATGTGGGTAAATGGTGTCAGTTAAGCAGTCATTGAGGATAACCTTTAATGCATTAGCCCATTCAGTGCTTATTACCACATTTTGCACTATGAGCTAATGTCATTTACTGAGTTAATCCTTTCAGTTATCAGCTAATTGTTTTAGCTATACATTATATTTTATAATATATTTTACTTGCATGGCTACTAATTTCATTCCAACTGATTTACAAACAATATATGTATCTACAGTATCGACTGTGTATTTCATTGGGTCATTTCTAGTTAAAGTACCTAGTTTCATGTCCTTCAGGTTATCATCTAGTTTCCTGATCCACGACTCCCCCTGCAGGCTTAAACTTAATCAACTACTAAAGAACTTTGCTGGGTACGTTCTCGGACTTGATCAGGCGTCCAATCGAGTGCTGCGCTACGCCAGCTGCCAGCCAATAGGAACGGGCCCCGACGAACCTCTCGCCCCTGCCTTTGGTGATGCTGACGAGCTTCTCGATGCCCCCCGTGTCGGCCAGTGCCTTGGCGTTCTCCATGTTCTTGCTGGTGACCTCGTGCAGCGTGCAGCAGATGGCAGCCACCGTCTCGTCCGACAGCAGCGTGGTGCTCCCGCCCGGCAGGCGGTTCACTAGGTCGCGCATGGCATACTTCCCTGAGCAAAAAAACAAAACAGTAGTGTGCTATTTGCCTGCTCATGGCTGCTGACACGTTTAACAAGCGAGGCGTGGCAGGTCCTGTCCTACTGCCCCAAAGACATGCTGATGCCCCCCCCACCGGACTCCAAGCCAGCCGGCCAATAGGCTCCATGCCCAACCCTCCGGCCTGGACAGTGTGCCCCTCCCTTGTAATAACACCTTCTTAAAAGAACGGCAGCATTGTCCAGCTCTCAGCAAAACGATCCCCCCAGCAGTTGCTGGGAAATGAGTGAAACGCAGTGACCTGTCCCATTACGGTCGGATGCCTCCCAGTATGAAGGCCTGTAATGGCTTAGCATTAAAGAAATCGGTTTAGACTCTCAACACAGTCCTGGCGGACCCCCCCAGAGAGTCCACACTTTTGCTCTCTCCCAGCTCAAGACACACCCATACCAGGAATTCGGTGTTTGTGATTGGCTGGGAGGGAGTAAAAAATGTGGACTGTCTCAGGGTCCCAGGACTGGGTTAAGAATCATTGGTTTTGAAGGATCCTCCATTAGGAGGCCATATTTCCAGCTCTTATCTCACAGTAGGGGGGGGGGGGGTCCCTACTAATTGACACAGGCGCTAATTGCCTCAATGAGCCCAAGCGGCCCACCTATGAGCTCCTTGTTCCGCACGTCCAGGGCCATGTTCCGGAGCGCCGTGGCCACAGAGCAGACCACGCGGTCGTTGTCCATGCGCAGCAGCTCCACCAGGATGGGTAGGCCCTTCTCCTTGCGCACTGCTGCTCGGATGTAGGCTGCAAACTGGGGGCACCAGGGGGGATAAAATGACACATGGTCAAGGTTTAGTGCAGGGTTCCAGGATGGGTCCATTCCCTCCAATCATAATCCCAATTGCTTAGCCAATCCCAAGGGTGGGTAAATGCCAGCCAATCACAGACTTTTTGATTATTGTATAAGGAAGGATGACTTTTTGAACTTGTACATGCAAACACCCAGCCGGTCCATTCAGAGAGTCCTGTGACCCACATCTGAGAGCTGGAGCAGGGTGCGACCAAGCGCTGGTGTTCACTACCACTCAATCCAGGAATATGTGTGGGGCCTCCATTTGGCCACAAACAGTCACTACACTGGGGCGGGCAGTGGAGCCCCAGAAACCGCAAGCCTATGTCAGGCTGTGGCAGGTATAAAGCTACATAAACAGACTGCAATATCACACAGTGTCCTGGATTTTTTACATTTTACAATGTGGTTTTTATGCATACTCTTTTAAATATTTTATTTCAGTTTCAGTATGTTTTTTTTGGCCTTTATATTCTAGTTTATACAGCATTTTTATGTTTGTATCCCCTCAACATCACACATCAAACCTCGATCTCTGTTTGAACCCTGTACTAATTATGCTACCGCATTCAAAATATTCCCTTTTATGAAGTCAAAGAGACAAATAACATTAAACATTTAACAGTACTTCTGCTTATTTTGTTTTTACGGTAAACAGTCAGTTGACTTCGGTATGTTTCAGCTATTCCCTTACCCATAATAGCCTGGCTTCAGATAACATCACGCATAAAACTGAAGATGGACTCAGTTTCAGTCGGCATTAAATGTTTATTAAGGGGGCAGCACATGGAGACTTCTGGCTATACAGCCTCCCTCGGGTTAACGCACCCATAAACTTTTAACACATACTGTAAAAGTGCCATGTGTGGATACAGACTTGTGTGAGATGTTTGCAGGTCACACCGGGCCATCTTGTGGTGTTTACCAGTTTACTGTTTGTGTTTAAAATTCCTGCTTAAACCAAAAATATTTGGAAAAGAGCCCAAACCAATAGCACGGGGGCCAGCTACAGACAGCAGCCAACGTGAGGAGGTGGGGGGGGGGTGGCGTCACCTTCCAGTTTCCTGCAGAGAGGTTCTGCAGGGACCCTGCTGAGCCCTCCAGCGTGGCCGGGTTCGAGCTCTCCGCCAGCAGCGTCAGGTAGGGCTTCACCACGGCCGGGTGCCACAGCATCTCCACTCCCTTGGGGGCCTTGGAAAAGCCAGGGATGGGGCCCACGCCGTCCCACTGCGGGGGCACAAACTCGGTCAGAAGGGGGGGCATGTTTACAGAAGACTAATACATTTAATGCAGCTTATATGCTCAGCTCTGGGTCTTTCCTAGCCTGCTATGTCATCCACCTGCTACACTCTCTCATTAATCAAGCAGCTGGGTGAGAGCGCCCCCTACAGGAGTGGCAGAGCGCTGCAAGGTGCGCCAAGTCACCTGCTCATCCTGCGAGCCTTTCTTCTTCTTTTTCTTCTTCTTCTTGCCCCAGCAGCTGGAGTCCACGTCCTTGCTGGGGGACTCGTTGCTCACCAGCCCGTCCAGCTCCTGCCCCCCCAGTAACCATGACTGGGGCATCTCCAGCTCCAGGCGATAGGAGAGGTTCCTCAGAGTGCAGATGCAATTCTCCACGATCTGCCAGGAGTAGGGGGAGGGTCCAACATTAGAGCAACACATACATGCTGGTAAATACAGCCCTTTCTGTAAACAAAGGCTGTAACATACAGGGCTAAAGTAAGATTAACAGGATGTAGAAGACATGCTGTCATAATTCAAGCTGTTCAGCATCTGCGCCCAAGGAAACAGCAAGTTTGAGGCAAAACACACCATTTCAATCACGCTCTGAAACAATCCTCAGGGAGCTTGTATGCATTAGACGTGTTTGCCGTAAGTGTGCAGCGAGTGTGCATTGAGTGCGCACAGTGAGCCTCGGGCTTTACCCCTTTTCATCCTCCTTGTTGCGTTTGAGTTTGATGGCTTGTGAAAGTGCTGGAGAAGTGTGCAGGCCCACGGCCCAGAGGACGCGTGGGTGCGAGGTGGCATGTGAGGCGGGGGGAGGCTGACCTTGCTGTCGAAGTCAGAGGTGCTGACGCAGGCCTTGATGACGTGGAGCAGGGAGTCCACCAGGCCCTCGCAGGAGCGCATCTGCTTACGCGCCTCCTCCCCCGCAGAGCTCAGGTTCCTGTGCCGGGCAGCGACACACAGGGTATGGGATGTTAGGTCAACCTCGGCACTTTTTCATCATCTCACACTCACTCTGCCTCTGGTTTCTCTTTGTAACGGTTACACAAATACACAGAAACAAAGGAAAACACACGTACAGACACAGACAGACACAGACACATACTATAGATCAGGGGTCACCAACATGGTGCCCATGGGCACCAGGATGCCCCCCAGGACCACATGAGTCGCCCGTGGACCTGTTCTAAAAATAGCACAACTCACCAGTGAGCAGCATGTAAAATTTAAGTTTATCCTGTTGCTATTCTTCTTTAATCACATTTGCATTTATATAAATTGGAAAATGACAATATCTAAAAAAAAGCATTTAAAACATGTTTATTATATATGATTTAAGAAGAGTGTATTAAACTGGTAGCCCTTCGTATGGCTCAGTACCCATGAAGTAGCTCTCACTTTCAAAAAGGTTGGTGACCCCTGCTATAGATAAACATACCGACACACACACACACACACACACACATTTGTATTTGGGACCGTCCATTCATTTCTATGGGAAAAGCCCTAACTTCAAAATGGCATTTTTTAAATCACATTTAGTCCCCTACAATGTAATATATACATGACACACACACACACACACACGCCCTGCACATGACTACCGGCTTTCCTTCATTCTCTCGGCCTCCTACATCTTTTACCAGGTTACATTTTCTATTTTGTATCACACGGCCGCTTGCGTCCCAAATACTTCAGGCCAGACAGGCGTGCCTCCGGTCTAGACGGCACAGATCCAATTTGAGGAGAGCAGAGGAGTAACATTCACAACATTCTGGCCAAAGCACAGGGAAAATGGGACAGCGCATGAAAACAATCTACCCAGAACACTTTTGTCATGGGGTAGCTGAAGATGGGTAATTTAAAGGAGAAACATGGAGGGCAGATAAAACAAATACGAGTCTGGTAGAGCCACATGTGGCTACAGGTACACACACACACACACACACACACACACACACACACACAGTGTCAAACCCCTGAATAGGGGGCTTTTGGAATTGACATGGTATGCGTCATACAATGGGCATAACCTGGTGGATCTAAGTTGTTGCGTTGGATGATTAATAAAAATGCAATTCATTTGAAATGAAAATACATACAATTACAGCTTTTTTCAACTGCTAAGAAACATTCTGCAATACTGAAGTCACTTTCTCAAAACCCTTCACACAGTCGCCATAACATAAGTTCACGTGGGCTAAACGGAGTCATTTCTCATTGCTTTCATACAAAATGCATTAAACGAATAAATGCTTAAAAATTCATGGATTCCTTTCTCACTGAAAATCCATCATCATCAAAGCTTTACATTTTTAGAGGCCATTTTGCACATGTTTACATGCTGGTCCTAAAACTGTTAACCATACATTCAAAACTGAATGACTACAATTTGCTACAATACTATCAAGACCTTTCCAAAATATACTGTAATACTGACATGATATAAAATAATTAAAATGAAAACAAGACCAAACACAGCAGGCATCCATTCCAGGGGATTCTCATTAGGTGTATTGCCCAGAGGTGCTACCCTGGATGTAGCGCTAGACATTCATGTGGTGTAGATGAGAACTTGTGGCTGAATCCTCAGGAAAGTATGGATTAGTTGAGGACCAACTGAAAGTGTGTGTTTATGTGTGTGTGTGTGTATACAGTGGTACCTTGACTTACGAGTGCCCCAACGAACAAGTTTTTCTCTCTGCCGATTTTTTGCTTTGAGTTGAGAGCTAAAATTCAGGTTACGAGCCAGCTTCAGATACCCCACTGCTAGTTGGCGCAGTGAACGCGGAAACATCCACCCAGCATCCCGTGTCTCACTCGGTCATTTTAAGCGGTTAGCTCGCAGTGGAAGCATCAGTGTTGTGCTCGCATTTGTGCTTGCAGTTATTTTGCAAAACTTCGTTTTTCCAACCATGTGTCCGAAGAAAGTGAGTGCGAGGATGAAACAGACCACATTGGACAGAAAAGCGTGGCGAAACAGGCAAAAATCAGCGACTAAGATTCAGTTATTCAGTTCAGCCTTTCTCCTCCACCTTCATCAGCATCTTCAAGTCGTCTAATCTCCATGGCAAATGCTGTACATTATACTTAATAAACCTGTTTATTGCAGTGCATTCTATTGTATTGTGTTATTATATAATATTCATTATTTATAAGCACATTTTTCTTATTTAAAAAAATGTAACAAAAAACGTTTTTTGGGGTCCGGAATTGATTAATGGCATTTCAATTCATTTCAATGGGGAAAATTGATTTGACATATGAGTAATTTGAGTTACGGGCTCCATCCCGGAACGAATTAAACTCGAAAGTCAAGGCACCTCTGTTTATACATATGTGTGTTAATGCACATAGTATTTGGTTTCTGTAGTACTTCCTAAAGTACTACATTTTTTGTTTTTAATTACTGATGATTATTTTTTTAACTACCATAAGGAATAAAGGCTATTGAAATACACTGCAGCATGGTTGGTTCCTTCCTGACATTGTATAGCCACAGTGGTCTGTTTGTAATGCAATGGTTATAACAACTGACATCAGTGACTTTACACATGATCCTTTACTGATGCTCCATATTGTATTTTATGTGATGCTGTCTGTTGTTAGTGTTCTGCAGGCCATTCTTTTGTGTATGATATAGTGTTCTCCGAGAAAGATATTAGGTGGTAATGTTTTGGTGGCATGAGTCTCTTTTCAGGCATGGATTAACTGTTTTGGTGGCTGTAGTGCACTTTGGAGTGGAGATTAATACAATTACAGAAAATGAGACAGTCCAGCAGATGAAGGATGGTTGAGTTGACATTGTTATATCCTCCTGAGACCCAACAATTCCTTTCTGTCCTCTGTAGAGGACGTCGTATTTTCGCTCATATCTATCACACTACACAGCCATTCGCAAGGAGGCCACACCACAGTGGTGGCTTCATGGTTAGGGATGTGCACTTATAATTGAAAGATTGCAGGTTCGAATCCCCGACCAGCAACGCACCACTGAGGTACCCTGAGCAAGGTACTGCCCCTAAGCACTGCTCCCCGGTGCTCAATTAGCTGCTCCCTGCTATGTCACAACGTCACATATGGGTTAAATGCAGAAAACACATTTCGTTGTTGTGCACTGTGGTGTGTCAACAATGACAATTATTCACTAAATTCAAAAATTCACTTCAGACGACATCCAGATGAAACAAACATTTAGACGCTGCCACCTTGTTCATTCTGTGTCACGCCACGACCCTAGAGGGTGCAGAATGTTTTTGAAGCAGCAGACCCACATACAGAGTGCAAATACACGTATTTCGGCGAGTGCGTGATTCATTTTAATAAACGAGATGACAGCTCTTTTAAAATAGAAGTTGCTCTCTTTATTAAAAGTCACTTTTGGTTTAATACTAGCAGAGGCACAGACTGGGACGTCAACAATTTACACGGCACAATTACACACTAATGAAACGCATGCATTCCACAGCAAACATTACACGGTTACGACATTTACTATTTACAGCATAAATACCCAAATACACATATTAATATACACTATTTACAGCTACATGTGGTGCGGTGCAAAGCGAGCTATTAACTGCACAATTAGTCCTGCTGACCAACCCCGCGGCGTCACATTTATGTCAGCCTATCATGGACAGTGGGTGGGATCAGAACAAATGAAAAAGTTCGTCTTCGAGACCCTGCACAGATGATCGCTGCGGAGATTACGCATCATACGACGTCATATTGCTAAAATGACATTAATTCTGTTTGAAGTGTGCAGCCACCTTTAGGACTGTTGTTCCTTAGCAAGGAATGTTAAGGATTTAAGATTACATCACATGTGTGGTGGTGTGCTTTTTACCAATTTACGTAAAAAAATAAATTTCCCCCTGGATCTTAGGAGGATATGTATGGATACT
The DNA here is from genome assembly GCA_026781065.1 of Mormyrops boulengeri. NCBI lineage: Eukaryota > Metazoa > Chordata > Actinopteri > Osteoglossiformes > Mormyridae > Mormyrops > Mormyrops boulengeri. The sequence continues at coordinate 40,966,973 of JAODLD010000001.1, forward strand.
ACTCTACCAGGAGTGTGTTTAGTATTTTGTTCTTCATAAGCATCAGCTTGGGATGTGATGACGTAAAGCTTACAGGGTGCAGACGGTATGCGTGACCACAAGGTGGCAGAAGAGTCACACATACATACATGCTTGCGCACGGAAGGGACGATACCTCAAGCAGCCGCTGGCGTTGCGCAGCACCAGCGAGGAGTGGAACTTGAGCTTGTGGTCCTCGTCAAGGGAGGAGCTGCTCCAGCCGGAGTGGGGGATGATCACAGTATTGGTGAGGGTGCTTAAGGCGTCCCGAATGATTGTCATCTTCACCGCATCGCAGGAGGACAGGTTCCACAGCACCCCTGCGGCAGAGAGAGAGATGTGGCGATGAGGAGGGGATGTCAGGGTCAGAACACATGCAACATGGGCTCGTGTCACATGACCTATTAGCAGAATCAACCAGAAACTCATCTCTGAATATGCACGGATATAAAGTAACAGGGTAAACCCGATACGTGTGAAAGGATGCGTGATTTCTGATAGGCACATAGCACACGGTTGTACGGCGCCTGCTGAGGGATGGCAGGGTGACGGTTTAATTAGGGCACTGGTACTGGAGGGCAGAAACGGATCGCTTACAGGGCGTAACCTTGGGAAGTGCAGAGATGACTGAGGGGGGATGGTACTGTGTATGTATCTGATGGGATGGGGGGTGGTTCCTTAGGAGCAATTGGCCAAGGAGAGTCATGTGACAGGAAGCCAAAGGGGGGAGGGGCAGGGCTTGTCTCACACACATCTGTGTTTGTCCTCCAAATCCACAGCTGCAGTTTTCTTGACCCCAGCTCGAGTTCCCTGTTAATTACAACCCGCCCGAGCTCCAGAGTGGGCGAGTCATGAGTTCCATTAGGTCGCACTTGAGGGAGTTCGCGTAGAAACCCCGGGGCCGGCCCATCCTGCCTCCCGTTAAATTAAAGCCACACAGACTCTCATGTTTAGAAGAAACACTGACACACTTTCAGGAAGAATCCTGCATGGGTCTACGAGGGGGTGGAGTCTAACAAAAACAGCCATTATGAACAAACACTTCTTCAATGGCTCATCTAGAAATGTAATGGGAATCGCTTAACAGTAACACAAACAGACGAGATGTTTGTGCTCTACTGAGATCTCAAGCCTAAGCTGGGGTGCCAGAAGGCCTCTGTCATCCCAGCTTACAACCTAGGGAAGGTCATTGTTGCATCATTACCTACACAAACCTGCAGGCTCCCACAAGGGTCCCAGAGGCAGCTGATTTTGCATTATTCGGGTCAATTCCAGGCGGTCATTTAGCCCTTCGCCGTTTTCCAGAGATTCAGAACCAGGTTCATGTGATCAGCCTCCCTTCCCCATTGACACAGCTGGATTAGGAGCAGCAGAGGAACAGCAAATGATCAGCAAACGAACAGCAACCCCTTGATCGGCTGCTCCTCTATCCACATTTCGAAGGTTACTAGCCGAGTATTACAGTTAAACGTGTACCAGGGTCGAATGGGTTTCGCTCTTTAACAGGACACTGCTGCTCACCGAGTATTGGCACTTTAACAAGCACAGTGTCTTAACGAGTGCTGGAGTTTAAGGTCTATGGAGGCTTAATAAATAGCTTTCTGTAATGAGACCAGCTGTTTAACGAACACCGAGGCCCAAGCTGACACAATAATAAGTAGGAGATGCTTATCATGCATTCGGCTGTCGATGATGATGCATCTTATTCACCATGCAAAACTGACAATGGAGCCTCCTCTGGGGATGGCCAGAAGCCGGTCTGAGAAAGAAGTCACCCCACGTCTGCAGGCCATCCCCAGTACTGTCCCCTCTGAGGAGACACTTGGCTGCGTTTGTAATCAGATCCAGCTGATAAAAGCCATCAGAGCACAGGCTTGGTCTGGGATTGGCATGCTTGCATGAGCAGCCATCATAGGCCCACATGAAGAGGTGCAGTATGGGAATGATTCAGGGGACCACTGAATACATAAAATCAAAAAAGTATGTAATTTAAGAGGGGCAGGGCGGCTCAAGGTGGGATGGGGGGGGGGCAGAATTTCTAAGCACGGCCCTGGGCCCACAGATGCTAATCGACTTGTCTTGATGCTGTGTGTCTGATGATCGGAAGAGCAAACCTTACAGAGATGTTTGCCCCCCCCCAAACCTGCCAGTCTCCAGCTCACCCCGCAGGGTGTCACATTTCACATGGGATGGGATATAACAGGCCAGTGCTCCTCGCCTGGATGGAGGCTGACGGTCCCGCTATGCACGTCTGCCCAGACTTGCCTTCTCGGTGTGCGAACGATGTTCCCCGGAAAGGATTTGTGTGCCGAGACAGAAGATGGATAAGGTATTAAATGAAAGGGGATTTCCCCACATGGGGAGCATTTTTCCAGGGAATTAATCCAGCTTGTTAAGAGAGATGTGGGAAGCAAACAGGGCTTGTGACATGTCATATAACTATTATTACCGTCATTAGTACTAGTATTACTGCTATTATTGTTATGCAACACCCATTTATGAGGCTGGTTAATTTTACTAGACATTTAACACTGAACTGCCTGGAATTCCACCCACAGAGGGCAGTAGAGGCAGGCCTGCCTGCATCACTTGTAGCAACACGTCCTTGTTTGAGTGTTTGAGCACAAGTGTTCAGGAGCGGCCCTGACTAATGATGGTGCTGACTGCTCAGAGGTTCGCTCTTAGCCAATAAGACAGTGTCATGTTGAAATGCGTTGATTATGCTGGAACATATAGTGAAGGACGGGGATATGTGCAGGCAGTGCAGTCTTCCCTGACACAGCTCCTCTCCCCTGTGACCTTCCCAGACGCAGCTCTTCTCTCTCATGACCTTTCCCGACGCATCTCCTCTTCCCTGAGACCTTCCCCAACACAGCTCCTCTCCCCTGTGACCTTCCCAGACGCATCTCCACTTCCCCACGACCTTCCTCCAAGGCATCTCCGCTCCCAACACAGCTCCTCTCCCCTGTGACCTTCCCAGACGCATCTCCACTTCCCCGCGACCTTCCCCAAGGCATCTCCTCTTCCCCGCGACCTTCCTCAAGGCATCTCCTCTCCCCCGCGATCTTCCCCAACACAGCTCCTCTTCCCCGCGACCGTCCCCAAGGCATCGGCTCTCCCCCGCGAGCGTCCCCAAAACAGCTCCTCTTCCCCCCGCCCGTCCC
>JAODLD010000001.1:40995084-41007699 GCA_026781065.1 Mormyrops boulengeri
CCCCCCCCCCCCCCCCCCCCCCCCCCCCCCCCCCCCCCCCCCCCCCCCCCCCCCCCCCCCCCCCCCCCCCGCGTTCAATCAACACATGCGAAGAAAAAAACAGGCTGAATTATTCATGGGAGAGGGGGCTTGTTCACAGAGCACTAGGCGAGGAGTAGCTTAACGTTAGAGCGATGATCAAACATGCCACTGGCAGGAATTAAAAGCCTCGTTACATCTGACGTTGATGGCCATTCAGGGAGCCATAGGAAAGCATTAGGCCATACGTACGTCACAGAAGAGATTGAATAATTGATCAGTTTCACAAAGCACTCCAGATGCCATGTTCACAGGCCACGTGTGGCACATACATATGTGTGGCTATATATACACAAAACAGGCACATGTGTGGATATATATACACAAAACAGGCACATGTGTGGATATATATACACAAAACAGGCACATGTGCTTCCTATAACTTCCTGCAAAGTTTAAGGGAAGTAATTCCTCGTAGTCATACAGAAACGGTCCCACATGCACGTTTGGGTTCCTGCTTTTTGGCAGCTGGGGGATTCATGCCATCAGCAGGAATTACAACTCGGAGACTCTAAACGCGTCTCACGTGCTACGTGTCCCTGAGTGGAGATGTTTCTGGAAGGGAACGATTTGAGGTTCTAACAGTCAGTGTCTGCCACCAGTACATATGGCAGTCTGTTTCTGCAGCGAAGTAAGCCCCCCAGATGGGAGGCGTCTGGGTTAATTAATCTTGAGTTCTGCGGAGATGCGAGCGGAATGAGAAAATCTGTAGAGCATCTGGGGGCGGCATCCAGAAACCCACCTGTGAGGCTGTCGGGGCGTGGCGGGAGCATGCGCTCGTAGAGTTCATAGGTCCGCGGGGCGTAGAGGTCACCGTCATGCAGCAGGGAGCGCGGCAGCGTGGAGCCATAGTGCTGAGGCACCGCCGTCATGCCGGAGCGCACCGGCGAGGGTGATGAGGACCCAGGCGTGGCCACGGGGGAGCCACCGCGCGCCGGTGCCTGGTATGGGGAGGAGGAGGCAGCGCGGCTAGCACTGCCAGGCCGTACGGAGGCCGGAGAGCCGGGTCGCTGTGAAGCAGGCAGCGTCGCCGTGGAGAAGACCGTCGCCAGCGGCTTGGGCTCGGCCACCACCGGCGAGCCATAAGTGCTGCCCAGTAAGGTGCGCAGGGAGCCGCGTGACGGGGACACCGCACTGCCGTACGCAGGCGAGTGTGTGCGGGATGGCACAGAGCTCACCCTCCGCATGGCCCGGCCCGAGCTGGCTGGGTGACTTCCGGTCACCTGAGGGTGGGGGGCAGAGGAGATCAAAGATAGGGCTCAGGAATCCAAATGGGACGGGAGTGACAAAGTGCCAGGGGGACGGCATCATCGCATTGACACGTCGGCACATGGACAGACAGGCTCTGAAACACCTTCCCCCCTTAGGCAGGGAGGCTGCTCAACAGCTAACCAGGCTGTTAGCATGCACTATTTGTACATTTCTTAACTATCTTAACTATTTCACTATTTGCTGTTTTTGTAGTACTATAGGGACTCAGGGAGACTCATTTCATTGCTTGCAGCTCCTGCTATATGCTATATGCATTTAAAAAACCATGATTTGACTTTGATTCACTTTGATTGAAGCTGCCCCCCTCCCCCAAAGACCATTAATAACGACATCAGCAGAGCAGCTTTCCCGGATTACAGTCTAACGTGGCATGTACTGTACACACACTCATGGTTTAAACATCAAAAAGAGACTCGTTTGAAATGTAAAGGTATAAATCAATCATAATGCTCAGATAACCCCCACCCCCCCTTGGAGATGGAGGATAGAGAGGCACCTGGATGGAGGCTTGTCCCTCGGCGCGGGTTCCGCGGCCCAGCGAGTTGCCGCTGCCGGGATAGGAGTGCTGCAGCCTGAGTTCCGGCTTGCCGGCACCCTGTCCGCTGTAGTACCCACAGGCCTCCTGGAAGCCGCTGTCCGAGTACGAGTTCATCTGCGTGGAGCTTCGCGAGTTCCCGGCCGACTCTGCTGGGGACGGGGGAGAGGAGGCATGCGATGAGCACGGCATCAAGTAACTGCCGCACACCGGCTGCGGCCCCGCGCCCCCTACTACCCCATGGTCGAGCGGAGCCGCGGACGCCGGCATTCTCCCGTCAAACGATGGCGTCTCGCAGCATTCCTGCCCGGCCACGGCTCCCTGGCCGTGCTATTTCAGCTCTGAGGCGAATCATGTGAAACTGTGAGCTATGTGACAGCATGAGGGGTGTGACGCTGTGAGTCATGTGACGGCGCGGCCCATGGGCAACCAGGTGCCGATTCAAATGCTGAAGCCTGAAAATGTGGCACAGCCCAGTGCTGAGATGGAAAGTCACTGTGTTATTGTTGGGGTTGTGTGTGTGGGGTTGGGGTAGGTGGTGGGGGGGTTTGACAGACCCTCACTTTCATGCAGAGATGTTTGTTCGGGGGAGTACAGCGATGCCTGGTCCGCCTCACTCCGCGTGCAGTAGGTGGGTGACTGCGAGCTGTCCGTCACCCGCGATTTGGTCTCACCCACCACGGAGGCGTCTGGGAAGGGAAACGGGAGTTGGAACAGAATGCTGATCAAACCGAGAAAAAAGGCAACAACTGCGTCGAGAGTGTAACAGGAACCCGAAGTACCAGAAAAACCAGCCTGAGGAGCACACAGGTTAAGACTCTGCCCAAAAGAGGCTGAGCTCATGTCAGGTCCCGACAGATTCCTCAACCTAATTGCTCAGATTAGTAAATTACAGGCCCTGTTTACCATGCTCTTATCCAAAACCACTGAGTACATTATGAAGCCCTTCTTTAAAAATCATCACTTTATTGCTCAAGAAGGCTGTCCAGAATGTCTAAATCATCTGCTAATTCAGTCATCTACGAGAGGCAGTTAAAGCTAAACTCTGATACAAGTGACCTCCACGGACTGGTGGTCAACTATGGCTGGAAAGTGAAATACAGAACTTAAGAGTTAAGTTCAATGGAAAGTATCGCCTCTACAAGAAACACACGTTTCAAATGCAGAGATGTATTTCAGGAAATTAATTTTCATTCTCCTGAAGATTCCAATTTGCAGGGGGACATTATCAGTAGTGTTGATCGCAATGGGATTCACATGTCAGGACGATGCCGGCGGAGGTTCACGGCCTGCTTTGTAACCCACTCCCCCGCCTAGGATGCCCTGGTTATGGAAAGAAGTTGCCCTGCAAATAAATCATCACTGTTATGAATAGATAAGCCGCTGCGAACGAGGGACGCCAACAAATCAACACTAAAGTGGCACTGAACGGCGCTCGTTCAGTTAACACACAGAAACGATAACTCCAACTCGAAGAGAGAGAAGAAAAAGGGATAATGACCAACGGGCTAATAAAACAGCCAGAGATTCACTCACATCCTTGCATCACCAGAAACACATATATTACACAGCCCCGACAAGGCTTACAATGATATTTCCTTCATAGCTGGAAGGGAAAAATCACGTGGGCAGTAAATAACAGAGCTAGGTCCTATTCAACTGTTTCCTGCATGCGGCCATACATCTCCCAAAGCAAACACATGGCCTCAAAGGTGGCTACACATCTCCCAATACAAACATATGGCGTCACAGGTGGCTACACATCTCCAAATACAAACATATGGCCTCACAGGTGACTACTCATCTCCCTATGCAAACACACAGTCTCACAGGTGGCTACATACCTTCCAATGCAACTCACAGCCCCTAGGTAGCTACACATCTCCCAATGCAAACACATGGCCTTACAAGTGGCTACACATCTCCCAATGCAAATACATGGCCTAAAATGTGGCTACACATCTCCCAATGCAAACACATGGCCTCATAAACAACTACACATTTCCCAATGCAAATGCACAACCTCACATGCAAACGTCCATCTTAATCCATCTGGTCAGCTTCTGATTATAAAGGTCTGACCAAACACAGCCCAGATCTTTCTGAGAATAAACAAACCTGAGCTGGCTCTGCAAAGCAGATGCTTTCTCAATCCCACATTTCGGGCACCCAGAAAAAGACTGATTTATATGCACTGTGCGCAGACTCCGAGAATCAAGACCAAACACATGATATCCATCACCCTGCCGGTGACGGCATAGAAAATGCCCGAGTTATTCAGAAAATGCTTTCTGAATAACTCGGGAAGGCATCTGTAACACTTTGAAGCTTAGACTTTTCTCCTTGAAGATTGGGACAATTACACAGAATAATGATTCCATCACAAAACATCTACTTAAAACGGTTATGCCACAAAACTTCCTCTAATCACACATTCGAAGTAGAACTAAAATACAAACAATAAGTTTTATTTATGACCTCATTTTAAATTATGCTTTTGCAATCAATCAAATGGACAAAACATTCAATAAAGTGCATTTAATCTCAGCTAAGTATTAATTTGGCTGATTATGGCAGTCACCGCTTTGGTGCATAACGGGGACACAAATAATTTGATTAGAATCTCCACGGTTAATATGTCAAATGGAAATTCCATTAGTGGAATTTTATACCATTAATTCCATCAAAATCTTCAAATATTAATGTGACAATATCCCACAAATGTGACTAATGACAGCTTTGACAAATTACCCAAATAATTTCCCCAATTAGTGCTAAACTAGATTTTACTCTGTTGGACACTAACCTTTGTAGATGCTAAACAGTAAATAATTTTTCAGTTTACAAACAGCTTTAGGCAGTCTTCATGGAGAGATACTTCTTATTCAGTGTCTGGAGGCAAAATTTTACTAGCATAAGTCATCCTTTGCAGTATCTGGTTTTCTAGGTACTTAATGGTTAATTGGAGATGGCTCAACGCAGCAATTTGAAATGTAATATGATATGAAATGCATGCACCAATAATAAAACGCAAAATTAACCTTTAAACAAACAAAGTGCTACGTAGCTAATGGTGTTATTGTTGTTTTTTGTTATTGCATTTCTTTGTATCTTCCTTCATTTGTGTCTTCTTTTATTCATTCTGTTGCCTCTGATGCCAGCTTAGCTAGATGTGATGATTTTTTAATCCCCTTTAGCCACTAAAAAAAAACAGAGATTAGCAACAAAAATACCAATAGCCACTTTCCTGCGCTCTGAGGCTGTTCGTCCAAACGACGAGTCCAAAACATGAATGAGCTGTGACTAGATGAAAGAGTTTTCAGTGACCAATCACTGTTCACCACTGTTTCTCCATCCATTCCATTTTCTAATTACTATGGATGTTTTTGGGCACGTTGATCACTGAAGCGATATGGTGATCCAATCATGTCTCACTTCTATATTCAATATTCTATATTATTATTCTATTATTATTATATTATTATTCTATATTATGGAGATATAGCAACACATGCTATGCAGCCTACATACTGTATCCACAACATGAATATTTAGAGAGTAGCTGAGAACTCTGCCGTGTTAAAAAAAAACCACAGCAAGAAAAGCACAGGAAAAAATGGCATTTATGGGCTGGTTAAAGCCCCGCATGGGTAAAGATTCTATGGCCTACTGTCTCTGCTGCAATGTGCCGAGTACTATATGCTGAGCATCTTTGCTAAAACAGGTACAGGGCTGCCGGACGTTCTCAGCTAGCTGGAGTGAGTCTGTACACACATGCTCATATATGTAACAGTTTCATTACCTTGCAAATAGTCTTCCTGGTTTGCAAACTACCCCAAACGCTTTTGACATAGCTAATTTCATGCTTATAATGGAGTAATACAGATTTGCTGTAAGATTTCTTGTATGAGCTTGAGACTCTGAAAGCGTGAATGTCACACCAGATCATGAGAGCTGGCAACCCTGGGGTAGAAAGCCATCCATTAATTGTCACGGTTGGTCAGCAGGACTAATTATGCAGTTACCAGCACGCTTTGCGCCGCACCACACGTGGCTGTGAACAGTGTAAATTAATGTGTATTCGTGTATTTGTGCTGTAAATAGTAAATGTCGTAACCGTGCAATGTTTGCCGTGGAATGCATGTCGTGTAAATTGTTGACGTCCCAGTCTGTGCCACTGGTAGTATTAAACCAAAAGTGACTTTTAATAAAGAGAGCAACTTCTATTTTAAAAGAGCTGTCATCTCGTTTATTAAAATGAATCACGCACTCGCCGAAATACGTGTATTTGCACTCTGTATGTGGGTCTGCTGCTTCAAAAACATTCTGCACCCTCTAGGGTCGTGGCGTGACACAGAATGAACAAGGTGCCAGCGTGGCTTTCAGTATGCAGCAGATTGTTCACGATGATGCATTTGATTTCATTTCGCCCGGATGTCGTTTGAAGTATACAGCCAGCCAGAGGTGTCCTTAGAGATCTTGAGCTCTATGATAACACATCATATTGGGCCCCCAACCCAGACCAATGATATTATGTTCTGAATTCTTTAGGGTCCCTGTCACTCAGAGGCACATGGAATCGTCCTCTCCCCTATCTATGTTGCCCCTGTGGCCAGCTACAGTATACTAGTATCATGTAAATTTTGTACACGGTAAACCTTGACAATAGGCTGACAGACAAGGTCACATTAATATACTATAAAACTACCCTGACTAAACCCTGCTCCCCTTATGACTACACAGGACTGCACTGCACTGCCAGCCTAGAAACTAAAAAACACCCCATGAAATATGTATTTATGTAATTAAATAGTCTCTCTCGATTTTTTTTTAATCCAATTTAAACACATAAATAGTTTGAACATTCTGTAAGTATGTAGTCAGCAATCTTCATCCTCCATGTTCCAATATGTAAGTAATTTTAGTGACATCATGATTATGCAAATTAGCATACTGCATAATTCAGCGACTTCTAGTGACTTTTGGAGCAGTAGTTGTGTTACTCTCCCTTGAAAGTAGTTCAGGGTGGAGATTGGGGGTGAGGGGCGGCGTCGGGGACACGGTACCTGCCGATCTCCAGGGGAAGGACTTCTCAGAAGAGCTGGAGGAGGAGAGAAGAGAGGAGGAGTCAGGCCAGGCCACGGAACAAGACAGAGAGGCGCCCTCATGTGGACAACGCTCGTAATTGTGGAGCGGCGTACCGCAGCGTGCAGCTGCCGCTTAAAGATAAACCAATGAATTAAATCCCTGCTGGACACTCTCAGTAACAGGAATATCTGAAAGTACAGCAGCACATTAATTTAAGCCGTTTAATTAACATAAATTGAACGAACCTCCCGATTACAGCTGTGCAGACGACCAGGATTTTTTTTCTAGTGAAACAAACAACTTCCACCCCCACTGTTAATATGGGGGGTGCAGGGAAGCTGATCCATGGAATGCAGGGTGACGATCCGGATCCGGGCATAACCATGGCGTCCCGGTGACAGGTCCCACGAGGGCCACATTTTGCCGCGCATGGTCAGTGCGCCAAATAGCATCACGGGCAGTAATGCCAAACGGGTCTTATAACGCGTTGGGCACAGGGAGGCAACAGAAGGGAGATGATACAGAAATGCACATTCACAGCTATTTAGCAGGCGCTTTTGTCTAGAACAGGGTCAGCCAGTCCTGGAGCAACTGAGGTTTAAGGGCCTAATGGCGAATCACTCTGCTGACCCCTTGATTTGAAGCAGCAACCTTCTCATCACAGGCACAGCGCCCTAACCCCACAAGCCGTGTACATAATGCATGAACAAGCAAACAGTAATTCTTATGGCTGTGACTGTTAGTATGGGCGTTGGGGGAAACAATCACAATTACAGTCAACCGAATAGACTCTGAGGTCTGAGAAGGAGGACTTACCACTGAATGATACTAATTAAACAAGATGGCCACATCCTCCAATACCCCTATTTCACTGCACACGGTGTTCTGGGCAGTACATTTAGATTAACATGGGCGCAAATGATTACTGACTAACTACAGTAAATTAAGAAAATCAATCACGGCCCAGATAAGTCATTTATAATGCCTGAATTTGTTAAGAAAAACTGTTGATGAATGTCACATATTTACAACAGTTTCAGCAATTTGCCCTCTTTCAGAAAGCCCATACCAGTCAATTAAAATTTAAATTAACATCCTTAACCCTTTCAAAGGCTTGCATTCAGCTTGTTAAAATGTTTAAACATAAAAGGTGTTATCATACAGTAGCCCAATCATTTCTAACCACCACAAATATCCATTCATCCATTTTCTATACCTGCTTGTGCTATGCAGGGTCGCAGCACTCACCATTCATACACACATTCACACCTATCGACAGTTTGGCGACTCCAATTAACCTTAGCATATTTTTGGACTGGGGGGGGAACCAGTGTACCCGGAGTAAACCTAAAGGCTCCTGATGCAGGGGAGTGCATACCTTTAACTGACAAGCCCCTTTAAACATTCAACTGAGAAGGCTTGCAATTCACCCTCCACCCCAGTAGGGGGTGCTTTAAAAAAAGAAAAAATAAAGCACACCCAGACAACCCATCCTAAACTAATCTCCCTGGGCAGCCATCTCTGCCTGGGGGTGATTATAGAGACGAGACTGGCATGGATGAGTTCTGACTCGAAAGCTCAGTCTTACCCGATATCAATCACAGGTTGCAGTGTGATGAAGCCATATGGCTTTAGTGTGGGGTCTGCCTTTGAAAAAGAAAAAACCCAAATCAACAAGAATGTATATGGCACAATATACATGTAAATTCGTAATAAATGCTGCTCTTTGAGGGGTACAAGCATCTAAAATACCGATCCACCCTCCAGTAGGCAAAAAAGGACAGTTTTTACTCAAGCTGACATAAAATCCGAACCTGTTCAAAAAGAACAGGCAAAATAGTTGTGCTTTTTCCAAGATAAAGGCGGGACAGAAAAAGAAAAATTTAATAGTAAAAAAAAATATATAAAAAGTATCTATTCCCTTTCTGATGGAACTGGTGTTTTACAGAAATTCTGTCCTTTTTATAAATATAACAAGTTACTCATAAGTTAGTGTTGAAGGACACGTTAAGGTTGCCATGTTTATAACACTAAACAATCCAGATTCTCAAAATGATATATATATACAGACGTATATATATACCTATAGACGTCAGGTGAGCTAAAAAAGCTGACAGCATCTTCTATATAAAAAATAAAAACAGCAGCATCTTCACGATTTCTAATCCCTTCAAGGCAGGCCTTGGCGTCATCTGGGTCCAAAGGTGGGATATTAAAACAAAACTATGACTTTAGGGACCATGGAAAATGAATCCCCAGAAACAGGAATGGTGGATGCGATGTACCTTTTTACTGAGCTGATGTGAGGGAGCGTATTCTCCTTACTGAACAAAGGAGCTGACCGTCGGCTGGGCACTGATCCGTCCCTGACATTCCGACGGGTGTTATCGCACTAATTTTCCTGGGATTATTCACGGTGGCAAATATGCAGGAAGCCCCAACGGTGCCCTTCACTGTACACATGGTCCCAAAAAGCCAATTACTGCAATCAATGTCACCAGGCCCATGATCCTCAAAATTCCCCCAACGCCGACATTAGTACTGATGACGAACTCAAAACAAGCCCATTAAAATAAATTAACATTGCAGAAAAAAAATGCCTGACAGAAAGGCTGACTTAAAATCAGTGCAGGGAAATGTCATGCTTTGCCTACAGTGATACGTTAGCGGGCCTACATTATTCTGTGGAAAGAGGCACAAAGGCTCATTTACCGGCCCAGCAGTGCATAAGGCACTGATGTGTTCTAGTCTAACAAGATGTTCTTCTCAACGGTCAGTCGACACAGCTCTCCTGCACAGAGGGCCAGGATCGGTGTCCCCAGCGTGACATGACTGCGCGGATGGGTGTGTCTGTGTGCGTGTGTGTTTTTTCGTTTTTGTTTTTAAATCCCTGGTGTACATGTTACCTATTTCTGTCTGGTACATAAGTTTTCAACAGCGTACAAAATTTGGATCTAAGAAATAAAAAAGAAATCGTTCTTGGGGTTACAACTGCCCCGGGTTATGGCAACTCGCGAAGCGTTGAGGGACCTACAAGTGAACTCAATGCGACGGAAAAAAATATTGCTCAGCGATGATCTCACAGTGTGAGTTTTATTTCCTGCTGGGAGGGAAGTCATGTGACATGCAAGAGACGGAGGAGATGTGTCAGGAGGGATGAGGAAGTTACATATTCATGGCACACCTAGTGTCCTACTTAATCATTTCGACTCCCACCCGAGAAGGCACGCTCGTGGCCACGTCGATTGGCTCTCCTTCTGTGACAGTTCCGACTCTGTCAATTTGCATGCAACACCCCGTAGTGTATTTTGTGATGTGCTGCTGCGCGGCTGTCGGCAAGTCCGCTTTCTCACCCGACGTGCGGCTTCTGGGGAAGGTTTTGAGCGTGGTAAAACCAGACCCGTTTCCTGGTTCGTCACTCGACAAACAGCTGGAAACCAATGACGAATGGCCCGTGAAATGCTGAGACTTCCTCTGTGGGCCTTTTTGACCCCTCCCACTGCTGTCTAAATGCACAAGTAATGCCGATTCACAGCCAGAGTGCTGCCATCACCGGCGCAGTACCGAAACGGCTCTGGAAGATCAGTTCCGTCTCCCACGGGAATGGTAACCCATGACGACCTGCTGACAAGAGATGGCAGAAAGTAATGCAGACTACACTTTAATAATTACCATACACCTCTGCTCTTGGACAGAGTGCTCTGCCATGCTGGGAGGCAGAAAGGAGGTGTGTCATTCTGCGTTACAAAGTGCCGGGGAAGAAGCAGACCAAACGACAGACATTATCAGGAGCCATCAAATACAGTGTGCATAGGCGGTGTGAAAGCGATTCAGTTTATGTCAACAAAAAGGAAGACGGGGGAAAGGTGCTAAAACCTTGCTTGTTCACCGAAAGGCATTCATTTATGATCTAAAAATATCTTCTCCTCTCTCCTTCCCTAACAGACAAGTCCACACTCCCAGCTTGGTTTTGTTTACCCCGCCCATTTTCTGAACCAAGATGGCCACCTTTCATGCTTGTTCCTCACCACCGGTTCACCAAGGCCCCAAAGCCTAAACGAAGTCCCCATTCGGGGCTCCCAACATGAAATGTTGATCTCTTTACGGTTGTAAGCAAACCTCTCTCATGACAAGATGGGCATAATGGTGTATTTCTAAAATATTCATGGGAGGTGCTAACGTTTCGCACATTTACTGGACTTTCTCAGATCATTAACCTTCCCTGTTTATTTTCTGAATCCCTCTGACAAACAATTCACACATTCTCTCTTCCTTTTATGTTTATATGAGATATATAGAAAGTCACACGTTTTATTTAAGGAATTATTCCAGTTAGTATCCTGCAACAACTGCAAAGGTCCCATATCTAATAAGCAGATTCTCCCCCGTTCTCTGGGTCTGCAGGCACAGAACTTCAGTCATCTCTCCACCCAACGAAATGGGTCTAATCATAGCACTTTATCCAATTACTTGCTGAGTCATAGTGGGAAAATGGATCTGTGGCGAGATCAAAATGCAGTTGATGCTGGTTTTCGTAATGATGAAAAGCAATGCTTCCTGCGGATAACTTAATTTCCAAAAGGTTTTTTTTTTTTTAATAAAGGTAGACCGTCAGCATCGCAGGGGCTATGGGCATGGGTCCAAAACCAAAATGTCACAGGTTTGAATGTAAATATAGCACAAACATGCTGCAAGAAAAAAGGCAGTGGATCCAGAAATCAGAAAAAAGCGTTTAAACTGAGGTATATTTTGAACTGCCTAGTTAAACCAGAGGCTTAAATACCATTGTCAAATGCTCCATATCATCCAAAAATGCTGGCACTCTAAGACTGAAACCAATGTGGCAACAGCAGCACCAAGAGGCATAATGCAGGACAGCCGTTTCTGTGACTGACAGAGGACTCCAGGGTCCTCAAGCTGCACCTCTAAGTATCCAGCAGTATGTAGAGTCATTCTGATGCACCCTAACCAATGCATTGTTATTCATGTTTATTTTCCAGTGTCCGGGAGCACTTGCATGCCCGGCAACGGTGCATTAACGGTGCCTTCTGCAGATGCTGCGTACCTGGCGCTGGCAGCGCCCGGAGACTCGGCCCCCAGCCTACATTGCTCCAGCTGGCTGGCCACAATCTGGCGTTCTGCCTCCAGCTCCCTGGTCAGCCGCTCAAACTGGAGCTCCTATATGAAGAGAGAAGGGGAAAAAAAAGAGAGAGAGTCACCCCTAACTGTGACCCAGAGAGGCAGGGTGAGGTTTAAAATACAGCACAACAGGAGCTGATCAGGTGGCAGGATGGTACTGCAACAGCACATTAATAAAATATGCATAGAAGAGAAAAAAAAACGATCGCAAGAGCAGTAAAACTTGTATCACTTTTCTAATTTGTCATACTTTTGAAAAATAATACTCCTCATGAAGACTGAGAGGCTACAGACGGCGACCTTCTCCAGCTCCACCCAGGGTGAGAGGCCACACAAGTTTAGCTTAGTCTAGCCTAGCCTCCACGCTACAGAAAGTCCCCCACCCCAGTTTGCTCAATGGGACCCAGGGGCATTTCTAGGGGTGTTGTATGGGGCCTGTGGGGGGGGGGCCCCCCCCGCCCCCCCCCCCGGCCGGCGCGCGCGCGCGGCGCCGGGGGGCGCGC
>JAODLD010000001.1:41007858-41031831 GCA_026781065.1 Mormyrops boulengeri
ACCGGCTTCCGTAGCGACCAGCTGCGGGGCACCTGCAGCTCCCGCACACCCCCCCCCCCCCACCACCACCACGGCGCTGAAGAAGCGGGGACTCATTATTTTACCGATCTCTGACGAGGAAGTCTCACGCAAACCGGCAAGCAGCACATCGCTACATCTCCCCAGCTGAGCCAATGCCCAGCTGAGCCAATACCCAGCTGAGCCAATACCCAGTCCCCCTCCCCCTCAAACTCCATCTCCTCCGATGTCCCAGCAATCTGACTTCTAGTCATTTTCCGTCACTCCAAATTAAACTGCCTGACTTACCTGTCCCGCTACACAGCTCCTGATGAGGTTTACATCGCACGCGCGATCGATTTGCAGCTTAGACGCTGCTGCTTCTTGGAAAACGCTCTTGTAGCTCGAGTGCTTGAGTTTCTCAGGAAGAAAAAAAAATGATGATGACAGGGCAGGTTTTTTTCCCGCTATAAATTTGACTACAGAGGGAACACCTTTCCTTTTAGGAGACAGACTCATTTTCCCAAAGTCACACTCTTTTAAGTCATTATGCTGAACCACAGAATATTAAAGGGACGTGTCACAGGCAGTTTCACGCCACCAAATAAGCCGCATGATAAATGTTGAACCCCTGCTGGGTTGAGAAATGTAATTCTGTAGTTGACTGTGATCCTTGGGATATGAGGGTAGACAGAGTTACACGACGTGATAGGGAGGCACGATGGTCTAGAGGGTAACACTACAGCCTCATACCACCAGGTTTTTGGTTCAAATCCCATACACTGCCCCTGTTTAGGTGGCCATGTTAGGGGCTGGATGGTCCTCAAGTCACTGCTATAGTGATTTAGAAGCTTTTATCCCAAGTGACATACTATTGAGAAACCAGGGTCAGACAATCCCTGGAACAACTAGGAAAGGTTTTGGTCAAGGGCCCAACTATGACATTATTCCGCCAAGGATTTGAGCTTGTGACCTTCTGATAACAGGCACAATGTCCTAACCTGCTGAGCTACACGGTTCCAAAGCATGCAGGCTAACTGGAATCTCTTCTCTTGCAAGTGTGAGCCCTGTGATGGCCTGGCAGCCCATCCAAGCTCTCTCTTGACACGTGCCCAACGCTTCCTGGGCTAATCTACAGGCTCACCGTGACCCTCTGTTGGATAAGCAGTCATGGAAGCCGGATGGTTGCCAGCGTGTCCCGATAAACATTAACAAAATGGAGAACAAACAGCATCCGCGATGCACAGAGTGCCCTAAAAGCATGGGAGACCTACTGCCAGCACAATGGAGAAGTAGGCCGCTGGTTAACATGGAAATGCTCCGGGAGCAAGGTAGTGGGAATGCAAGCACATGCCGAGTCCAACGGGACACAGCCGGAATCAAACGAAAACAATTTCACACTGGGTAAATGGGACCAAGGCGACGGAAAGAGCTCAGCTTGGCTTCGACATAAATATAGATACGGGCAATAGAGCTCTCTACGGAAGAATCTCCCCCAGAGCAGATGAAAAGCATTCTGGGAAATTACTTCAACTCTCAGCCCTCATCTGATTGGTCAGGATTAAATCAGCATCCCTCACAGGACCTCCCAGGGATCCACCAAGTAAACACTGACAGTCAGACAAGAGAGACGTTTACAATGTCTTCATTCAGTATTAATGTCGGGCAACCAAATATAGAAACATGCCCATTAGACAAGCCACAATCAGCAGCATCAGAAAAAACAGAAGTTCTCATGACTTTAGAGCAAATCTGCTTTTATAAGTCTGTCATACAGCTCCCTGACTGCCTGAGGATATCAAACACAGACATCTAAATGAGTTCTGATGTTGTTCTGATGATGTTGCCACATCAAACGTTTAATGACATTCGCACTCTTCAACATAACGGGCCAAGAATATTGGATCTGCTTTATTGGTCAGTGAAGATTCAGGCACCTACTGGTGCTACAGAAAGCAATGATGATGATGATGAAGAGTATGGTGCCATGTTCCCATAAGTCTTCAGGGGCAGGAGGCGCCCCCCCTTGTGCCACACAAAGATGGCTGCCCGGTATAATTCAGTGGGCCTGCATGTTATGTGAGCACATCAAAACAGCGTCGTAAATTGCTGTCCTGCTGCAATGAACACCCACTGAAGTTGCGAGGGGGGGGGGGGAATTAGAGCACACATTAGATCATTACTCCTGCTTGTTTGCTCTGCATCTATGAGTAATTCGGTGCACCTTTAAAAGGACATGATAAGTGTGAAATACAGAGCATTTCCCAAGACCACCGAGTCGCTGAATTGGGTAGTATCACAGCAACATTCACTGCTGTAGCATAGCGTTCATTTTTAACCGAATGCTAAGGAGCTTGGTATATCTCTACTGCCCCCCCCCCACCCCCACCCCATCCACAACAGGAGGATGGGCCAAACGGCAGCCCATACCTAGACCATGGTCCTCTCAGGCCAGATCATTGTTCAGAGCCTCCAGATCAGCACCCCCTAGTGTTGGTCAGCCAGTCACGTTTCCCTCTGCATCAGTGCACATGAATCCAATCCCACTACGCTGCAGGTAGAGCTCATAGGATTGACACCCCTGGCATATATTTATCAGGTTAATCTTCCATTTCTGCAACAGGCCACCTTCCAAAGGTGTAGAGGACCTTGCAGTTTGTGGAGATCTTCAGAGGCTTCACAGCGCACATCAAACAGACACCCCATGGGAGAACCTTGGCAATATGAAATGGCTCGATTAAACAAGACAAATATCAAGCATCAGGTCACCTAGGGACATCGGTAGGGTGGCTGTTCACTCGCGCAAACTGAGATGACAGGAGGCTTTCCCGCCAGATGTAGCCATCTTGAGAAGAATCGTTCGTCACCAAGCCTCTGAGAGGCTATTAATTCCACAGAATGCGTGTGCGTGAGAGAGAAGGCGAAATCATCTGTGGTTTATTCAACTGCAACAACTGCAAGCACTCATGCCACACTTCCTTGGAATGGATCCCACTGCAAACATCTCTGTGCTGGTGAAACCGATTTGGGGATGGGGGGGGGGGCATGATTAATAATTAGCCTCAGTGACAGGAAGCGTGCCCAGCCGTTACCCAAAGCCAAAGATTTCCTTTGCCACTAGCAGCTGTAAGTGGATAGAGACAGCCATCAAAAACATGCCACGCCCCCTGTGCCTGCTTCCTCAACAGAGAATGCGAGACGGTGGTAAGGCCCTGTACCACCAGCATACTGTGCACACACCCCCTACTGCCGTCACTTGAATGAATGTAGCAGTCTGGTGATAGGACAAAAGTGGGCCTCTCGAAATCTGGCCAATCAAAGACAGCAGCAGATGACTGGAATGTACCATTATTCATCTCCACAGGAGAGCACACTATACTGGTTAGTCAAACGCTGTAGTTAGGTTCTGATAGAAAAGTAGAGCGTCGTGCATTTGTGAGGAGGGGTTTCTTTGTGCTGTACACTTGTTCTTGTCTATTAAGACTACACGGTGAAGTAGCTGTTCAGGGTGGAAATGGGCAAAATGGGGTTTGATCCACCTGCTGGGCTGGAATATCTTGAGCTGGCAATTACAGGCTGGTTTAAACAGCTTCCCAGTTGTTACTGCAATGATTCCCGTCGGGGTCATCCTGGCAGATATTCGAGAAGGTATGAAAATCCCAGCCACCAAAGCAATACAAAGCTTCCTCTTTTCATTAAAACATCTACATGTGCAAATTGACAAATTGTCTTGGAAAAGACAGACATTTCAGTCGTGTCACTGACTGAACTGAGCAGCTCTGGCCATGATTTTTGTCATCCAGAGCTTCTGAGTATGTTAAGCTTGAAGAGAATAATCTGGAAGAGCATCTAAACAAACACCACATGACATCCAATCACAGAGATTGATCTATGAGACGATGAGCTACACCAATCAGAGACAGCCTTCCATCCTGTCCCATAGAGCCTGCAGGCAAAACTTAACTGAGAACAAAGGGACGTCCTTCTAAACATCGTCTTTCAAAAAAAAGAAAAAAGAACCATCTTCTGTTTTAATTAGGATGAGATTTCACTGCACATTTTCGTGCATGCTGCTTTCAGAGACATCAGCGGCCCCTGACAGAGCAGAAATAGTACAAGTCTCACAAAATGTGCACCAATTTGATGCGGGCGACTGGAACCATTTTCATTAAGACTGACTGTATTTTTAATGAAAATGTATTTATTAATAAGCAGAGGGTAATGAGGCTCAACATAAAAACAGCATTACGACTCTGTTTATGTTAGACATTATGATTCTGCCAGAAAAGACTGAAAAAGACCGCATATAAAAGAAGGCAGGATTATGGTCAAATGGCAAGAGGCTGTCCTCTCATTTACAAAAACACCTTAATCTCCTTGTTACTATTAGGTGCCGTCAATGCAAAGCTGACTCCCAGCCATGACGTACACGGCATTCTGACAGTAATCTGTAGTGCCCTAGACATGTCTGTTTTCCGCAGGTTATGTCAGAGCCTCCAGCGTGTCTTAAATGTCCTTGTCAATTCCACAGACAACTTCTCACTGGTTGGGGACCCTCAGTCCAACCTGACACCCTGGCAGTAGATCACCCGTGAGCCAAGAAGCTTTACTTTAGAAAGAAGAAAAATAATAAAACAAACAACAAACGCATACGATGAAATTCATGAGATGCCAAAAATCTCTAGGAAACTGACCAGCATGAGAGGAGTTGCTATATTTTTCACTGGGACAATAAAAAAATACCCCTGACCAGAAGTGGCTCAAAGACTGATGGATGGCTGGACAATTAAAGCAGCACAATTAATAAAAGAATAAATCAAAACCATGATGTAACTTTCCATCCAGTATTTCTAGGGCGCAAGCATATTCTAAGAGTGTGTAGATGCCCTCCTGTATGCCCCACGCTTTCAGGTGAAGGCATCTGCCCAGTCTGGGGTGACAGTGGGGCGTCTGGCCTCAAGTTGAACCCAAGACTGAGGGCATCCAAGGCGGAGAGATTGTGACATTTGGGATTTGGGCCGAGCGGAGGATTCCAGTGAATAGGAGCGCCAGTTACTATGGAGTTCAACAAGACACGGCTGTGCATATTTTCACAGTTATGAACTCGAATGCTTCCAAGAGGCTCGTTGAAAAGAATATCTAAGAATTGCCCAAGAAGTTCAGTGGGGAATACATCATGTACTATTCTGACAGAGTTATACGATGCTGGAGCCTGATTCTCTAAGCAGGAAAGCCATCTTTGCTCGTCTGTCTCTTCTTAACATGAACAGGATGGCTCACAGTCATACTGTGTCATACTAAGGTACTTACAGTGCCTCAAGGAGGCACTTACTGTAGTTCTGCAGGGAAACAAAGCTTTTGAAATCCATGGTGGGTGGAAATAGCTCGTGTTGTTAGATGGGTTTAGCCTAATTTCCACTGGTTACTTCATTGGCTTTTGGGTAGCTTAAATCCGGCAGCGATTCTCTGTGCATGGTAATCCATTCTTAAAAGTTCATTTCATCCAATATCAAATCTACGCCCACATATCATAAATTTTGTGTTGATGCAGGGGTGTAGACATGGAGTAAAAAATAATGCAGAAGTACATAATCTGTTATACACTTCTACAGCAGGAATATCTGTGGAATGGATAAAAAACATAAAATTAGCAATAATACCCTGAAAAGTCTACATTACCGTCACCCCCTCTATCACAATGCTCTAATAAGCTCAGGGGTGTAGACGGCTGCTTGCGGATTTCAGGTTATATACACCAATCTCTGCAGAATGCTCTACTTGAATGGTACAGTCAAAGCATGCAGTCACACAGAGCAGGGAATCTTCCAGATAAATCAGGGATAATGTTTTGGAGAGGCAGAGATCAGCAGAGGAGCACGAAAAGGTTTCAGCTTTTATTTAAAAACTTTGGGTGTACAGGAAGACGTTCAGTCTGAAGAAGGCTGAGGATGGAGATTTGCTTTTTAGGGGGAGATGGGTCTTAAGTGCACAGGAATGACAGGAAAAGGAATCCTAGACTTCAGTCTGACAGCTCGAACACTTCAGACAGTTTCCTCGCACAATTCAAAGTCATTCAATTAAATCAGTGTCTCCCAATCCGGTCTGCAGGGACCCACAGCAGTCCATGTTTTTGCTCCCTCCCAGGTCTTTGTCTCCCTGATGCTGGAAGCTGGGAGAGAGCAATAACGTGGGCTGTCAGTGGGACCGGATTGAGAAACGCTGAATTAGATGGATCGGCATTTCTAAATGGGTAAAAGTGTGAAAAAGTGTGAAAAGAAAGTGTGTCTGGGACAAATGTGTCCATGGCAAAATATTTTAAATGGGGGGGGGGGACCCACAGACACACATAGGCTGGATATTAAGTACCATGTCCGTGGTAAAAATTGCATTTCGATCAAAACGTCCAGCAGAATTCGCCATGGTGTGGCCCGCATGGACTGGCATCCCGCCCACGCTGGACTCTTGGCTCCAGCCCCATGCTGCCTGGGACAGGCTCAAGACTTCTACAATCCTCTGTACTGGATAAGTGTTTGGAAGATGGATGGATGGTTTAAACAGAAGCTATTAAGACTCACGGTTGTAGCTATAATCACAATTGGTTTTATAATGTATTGATTCTAGGGAGTGAACCTGTACCTTAAATATAATCTAAAACAGGAGCTGACCTTGCATAATTCCCTGACAAATTACACATTAATTTCAAGCAAACGGCAATGTTTAAACATTCAAGTGCATTTTGACTTCAGGTGCATTTAAACCGGCAACTCAATCAACGTTCATTTGACATTTTCTCTAACCACATAAATCTGTCTAAAGATCTCCCAAGAATTAAATACCTGTCTGATGAAGAAAGTCATTCCCCTGCTGTAAGTCACTTTTAAAAGTAACTGTGAATAAGTAAAGGAGGAAATGATACGTTTAAATGATACTGCTGTGCTGCATGGTTACAGGTGTACCATATTTACAGCACAAGGTACATTTGCAATGGGGTAGTATAGTGACCTGCAGAAACGGTGGCCTGATTCCTGTACCGACGTGTAAGGGTCCTGTGGGTATTCTAGTTTACTCCCAGAATGCATAGGTGAATCTACATAGTTTCCCTGAATAGGTATGTTTTTATATTTCACATTTAATATATTATTAAATTGGCTGCAAGTTTTATCCACGTGCTTTTGTTTGTGTGCATGCGTGTGTGTGTGTGTGTGTGTGTGTGTTGTCCAGGGTGTCCCCTGTCACACACTTTCATCACCACAAATGGGATGCAGACTCTGCTTGGCGCAGCATTAAACAGGCAGTTACTGAAAAGTGATGGATAGAAAAGTTATTCCAGGGGCCTTGAACAGAAACTACAGTCAAATTGAGTGATTTTTTTTTGCTACATTCTGTGCCAACTGCCATCAAGACAAAACCAGTTTAAACATCTAGAGACAACTGCAGAGTCACTGCCACACAGCCACATAGTGCAAGTGCCAGCAGATCCATCCCATAGATCGTGACCCCCCACCGATCCATCTTCAGACCGACATATCCAGATGAAACCACGGTCTTTCACTGAGGAAGATCGATCTCTGCCGCAAAGGGCGGAGATCAAGCCGGCCGTCGAAAGCCACAAGAGGACCTGTCATGCATCGCGGTCATCGACTGCATCACAACATGCGCTGGACACTCGTGTAGGGATAGAATCCAGCACGACATGCAGTGCAACAGCACAAACTAAATCTAATGTGCTAACTGCAACTATAGGAAGGAACAGGGGCAATGGGAGGGGTGGAGAGTACATTTTAGTGATGAGAACCTTGGATTGGATGGGAGAGGCTCTGTCTCTCCAGCAGTTGGACCATTAGATTCACCGTCTCTCCCGCCATTGGAACAGAGAGGCTCCGTTTCTCCTACAACTAAGCCAGAGTGGCCCCATCTCTCCTGCGATCGGTCCAGAGTGGCCCGTCTCTCCCACGATTGAACCAGAGAGGCTCCATGTCTCCCGCAATTGGTCCAGAGAGGCTCTGTTTCTGCTATAATTGAGTCAAAGTGGCCACGTTTCTCCTGCGACTGGACCAGAGAGGCTCGGTTTCTCTCTACCAGACAGGGGCGTCTGTGAAGGAAGAGCATCATTTCTGCACTCAGCCTTGCAGAGAAAGAACAGTGGAAAAAGAAATCCCACTGACCCTACTGGAGAGGATGTCTCTAATCTTAACGGAGAATCTTATCACTAACCGTTTTATTGAGGGAAAAGACAAGCGTACAGCAGGGATGCTCCTCAGAGCCTCTCTCCAAATTGCGGTGGCTGACTGACAATTGCCGCCCCTCCTTTCCAACCCAGAATACAATATCCTCATTCTTCCTGAAGAAAAAGTGGGCAAGGCTGATCCCTTTTTTAAGGTTCTGGCCACATCACAAACAATGTTTGTTATTTGTACTGAAAAACAGACAATGGCAATTATTTCGTTATTTATTTATTTTTGCACAGAGGCTTCAGTTATGCAGACGTAGACTCGGCAATGAAACACACTTCTAGAAAACAGCCATCACACATGGACCCAGCAGCTGTGGACAAACGGACACGGACATTTAAGTTCTCAGACAATGGGAGGGCCCAGTGCCTGACAGCCCAGCACAGAATGATGCCATTTTCTGATTAACAAAACTGGTTCCTACTCTCTCTCTCTGTTTGTCTCTCTCCGTATGTATGCCTCCCTCTCTCACACACACAGACCTGTAATCATATCTTTGTGGGGACCACTCATTCATTTCTATGGTATATCTGGGCCACACACACACACACGCTCATGAAATCCTGTGTATGTGTGAACACAGTTCAGTGCAGATTTTCAGAAAAGACACTAATTTTTCCTCATTGTGAAAGTTGAACACCAATCAGCAATCCCCAAAAACCTATTCAATCTCAACTCCTTTGATTCAGAAACATGGGAATCTCACCCTCACCCTGACTCGGGGTCTCCCATAATTACATCTCTCTAAAGAATGGATTCCATGGATTCCTTGCTAATTATTCAAATTGTTTTATTTCTATGCGAAATTGCAACTTACAACCACAAACAGCAGCACAGAGACGAAAGCAGTAATTTTGTAGTAGCTACAGAGAAACAGACTTTTCTAAAAGCAAAGAAGATTTGAATCGAACCCCATATAAAGGCTGATGATGCTAAGATTGGCAGCCGATTCCACGACAGGATGTATTTCGACAAGAAGGAATCAGCGCTTTTTTACCCATAACCACCCCAGAGACTAACTGCTAACTGCATAGCCATACGGATGGTCTGCAAAAGGGAGATGCAGGTTGGCAGGGCGACAGAATTGATGCCCATGAAGACACAGGACGGAGGCTCGACACCGACGGGTTACCTGCGAACCGTCCGCCGGCAGCACAGCTCCACACGTCCCGGCGTGCCCGCTGGCTTCTCCGGCACCTTCCGTGACACTTCTGCCGGCTCGAACCGACTCAGGAGCACGAAGGAGGTAGCAAAGGCTGCCGTTGGGGTTTATGGGGGTGGGGGTGGGCTACTGTGCCAGGCGGATCCGGGCACCGCTCCGCCGTCGCGTCAGTGGCTCGATGGTCTGTGCCCCCCCTCTCAATCCCAAACCGCCTCCCCAGACAGCAGTCTGTAAGCCAGGTCATGGCTTCTCCCTGACGACCACGAGAGCTTTGCACCACAACAAAAACTATGTGGGGGAGTGGCAGAGTGGGAGGTAAATTGTGCATACAAGTGTAATCTGTGCCCCCCGCCCCTGTCCCCCCTTGGATCTCTGAAACCCCTCCCTGAGCCATAAATCACCTACTACAGTACTCCAAAAAAAAATTAATAAGAAGAAAAAAATCAGGGATCACATCACTGCAGGCAGATTAATTTAAATAAATGAAAAGTACGAGGCGAGTCGGGCACACCAGCTCTTCCCACAAACTAATACGCCTTCTCATTATTATTATTATTATTATTATTATTATTATTATTATTATTATTATTAATTTATTTTTTACGAACTACTCCTTTTTTATTTAACCATAGAGGGTCGTGTCAGAGACATCTATCCGGCACCCTGCCCCCCCCCAGACACTTCCCGGGTCCTGGCGTGGACGGCTGCCCAGGAGCTGTCGAGGCGGGTTGCTCCTCTGCCAGATTCTTCCAGTGTGACGGACTCTAACAAAGCGGGGGGGGGGGTGTTGGATTTTTTCAGTGCCGAGAGCCATTGGAGGGAAGTCACGCGGTTGCCGGAATGGTAGCATGCGTTTACACAGACTGGGCGCTGAGGAGAAATGCTTTTCGAAGCTTTTATTCCCCCCCCCCACCCCACAAAGTGCCGGAGTGGGCACTGCCCGGTGAAGCAGAGTGGCGGCCACACACACAGCTTGGCGGGGGAGGGGGGATGCAGCTCTGCTCCTGCCTCAGGCCTTCAAGTGCTGGCAGCCAGCATCTTAAAGGCAGTAGGATTAAAATAAACAGATAACCTGAATTTCCAGCTTATTTTTAATGAGGTTTCTTTTTAAGCAGCTCAGATTTGCTGGATAATAGCATACTCATTGGACACGGCCTCGGACACGAATACACCCCCCGCAGAGAACGACCTGAGTCCCCCCCCCCCGCGGTGAATCCTTCGCTTGGGCCTGTTAAAGCATGCAGAGATTACACATCCTCCCCATTTGTCTGCCCCCTCCAGGGGTCACGACAGAGGTGGGGCCTCGTAATTTAGGTGAGGAATTCCGTAGCCTAGGTGAAGCAGAGGTGGTTTACATAATCGGAATAGGGTACGGGTCAACTTCAGTGGGCGTGCTAACGTGCTAGTGTGCTAACAGCAGCTATGGGGGGAACAAGGACAATGGGAGTGATGGAAAGCATGCTTTAGTGAGAAGAGCCTGGGGCTTCCTGAACGAGAGAGAGAAGCAGAGAGAGAGGGGCAGCTTCTCCAGAGAGAAAATACTGTACCGGCCTTCTGGAATATTCCACACGACGGCTGGATAGAAAGCGTAAACAGGTTGCTAGCTAACGTAGCAATAACTTCCCAAAAGCCACAATATTTTCCAGGATAAAATCCAGATCTAAAGCCAATCATTCTTTTTTTCAGGCTAAGTGCAAAGCCATCCCAACACCTTAGAAGAAAAGGGGCCGACACACATTGAGGTTCGTCATACGTAACAGACATTTCAGTTTGCTGTGTGATATTACTGGGGCCGACAGAGAACACACTCCTGATGTTGGTGGTGGTCTGGTAAAAACGGAACTGCCAAAACTAGCAAAAGCCTAGTGACTTCACACATAACTGCAAGATCCACAGCTGGGTCACGTGTCCAATCTGGCCATTTTGCGTGGGCCATTCGCAGATAAATCAAATTCTGCATCTACTTGTCAGCAGTGATTGTTCATCGTATTAGGGCCCCAGCGAGTGGGAGCGCATCCCAGAGAAGCATGGTGCATGTATCGCGGAGGCTCAGGCATCAAGAGCTGAATAAATGCTCCAACATGGAAGAATGGCAGCCATACAGCTGTCCCGTCTCCAGTATCAAAATTAATTCTGACATTCCATCCCTATGGGAGGCAGGCCACAGACGGGAAGGAGACCCACACAAACCCTGGGGGACCCACCAAGCAGGACTGCGGCCACGCTATACGTAGCTATTTAAAAATATCACGCGTTTGTGTTACTCACACCGATACGCAAATCCTAGGGCATATCTCTGGAACGGCAGCGCGGAGTGAGGGCTCTGTGCCGGGCCAGCAGAGAGCCACGCCCATGCCTGGCTGTGCAGCTGGCGGACCTGCCGCCAGAGTGCCCTTGATGCGAATTAGGTATCCAGCAAAACTGTACCACAGCCATTGCTGGCATCAACCTATAGGAAATGTCACATGCCATCTTGCATAGAAACATATACTTACGCACACAATATACACTCTCCTACTTCAGTTATTTAAATACACTGTGTGTGTATGTGTGTGTGTATATATGATGTTCAGAGACTCTCAGTCTTTACCACAATTATAGATGTATACCACTGTATTGATGTAACCCATACCCAGCCCTAACCATAACCATAAGTAACTAAACAAAATACTTTTGGCATTTTTAGTTTTTCGATTGTAATTACAGATTTTTATAAAATTGAATTTCACCTTGTGGGGACCAAAAAATGGTCCCCACAATGTAATGTATATCTGGACCACACCCACAGACACACACACACACACACACACACACACACACACACATATGTAGGAAGTCATGATCACAAATAATTCTACATAGTTTTTTTGCCCTCAATCAAAACCGATGCTGATCCCTACACACACGCATAAATACATACACAAAGACAGCATGTGCACACACACAGGCAGACACAGCATGCCAGAACATACATAATTAAAGCTCTCACTTTGCTACAAAACTACCCATTTTACCTGCAGCTTCTGCACAGGGGCTGGGGGTTAGCGCCACTGGTTGCCAGGCCTAATGCAGAGCGACACCCGACCATTTCGATCGCTCGGAAGGGGCCGACCACAGTGGCCCCCGGCCCTGCCATACGCCCCAGAGCGTTTCTTCCCAGAGATCGCAGGACAAGGTTTATTCCGGAACCCTCTGTAGGCGGGGAGAATGCTTCGAATATGCATCCATCACTCGAGTCAAAACATATAAGGCCTGCTCTGTATCTGGCCAGTATGAGCCAAGACAAGCTACTCGTGCTGTCTGCGTGCCCCATGACTGTCAGTGGCGCTATTGAGAGGATAGACAGAAATAAAATTTACCGGGGGGAAATCTTAAGCTCAAATGACTGTGCAGGTTAATACTAAAGACGTGTTTATTATTAATTACTTTTTTTATTAAACATTCTCAAATATGAAACTTTCCCAGTTGAAAACTGGGGAAGTTTGAGAATATGAAACTTACAATCTATAAAATTAAAAATGACATCCACCCATTTTCCAATGCACTCATCCGGAGGTTGGGCTGCAGGGGAAAAAAAATTACACGAAAATTATTTGTAACTTGGTATGCATTTACAAAATAGAACTTAAGAACAGTGAGAATCTGGAATTCGGAAAATGTCAGTGTAGCAAACTGCAAAACAATGATCATACCTTCAGTTATACTTCATTGCTTAAGCAATGTACTAGGCAGGTATTTCTAAATGTCCAACTGCTGAGCCAAAAAAAAAATAAAGGTTTCCTGAGAAGGTTGTCATCATGGAGAGGTCAGGCCTCTTTCCTGCGGCTGCCCAATTGCTGTTTTCCTGCGCTTACAGCAACTTAAGTGCTCCTTGGGTGTAGTAAATTCTGGCCATGTTTATTTAATGCTTGACTGCAGCCCTTTCATAACAGCGCGCTAAAGGCCCGCGGGTCAGAAACAAGACACGCCAAGAGCCACCTTACATCAGCCAGTCCTGTCGCACGCGTGCGTGGCGGCCCGGCCTGGACCGGGTTGGCCGAGAAAGGCCCGGGCATCCTCTCACGCGCTCTGCATCCCGGCACCCGATGCTGGCAGGCTGCTTTGAGGGGCCTGAGCACAGATGGGTAAGCAGCCAACCATGTTAGGGCTAAATTAGCTAACGGCTAAAAAAAAAAACTAGCTAAAAAACTAAAATACCACCCCACCCCCCAGTATCACCTGATTCTCATACCGGACACATTAATCACTGAAAACTGCCACATTTCTGAAGGTCTGACACACATTTTCCAGAAGGGCAAGGCACACCAATAATAGAAACATAGACTTAAAACTCAAAAGCTGCCAATAAACAGTCCATATCTGTTAAACATTTCTCTGTTATTTATTAAATCACCACACCTTGTCCTTGTATGTTATAGTATATATACTGTATATTGCCTGGATATTATATATATTGTATGCACAAGATTATTATATGTTGTGTATGTCTGCAAGTATTATACTGCACAAATGGCAAAGTTTTTGGGTCCTCTATATTCTCAAAATTTGAAATTTGTGTGGACATCCACGACATGAAAAATACACACTGCTCTTCATGACGTTGGTGTGACAGATAACCTTGCCGTACTCGGAGCCCAGCGTTTCACTGCGACCGGCGAGCCGGCGAAAAACGACACGGCGACGATTCTGCCACGCACCCGTCTTTCCTGCTGCTGCTGTCCCGCGGGGGAGCCGGGCGGATAAAAATACCCCAGAAATAACAAAAATATCGCCACTCCTCCGCACAACAAAAGAGATCCTACCATTATTATAAACATTACAGCAAACGTGTGTAAAAAAGGGGAGAAGAAAACAAGGAAAAAAGTGAATGAATGGAATTTTCAGGAGGAATCAGAGAAACGGTTTGCCGGCACATCACGCAAACGGGGTGGGAACGACTAGCACGAGGTATTAATTAAACGCAGCATGGGTGCGGCGGTCAAACTCTGTCAGCCTGTGGGCCATGGCAGGGAGGGGACGGAGGATTCCTGCGGAACGACGAGGGTGGTGACAGAAAGCCCAGGAGCACCAGCCTTCTTAGGGCTTTCCGCAGAGCCAGACACAAGAGGCCAGAGGTGGTGCTGGTGTGGGGGCGTGAATCACAAATAGCTAGTGTACGCGGTTCCAGGTCACCCCAAAAAACATAACATGCACTCAACACCGGCCAGGTTCATCATGGGTCTCTGTATGTTTACACAGACACGATCCAACACTTCTGCTTTTCATAGTTCGAACAATTACAGGAAAAATTAGAGGAAAGCATGCCCCCCTCCGAGGGTCTGGTGATTTCCTGCCTTGTTTTTGGGGGATCCCACAGGAATGATTTGCACATGGACAGGGCTTTAGGTCTAGCCTGCAGGATACTGAACACAAAACCCTTCCACACTACCCCTCCCCTCTGTAAGTGTCATCCATCACAGCCCTCCATCCTGTTAAATCTGTAAACAGGGGCTGGAGAAGGCCAGCCCAGAGGAACGGGGCCGCGGCCAAAGGAGATGCGACGAGGAATCAGCCCGTCTCTCGTGCAGATCACGGAGCCACCGCAGACATTGGCATTTCCTCCTTGTGGACACCATAGGTCCTGTTAGAAACACGCACGCACACCCCAGGAAGCCAGCCACGAGGATCAGAGAGCAGCCAGCCACAAGGATCAGAGAGCAGCCAGCCACGAGGACAGGAAGCCGGCCACGAGGATCAGAGAGCAGCCAGCCATGAGGACAGGAAGCCGGTCCTGCTCACGACTGCAGCAACAAACGCACGTTGGGGGGCGAACGAAAGGAAAAGGAAAAACAAACACAAACAAACAGCGCCTGCAAGGTAAATCCAGGTTGGATCAGAGAGCAGGGGGAGACTCAGAGAGAGGGCTCTAAACTGTAAACTGCAAGGCAGTGGAGCAGACAGATTAGCCAAACACTCCAGTTTAGGTCCCAAGAGCACCTGGGCTAGGAGCCTGTAACGTGCTATTAAATATCAGCTTTATAAACAAAATAAAGTGTCAAATCTTCAGATGTTTCAATTGCGGGCACTAGGCCAGCGGTCTGACCCCCCACCCCAGCGGGAGACAGGTGGCACCTGCTCTTTGACAGAGGCCAGGATGTTGGTCGCGATGCTGTGGGACTCCACAGGAGGCCCGGGGGGACCCTCCCGGACGGCGCACAGCCTGTCCTCCTCCTCGGCGGGGGGCTGCTCGGGAGCTGGCATCACTCCTGGGGGGACAGAACACACAAATGGTTCAGAGCACCTCCCAGCACATGTATGAGCAGCAGAGACAAACAAGCTGACTTGCCCATATATACACACTGGACATACGTCAATACATGAATGCCCATTAACTCCCACTTATGCAAAAACAAGCAAACGGATGCTAATTATATGGTTAGGGTACCTGTCGACCCCCCCTTTGCTGAAATTACAATTAAATCTACGGTGTGAGACTATCTGTGAATGATGCGAGACACACATGGGTGCCAGATCACCATCCAAAACACACCGCATCTCAGCTAGGCAGCAGGGAGGGAGAACACGTCACTGTCTGTCCCCAGTATGCTGGGATAGGGGGCACAGAAACAACGTATCAAAACTGTAAACACCTCCGACGTGGACTGGCAGCACCGTGAGGATGACTCAGCCCAAGATGAAACATTGCAGTGTAACACAGTGAGGTGGGAAGCAGTGGGGGGGGATGTGAGTGACCAAATGTACTACACATTAAAGTAAAGTGCATATTTAACAGGAGATGCAGAATAAATTAAAACAAAATAGACTGAAAGAAATCACTCACTGCCTGGAGCATTTAACACTTTGAAACAAAAATATATATAGTCAGCCCTCGTGCATTCGCGCTTGGTGGTTCGCGAATTCACAGATCGGCGAAAATTTAATTGGAACCGAACTTACTTGCATCTGTGATTTTTCCGCAAATCTGCGAAAACCTCGAAAAACCTTACAGAAGTGTTTATGTTTCATTTTCGTAGTGATTTATAAGTGTTCATGCTTTTAAGTGTAAAATTTGTAAGAAAAATTTAGTTAATGAAGATTCTACTGCGTTTTTGGGGAAAATTCAAGACATACAATTTAAATCAGTTTTAAAAATCCCTTTAAAAACGTGGCTTTCTTTGGAAACGTTCCTTTTCATGTACATACTGTACTGTACCTTTACAAGATGCGAATCCGATTCGCAAAGTTTATTCCCTTTGGAACGTTAATGTTACATAAATATTAGAAAATAGCTAATTTACTATTTTATAATAGTAAGTACACATTAACATAAATTCAACGCACAAAAATGATAAATTTCTTGAATGGTGCTAATGTTTACGTACATACCAAATGCGTCCTGGGTTTCCCTCTCGAGACGCATTTGCTATAAACACTGAAAGGGTTCGTTTACTCATATTACCTTACTGTGAATGCAAAGGAAAACGGCAGCCAATGCCGTGTTCTATGAATTGGTAGGGGTAACATTAGTATACTGTATTGAAAATGTGCTAGTGTGACAAATATCCGTTAGGCGACACTGTACTCTATTTTTACATCAAACATTTGTTTTTTTAAATAATGTATTAAGCTAACTTTTTAATGATTTTGGGAGCATGACTGGGGTCATATTTAGGATTTAAACTATAGAAATAAGCACATATTACCATTTTAGTGACTCTACCAAACATACACAAATCCTCCTTATTCACAACGGGTTCTGAAACTTAACCTCGCGAATGTCGGAGGTCTGACTGTACATATATACAGACATACTACATATTACGGCTGGCGATATAACCTCAAATCAATATCACGATTCATTAATCATAATCGAGGTAAAATTAACGATTATTTCGTTTTTGTTTTGTTTGTTTTTTTCCGCCCTCATATTTCATTGACAAGGTTTATACTTTGAATATGCTCAACCATTAATGCTGGGATATTTTCTAATGAAAGACTGTATATCTTTATGATTTTAAAATGACTGAAGGAAACACACAGAGGAACCATTTATATTTATTCATTGAAGATTTCGAGCAACTGAAATCAAAACACAAATCGCTTGAAATGAAAACGTCTTATGAAAAAGGTCACATTTTAGTTTTAATGTAAAAAGCATGTTCCCTAAAAAGCAGAAAATAAATAGGTTGCATTTCTTGCAAACAAATTGTTTACAGTGATCATGTTTGTCTGGGTGAATTTTATCACTATAAGCGGATGACCTTTATAACCCTTTTTTTTCTTTATGTCTCAGGCAGATTACTGTCTAATTGATATCTGTGTATTTATCGCACAAATATAGGGTAATAAAACGAAGTGTTGCAATTTACTGAATTTTATTGGCTCTTTCAAAATACAGTACAGCTGTTTCATATGCTTTCCAAATTACAGTACTGAATTCCAAATTACAGTACACAAATTAAATTACTGAACTGTGTATAATTCAATTATGCTATAATACAGTACAGTACAGTACAAAATATACAGCTTATTGTAGTTACTGCATCTCCTTGGCTCATTTTTGGCAGTTTATCATAAATTTGATGAGTCTATATTCGTAACTGAGAGAAAACAACTTTCTTTTTCCCGTCATGTTTTCTGTGCACGCAGCGTTAGCCTTGGGTAGCTAGCCAGAAGCAGACGGGTTACCGCAAGGAAAAGCAGGCAAGTAAAAAAAAAGAATTACCGTAGTTTTAATGTTTTCCAAGTTATGTATAAAAAGACCCAAAATGAACACTATAAATGGACTACTTTATTATTATAAGCAAATTATTTGCAGAATTGATTCTGTCTGGAGCACTCTGATCCATATAAGCAGTTGATCGCTATAACCATCATCACTGTAAGCGGTGTCCAATATATTTTAAATATTGCTAGTGTTGAAACCGATTGGTGGTATTACCTTTGGTAGCTGAAACTGTTTTTCCACATTGTTTAACATTTGACCTCTTTTTGTTCGGGCTCGTCTTCATTAAAGCCACAATGTGTCCAAACGACGGACACGGCATTTTTCTTTGGTATAAGCCACTGGAGTTGCTCAGTCGGCTTGGTGTTTGAGTCGTCCTCCATGCTGTTTCCATGTCGCAGACTGGACACACACACAATCAGTGACACTATCAGAGATGACTTTAAGTCATACCCTAGGGCTCCCCGCACCATGACGCAAGGAGTAACGCTGGTCTGTCTCTCCACAACATAGGCAGGACTGGTCCTCTCCCCTCGGCACCACCATACGCGCACACGATGGTCATCCATGGTAATGCAGAACTGAGATTCATCGCTGAACATGGTACAATGCCATTCATCATCAGTCGATCATCAGTCGTCAAAACATGGTGCACAGGGTGTTGTAGAGAGTGCATGAGGTTCTGTAATGCTTGGCGCACAATACGACAATCCTCCCTTGGTGTGGTCTGTCTTGTGCAACCGGAACCTTCATGTGTGTGGGTGCCCTCTCGTGCCCATTGCCTCCAACAACGGGCGACTGTGACATCTGCATGCCCCACATGCCGGGCAGTCGCACAATACGACCACCCGGCCTCATGCAAACCCACAACGCCACTCCTATCAAACTCCGTCACGTACTGGTAATGCTGTCTAATGTGTCTACCAGGCATCCTCTGTGTCTGGTGACTAGACCTGCCAGCTCCTTGCAAATCGAATCATTTACATGCCCATTGCTGGTCTGCACATGTACCAAATTACATCCAAATTGGACCATTACTTCTGTTTTTGTCACTGAGTGTATATACATATACACACCCACACACACACACACACACACACACACACACACACACACACACATATATATGTATATAAAACTGTAAAAGACCTATTAGCAGCAATTTGTGGCACCAGAAAATAGTACAAAAACGCCCAGTCATTTTAAATTGAGCAGGTCGCCCTGATCCTGCTGACTATCACCATACACACCTTGTCCTGCTACTGAAGCCTTCCTCACACAGAACTGGATGATACCCTTTAATTTCTCCGTTTGGACATCAGAGAGAGAAAAAGCAAGGGGGACGATGCACAGATTCCTCTGGATTTGTTGTTTATATTGGCCGCTGTGAAAAAAATGAGCTCAGCCTTTATCCAAATGTCCAGAATCTGGCGGGGCCGGGGGAGCCTCCATGTGCCTGGAAGTGGTGTACATCTTACCGCTCGGTCACCCGGTGCTCCGAGTAAGGCGGGCATCCTACATCGTGGGACACCACCAAAAATTAATGGAATATGCAACGGACACTGGGCGACTCGGATAGGGCCTGTCCATATCACCAATAACCAGCAGGCGGTGGCATACAGACGACTAATGGATTAGTCGATCAGGATTAAACGTTAAACTGGGGTTTTCTATGGTGAATATATTGTTGGTTTGCCAAAAATAAAGTAATTTAAGCCGAAGGTGATTTATAATTGTGCTGACTCTGTACGAACATGCTCTCTATACCAGGTGAGGGAAAAAATGAGATTTTAATAAAAAGTATCAGAAGCAAACACAGAGCCACGCCATACTTGTATTTACCCCTGGTCTACTGCACTAGCTACATGTACACAGAATGCCTGTCAGTCAGACCTATTGTAATATATTAGGAATCTTAGGAATATATTATAGCATCGTTGTGGTCGTCGCTTGGAAAATGCATGGCATGAAATTACACCCGGCGCAACAGCTTTTTAACATGCGCTGCAAGGGACATAAACTGTCATCCATACTTAGAGAGCATGTACTCAAATGCAAAGAAAATCAGGTGATGGCGAAAAGCTGCCTCTCTCACAAAGAATCATCTTTTGGGTTGCAACATTGGCCAGTAGAGCATGTCCTTATGACTGCCTTTCCTGCAATGAACGTCCAGCCTCGATTTAGCCTTGCTGAAGTTGCTATTGGTGCAAGAGCAATTCTACCACAATGTCCAGGGGTGCTGCTAGAGATTTTGGGCCCCCTGAAAGCATACCATATTGGGCCGCCAACCAATTATGTTCTACGGTTTTCAGGGCCCACGTCACTCAGGGGCTGCTGTGATCATCCTACCTTCCTCCCCTTTTCGATGTCCTTGACAATGTCGGGCAGGTTTGTATTGGAGAATAAACCACAGCACAATGAAGAATAGAGCACCCCCAACTAACATTGTCTGGAAGTCAGCAAAAATGTAATAAGACAGCAGCTTTGCAAAAGGAGCAAAGTATCTAATCGTGGAGAGTCTGAGGATTGTAAATACCACAACCACCAGGCAATTAAAAGGATTTCAAATGCAATTACTGAGGTTTCCAAACAGCCAATTGATCAGCATTGTAATGGTTTAGGACAACGTCACTCCAAGGAACCACAGGAAGTCTGTTTGAAGGGGAAGATGATGTCTCATTACGCAAACTCATTTCCTCTGACTAATCCTACAAAAAAAACACCAGCCTTAATTAAAGCCAGAGTCCAAACCATCCCTGTTCAAAGCACTTTCCCTTCCTCCCTTTCAGAACCAAAGCCCAGTGACTCCTTTCCTTATACCAGCTCCCAGTTTCTCTTGGCATGTACTGGGGTACTGGGCTTCTGCTATGGCTCACCATGGATGCGTCGGCAAGCACCTCTTGAATGACGCCGTGACCGAGAGGTAGAGGCACATTAACACGGTCAGGATCAACGATGTTTTCACCGATGGATGGCAATGGTAAAAGCCCCTGGGCTTCAGCTTGGGTAAGCCTGTACATTAAACCACCCCTGTTGGTACACTTCATCATGTCGTCTCCCTGCTCTCAGATCCTCGCATGGGTACCGCAGGCCAGTTTCTGCCCAAATGATTTGAGGGATCAGAGCAAACCAATGGACCCTTAGGGTGTCATCCGAATGCTACTGTGGACTTAGACATTGGCAAGGCAACACCGAAATCCCCGTCACCACAGGACAACAAGTAGAATAACATGCTCCAAAGAAAGAGAGCTACATAGCAAACATTATAACTGGTGTTGTCAGCTGTATGGATGGATTATCTTTAAGAACAACACATCCTCAGAAGTAAGGGAACAAGGCTCCCGCTGTCTCTGGGATCTCCATAAAGAAGCTTTGTCTGGAAGTCTACCAGTAGGTCACATCTTCTGGCAACATCTCGCCATCTGACTCTTGGCCTTCAATTCCATAAACAAACCCAATACAAGAAAAATGAAGATGATGGCCGAGGACGTGGTGGAACAAAAAGTGGCCGTACAAATAAATAAATGCTTGATTGTATGCAGCACAAACTGGATATTAAGACACAGATCACGAGCACAGCCGGTCTAACCTCCAACGGCAGGGACTTACGGTGATAGCACCGGCCACAATGGTCTGTGAAGATGACAGAAACAGGAAGGCCATGAGGACAAAAAATAAACAAACGCACAAATAAATTAGAGTCATACTGGAGGAATCACCTGAAGATGATGCAACGGCTCGGTAGAACAAAAAATAGAGGGAAGGTTAACCGGAATGGCGTTTCAAATGTGCAAAGGCTAATCTGAGGAAGGTGAGCTGTATATCTTAAATCTTATAGGGAGCCAAATTAACAGCAGCTGAATTTATATCTGAGGCAAGACCTCAGGTAATTCGACAGCCAGCTTTTTGAATGGTGCATAATCTGGATGAACAGGAGTTCCAGTGGTGGGTGAGGTTGCTCATATCAACAGGACCACACTGGTCTGTTTCAGCTGTGCCTGAGCAAAAACTCCCCACAAGTCTTCATCTCATTTAAGCTGTCAAGACACCCCGCTGTTCCTGTCAATAAAGTGGATCGCTTTTAACGGAGCACAGCTGAAAATTTCAGCATCTCTTATACAGGAGGATCCTGGCTCGCAGAATATAAAAATACTCAGTCGGTCTTGATCTTAACATGTGAAAAGACGGCCTAATGCATCTTCCCTGGAGTCTGCCCATAATCAGACGTGAGAGAAGACAGGGCTCCAACACCTAGACACAGAAAGGATAACCATACACTGTCACTGCTCTGCATATCCTGACAGGAAATGAACAGGCTAACTGGTAACTGACAGCACAATGTCACTGCATGCACTGATGGTTTTCAGCTGGGGAGGGGCCACTGGGGTGTTCACTGGGGTGTTGGCACCCAGGATTCCCCTCCCCAATTCAAAACATATACTCTTAGCCAATGATAAGGTTTGGTCCCTCTGCAAAAATTATAGCCCACTGTAAAAAAAAAAAAAAAATCATAGAATCATACATGGTTTTCAGACCCCCATTTCTCCCTGCTCTGCAATATTAGCTAGGGGACCCCATTTCGAGGCATACTGGGACATCCCTCCCCAAGCATCTGCTTTAAACGATTCTCAGTATTAGAAACACCGACTAAACTGTGATTTATTCATTTTTTTCTCCCCACAGTAATTACGAGATGGAAAATATGTTAGCAGGCAAATAAAAAAAATGCCTCCACTTACTTGTTCATTTTCTCAGTCCTAAGTGGAAAAAGGTCTCTGGAGCCTTATCTACACCTGAGACCTTACAGCGCAGTGCAGAGCGGGCAGTGCAGAGCGGGCAGTGCAGAGCGGGCAGTGCAGAGCGGGCAGTGCAGAGCGGGCAGTGCAGAGCGGGGCGCACTCACATTACCCATTCAGCACTGATGCTCGGAGCAGCGCCGCAACCCATTATGGTAATAAAATAAAAAGAACAAACGCGCTTATCAAAATCACCCACGACAAACGTTCGCTGGAGCACAAACCGCCAGTGGAATGCGAGATACAAACCAGAGCTTCCCTTTTCTCTTTCTCCACAGCCCACAGTCAGAATTTGCGTCTAATTTCCCAGAACATGACGTGACTTCCCCGCAGGGCTGCTACTTTGCAAACAAATGTCAGGTGGATCTGGTGACGGCAATGACCAGGAAAAAACAAAACAAATTAAACTATAATGATTATTCCATTTAATAAATAATACAAATAATAATAGAAACAGAATAGGCAGCATTTCCAAGGAAGTTAAACAAAGAAACAGGCAAAGACTCAAGGATTCAGAGGATCCAAAAGCTTTATACAATCAGTACCATCAGATTCTTAATGTGTGTATTTCCTGCAGATAACAGGACATGAGGACAACACTTAGCAAAATAAATACAAATAGAAATATATAAGGCTGCATTTAAGAGGCTAAAATTATTTAAATGTGCCAAAGCTCTCAGGGCTAAGCAATTACGGTCTCCAAGCAGCCAGTAGAAAATGCACTCCCATGATGCCAGGACAAATTTGCCCGGATCCAATCGAGGAAGCAGCTATGCTAGCTAGTGAAATCAGTCATGAATTCGTACTATGGGGGAATAAAAAAGCAAGCTCTAGTATAAACTAGATATGCAGTATCTAGCTAGGCAGTATAAATGTCATTTCCGCAGTCCATTTCAGATACTGCCCATCCAGCAGAGGGCCGCAGCGCGCAGTGGAGCCTATCACAGGCAATGCAGTGCACAAGACGTGGGTCCCTAAACTTTTCAGCTCATGGCCCCCAAAAAAGGACTCCTTTCCTTATACCAACCGGGTATAACCGGGGGGTCCCCTTGGTAAATTACACTGATGGGGGGGGGGGGGGTG
>JAODLD010000001.1:41040541-41053036 GCA_026781065.1 Mormyrops boulengeri
CCCCCCCCCCCCCCCCCCCCCCCCCCCCCCCCCCCCCCCCCCCCCCCCCCCCCCCCCCCGGCCCCCCCCCCCCCCCCACAATGCATCAGAAAATTTCGCAAATAAGCGCACCTTGGATTCCACATCCAGGGAACATTTATCAGTAGGGCAGATGGTTGAAATACAGTAGCCTACATGGATTCAGATTGACTTGGGAGGGCAAGCGGGTAGGTAGGCTAGGTCCATCGTGCACCTAATCTTCAAAAATCGCTGACATTTCCCCCCCAGTCCACATTACTTTCATCCCGCCGAGATTCTGGCTGTGGAGTGCCAATAGGCTTGCATAGGCCTGCTGTACTCTACCTAATCTGCATGCGGGTCTGGGAAGAGACATGATTTCATGCAATGCAAGTGTAACAAGGTAACTGTAATTATAGCAACACGTCAAAATGGCAGCATATCAAAATAAGTACTTAACCAACTTGATTTGTGATTGCATCAGAAACACTTCTCTTTCAATAAATGCATAATTATGCTACTGAAACCTAGGTTCAGGTAAACATATTTTAAAGGGAATAAAATGTATATTTACAGGATGCATTAACGTAGAAATCCAGGTTGGAATATCTTACTGCTAAAACAGAAGGATACTGGATATCTATACAGCAGTTGAGGGATGAAGTATTTCTCAGCAATTATAAAAAATTCAGCGAGCACAGAAATAAAAAACTATTAACAAAACAGTCAGATATTTAACAAAAAAAGAAAAGCGAGGGTCAAGAGAATATGAAAGTCATATGTCGCAAAAGAAGCAATGAAGTGGTTCAAAGGTGAAATCAAACTGCTTCCAGCACCTGTCCTGAGATTCAAAATAACTTTTGAAAGTGTAGCTCGCAGAACGCAAAGACAACTTCAATTATTGAGGTTCAGGGGAATTTCACTTCCTCATGGTCTAATGCCCTATCAAGACATCAGAAAGGCATAAAGCAATTAATATCACAGACATTATAAACATGCAATTTAGCGAATGCATCCATTTTAATCGATACCAAATAAAGAATATACACATAAAGATGTAGCATATATATACTGGTTATGATGATAAATAACATGACAGGTCATCTCCAGTCCAGATACAATATGAAGTTATTAAAATTTAAAAGTATTTA
This sequence comes from Mormyrops boulengeri, assembly GCA_026781065.1. Taxonomy (NCBI): domain Eukaryota; kingdom Metazoa; phylum Chordata; class Actinopteri; order Osteoglossiformes; family Mormyridae; genus Mormyrops; species Mormyrops boulengeri. Next base: position 41,041,690 of record JAODLD010000001.1, read on the forward strand.
AAACTGAACTCATGTAGCTGTTCATAAGAAATTGTGTTTAACATGATAAACACGTGTCTTTCTGATAACGTGAAAATAGGAAAAAGAAAAAGACTGCCGTTCAGAAGCGGTCTAAACACTTATTTATACGGACACTTTTGCACATAATGAATAGGCACTAAATCAACAGGAGATCACAAAACCCTTGATTAACCCGAATTACCCAGAAATACCATTTAACTATCTGCCCATTATTCCTCACAGTTACTGTCGATTATTTGCATCTATGCCTGTCCAAAAAAAAAGGTGGAAAAGCCCTCATTGTTTGCCTGGAAAATCTATACCCAGTTTGTGAAGTGCATGGGTTCCAGATTCAACCAAAAGAGCAGTGATGCATACTCTATTCACAAGGCAAAGTGCACTAGAAGTGCACAGTGGAAACCAGATAGTCCAGTGTGAAGAACTAACTTGTTCTCTGAAGACCACAACCTGCAGGTGTTCGAAGGGGGAAAAAACTGAAAAGTAATGAGCGATATTCAATATTTCTCATACATAAGAAGAATTGCTCTAAGATAAACAGCAAGACATTTGAATTTCTATAGAGACCCGTGCCAGGGTAATACATTTCACCAGTAAGCATTCTAGATATCGCAACATCTGAGGTATTGACATTTAGAAGAACAAATGGTGCATTTTAAATCCTACTTAAAAGAACCAAGCTGTTACCGTAAGCAGTACAGACACTCCTATGCAAAGCTGAACTAGCTATCTGATGTCAAGACTTGCTACGGATCACCCGACCCAAGCCCAGGGTCAAATAAACTCATAAAACCCTAAACTCCAATTTGACACCAAACCACAGTGACTCACATATTCTGAGACCGGGTAATGCTCATCTCCCTAGAGCAAGCAGAAACTTGTCAAAATTGCCGATTTCGTACCCAAGTTAATTGCATGGAGTTATTCGATAGCATCCACAGTATCTACGTCAACGTCAACAACACTCAGACCGAAAATGACTGTGCGAGATGAGCCAAAACACTTCTGATTGTATGACCAAGTCACCTTGCAGACCTAAGCAGCTAATTCACCTGAATCATTGCACAATTTACAGGCTTTCAGGACATGACGACACAGCCCAGGAGACTTAGCCTATTGGAAACCCTCTGCCAAAAAGCTAACTTTATTATCTATGCCGTTAGTTGCCAACCCGATCTGAGCAGATATTCGAGACAGGGGCCACATATGCCTCCATGACTGAAAAACACTGAAGGAGCAGAGCAGCCTCACAAGGGAATTTTCAATTCGCCCACTTTGGGTGGACTCCTCTAACACTTTGTATTTGCAGTGGCGAGCGAGAGGGTGGGAGTGTGCAGAGGACAGTGAAATTAAATAGGACCAAGCAAACACATGGTTCCCACTTTAAGGTGAGGTTACTAAACAACCAGAAACATGTAGTAGGGCTAAGAGATGAGGAAACCCACGGCTTATACTACAGCTCCTGTTTATACAGTAATACTGCATTTCTCAGCTCTGTAGGTATACTCAGCACAATGAATGAAATTAATAGATGTGTGATGATGATGTGGGCCTATTAACTGCCTCGCTTTTACATCAATTTGGACAAAAGCATGTGCTGAATAAATGCAAATGCAGTACTTAGCTACGTGATTGAACTTTCGTTTCCTAAAAGTGACTAAATGTAGCGCAAATTTCGCCGCCTCCATCCAAGACAGCCTACAATCTTCTGTTTTCACTATTAAAATACACAAGAGGCCTAAAACTGGCCTCACCAATTTACAACATACTTTAAGACTATTCTTCATTACAATCTCGACAATCTTCTAAAGGGATTCTCGTTAAAACCAGTTCTTTTTCTCAGTTATATAGGCCTACGTGCTATTTCGTTCAGTTCTCTTCTCAAAGATTGCAGCAAAAACGCAGTTACTGAACAGCCGAGAAAACAAACACATCTGTACTCACAATGCTCGGTGTGAATTTCTCTAAGCGTTGGCATCTCGCTAGATAGAGCTACATTTATCATTGGGTCCAAGCTCAGGAAAATCGCTCCAACGGATTTAGCGATAAAAATTCTACTTCAAAATTCAGAAGAGGAACCGGGCAGTCTTCCCCGTAGTCCGGGAAGAATATAAATATATTGCTGATCTGCCTCTCAGCACCACATAGGACATGCAGCAGTGGGCTCGTTAGAGCTGTCAGTAAAAGTAAACGCACTCCTTCGGATTACACGCGGCAGCTCGCGGCTCCAAGGCGCACAGCGCGAGCTGCAGGTGCGAGCCGGCGCGCGAAGGCCGACCGCGATAAGAAGCGCGACATAAACATATCCGCGGAAGACGACGGCTCATTGTGGCCGCGGTTAGCACGGGAAGGATGCTCTTAACTCACTGTCAGATGCAATGTGGCATTTACATATTTTGCACCTCCCAGGTGACAACATCTTATTTCGTAACCTTTTATTACATTATTAAAGACGGGGTGGAGATCCAAGGGTCTAATGTTACATACAATGTATACAGTCATCTATACAGTACAGTACAAATACTAGCAAATTAGTACAAGTGTTTAAAATCAAATGAGAAAACGTACGTCGTCATTTAACTGCAACATGTACTTTGCCATAAAGGTGAAAATATGCATGTAGGAATTTCATGTAGGCTATTGTTCTTAAAGAAAATATGTTTTAATGACAAAGTAAGCTAAATATTTTACTGCTGCAACAATACTTTATCAACTAGTATTTTGGCACGCACAGCGGCTTTCAACAGACGCAGGCAGCCAAATCATGTAAACATCAATCAAGGCCATACCGCCTGGAAGAAGAAAAAAAAACTGTTAGCCAATACTGGAAACGGCTCATCGGGGAAGGAATGAGAAGGAGGGAAATGTATTTCTCCGCGAAAATCTAAAGTCAATTTGCCCCCAAGATTAAAATTCACTGCAAAACACACATCTCAGCGAAGCTGGAGGCGCATATTTTGAACACTAAGAAACAGGAGAAAGAACAGAATCACAATCCATGCTCCTATTCCTAATGCCCGTTCCCACGTTGAAGCACACTGCCGTCCTTTAATTCTTGTAGTAGCTTCTGGAAGATACTGCGGAACATTTGAAATTTAGCAATCGATCTGAGAAGCGGCCGTTCGATTCTTGAAAAAATAATTGTAAAAAAATCGTCCTATCAGAATTACGGCAACTCTTTATTATAATGGAAAGGATAGCCCATTTTAAAAAGTATTTTGCCTTTACATCTTTAAAAGATGGAATTTCGCTCACTATAGAAAACAGACTGCGTTTTAGTTATAATATTTCCATCAGGTGTTTTGGTGTAAATGAAATCCATTTGTAAATTGCAGCATCAGACGAGGTGTGCTAACGCAAGACACTTGATAGTTGTCTAGCTCAAAGGTAAGTTGCCTCGTGGAAGTGTGCAAAAATCTAAGCGCTTACAACTCACTGCTTAAAACAATTCTTTACTTATGCCATACACATTTCAAACGACCAACTGTGCAAATTGCACGGGAAAGTTGTGCATGCTTAAATTAACCCTTACACGTTTTGAAATACGGGCGGCAAACCGAGCGTCCTAAGCCGTACAAACCAGAAAATACAACTCTGACAGTTTTGCATGGTGTGCAAGTGTTCGAGCAAGCGAATACACGATCGGGGGTGGGGTGGGGGGTAATGCGGCGTCGCCTCTAGGGTGCAAGCCCTGCGCCGCAGCCAGCAACTATAAGCAAGACCCCGTCTCTCCGATCCGCCCCACCAAACGCTACATCCAGATTATATCCGTAGGGCGAAACTGGGTAATATCCTAACAGGAAACTCTCATACGAGTAAAACCATTGGTTATAACGTACAACAGCTGCATAAAAAGGTTGCAGCGAACAGCGTCACAAACTATTCTCTTAAACGAAACTTGCATTCCTTACACAAGGGCGTCTTTAACACCGTTCTGCGGCTGGCAAGACAGCACAGAGATTAGGTCTGAATATGTCTAAACGTCAATACAATTTAATACAGTGTGTATACTGTTAAAAAGTTGAGAGATGATAATACGCACCGTGAACTTCATGTCTGCTAATAAAAGGCAAAAAATTGATGACAATGATAAGATATAAACATGAATTTTGCCTGGATATGATACAATGTGATACAGTGTTCGAAGGAAATGTAATGCAGCAATACCACTGCGTGACCCCCCCCCCCCACCCCATACTCCCCGCCTCTGGCGTTATACTATCTAGCATTCCTGGGATTCTTGCACACAGCACACCTGCCTATTCATTCAGTTACTATTCAATGTAATCGCTCCGTTGTGACAGCGCCAGTGTTACAATGTATTCAAGGCAAAGCGCCAAACGCTTATGAACAGCTGGCGAATTAAAAGTTATAATTCACAGAGAATCTGCCAGTGAGATCTACGAAATGCCGCCTGACCGTTATCAATCAGCAAACGGTATAAGTGACAATGTAAAGGTGACTCCAGGGTAACCTACTTGGTGGCTGGTGTATACTCTGCAGAACCGCAAATATTGCGAATAACGATGCAAACTTCATGCAAAGCACATTATGCACAAATTTCATCACACGAAGCCCAGTCGAATCTCACAACCACTTCGGTGCTGTGCCAATTACACTGATTTCACTTCGTCCGAAAAAATTAAACAGGGATCTTACCGTGAGGAGGAGTGCAGTCATCGTAAACCGTGGGCGCTGGAGCGGAACCCCATCGGAACATGCGGCTGTAGTTATGCAAATATATTTAAGATAAACGCCGACCCGCTGCCAGACGTTCAGCGGTTTAATTTGCCTCCATGGCTCAGAGCGAAATCTCTGCTTTCCTCGCTCGGCTCTACCAACTGAGGGAGTACAGTGATGCATGACGTCAACGCGACGGGAGCTACTAGCTCCCCAATCCATTGGCCATGGACGGAAAATATCTTGAATTTCATTGGACAGTCGTTTTATTAAATCTACCAATGAGGATGTACATGTGTGTTTCCTTGGTTACCAGATTTGTCAACCAACAATTACTGCTTGAAGGAGGAGGCTTTAATTAGGTATTTTTTTAAGAATTCGAAAGGTAAACGTTGTCTATATCTAGGATTAATTGTTTCAGATCCAAAACGGATATCAAATCTCTTCGTTCAGCGTAACATTACTTGGTACCACATGTGCATTTACAGTCCAGGTACTTAGCTGTGTAGTATAATAGATTCCTAGCGTTATGTGTACCTCTTAGTAGTACAAATGTTGAAGTCATACAGCGATAGCAGTGTTATTAAAGAAAATAGCTGGCTGGCTATCTATGCTGATGATTGACCAGTGCACACTGTATAGTATGTCAATTCGTATGATAGTTTTTTCATGTTTTAAGGTTTATTAGTATTTTGTTATTAACTAGTGTTTATGCTGCCTGAAGAAAATGCGTTGCAAAGCGTAATAGTAGCCTCGGATACGTCAGTTGAATTTGGTTTCTAAATGTTTTTTTCTTTTATGATAAAACTGAAAATTTCCATTTAATTTACTGTTTTCCATTGTTACATTAATCTTTCTAGACGGTTGCATTACTTTAAACAGACACAATTTAAAGGTATATCCGAATATGTTAAATGTTAAAATCATTTTGTAACATATACCCGTTAGGTCAGGGCAACGTTCCTTACGGCTGCCGCGAGGAAATTATATTGCGCACAAATATTTCAAACATTTCGCTTCTCTCTTTATAGAAAAGTGGTCAAATGAGGTTAAAGCCTATTATTAACTTTAAATTAGCTATTTCTAAGTGGTTAATTTCGTATACAATCCAATTTTCTTACAGTATAATGGTAAAGTCACGCGACCTTTCTCAGGATAAGCGGTTGTAAGATGCAATTAACTATGAGCAGTCAGGAAGCTCGACAGTAAATCACTACCTTAATGTAAAATTGAATCCGGTTGGGTTTTATAAGAGACGACTTGCTCGTTATTTAACGTGTACTGCTATTATGAGTCAGCATTTATGTACGTACGCCCCAGCGTTAGCGGCCTTAATGAATCGTAATCTGGGCTAACATGCATAAATCAATATCCAAGAACCATAGGTCAAAACATAACCAAAGGAAATATTAAGAACAAGACTGTCAGAGTACAGGGTTGGGAATGCCTGGAGCCTATCCAAGGCTGGAGAAAACTCTGGATGTGATTCCAGTCCATCACATAATGCAAACGCTATGGGCTGTTTAGAGATGCCAGTCAAGGGCATAACTTTGAGTTGAGCACTGGGGAGGCTGAGGTCTCCACCCATTTAAGGGGGTCCAGGGGGTTGTATTGGCTGGTTTTAACTATTGGGGAGGGGCATTACAAGCCCCCACCCCCCCACAATTGACATCCACGATGCCTCTTCACCAACCGGCATGGGTAAAACCCACACAACATGGGGAGAGGAATCTGTCCCGAGAAGCACAGGGCACAAGGCAGGAGACACCCCAGAGGGGATAAATATCATGGCAGGAATACAAACACTGTGCTTTTATATCCAGCTGGTCAGCAGGTGTGCAAGCTCAGAGCCACAGAGACATGCATCATTTCATAACTCGCCATCACGATAGCGGTGAGTTCATTCCCAGATTTTGGAAATTTGATCCCCACATGAGGCTGACATTCCTACACGCGCTCAGCGTACTCCATCCCATTCTTATTCACACATAGTGACTCTGAAGTTCCGGAACATAAATCACGCTGGAAGTACTCTGCCTATGACAGAAGAAAAACAATGATGGATGTAGTGTCTTCATAGATATTTGTTTGAAATTCAAGGGGTGGATAGTTGACTGTTTATCTTTTTTTGCCTCACTTTGATTTTGTGGCCGACCAGCCACGCCCCCCCATCCCCGCCCCTTTTTAAAATGAAGGAATTTAATGTCTGCAATTAACGGCACGTCTGAACTTTGAATCCAGTTTTTAATCAGCGTGGTTGATGTCTTCTCTCACTGACGCAGGGAGGCTGCGCTGACGAATGAACGCCAGCATGGGAAGTAGGAAATTCAAGCCGGTTTGCTACGAAACCCTACAAACTTTCGTGGAAGCCAAGAAACATGTTTCTGCTCAGCTTGAGGAAAAGGTAGGACTGACCTTTTTCAGAATTCTCTTACAGGCCGACATACTGTAGCTGATGCAACTATTTTATACTACATGGGTTCTTTACACTAATTTAATATTCTGTTTTCACGTAATATTAATTCCAGTTTCATCTTTTTCTCTACTTAATGAATCCAATGTACTGTGAGCAAAGGTTCCAATGATCTGCCACGATATTCGGTCCAGGGCAGATGGAGAACAAAACTATGTGACTCAAGGATGGGAAAGGGAATGGAGATGTGTGCGGCAAGAGGGACAGGGGGAAATGAACACGATAGAAAGACATTTCAACATGGGGTAGTCATCATCCATTCTGTCCACTTCTCTAGCTCTTCACTGCTTTTCAATTACCAGGCCATGCTGATTCGGGAGCCTGTTCTAGGAAGATCAGAGCACAATGCAATGGGCACCCCCACTAGCACCTCTAAAACCACAATAAACACTATATCACTAAAAGATGCACAGCTCATCACCACAATAATCAAAGTCTTTAAGATTGTGTATTACCTACAATGACTTTCACTGGGAAATGTGCAGGAACACATTCGACCAAAGTATTGACCAAATAATTCAGTGAATTATTTTTGGCATAGCACATTTTTATGACACGTGTTATAACAAGGCATATTCTTCAGTAGAATTTTTTAAAGTATCATGAGCTCTGAGCAAAAGGCTAACAGCTTAAGTCAGAGGATGAGCCTATTTCTTGTACCACTGTGCAATAATCCTCAAAGAATAACTTCAGTAACCAGGTTATAGGGTTTAAATGAAATGAAAATGAAGTCTGCGGTGTCTGTTCAAATGTAGGAATGACACAAACATGTATCTTATAATAAATTCATTAATTACAGCTTGGGAGCTGATGCTGAGCACATTTTATGGGTGGTAGAAATGAATAATCAGCGGAAAAGATCACGAAAAGTGAAATATGGTAATGCCTTAGGTGTATGTTCTTCGTGACCAAATCTGCACTGGACAGAAGTAACTTTAACAGAAGGTATATCTCGACATCTCTTTGGACCTGCAGCAGTTTTGCCAAAATTGCACAAGCTCTGAGAAACCGGTCAGGAATGTCGAGGAACAGCAATATTTAAAATCTGTTCTAGAAGATGTTTGTGTGTGTGTGCTGGTTCCTTCCGGGTTCTCCGGTTTCCACCCACGATGTAAAAACATGTGGTTAGCCGAGCTGGAATGTCTAAGTCGCCCATTGTTTCTGAAGGGTACGTGGCCTGCGATGGACTAGCATCCTGTCCAGGGTGTGTGAGGTATTCCAGGCTCTCTGTGACTCCATAATAGTGAGGTGGGTATGGAGAGTGGATAGTTTTACTGGAATATATTCTCTTTGAAGGTTTTAATTTATTTAGTGGGCTGGCAAGACATTTGTCATAACTGTTACTGAAGAGTCACTTTTTTCTCTCCTTCATAAAGTGCTTCAAACTAAGCTTGTTGTTCTTGCTGTACTTGCTAATAAACTGCCACCCTATAAACATATGCCACTAGCTTGCTTAGAAGTAGAGATGGAGATTGGCTGGCTAATTTGCTCTGCTGGGTTTTCCCCAGAGGAATCGTTTGGCTTTTGGACCAGAAATATCCATCCAGGGTCATTGTAGGCCTGGAGCCTATCCCAGGAAGCACAGAGCACTGGGCAGCACACCCTGGATAGCATCCCAGTCCAGCACAAGGCACGAACACACACACACAAAATCACACGCTATGGGCAATTAAGTTCAATCACAGAACCTTTTGCCATATGTTTCCCAAAGCACTTAAATACACTGTTGTGAACTTGCAGCCTTTTTTTAGGGGATTTTTATAGTAATGCCCTATTCTATCCTCTCTGCCAAACAGTCCAGCTTCCCGGATTGACCAGGACATTGCTGACTCATAGACATCTTTGTCCGACGCACAGCTGTAGCTGTACAGCTCTTTCCCACACAGAAGTTGCTGTTGACCTCACAGTAGTTCTATAACCGGAGCATTTGCCTGCTATCTCAGCTTGGAGAGCCCCGCAGTAGCCTGTCACAGGGTCACGATGCACCTCGATGGTGGGCGTGACCCAGCTAGGATATAGATTAGAGTTTTTCCTGGCTTGGTCATTGCTTTACATTTACCATTTGCCCAAGTTGTCTGGAACACCTCTACAGTAAATGTGCAGGTTATGAAGATCAGAAATACCTCTGCCTCGTCACTCTTTCAAACATTGAGTAAAATGATTTTTGAAACTCTGAAATAGGATTTTTTTTTTTTAATTTAAGGCATCACATGGAGGTTGATTTGGATGAATTTAAGCAACAAAACACGTAACACCTCATAAACAACTTTCCTTAGTCACTGCACAAACTATCAAAATTTATAGAGCAGACCAGGTAGTAGGCCTAAATATTGAATTTGACATTTGGTATGAGGCTGACGGATCATGCTGACTGTGATCTGTACTCTCATAAAATGGTGCATGAAAGTGATAATTAACAAAATAAAACGTATCATTTGGTGTAGAGACCCGGCACACTACAGACGACAAACAACCTGTGAAACGGAATTTCAGTAGAACTCCCTATTAATAATGGAAAGGCTTCTCTCCAAAGTTTCGCCGTATCCTGTCAGCACAGAGGACATGCCGTTATTTTCTTTGTTCTGCTCCTAAGGAAAAGTCTACTTTGTGGCTGTTCCGCCACCTCCCCCCAAAAAAACTCCACATAGATACTTATCTTTTCAGCAGGCTAATAATGGTGTAAAATCTGTAGATGGATGGGCAGGTGCTATAAATCAGAGGACCTATTTATCGATTGGGTGTTTTTTCTTTTTTTATTCTCGTGTTACTGATGGGAACTTGCTGCAAATTGCTGTTGGGGTCTCCGTGGCTGCCGCAGCAATCTGACCACTGTATTTTGAAGCGTGTAATTATTAAGTGAACCAAATGCACCTTGCCAAAAGAATCTTTTTTTTCTTTCCTTTTGTGCCTATTGAAGATCCTAGACTCTGTCAGAATACTCAAGACCAGTCGACGGGGGAATTGTATTCATTCTAAAATATCTAAAATATCTTCTTCCTTTGAAATAACAGTTCACATTCCAAAGATGAGAAAGCACCAAGATGTCACCCCTGCATTGTAATTGAGTTCTCATCCAGCGCACTCCTCCATTTAGTCTTCCTGAACAAATACCCCCAATAAATCTTCATAGACCATGTCAATGTCAGTGTTTTTGGTCCATATTATCAGTGAAATTACAATAGCTCATTTTACTTTTTAAATTATAAGAAGGAAAAATATTTTTCTTTTGAAGATGGGGGGTGTAGTAATTGTCTTATGTGCTTGAAATGAATCAACAGGTCTTGAACTTTGCATTCTATGTATTACATGAAATATTTCGACACACATTGTCATAGTGCCTTGCGAAAAATCCAAGCAAAATGATAAAACAATCAGCAAAAAGAAGAAAGTAAAAGTAGAGTAATAATAATAATAATACAAATATGCATTTTTAGTATATTACTGTTTAATTTTCTGTGTGTGTGTGTGTTTGTGTGTGTGTATATGTATATATATAAAATATAGAATTTCTTTTTTTGGAGTGAACATGTACAATTCAGCTGCATATATTTAATGAACTAATTTCATTTTGGCTTAAAAACAGAGACTTTAAGTAGTTATTTTAATGAAGCCATTTACCAATTGATTCCCTGCAAAGAAAGCCCATTACGTGAGAAAGTAATACGGGCTTTATAGTCAGTAAAGAAGTTTGCCATTTACCTACAGTGCTAAGTTGCGTGCTGCGTAAAATCGGCATCAGGTGAATAGCTCACACATACGTCACGACTCTCGAAGTGCACTGATCGTTTCGCGCTTATTGCTGCAAGCACGCTGCCCAAATATTAAGAAGAAGGACAATAGGCGATAAAGGATAGAATGGCAATGCTGAATGTTCATGTGTCTATAATGTGATGAACCATGAAGCTGTTTAAATATTCAGTGTGTCTGCCATGCCTTGCCCCGTCTCTGTAACCCTGAGGATGGGAGGGATTATGCCTTCAGACTGGCGGTATCCTAATGGGGGTTTTACAGCAGGAGCAGCAGTTTGCCGCATCATTACATTTGCCTGAGGTGTACGCCAGTTAAGTTCTCTGCACAGGCCAGATAAGGCAGGTCATGTTTGCATACATCATGCGGCACGGGGGGGGGGGGGGGGGGGGGCGGGGGGGGGGGGGGGGGGGCGGGGGCGGCGGGGGG
>JAODLD010000001.1:41057494-41073907 GCA_026781065.1 Mormyrops boulengeri
ACTGCTGTCTTAGAAACTTTGAGCCTGGAAGCAGCCTGCCTCACAGTGTAACCTTCTGCCAGCAGAACCAGGATTAACCCAGGATTTAAAAAATGCAGATTTGTTTAAAAATATGTATGGAGTGGTCTCTTAATTTTTCCGTGGCTGTAACTCAAATCCAAGGACTCGAAATCTCATATGGGTACTATCATTGCCAGGGTTTTTTTTTATTGTTGTATTATAGTCTATAGTTATATGTGTAAAAAAACGTATGTAATACCGTACTTTTTGGTATCCAGGTCAAGTCAGTTGCTTATTGAAGTTATTAGTCTGTTTAACATCAGGATATGAATATTAAAAGACAAATATGAATACAGCGAGGCAGTTCTGAAATTAAAAGTGAGAGAATTGCATGTGAGGCTCAGGAGGCATACAGTAGCTAATCTGTTTTTCATGGTTCTGCAGTTTGGCAGGCGGTGGTGAAAAGTTTAATTAAGGCCTTTTGTGGCCGACTCCTCTCTTGACACTTGGCGATTTTTTTTATTCTATTACGTGGGAGAGAACGGCGGAGCTGATGAATGATGGGAGAGGCGGCTTGGCGCTCTCAAGCGGGTTAGCCTCGGCTGGCCCCGCCCCCTCTGGGTCTTTCCTCGGATCCGTTCGGGATTCTTCGATCTCACTGCGGGACGGTGTAAAAAGTCCTGTGGCTGCTTATGCACTCACAGCTGAAGAGTAAATCAATATCGGCGCCGCTCGCTTTTACAGCCGCCGGGGAGGTGGGGAGTGGGCCACGCACTCGCTCTGTGTTGGTGAGGAATGGGAAAACCACGGGTCCGTAATTGCTTGTTTAAGCCAGGCTCTTTGGTGCTTAAAAATCAGCCCCTTCAATGGTCAAACCGTGCGAAAAAATGGAACGGTTTTGACCAGCTCGATCCTCTCCTCGGCCTTGGAGGTTCATTTTAAAAGAATGTCTCATGTTGTTATTTTCTGAGCGGTAACAGTGACAACAGATATATATCAAGAGCTTTCAAAGTGCCTTTTAATGATCAGTCATTGTGCTTTAAGAGCTGTAGAAAAAAATAGGTATTACTGCACTATAAATTATATAACGTACATAAAAAATGATAAATGTTGCATTTATCGTGATTCAGAAGTTAGCGCTGCATGTAAATGTGTCATGTTGCTCAGACACCAAGTGAATGAAAACCTTCATCCATCCATCTTCCTTGCCTGGTTAGCCAGTACAGGGTTGCTGTGAGCCTATCCCAGGAATGTAAGACACCCTGAATGAGACACCAGTCCATTGCAACACACATGTACCATTATACTCTAGGGCGATTGACACACACAGATCCAGGGGTTGGAGTCAAATCCACAGCCCTAATGGTGTGAGACCATAGCGCTACATACTGATCCACCATGTCACTGTTACTGCCGTTAATGCTTCGTTAAAATGTCATCCTTTTCTTGTGATATATATGAATCAGTTCCTGAACGCCTGGGTCAGTACCCAAAAAGTGTCAGTTTTCACTTGGTTGTGTAGTACGCAGTTTAAAAAATGAAATTATCAACACCTTTCACTCCCCTCCCCCTTACCGACAACTTTTACCATGAATTTGAAACATTACCTACTGACTAGGGAATATTCGGGATCCTGATAAGTGTTTGAGATAAATAACCTGCTCTCCCTCGTGCACTTGGCACTCACGTCCACAGTACTCAGATTCAAACCCCTGAATGCATGGAAAATACTGACACATGGGCTGGCCCAGCGTCTCTTTGACATTTAGCCTGAGAAATATTGCATTTAACAGGAAATATCAGTTCACGGAGTGTCAGCTTCATATTATTACCGCCTTACATCCCTGAGCCATCTTTCCCCGTTAATGTTCATATGTATGCTTAAATATATGTTTAAATATATTTTATATAGGCATGTACATATATCTTACCTTGTTAGCTACTCATATTTTTTTCTTTAATATCTTTATTATCTATGCTAGTATGTATATTTTATATGCTTATCTGTTGTGTTATTGTTTCCGTTTCTGCAGCATCTGAAAGATTAAACATAGTGAGTGTGTCCTGCACACATGACAATAAATAGCTTGAATCTTAAATATCAGTGGTGGAAAGACAGGCCTACTGTTAAGAATGAGGTATCTATTCACATTGTGTCTGTATTTACATTACCGCCATGTAGTAAACCTAGTGTGAAGGGAACTGGAATGTGGTGCACCAGTCTTGGAGCTGTCAGCTTAGGGTGATGTTTCACTGAACATGCCGCTAACTAGTACGAGTGCAGTGGCGGTAACGACAGCAAATTTTTGTTACAGTTAAAGTGCTTGTCCCCACATGGCTTTATCTGAATGAGACCTACATCCATGACATAATACAATGAGTCTGTGAGTGCCTGTGTTTATGGATGAGTGCTGAATAACTGCCCCCCCCCCCCCCCAGATCTGTTTACTTTTCCTCCTTTCACTCAGGTGCAGTCTGTCAAGGAGCAGCAGGCAGAGATTGAGAAAAAGCTACGTACCGAATACCTACGATTGGAACGAGAAATGTCTGCTATACAGATAGAGGTAGGGCTAAACACTCTATGTCAATGATGGCTCTGCCCTCCTGCTCCCCCAACAGTGCAGACAGTCTGCTACTGTAATAGCACAGTGCTGTTCCTGCAGGAATGTTTGTCTCCCATCCATGAGGACCCTGGAAACATGTGGCAGGTCCCGACAGAGATCCTGCACTCGGAGTGCCCCTACCCCGATTTGAAAGCGTCCCTTATCCGTGAGTTCCAGGGCCTGTCTGAAAAGTACAGGTCCAGACTGGAGACCATCAAGCTCAACCTGCAAGATCTGGACAGGTAGGGTGTTCGTCACGTGATACTCAGAATCAACAGCCGTCCTGTCTTGTTTTAAAAAGTTGTTGGATTGAACAAGAAGCATTAATTTGAAAGGTAAAAAAATCAGGGAGCAGGAATGAGCATGGAATCAGTAAATTGTCCTTAGTGACATCTGTGCCCAGGGTGGCTGCCTCTGTACCAGCTTATGCCAAACACATAAGCCGCTACCAGCTGCCTTGACACTCTGGTCTCCTGGTTCTTATCTTAGCTCTTACTTCCGCCATTACCCCAAATCTTGCTGTTCATATTTCTCTGCTGGCAGGAATGCATTGTTATGTACCCGGTCTTAACTAATATCATGATTAATCCTTTTAGTTCTGCAGAGCATAAGACCTGAAAATATGTATATATGAATTTGCATGGTGTTGCCCTCTTATCTTCTCTATTCCAGGTGCTGTGGGTGGACTCCAGAAGATCACCTGGCATTTGAGGTTACCATGAGCCAGTACCCACCTAGCGTGAGCATGCACAGAGCCCTCTACATGGATATGCTGCAGAGGCTTCTTCCCCATAAAGCTAGACAGGAGCTGGTCAGTGCTTCCACCGTCTCTCAATATCCCCGCCACCTCTCATTGGTCAATTTCCCTGCTGTCTCTCATTGGTCAGTAGCCCCACCCCCTCTCATTGGTCAATATTGCCGCTGTTTCTAAATGGTCAGCAGCTCCGTGGTCTCTGTAATTGATCAGTTTGTTGCTTAGTTGTCGGTCAATGTTACTTCTGTAAGCTATGGCTCCTCATATCAAATTCTGAGGTAATGAGACATAACATTTAATGTCCCGACCTTAAAGATTAATGTACTGCAATATTATTGTAAAACACAAGTGTAAGAACAGCGAAGAAAGGTTGATTTTGGTCATAAAAATCGGGGGGTTCCGTTAAATAGGTCTCATGTGTGGTTGCCAGATGATAGAATAAGAATTTCATTTGAGGCTAAGAGGACAGTAGCATTGTTCGGCATGTTTGACTTTCAAAGTGTTGGAAATGCTTGTGGCCGTTGTCCCTGCTGCAGTGATGCCCCCCTCCCTCCCACACAGTCAGCCCACTGTCAGACACGCTGACGTGTGACAGCCGTGACACGCCGGGGGGAGCACGCCACACTCTTGTCCCGGCAGCCCCAGTGAATGACACGCTCGGCAGGCCATAGGATGTGCTCTGTCAGCCTCTGTAACCCCCCCCCCCCCCAAACCCACCATGGGTCCCCTGTCGCCATGACGACCGCCGAGGTATGACTCTCTGACAGTGCTCGTTCCAGCTGGGGGGCTGGGGGGGGGGTGTTTTCATGAAACCCTCCTCTCACACCCGTTCTATTTTAAGTGAAATTCCAAACAGCAAAATGGCTAAAGCCCTGAAGGTGGTCTCACACACCTGGAGTGTGTTATTTTCTGGCCATGAACAGAGACACTAGCGTTCGGTGCTCAGGTACTCGGGTGCTCAGGTGATGCCAGCTTACGCCCATTTCGCTTCTGTTTGACTCCTACTTCCTCACCTATTTAACGTTTTGTTCACAAAGTGGAATAGAGGGTATAGAAATAGATTGCATTCATTCATATTTCTAAGGAGCGAAGTACTCGCAAAGTACTCGAAGTACTCACAAAGCTGATTTTATTTCAGCAGGGAGGCAAACAAGCAGAGTGGGGGCAGGCAGAGTCATGGTGAGGAAGGTGAGCAGGGTGAGAGCCAGAGAGGAGGGAACACAGTAGCCACAGTTGAAGTCGGGATCCGGAGTCGTCGTCGGGAGTGTGGGGTCCAAAGGTCCGGTAGCCTGGGAGGTCAGCTCATTGATGCAGAGGAGGCACATGAGGAGATCACGAGAGGGACGAAGGAGGAGAGGGATGACTGGAAGGGGCTTGGGCCAGAGGAGTGGGAAGATCAGGCAGGATGGAGAGGAGCTGGGAGGAAGACGAAGGTTAGCATGCTCAGTAGGTCTTATGGAGTACTCGACAATACCTTGTACTGAGCTTGGGTTTGGCCCAGGCTTAAGTCTACAGCGGTTGATTAGCACTGATTGGATGCAGCTGTGTCGGCCCAAGGGCAGGAGGGCGTGACAGTACTTATATATTTATATTTATGTTCTACATATCGCTTAAATGGTCATCACGGAATTGCAAGAAAGTTACACCATTTCAGAATGCAAATAATTATGCATCCATTTTTATTAGTTAATTACATAAGTGTGTCATAACATTTCATATGCCCTCCATTTTAATGTTTGCCAACCTAATTTAGAGTCACTGTCGTTATATATTGTTACATCTATTTTATGTCTTTGCAGCAATATTCATAAAACAGTGATTTTTTTTATGTGCGTGTCCATGATTTTAGATAAACAAATGCCTGCGTCTTTTCTATTTTGCATGCATAGCTTTGGATCTGCTATGTTCAAACATTAGTCCATCATTAACATGTGAACCCCAGTGACCGCAATCACGTTGATGGTCAGCGATTTGTCATTCGCCGTCCTCTGTTCCGAATGCACACGGCGTTCATCTTCCATCTCAAAATTCCCTGTGCAAAATGGCTGCTCTGGGGATGTTCTGTCTTATGTAACTGACCCTGAGCCATCTGCCATGAAGCCTCAGTCAACGGTCTCACTAAACCGTCGTAACGTTTCCTCTTCATTTAATCACCCTTGACTGAGTCTGCGATAACTTTGCTCTGCTATTGACTTTTAGCGTGCATGTCTTCCTTGTTTTTCCAGATCCGTATCATTCTTATGTCGGCAGAGGACCACAGAAAGGGACACTGATTTATTGGCACAATACACAGCTTTGTGTTTCTCCCCAGGCCGGTTACCTGAATGTTTTGTGCTGCTTTGAAATTTCCTGTCGTTTCTTCTCCATAATAAATACACACCTTCTGAAGAAAGACACTTTTTTAAACAAAGCTCGTGGGAGTTTTACTTACACAAAAATGTTCTGAGGGCAGAAGGAAAAATGTTTGGTTCAGAGAGATAATCAGATTGTAGAGGAGGTGGGTCCAAGCAACTAGAGGAGGCTGGACCAAGACATCTGATTGGTTGACGCCACCTACTCTGGCTGTTTGGACCCACCTCCGCTACAATGTTATTGGTCATCTCTCTAAACCAATTGTTTTTCCTTCTGCCCTCAGAACATTTTTGTGTAAGGAAAATTCCCATGAACGAAAGCTTTTGTCATATTGCCATTTTGACATTTTCTGGCCTTTAATCATTAAAAGCTTTGACGTCTAAAACTGTTCACTTGGAGACCTCAAAAAAATCCCAGGTTCCTTCTAAAAATTGCCTCCCTTGTGAAGTAGTTGGAGTGGCATATCTTTTCTTGTTTTTCACAGCAATATAGAAAAGAAGCAATGTGAAGGTGCACAGATGTATTAAGGTTTTTCAAAGACTGTTGCCAGTTTTTTTGATTAAAAGGTGTGTCTTTTTGGCCTCTGCAGCATTATCATTACAGCTTTTCAGCATTACAGCAGATTCGTTAACACATATATAAGCAGATTCATTAACGTTCAACCCCTACCTGTATCACCAAACACTTTATATAATAAAAGTGATATGACTGATGTGGGCAAATGGAGTGTTACATAGTATGTTTGCTTCCACAAACTATCAACGATGGTTATGTAATGTTTACCTGGTGATGGAGGCTTGGGAGTTAGTGCTGCAGAGTGGGCATTAATACTGCCATCTGGTGGTGAATGGTATGACAGCACAGCCACAGTACCGTAGTTAACATTGCCATGTATATTTACATGTATTTTCCATGCATCAAACTGCACGGTGTCTAGCCCGTGAGTCTCTTAGGACACTTGCCTGGTCTGCATTGCTTTGCTAACATGCCATGTTTTCTATAGTCATGATTGAGTGATATTTTTAACATGTACAGCTAATATTGCTATCCAAAGCTCGCTGCTGATTTTGTCCTCATGTCAATATAATTTTTTGATGCACTCTATAACACACAGCCAGACACTGTCGCGTCACCAATCACAGCCAGACACTGTCACTCCGCCAATCACAGCCAGATACTGTCGCGTCACCAATCACAGCCAGACACTGTCACTCCGCCAATCACAGCCAGACACTGTCACTCCGCCAATCACAGCCAGACACTGTCACTCCGTCAATCACAGCCAGACACTGTCACTCTGCCAATCACAGCCAGATACTGTCTCCATACCAATAACAGCCACACACTGTCTCTATACCAATAACAGCCAGACACTGTCACTCCACAACCCACAGCCAGACACTATTACCTCACCAATCACAGCTGGACGCTGTTGCTCCACCAATCACAGCCAGATACTCTCGCTCCATGACATTCAGCCATACTTGATGGTTACCCACCCTTGTGATGCACTCTGAGGGCCTCTGGCCACCGGCAGCCTCTGTCATCGCACTCTGCACATCCTCCATCGGCTTCGGCCTGTCACTGGCTCCACATGTCTCCCAAACATAAACCCACCATTGCGTCATGGCCAGACAACGCTGGGTCATCTAACCGCAGAGTGCGTCTGTGAATTTACAGCATATTTTCATAACAAACGACAGCAGTCATCCATTTATTCTTCCTCCTGTGAGGTGCAGGACCACCATGAGTCTGGAGCCTATCCCAGGAAGCAGAGGACCTCTAGGATGGGATGCCAGTTTGTGCTCTCACTTTGTCAGTAAATATTTTTTTTGTTTTATGGAGAATTTGGACAGTATCATTCATGGTGTCCTCTGCCTCATGTCCTCTGTTTTCTATGATGGGCTTAAACTAAAAAACTATTAAACTGTGATCTATGAGCCTTCAGCCTGTTAGGCTTGTGCGTTTCAGTCCAGCTCAGCTCTGTTTGGTTTGCCGATTTTGTGGCTTGTCAACGGAAACACCAGCCCGCCACATCAGTTTTACAGGGTGGAGAACCGTATGTGAGAGGGATGGGACATGGAGCGATATGTTTATTAGGGGGCTTTAAAGAGGTTTACAGAGTGAAATACAAGCAGCAATAAAGTGATATTTTGTTGAGGGTCAAAAACAAATGATTGAATTTGAGCACAAGTGATTGGATGGGTGCAGAAAAGAGCAGAATGCATCACTATGTACAAGGACAGATGGCTGAGCCATAAATGAGCTGAATTATCACGGACCGTCACCGGACTCCTGACATGCCCAGAACCACCAACCTGAGAGACATTATGTATCAATTTGATACATTGCCGTTCAGCCTCTCCTTCTGTGCTGCAGCATGAACATGAACGTTGCTGGGACCAGTACCGCTACACCCTGGAGCAGCGGCAGACGCTGATCCACAGCTGGCGGCGGGATTGGGCTGCTCTGCTGGACAAGGCTCTGTCGACCCTGCAGGAGGCCCGGCTGGCCCATTTGAGGGAGCTTGCTGAGTGGAGCAACCGCGAACAGCAGCAGGAGACCTGTGCCCGTCTCAAACAGAAGGTAGCTCCCTGGGAGCAGCATCTCCGCAGACACGGTCTATATTCCTCATCTAGTCCATTCCAGGTCAGATTTGAATGTTCACCACATTTCCTGTATGTCGAGGGTGAAAGTGGCCGGCTGCTCTGATGTATAACTGGCAGCTACTGGTCTCACCGAGGAGAGTGCTGTGCACTAGCCTCTCAGGCCAGATGTTCTTCCATGATGCTATAAGCTTCTGCAGAAACCTGTCCTGGGACTCAAAGCAACATCCTTCAACCCACGAACTTCACTACACTAATTTGTCCTACATCAGCTCGTAGAACCACATGTAATTAGCCATGTTATTAGTTCCCATTGGGTTAAAGCAGGCAACGATTCTACACATTAAGGGTTTCAAAGCCTCATTTCCCTAATAACTACCCTTTAGACTCTTTGGGACTGGGGAGGTTGGTCATTGAGTGATTGCAGTGATAATGAGACAGTGCAGGCAGGTGGGACACTGATCCAAGAGATGTTATCCGGATTTGAGCAGAAACTGGGTGGCTTCACTTGGATGAGGACAATTTTCCTCCTCCGTGTCCAAGCTAGCTTGGATGCCATGGATGGTTGTGTTTCACAGCACTGTGAAAAAGAGGAACCAACGTCTTGCGTGTCTAGGATTAGCTCTGAGTCACAATGCTGAACATGTACATCCCACCTTTCAATATTAGAAGTCGGGCCACCTTTGCCTGGTCATTCTCCACTAAACATGTACTGTAAATGTGTAAAAAATATAACACCGAGATATTGACTGCAGAAGAATCTACCCTGGAACTCACCTGGACTCAGAACTTGTTTTACCTGTTCACTTGGCTCACTTTTGTCTAAATAGTCAATGATCTATTTTATTGACAATAATGAGAAATAAACAGAGCCACCACATTTTTGGGTTTGGTTTCATCAGCGCAGTAGAACCGGCTGAGGATTTTATGTGTCAGACTTACTTATTGTGTTAGCCCATTGTTTATTGTAATTTCCACTTATCCTGACCCTCATGTGTTGCACCTGTTTTACTCTTCATATGTAAGGGCTGAGGCCCTGGCTGGGGACTCAAGCATTTGTCATGTTTGTTGGTGTAGATGCTGCCGTGTTTGTGATTGCTGCTGTTGTTATTACTGCCAGCGGTGTCCGTGTCCTCCTCGTTCCCTCAACTGCTGTAGCCTAACTCGTGTATCACTCAGTAAATATTTGCATCCTGCTCTACTTTCACCCATTTTTAATCTGCAAATATTCATGTAGGATCATAATGATCTGGAGTCATTCCCAGGATGGCAGGGAACCCCCCCCTCAACAGGCCACCAGCCAAATAAACACACAACAGTAGAAGAATTATCAGTCCAATGTCTCACACAAGCACACGGAAGACCAGCAAATCCCATTAACACTGTTCTGGGGTCAGATTCAAACCTATTCAGGTGTGAGGTTATCATCTAGGCCACAATAACTGTGTTAATGGAGTGAAATCACAATAGATGCTAGTAAGATCTAACTTTTCAATTCAATTCAATTCAAATTCAATTCAAATAACTTTATTTGTCCCCGAGGGGCAATTAAAGGCACACAGGGCAGTTGAACAAGGGCAGGATACAATGACATAGAGTGTCAGTGTTTGAAAGATGCTATGCAAAATTGCAGTCAATCAGGTAGATAAGAACTGGTAAATATGTAAAGGGAGGGATTGTTAGTGGGCATGGGGGGGCTCAAGTGCAGAATGACTGATGGGTTGCAGTGCAGGGAGGCGGGGGGGAAGAGAAGCCTGTGAATTGAGGAGTTGAACGGCCCTGGGAACAAAGGTCACTCTCCTCCTCTGTGTCCTACAGCCAGGACAGCAGAGCCGTCATCCTGAGGGGAGCCACTCAAACTCCAGAAACAGAGCATGGGAGGGGTCCTGCAGAATCCAGCACGCTGTTCTCAGAGTTTGCTGCTCACACAGGGATGAAAGTGCTCTGACCGGGAGTCCGATGATCTTAGAGCAGACTTTCACTGTGTTGTGCAGGTGGGTCCTGTGCTGCAGGCTGGTGGAGTGATACCAGCAGGCTGGTGGAGTGATACCAGCAGGCTGGTGGAGTGATACCAGCAGGCGATGGAAAAACAGAGGACTCTCAATGAAGGAGTAGTAGAAGGGTCTGAGAATGACATTGTTGACCCCAAAGCTGTTGAGCTTCCTTAGGAGATATTGCCGCTGCTGACATCTCCTTTGAATGTCCTCGTTGTTGGAGGCAGACTTTAGGGTGCAGTCAAAGATAGTGCCCAGATATTTGTACTCCTCCACCGCCTCCACTGTCTGTCCGTGCACCTCAACTTTGTAGCCGAGGTGCAGTTTTTGAGTTTGACCTCAGACTTGGGATCCTTCGCACAGTTCTGGAGTTACCATCTGAAAAGTGGCTGTCTGCTTTCATACTTCTCTTTTAGGTTGGTCATCCCATCATGAGGGACAGATATCCTATCCTAGCCTTTGTACAGTGTGAAAGATACAGGCCACTTATGGTCACCAAGCACCATTAAACTCTTGGTGCAAGGCCCCACTAGAGTAAATCAATGTATTTTATGAATGGAGGACTCCTGAGGGTAAATGCTCTTCTGTTTGTACTGGAGGGCATGACCATGCTTAGACAGTTACTTATGGGTACTGCTAGGCCTGCATTGAGACCACTAAGGTGACATCCCCAAATGTCATTCTTGCCTCGCCCCACATATCAAAGATACATCAGTTGCATTCTCGTCAAATGAGACAAATTCCCATGATTCATTGCCCTATGTTCATTCTTGGGAGGCAAGTTAGCAAGACCGGTCTTGCCAAGACCGGTTTTCTTGGTATTGAGAAAACCCCCTTAGTTTCTTTTATCATGCTTGTTGCTGGTCAGCGTCTCTTCACTAATTCCTGTTAACCTTCTGGGTACTGCAGCTATCTCCTGCAGTTAGTGATCTCGGTCACTCTACATTACCCATTGTGTGTATGAGGGTGAACTGGCAACCCATCCAGGGTGTTCCTCCAGACCCCAGGCGCTCTGCAACCTCATATTGGTTAAGCAGTTGGAAGATGGATGGATAATGATATTGAAGTAATCCACCTCTGTAACCATTATATCGTTTCATGAAATATGACATCCTGATGTGTCTCTCAGGTCAGAAGCATCTGGGAGTCTTTGTCTGTGAGAATCGGCACCTCACTGCAGAGGCCTCCGTCCTCCTCCACAGCAATCGGCTCTTTAATTATATACACTATAAGTTGATTGGGTGTTTGAACGAGCCAGCCGAGGGCCATTCCAGCCATGCCTTTCCGCACTGAACGTTCCCAGCTTTGAAGCACGTCACTACCATTTTTGCTTTGTTTTTTTCTGTTTTTTAAATGAAACAGCAGGCTGAAATATCACCATGGTTACCTCGAACAAAAAGAACTCAGCCTCTCTCCTAAAGAAGCCGTTTTTACTTTACCGTTGAGATTTCGATGACTGACTCAATGTGCGATGGACTCAAGAATGACCATTAAAAGTGGACATTGGGGAGGGAAGTAGATCACATTTTGGAGGGGGGCATGCTTTTCACAAATGGCACACTAATGTGGCACTCCACAGGCAAGTACAAAGTTAACTTTTTTAGAATGCTCCATCATGACATCCCGCACATGTCTCGTTCCAGGTTCTAGAGCCCCATGAGGTGCTATGCTGTAATGATGAGGTGAACAGCATGTTTGGTCCACAGCGGTGCTGAAATGCTGACAGCCGTGAGAGGCACCTTTAGGGCTGGAGGGTACAGTATGGGGTCGCACAAGTTCTCTTCCCTGCCAGCTATTGGATCAGTTGCCCATCTCAGCACAATAAACCTAATTCCCCATCCTCCCCTCTGGGAAAGGCAGCAGTCGGGCAAATCAGCTGTTCAATTGTAGGGAACTGAGCTCTGCATACAGTCACACATGTGACTGCGCTGTAAGAGCTGAGGTGAGTCGGTTGGTGGGCGTTAACTCAGTATGACACCACATCACACTCTGGTGTGGGAAGGCCACCTCCATGTCATTTTCCAGCAACTTCCAGAAAAGGTCTACATATTAGTTTGTTGGCTTGTCCTCTGAGCTCACACAAAAAACGGAAACTGGTCAAAAGTGCCTAAATGACCTCAGACAAGAGAGCGATATAATAGCAGAACAATGTCACATTACAGAGCAATGGCTTCTGGGAAATTTGACTTGTGAGCTGAAAAGGCAGCCTGTCTTTTGTCTGTCTGTATGGAGTTAATGACTGCTATTATTTTCTGCTCTGTATTTTAAATACAGTAGACAAAGTGCCTGTCAGACGAATGTAAGGATGATGGCAAAAG
Organism: Mormyrops boulengeri; assembly: GCA_026781065.1. Classification (NCBI taxonomy): domain Eukaryota; kingdom Metazoa; phylum Chordata; class Actinopteri; order Osteoglossiformes; family Mormyridae; genus Mormyrops; species Mormyrops boulengeri. The sequence goes on from JAODLD010000001.1 coordinate 41,070,122, forward strand.
AATGCGAGTGCTATCAAACTGTTTATTTCAGTTATTTATTTATTGTAGCACAATGATGTTTTTTTCATGGGGAGTGCATTGTGTCACATGGTGTGCGCTCTTTTATTGGAGTCCCATATGGATCTTTGTCTTTTGGAATCCCCCCCGACAAAGATTGACAATGCATGCAATCAGCCTCAGACACATTAAGAGCATTTCTCTTGCATCACTTCCTATTCCTTCAGCTACTCTGAAAAGTGGGCGGTCTGATCTCTGCAGTGGGGGCACGTTGCAGTTATATGTGACAGCGGGGACACTCAGGGAAACATACAGAAAAACGCTATGAGATTAAATCATTTTGAATACTATTTCTTTGTATGACACTGGGGGTGGCATGATGGTGCAGTGATTAGCACCATTGCCTCACACCTCTGGGTCCTGGGTTTGAGTCTCTGTCATGGCTGCGTGTGTGTGTGTGTGTGTGCGTGCGTGTGTGTGTGAGAGAGAGAGAGAGAGAGAGAGAGAGAGGGAATGTGCCCTGCAGTGGGTTGGCACCTCATCTGGGCTGTTCCCTGCCTTGCACCCATAGCCTCCAGGATAGGCACCAGGTCTTCTGTGACCCTGAATAGGACAAGTGGCTACAGAAAATGGATGAATGCATGCATGCATGGATAGACGGACACAGGTTTGCCATTCTGCTCTTAATATGTGATTACTGGGTGGACATTGAGTTGCACAAGCTGCTGGTGGACAACTCATTCTTATCAATGCAGCCATCTTCCAGTTTCTATAGGCATATCCCTGATCCCAACTATGACACCCTTAACTCCTAACCAGCCCAACCCTAAACCATAGAATTGATGCTTTTTATTGATCCCTTGGGGAAATTGCCTTTTTATACCTCCCTCAACTTACTCTTTGCAGAGTAAGTTGTCCACAAAGGGCAGCCACCTGTTGGGGCACCCAAGGAGCTGGGGGTTAAGGGCCTTACTCAAGGACCCGCAGATGTGCTGAGGCTGGGTTTGAACCAGCAACCTTCTGATTAGGGACACCCAAGCTTAGCCCACAGAGCCACACGCTGCCCAAGTAACCAACTAACCAAACAAAAAAACACTTTTAGTATTTTTAGTCTTCTGATTACATTCGCAATATTTCTAAAATTGAGGTTATCCTTGTGGGTACCCTAAATGTCCCCTCAAGGTAAAAAGTTACAGGACATTTGGTCCCCACAATGTAATATATACATGCTCCCCCCCACAGACAGACAGACACGTAGACATGCCTGCATGCTGTCCCGGGTCCTGCTCACTTCCCATTTCGAGAAAAGGTGAACACATGGTCTCCTCTGTACATCTGAGGTCTTAATGAGGAACATTGTTCAGATCCAGGTTGCCCTGGACGCGGATGATGCCAAGTAACAGCCAGGGGCTTTTTAAACTTTCCAAACGATGTTGGTGTTTACGTTCACGGACAAAACAGTGAAGTTGTGTACCTCCTGTGGTTAGTCAGCAGCTGAAACCTTACCTGGAAATGTATGGAGGATAAAGGAAGCCTTGGGTTGTCCTAGTCTTACTTCCTGTTAGCGCTGGTTTAAGTATAATGAAGTTATATCTGAGGAGAGAGTTTTATGTAGCACTAATTAGATAACATTTTGGAATTTGTACAAAAAAAAACAACTTGTTGCAATTTCCAGCATTTTCTCATTAACACTGAGAAAGTGATTCTATAACAGGTTTCATGCGACATAACAAGATAATTCCCCAACAACCTAAAGGAAGCGTGCTGGTTTTTTCCTAAAAGGATTTCGGCACTTTGTGCATAATGAGCTTATCTAAAAGCATGACATAGACTGTATAGCAAGGTCAGTGTATATTAAAAGTTATTTTGCTGGTCTTTCCCTTTGAAAGTTTTTATCTTCTTTTCAAAGGTTGAAACTTTCATAAGAAGTGAAAATAGTAATTAACTTACCTTCAAACTTTTCTATAAGGTAGCCAATGGCTTTCCCTACATCAAATAAAGGAAGGGGGTAATACATCCAGCCATCCATTAGTCCATCTTTTAAGCTCGTGGGAATTTTACTTACATGAAAATGTTCTGAGGGCAGAAGAAAAAATGATTGGTTCGGAGAGATGAACAATAAGATTGTAGCAGAGGTGGGTCCAAGCAACCAGAGTAGGCCGTACCAGCCAGTCAGATGTCTTGGTCCTACCTCCTTTAGTTGCTTGGACCCACTCCCTCTACAATTTGATTGGTTATCTCTCTGAACCAATCATTTTTCCTTCTGCCCTCAGAACATTTTCGTGTAGTAAAACTCCCATGAGCATTTTGCAACCCCATATCCTACTCAGAGTTTCAGAGGGCTATCCCAACCCTATCCCAGGGAGCGTAGGGCACAAGCCTAGATAGGATGCCAGTCTGAACAAGATAATTTGTGTCTTTATGGTGTTGATTTAAAAAGACACACCAAAATACATCAACAAGCCTCCATCATGTACAGTACCAGTCAAAAGTTTGGACACACCCACCTATTGAATGGTTTATTTGTACTATTTTCTACGTTTTCAGAATAAATCTAAAGAAAGCAAAAATTAAAACAACATATTTGGATTATGCACTGACCAAAAAGGTATTAAACAAAAAATTGTTGGGGGGTGGTGCAGCTCTGTAGGTTGGGAATCAGAAGATTGCTGGTTCAACCGCGTCAGCAGAGCGATGCCACCTTTGGGCCCTTGACCAAGGCCCTTAACCCCAGGTGCTCCAGGGAATGGCTGACCCTACTGTCTCCTCTACACCATTTCCATGAGGTGGCCTCCTGGGATGCTTTTCCAGCTGTCCTGAAGGAGGTCCCACATATATGCTGAGCTCTCATCTCTTTTTCTTCACTTTCTGGCCAAACTAATCCAAAACTCTTTCTACCATGTTTAGGTCAGGTGGCCTATTGCTGTCCTTTGTAGGCGGCTTGGCGTGTCCGGACTTTTGATTGGTTCTGTACACCACACCGCACCTCACACAGCCTGTGCATTTCTAGTTGCTGCAGTTTCAGCTGCAGCAGGAGGAGGCAGGCCGTCTGGAGGAGGCAGCGGTGGCCAGGAAGCGCGAGGAAGAGCAGGAGAGGCTGAGGAGAGAGCAGGAGCAAGAGGACAAGCGGAGGACCTTCGAGAAAGAGAGGGTGAGACTCACACGATTTATTATTATTATCCAGTGGTATGTTTTGCATCGGTGAGTGACAGGGGAGGGGGCACTCTGGGAGCCAGTCAGCTTTCAGCTGGGGCCAGACCCCCTGTGGCCCCACCCCGGTATCTGTCCCTGCAGTCCTGTCACAAAGCTCCTCACGTGTCAGGTAGACCCCAGGTCACCATCCATCTTCACAGATGGTGTGGGATCGAGCTGCCTTCCAGGGCTCTTAATTAAGCTACTCCTGGGGGGAAGGCATGGTAGGCTGGGAGTGAAACAAAAAAACTAGCTGATTAATTATTGCTCGCGGGCAGAAACGGGTCACGAGCACTACAGTGTCACACAGAAACGTCTGGTGATTTCTGGACACGTCTACTGTACCCCGGATGTGATGTCTACCAATGAGGGGGCCTAGCGTAGCCCTGCCCAGCTTTAATATGATAGGCGCGTGCTAGCATGCACTCTTTAATATGTTCTTGTTACCATGCACTCTTTAGTATGTTCTTGTTAGCACGCACTCATTAGCACTCCCCCATTAGCATGTCCCTGTTAGCATGCACTCTTTAATATGTTCTTGTTAGCATACACTCGTTAGCTTGCCCCCATTAGCATGCCTGTTACCATGCACTCTTT
>JAODLD010000001.1:41074007-41085284 GCA_026781065.1 Mormyrops boulengeri
CATGCACTCTTTAGTATGTTCTTGTTAGCATGCACTTGTCAGCTCACCCCCATTTACATATGTCTGCTAGCATGCACTCTTTAGTATGTTCTTGTTAGTATGCACTCATTAGCACGCCCCCAGTAGCATGTGCCTGGCTGCTTCCAGATCAGAGAGTACCGTTTTGAGAAGCACAGGAGGAGAGAGGAGCTCCGGGAGATTGCGGAGCAGAGGCTGGCTGCGCTGAGGACGCTGATAACAGAACGGGCCAGGAGGGACAAGGAGAGGTAACTCGGTTAGGTGTGGGGCCCTGCTGAAGCAAAACCAGATTCATTTCTATTTGATCGGCTGTATGGCTCCCCCAGGGTTTCTGCTCTGAAGGAAATGATGTGATAATGATGTCTAAAAAAGGAAATTCCCCCAAAAATCTTCTCCTTTCTTTGCAGCATTGTGTCATTCACATCCAAATCATGATTTTTTTTGTTAGCCTGCCAGTGTCCTTTCTCAGAACTAATTTTCTGTCTCCCAGTGTGTTTGCTTTGTTAATGTATTTGTCCTGCATTCATTCATGGATATTTCCATTAAAATGCCCCCCCCTTCATATTCGTAGTCCTCATCTTCCATGTGTACTGAGGTAGAGAAGGCTGGATGATTCTGACATATGACCTGTATTTCCCTTACAAGTAAAATAGTCATTACTCAGTGTGGATGAATTTCTTGATCAGTGCCTGTACAGGGATCTGCAGTCCGCTGAGGGGGGTAATGGTAGGCAGAGGTGCCATTGCAGTTCCTGACTTCCGCACCTGCCCGCCCCCCCCCCCCTTCAGGGTGCAGTTTCGGGAGGAGATTCTGCAGCGTCGCAGGGAGGAGAAGGAAGCACAGGTGCTGATGCGGCTGCGGGAGCAGGAGGAGAAGCAGGAGCGACTGGAGTCCCTCAGGGAAGAGGTGCCTCATTTCTGTAGTCACTTATCTCCCCCCCCAATCAGTGAAATGGGTTGCTCCGACTGAGACGGTTTTCTTTCTGACGAGCCCGTCCATCTGGAGCTCGTTCGTCTGGAGCTGGTCCATTATATTTGCTGCTGCCATCTACTGGCAGATAGTAGGTAATGCATGGCGGCGCCCAGCCGCCAAGTGACATATCTGCCACCTCTGTCCCAGGTAGCGGTGTTCGTGGAGGCAGACCCAGAGAGAATGATGAAAGACACCCAGGCCTCTAAGAATCGATACCGGACGGGAGCAGAGGAGTTTGTATTGCATAAGCCTCTTTACCATCTGCATACGTACACTGATGCAGAGGTGAGACCCCATTAAGAAGTCCCTCTTCCACTTGTCTGCCTGGACAGACTCTACTACCATTTTTTCTAGCAGTTAATCCCTTTGTATGTCTGTAACTGCGTCTGTTTGATGTACTCTTAGTGGTAGCCAAGGTAATCGTATCAGTTTACAGCTCACCAATTCAGTGCATGGCTCAGCGGGATAGGGTGCTGTTCTTGTGACTGGAAGGTTATCGGTTCGAATCCCAGACTTGCCGTAGTGATGTTACCATTGAGCCCCTGACTGAGGCCCCTTAACCCCTGTTCCAGGGACTGTCTGACCCTGTTGTCTCTCAAGACTGTTCATCACTTTGGATAAAAGCTTTCACTAAATTAATGTGGATTCATCAAAGCATGTTTGTCATGTCTGTTGTCGAGTTACTTGCAACAATATATTTCTTAATTGAAATTCACCCCCCGTGCACAGAAACCTTGGTAATCAGATACCTCCAAGGGCAAAAGATGAATTTGAATAGGTCTGGGTGAAGTCATAAGCATCAGTCAAGGTTGGGTGTTGATGGACTATCCATCCATCTTCCAAAAGTTATCCAGTACAGGATCACAGGTGCATAATGATTCCAGTATGCTCTAGTCATTTCCATAAGCACCAGACTCTCTGCACAGGTCACATCAGATCCGAGACTGCGCATCGAATATGCACTGCGGGAGGCGGGCCTCCACAACGCGTCGTACGCCCAGGAAGTTCTGTCCAGCATCCGTCCCAAGAGGCCACCGCGAAGAGACACCGAGTCCGTGGGCTTTCGGTTCTAATATGACCCACCCTTGTTCATCACCCAGAAAATGTACGTCACCATTTTGCTTGAAATATTTATTTGTATATGTAATTATATATAATATTTATCGTACTCTCTGCCAAAGATGCCAATAATTGTTCCTTGTTATTCCTTTTTTGTGTTAGTAAGTTACTGAAACGTATTTTTCCTGCTACTTCTTCTTCTCCCGTAGATATGGGACAGCTGGACAAATGCTAAGCTCTCATGCGGGTGGACATTCGCCAGAGCGATTCGGCAACATATTTGTCTTGCTTGAGTCATGTCGCCCCGTCTGCCCTCAGCTTTGGTCATTAAAACTGCCCCTGAGTCAAACTTCTCCAGTGCCAAACCACCATGCTTGAAAAAAAAACCTGAATCTTTGTACAGGGAAGTGGGCTTGGCTAATTACCCCTGGTGATATCACTAAGCGTATGAAATGCTAACGGGTTCATGCTTGCTGCTAGCAGATTCTATCTCACCCTAAGCAGGAGAAGGGAGGGCCTCTTAACACAGATGTGCTCCATTACCCAGAGTGCTGCTCCCACAGGTTTATTAAGAGAATGTTCCGGAACATGTCCCTTCCATCAATTCAGCAGTTCACCCTGCATGTGCCGGCACCCACTGGCTGGCTGGATGATTTTGGATGGATTTGCGAGAAAAAAAGTAACCAACAGACAGTCTACTCCATGATAAAAGGCACCGGACTGTCTCCTAGTGAAGCAGGAAAGTGAAGCATGTGACTTGAATTATCAGTCAAGAAATGGCTTCTGCTTCTGCGTGCATTATGCGGAGGGTGCGTGATAATATACTGGAAGGGAGATTAATATGACTGTGTGACATTGTCGCATGTCAGGCTCACATATTGGTACTGTCATACAAGCAAAGCAAGCGCAGAATTAATTTAGCACAAACTGTTTATTTATTTAACAATAATGACTTTAAAAATGTACATGCACATGCAAATTTGTTAAAATATTACAATTAAACAACAAATCTGAACAAATCACTGTAAAAGGGTAACAAAATTAATGGGAAGACCTTAAATAAAAATACTAACATTGCATAATAGCTTTTTGCATAAATGGATGTAAAAAAATACAACTGCACGATAAATCATTCAAATACACGTGCACGCACATAAAATGGAAGACAGCTGGAAAAGAAAACCCTAACGTAAACTGTTAGCGAAAAGTCCTGAAAAGCTGGTATTTGTCATCCCCAGGTGGGCGGTGGCTGCTATCCCTGATGAGAGAGTGTCGTCACCCAAAAAAGCTCGTTTGCAATCTCTCGGAATCCTGTTTTGAGAGAGTCTTTTGAGATGTGTGTAGGTGGACCCTTCAGACAGGGCACGTAATTCAGCTTAAGGTTTGAGGGTTCAGTTTTTCTGTGAATCCCAGAGGTAAGAAGTCAGTGTTACATTTGTTTTATGAAGGTTCAGTATGTCAGCTACCTCAGCACAAGCCCTTGAGTTATTTGTTGAGAGATGCACTGAAAATTGGTTGCATTTTCATTACCGTCGCGACTAATTAATTCGCTCTAACGCTACTTCTAAAAATACAATACCATAAGCACTAATGGATGTTTAAACTAGAACCAAAATCAAATAAAAAAACTGCAATTTGCCATTAATGCTGGAAGTGAAATTTAAAATCCCATAAAAGAAAAAAAATGAGAAAGTAGACACAAAAAAAGACTTCTGATTTTTTTTTCCCACAATGCCCTAATCCAGATCCTCTTCTAGTGGTATGGAGCTGGTTTGCTCTGACGTCATACCTGCAGTGGGAAAAAAAACACATTATGCAGTCAGTCTGGGATTAAGGCATTATGACTGCCTGAAAGCTTGTTTACAGGAGTTATGATGTATCAGTTCCATTTCTCCACGAAAATACTTCATGTTAACTTCATTCACCCATTTCACTCAACGCTTCAAAGCAGGTATACAAATCTAATTTATCTTCCGTCATTTGATTCCTGTAGAATACTGGCCCTTTGTGTAATTAGAGATCAAAGAACACCTGTGTCTGGGCTCCTCCAAATGGCCTTCACAGAATAAATAGCCTTTAAGCTTTTATTGTGTTTAGAGGCCTCTCAGCACAACCCTACCAGCGAAGGTTCTGAAGTGGCAATAGTGAAGATCATGTGTGCTGGCATACTTGAGTGGGAGGAAGATGCCTTACTTGAAGCGTCGTCGTCGTTGGGGGACTTCTTTTCCTCCACGTAGCCAAAGCTCAGCAGCTTTGACATGCAAACGGGGGGCGTCTTCTTGTCATAGGACCTGCCCACAAACAAACCCGCAAGAACGGTTATAATGTAGCAGTGTAGGCACCATAAAGGGGAACCTCGCGGTCTGCGTTCAAACAGGTCATGTGACTTATCACAGGCTGACGTACGTCAGCGGCACTATACCCACCAAGACATGTGTTTTCAGGCATTTACGCAGTAATTTATACAACGATTTAAGAAGTGGACCTCAGAAATACCAAAAACGGGGCACGTTAACGAAACACGATCTCAAGAAAATTACTTCAGTGTTACCAAATATGCTGATATCCCCTGTGCGTGATTATAGTGAAAGAAATTTTCACAAACAGCTATTCTCTTAGTGAAGCAGATATCAAAAATGTAACTCAGCCCTTGGTCTGAGATTATAAACAGACATGCTGGTAATTCTTTTAGTAAAATAACGAAAAGAGCGTAAGCATATGTCAAATTTAATACTGTAGCCAGCTGTCTAGGTTTTACTACTTTGGACTACTCATACCGCATTCAGAAATGTTTAAATAACATCATCATAATACTGTGCGCATATACAGTACTATGCAAAAGTCTTAGGCAGTCACAGAAAATGAAGTTTAAATTATTTTCACGTTGGAGTAATGCCTCATTGAATCATTTAACAAATCAAGTTGATTAATAGAGCTGGTCGAGAAATTTAATGAATACATAAAATGGCTGAGGTGCCCCTAAGGAGATGTTTGGGAACCGAAGCACAGTTTATCTAGTCATCCAGCAAGATATTAATAACCTTTTGGAGAACAGATGGAATTCTTGGTTATTTTAATGTAAATTTTGTTAATTTATAATGTTCAATTGTGTTTCTTTTTTAGAAAATATACAATTTGTATTAAGATAAATAGCTTTAAACATTTTTTTGACTGCCTAAGACTTTTGCACAGTACTGTATAACTGTATTTTGACCTTGTAAATTATATGGCACAATACTGGTAAAAAATACATTATTTTTCCACATCAAGGAGAAAAATGTCTGAACATCAAACCCTGTCACTAGTGTACTGGATATATTTCCAAAATCCATTGATTAGTTCACAAAAATCGGAATAACAAAAAAGTAATCAAGATATAATGTTCTGTTCGTAGTGAGAATTATGCGCCTGTCAAAAAGCATCGCCTATGTTAATGCACGGTTAGGAAAAATTATGTCGCCACCTGGTGGCGAAACGCTCAATATTATCTCCTGAAAAGTACTCACCGCCTCTTAAACTTGTTTGCCTCTCCGAAATTTAAAGCGGTCAAAGACAGCTTCTGCATTTGGTCAGTGGCCTCGTCGACTCTGGACGCCTGGGGATTTTAAAATGTAATGTGTAAATTAGCTTTTTTTCCTGTGCGTAAATAAAATCAGATACCAAACCTTCGTTTGTATACTTATAGCAATATAAAAACAATATTATTCATTTTACATTGAAACTTGTAATAAAATAAATCCTCATACTGATCACTATGAAAGAAAGGCGTGAGATGAAGAATGACGTATGTCTGCAACAATGACCGGCACAGAATGAGAATGGAAAGTGGTAACGTCATTTGGAGAACACTGCGGAAACACGTGACTTGATGGACATTTTCTATTCACCTTCACTTTACCAGAAAAACTATTATCTTCTCTCTCCCAGGCCGATTTACTGTCACCCCCAAAAGGAGCTTCTAGCTTTTGCAAGGGCCCCTTAGCTGAATTTTCCTCGGATTCTCCAGATGTCAAACCATCAGAGTTTGATCTTTTAGCTTTGCTGCAAGCAGAAAATCACAGGTCTACATAAACCTCACCTTCTATTCTATTCTAAAACAGACTCTTTTTTTTATTAAGAGTTTTATGTTTTTATTAAGAGAGTTATTAGATTTTATTTACTTTATTGATCCCAGAAGGAAATTCTTGATCCTTATCCAGTGTTACTTCGTACACAGAGATAACCCACACAGCACAGAGTGTAAATTCATTTAACTACAACTAGAAGTGTAGATTATTACCACCACACAAGACTTGTTCAAAGATCCACCCCACAGGAACAAATCACTCCATTTTCCCCAGATGGACCCTGAAGAGGTTTGCTCTTACCTCGTTTTCTGCGGAGCATCTCCATTGGTGGGGAACCTATACGGCGCTTTGGGTTTAGCGTTTGTTTTGGAATCCTCATGCCACAGTAAACCTGGTGTGAAATTTGGGGGGGGGGGGGATCATTTTTTGCCTTTAAATTCTGTTGTCCCCATTCAAATATATGAAACAGGTACAAAACACATTGCTGGAAAATTAAATAGGCCCATTTGTCATATGATTATGTAATACTATTCACTCTAGTTGTAAACACACTGGGCGAAAAACAACTGCGTGGGACCATCACCTCCATATGAGATCTGTTGTTCCTTTTATAATTAATAGGGGTATTTATAGTAAATGTACCCTTTTGCCCCCCTTGCTTGGCGAGCTTCACGTAATCCGAGTCTGTCTCGAAGATGCCGACGCGGCGGCCGGGTCTCGCCTCCTCAGGAGCAGCGTCGGCACAGTGCGACAGCCCCGGAATCTGGGACGCGGGTCCCTCGGTACCGTTGGTACTCGCAATCCCGTGCTCGTGTACGTTAAAGCCTAAGAAAATAAACGTGCAATACATTTTTAACCAATATGTAATTCATTTTCTCACATATGTTAAGACCCGTCTGTTCTTTATTTAGCCTACGTTATGATATAAGAACACAGACAGCGATGATCAAACCATAAAAACCACGAATGTGGGTGAAATCTGAAATGCAAAGATTTGGGCTCATGTTTTACCAAAATCTGCACGGTTGAAATATGTAAATCTGTAATATTCAGTCGACGATTTACAGCAGAATATCAAAGCGTACTTTCCGTAAAAGCGAAGCGATCTCGGAAATATCAGATATTATCTGGGTATTTGCGTCGTGTCCTGCAGTATATGGAGAATATATTTAATTAGTACAGGACAGTACTGACTATTTGTGTTCCATCATGTGAGATGACATGGTATCCTGATCTATGTTTAAATGAAACATTTCATTAGCTGAGATTACATAAAAGCCAGTACACGACGCGACCCTGGGCGGCTGCGATTTGGCCACCCATGGTCTACAAAAAAACAAGTCGCGTCAGCAGCTCACGACTTGCATGGTGGGCTAGGCGCGGTTTTGTGCATCTCATATCTCAAATGCATTATTTTAAACATTATTTGTATTAGAAGTCAAGTCCAGCACCGAAAACACGCAAGACTCCAATAGAACTGTTTTGGCAAATAGGCGCACATTACGCCCCGCGATATCCGCCACACTTTTCAATAAAAAACCCCGATTATAGGATCCTCTTTTAAAGCGATATTTATTTTCTGAAGCCTGATATTCTAAATATTTTCGAGAACAAGCAATGTAGGAAAAAATTAAGGAAAAATGTAGGAACTGGAAAAAAAAAAAACATGCAGACTTGAACACTTGCCATGTTTCAGCCGTCGGTGGTTTTTCTTGGTACTCATTACCGAAAATATCCCGCTGTAAATATCAACAGAAGATTATATTTTTGATGACAAAACCTATTCGTCGTTATTAAGCAGCAGAACAGATGAGACTCGGCCCCCAAGCGAAACGGTATATTAGCTATAAGGACACACGCCGAACAATTAATTAATGTTCCCGAATTTACAGCACACTTTCCTTAACGTAGCGTTAATTTATTTGCCAGTTATTAAAATATGACTTTGATATCGAGTCACGTATTGTCAGGAAGCTAACAAAGCAGACAAAGATAAACAGCCGTAGCGTATTCGGCGGCCATACCGTTACATTCGGCCGCACATGACACACGCCTGTAGGAAATAACTAGAAACTGCAAGCTTGCTCTGATCTATTGCTGTATTGTTATTGATATTAGGTGCGTACACCAAATTCACCCCATCGATCATTTTAAAGCATTTTAAATAATAAGATTATGTTTTGGATAGACACCTACCAAGCTAGGCGCTGCCAGCACGCTGTTTCCGGAGGATGATCAGTCCCTCGGTAACCATGGAAATGAGATGGGAGATGGCGGAGGAGGACGCCCAGGGTACCACTCAGCGCCGCACCCGGCAGCGAGTGCGGGCGCCTTCTTTGCCACAATCAATGCGCTCTTCTCCAAGAATCACTTAACAAACCATCAGAGCTCAGATTCCAGTCTTTAAAAAGTGAATGCATTTCCATCTACTCAGGTGTCCTAGAAGTTCACCCACAAAAAAAAAAAAACAATTTAAATATGCATAGAAAGGTTTACATTTTGCAATACTCTCTGGCGACTTGACGTATATGCTTCTACAGTATATCTGCAAGGTCTTACAAATGTGAATGACGTTTATTTTCAACGTAGGTAAATATTTTAGCAACAGAGTTTTTAAAGAATGGACAGTGGGCGACAAGCTCACCCCAAGACACGCATTCACACATACTCTCAATGTGTAACCAGTTCACCTTTCCGCTTGTTAAAAGAATGAAGCAGAAACTTGCGAACTTCCCCCGCTCTGTGCTGGGATTTCATTAGGGGACCTCCCGCGCTACAGGGGGCAGCATTACATAGCTAACGTGGTGAATTAGGCTCCTTAACACTTGGTAGAAAATGTAATATGATGAGTGAAAATCTATCAAAATAAGCTAAATTTATTTAGCCTAATTAATATATTTGGGTTCTTAAAATGCTTAAACCATCCAAATAATATAAAACTAAAATACATCCATTAAGTCAATATAAACACAATTTGCTTACAAAAAATAACCTGCACAGATGTTTACTTAAGATACACTGTACCATGACGTTTCATACATTTCGTGAGCATATTATTCATCTCCGAATATCTTAAATTTCGCATTTGTGAGTAAACAGCACTCAAACAGTCAATGAGCTATGCAGCAAGTATAACTTACAGAAACGTCAGGGTATATTCAGTGTCTACGCACCTTACCTATTCCCTGCAAATACAGTTCGCCTTCAAAATTGAGGGTCTACATAAAGTATCGTTAAATAGTCTTGCATAACTTGCTGTGCTATATCCAGTATAATAACGAATCATTTCTCTCATGGAGAAAGTTTGAAGGGGAGGTTGTGCCGCTTAATATGCGCAAACACATGCCATTATGCAGGTGAGATTTCAGACACGGTCACTCTCTCCCCAGGTGTCCAGTGTGGGAATGAGCGCAGAGGAAATGATGTAGTAATGGTCTTTAATTACAGCCAGAAGCAGGGACGCCTCTCTCTCTCTCTCTCTCTCTCTCTCTCCCTCTCCAGTCGCCAAAGTCGTGTTAGACACACAGCAAACTTTCCTAGTTTTTCCCAGTGATTTTCCCGATTTTTTTCGGACCGGATTCCCATTGTCTCCTTTCGGAGTATGAGAGCCGCAGTAACCACGAAGAAAGCGGAGGACGGCAATGCCTGCTGAGGCGGGCGGCTTTTGGTCTGAGAAAGGAAACGAAAACACCGCCTTCAGGTCTGAGACCGCTGGCCGATCGCAGCCGCCGTGCTGCAAAGTGCACATTTAATCGCAGCCTTTACAGCACTTCCTGATGTCTTTAAGGTAAGTTATCGGTTAAAGCGCTTAGTTATCTAAACCTCCCAACTTTGTGTTCGTCGATCGACAAGACGCAACCTTCTGATGTTTGGCTACACAAACCAAAAATATTTTGCATGATGAAAACAGTATATTTTGCAAATGGTTTTGGTTTACAAACGCGTTATGAATGGGTTTTAAAATAGTTTAAAATATACTCGGTTCAGGCACATCGTGGTTCCGTTTTTATGTTCTTTGGGTGAAACGGTGCTATTTAATGTTGTTTAAGATACCCTTTAATGTCAGTATAATATTACTACCCCTCTATTTAAGCTGAATATATTATACTCTACGATTTATTTTGATAAATTTAAAATGTGGCGCAGCCAGTTGACACATTCTTACGGGGTCTTTTGTCATGTATAGAGCCGGGATGGGAACAAGCCCCCCCCCCCATCCCCGATCTTCACCCTCCCGTAGTTGGGTCAATCTGCCCCCTGATGTGAAGTAAGCATTACAATGGGCGCCGTACCCCACGCTGTCAAAGTCTGATAATAGCAGCTAACAAAATTTAGATATGGGCGTGCATCTTTAAAATGTATATTAGACATTGACGGTGGGGAAAAGACGGTGGTTCGGTTTTTATCTGTGATTTTGCACTCTAATACCATTGATAATATGTAGCCTGCATAATACAATGATGAGTAATACACTTTAAAAACCATACCGGAATTCATTCTTGTTTTAAATGAGAGTAAAATAAATGTGGAATATTTCAAATTATTTTCATTCTTTGATTGAAACGGGGTTATTGTAGCGGACGCGAGGCGTTTTACTTAAGGCTGAATCCAGACTCGGTTACTAAGGACGTGTCTTTCTGTTCCATAAGACCGCGCGTGAGAATTAAGCTCTAATATACTAGCATGTCATGGATGAATGAACTGTACTTCTGTGTTAAAATAAAGTAGGAAAGTCTTGTCCTAACCTTGAAAGTGTCATGCATTTATATGCATCGAATCACCCTATGAGATTGCTCTGTGATTGGCTGGACTGTAATCACTAAAAAGGTGAATAAAGCCGAATGTGGCTACAAATTATAAAATTGGTAGTTCTTGGTTATATAGGTGTTCTTGAATGTCGGTGAACAACTTTTTAAATTATGTGTCTTTGTTCACTACAACCAGCTGAGGGTTTATATATTAGATATTGATTTTTTTAAAAATATATTTTCTTTGGCTGAAAGTTTAAGATTAAGAACTGGTCAGACCTTTTGTGCTGCGATGGAGCAGCAGAAGTCACAGTGACTTATCTGCGGAAGGTAGTCTATCTGCGGAAGGTAGTCTATCTGCGGAAGGTAGTCTATCTGCGGAAGGGCTCAAATATTGTACCTATACAAGGAAG
>JAODLD010000001.1:41097797-41114582 GCA_026781065.1 Mormyrops boulengeri
CCCCCCCCCCCCCCCCCCCCCCCCCCCCCCCCCCCGCGGGCCCCCCCCCCCCCCCGCCCCCCCCCCCCCCCGGGGGGGGCGCCCCCCCAATAGGGTGACACCGTATGCCATCTCCAGAGCTCTGTGTTTCTGGCTAAGGCGACTTTGACCTCCATGAGTCTGAGACGACGACGACTCTGATTGGCCAGAGGTACCTGAGAGAGCTCTTTGCTGACTGGATGCTCAGAGGCCCTGTCCTGCTTAGACCTAGTTCTGTTGTCACCTCATATGGGGTCAAAAAGTGTATGTACTTCTTGGGCACATAAATGAATGGAATTTAGCGGTTCTGTAATGGATTTTCCGGTTTAATCACACTGGCCAGACTAGACCATAATGTCATCTATTTAAAGGAGTGTTTACTGCTAAGATGACTCCCGCATGTTCAGCGTTTTAGTTCCGTCCCAATCCTGCAACGTCACCTTATCTCTGAGGTGCTACTGCATTTTGATTATTTTTTCCCTCTATCTCAGCCTGCTTGCAAACCAACTGTAGAGAATTTTTGCTTTAGAAATGGACTTGCGGTTAAGAAATTGTGACATCCTGTGACCCACTGAAAGTGGTCCCATCAGTTGAGAGTCACTGAGGTTGACCATATTGTGTTCACAGTGATCAAATCTGGTGTTTCTATAAGCTGTGTTTCTTAATGAGTTAAATTCTCGTTTAAATCTTTTTGTAATGGCTTCTACTACTGTCTGTATAGTTCCTGTTCTGTAAACCCCCTTCCTCTGCCCCCCCCCCCCCCGGCCAGATGAAGGATTCCAGTCCGAGTGTGTGTGCGTGGGGGCGGCGTGCGTCGGTGAGGCCCGGTGTATCTCCCAGGCATGCTACACTTCCATCTCACCCCGAAATGGCTCGTCACCCCTGCTGCAGAAGGGCTGTATTGGGGGGGGCGTGCTCTGCGGTAGCCCAGCGCCCCCTGGGGTCACGGTGGAGTGCTGCAAGGGTCATCTGTGCAATGCCATCACCAGCGTGGAGTCGCCTGCTAGAGGTGAATGTCTGCCATTACCCTTGTCGGGTATTCAAGAACATTCCCGGAGTAATATTATGTACTGGCCACAGGGGGCGATGTCAGGACAATCCGGAACTGTTTAATTATCCTTCACTGGCTAGCTTGTGGATTAAGGATGTGACCAAAAAGCTGCAGGTTCCAGTTCAAGGTGGGGCCTCATCTGTTGTACTTTAAGAAACCCTTTTGACCAAACAGGCTAGAGTTAAATTTTTTAGCTATGCAAATGGTTTGATAGGTTATACTAATGAATGGATGTGTTCCAGACCACAGTCTTCCTAACCCTGGGGCCAGTTGTTCGATGTCATGGTCATGAGACGCTATTTGCCTCACTAGTATGTAGTTTTAGACAGAAGTGTCTTGCTAAATAAAGTAAAATCTAAATTGTGTGTTGACTCAGCAGCGAGGTTAGTCATCGGAATCGCCATCGTCTTCGTTTTGTTTAGCTCCTATCCTGAAGTCATCTTTGCTTGAGAATAGAGATTTTTTTAATATAGTCCATCCATCCATCCTCTGATCCTGGTCTGACTTGGGGGGGCTGGTGCCTATCCCAGGCAGCACAGGGCATCAGGCTGGGATATACACTGGATGGAATGTTAGTTTTCTTAAACTATCCATCCCCTGGAAAGCACTAATAAGTGAATGATTCTCTTACCCACCCCACCCCCAGGCGAGGAGGTACGGCTGCCACCCCCAAGGGAGCATGAGTGCGTGTGCGAGGGCCGCTCGTGCGCGACCGGCAACCGCTGCATGGGCCAGCAGTGTTTCTCAGCACTGACGTTGAGCGACGGCGCCCCCTTGAGGCAGAAGGGCTGCTTCAAGGTATACGAGCAGGGCCGGCTGAACTGCAAGACGCCCCCGTCACCTGACCAGGTGGTGGAGTGCTGCCAGGGGCATCTGTGCAACCTCAACGTCACCGTCAAGCTGCCCGTCCGAGGTATTGCACCGAGCTTTACCGTGAGGTCCATGCTCCCCGATGCTATGTCCGTTAGGAATCGCTTGTTTTTTTCCCCAAGTTTTATGGACCTCCTGTGAGTTGATCATTCCTCAGTCCCTCCTGTCACTGCAGGGAAGCGTTTTACAGGTGGTCCCCGGGGTTAAGAACATTTGACTTGTAGACTCGTACTTATGAACGGACGGCCATAAAGCCCTACTACGTCAAATTAAAATACAAAGGTTTGTAATAACAAATGCGCTCACTGCTTTGTAATGCTTGTGAAAACATTGTGAGGCTTCTGTGTTTTGTGGGCTCGAGGTGCAGTGCAGCACTGCATGTGGTTACTTTTATTATTATTATTAGGGGCCAAGCACTGTAGCCATCTATTATAATCATAAGAATTTTCACAATTATTTATTATACTTTATGCCATGGGAGTCTAATGCAGGCCATAGAACCGCTTACTAGATTTTTTTTTAATTTGTCACATTGATAGAGGACAGTCCAATCTATTCAGTCACCAAATTTGGGTTTAATACATCCATCACTAAAGCGCAACCACCAGGCCAAATTTCAAAGTACATTTGACCTTGCTTCCACATCTGCAAAAGACCTGTCTGCCGGATATCTCTGCCTTCCTATCTGATTTGATAAACAGATCTCTAGTATCAGGCATTATTCCAATAGATCTAAAAATGGCTGCAGTTAACCCAGTTGCCAAGAAACCTGGTCTGAACCCAAATGATATAAACAACTATCAGACCATCTCTAACCTAAGTGTAACCTGCCACGCCAAGCTGTGGCTGCCCAGTTGCAGTCTGATTTAGCATCAAACAACCTTTCCAATCTGGATTCCATTCACTTCACAGTACTGAGTACCCAGCCATCAGTGCCAGAGCAAAGCACGTGGTTAGGGTTTTACTGCATTTTTGTGGGTTAATACCATAGTGAATAGCGTGAGTGAAGTAACGGCGGGAGTGGCGAACCTGATCCATGGAGAGCCGCTGTGGCTGTGGGTTTTTGGGATGACCTCTGTTAGGGCGAAGTGGTGGCTCCGAGGTTAGGGATCTGTGATAGCAATTGGAAGTTTGCTGGTTCAAATCCCATGAATGCCAGGAGTGGTTCTACTCCGTTGGGCCCTTGAGCAAGACCCTTAACCTACAGTTGCTTCATCCTGGGTATGACGTTAGTTAACATCCAGCTCTGCAAGGAGATCCTCCAACTTACAGGGAAATTTGGGGGTTGGTGGCAAGATTGGCACTCCAACCACCAGAAAAAACTCACACTGGTCCATTTGGACTAGTGTGGTGCTGAGGTATCACCTGCTGCACGGCTGGACTCGGGTTCTCGTCCCTGAGGTGGTTCGTTGTGCGGTGGGTGCAGCAATGTGCTATAATCAGCACGTGCCCATGACCTCTCAGTTACCTGATGACAAAGCAGCAGTTCTCAACTCCAGTCCTGGGGACCCACTGTTATTGACTGATTAAATGATAAAATGTGACAAGTTTCATTGGCAACATGAATTAAATTACCAAAAACCTTGTAACATATACAGAGCTGTGTTTATTGGCTAATCGCTGAAAATAAGGGTGCACACTCGGTTTGAGTACAGATGTAGGCAAGTTGTTGCTGTTGAGTCTAGGTGTTGGTAGAAGCTGATGTACTGTCAAAGTCTTGGTGTGTCATTTACATTATCCCCAACTTACGACTGGGTTCCATTCCGACAGACAGATCATACACTGAAATGTAGGTATGTTGGAATGGAATAATCAGACTTGTAGGTGTGGGAATGAGGCTGGGAGATGCGTGTGAGACTGGGATGGTCGCACTGTCATACAGTACAGTATTTTGTGGTAAGTATCGTATGCTGCACATTTAGCTAACATAGCACTGCCAAGTGTATGGCCATCTGAATTTATTTTTACATACATTTACTTAAATACTTGGTTGCATGCGCGAGTCGTCATAAGTCGCAACGGTGTAAGCAGGGGACAGTCTGCGTAACATTATTATTGTAGATGAGCAGAAGGCTGTTGGATGTTATAGCCTGAGAAGGTGGAGGTCGCCTCAGTTGAGCTCAGGTGTTTCTCCCTCCCCCAGCGAGGTCTGCGGGGGACAGCGTGAATCACTCCGTGAGCATGCTGGCTGTCGTCACGGTGGGCCCAGTCGTGGTCCTCCTCGTCCTGTCCGCGCTCGCTGTGCTGCTGTTCCGACGGATCCACCGGGGCCGCATGGAACGGCTGACGGCGCGCGACGCGGAGTACGGCATCATCGACGGACTCATCGCCTCCAACGTTGGCGAGAGCACACTTGCGGTACGTCGCCGGCGCTCCTCGTCTGAACCTTCAGCGTTTGTTTGGCACCCTGCCCCGGCTGCGTGGGAGGCAGCGTCTCTCCATCAGCACAGGCTTCCTCTGGGTGCTATATACTGTCAGAAAAAAAAAAAGACAGAAATTTTGTACCTTTGTTGGCACAATCACTTGTCACTGAAGGTATACCCTCAAGAGTTTGCCAATTGTACCCTGGCTGTAGGTAAGTGTACCTTTTAAATGACAGAAAAGGACTCTGAGGGACATTTTTTGTACATTAGGGGTACAATGATGTGGGGTACAAAACTGTATCGGACCTGTACCCTTTTTTCCAACAGTGTACGCACTTCCAACAGTCCAACAACCACACAGTTTTGCAGTAGTATGTGTTTATGTACCCTGGAATGGACTGGCATCCCATGCAGGGTTGTACCCCAGCCTTGTGGCCGCCGCTGCCTGGTATGGGCTCAAGGCCCACCCCATATCTCAGACCAGAATGCAGTGTTCAAGTTGAGAACCCTGGGACCCCCTCATAAGAGCTGAGGGAAAAATGTATGCCTGGGGGGGGGGGCTTACAGTGACAATCTTACAAGATTCATTGAACCCCCTACCCCAGACTTTTGTTTTGCATCATTTACATATTTGGCAGACGCTTTTGTCTGAATTGATGTGCATCATGCTGAGAATGTGCACCTGGGAATCCAGCAAGGCACAGGCGCAAATCGAACCCGAGCAGCATGTATGCTTTGTGGAGATGAATAGATGTGGGAAATCAAACCAAAGTTCCATATGCATGCTTGTGAAATAAATACACGTCTCACTGAACGTCTGTTGTTTCTGTTTGCGTGTGACCGGAGTCGTCGTTAGCTTGCTTTATCCTACGCTTCAGCTCAGCCGACTCTGTTCCTTGCCGCCGTTTGCGGTGCATCTGCGTCCATCGTCGCCGCTGATATCGGGGCACGGTTGTGTAATGGCCGACTGTGGAGCCACTTAGTCACTCTTCAGCACGTCAGAGCATTTGACGACCTATTATCCTTTACACTGCTGAGAAAAGTTTCTGTCTGTAATTAAAATGCCGTTGGTGATGTCTCAAAGATTTATTAGAAGCAGTTGTGA
The DNA here is from genome assembly GCA_026781065.1 of Mormyrops boulengeri. Lineage (NCBI taxonomy): Eukaryota > Metazoa > Chordata > Actinopteri > Osteoglossiformes > Mormyridae > Mormyrops > Mormyrops boulengeri. The sequence goes on from JAODLD010000001.1 coordinate 41,103,205, forward strand.
CTGCTGAGCTGAATTTCTGGGGACACGCACACACAAATACACAATTTTCTTAATGCTGTGCCTTTAAACCATGCTCTTGCCTTGGTTAGTTTGATTTCCCCCCCAGCCCCCACAAACTGGGAATTTATAATAGAAGCTAACACAGATGATCTTTTGTGGCCTTTTTGGGATCGTAAGAGCATTCATTATTAGTGCATCTGTGCAGTCACGCTAAAGTGCTTCGGATGTTGTGTTTTCCCGTTTTTTTTTTGTTTTTTTTTGCTGCACACTGCCCTCTTGTGGGGGCAGAGATGTAGTGGCACGTCTCTGGCATAGAAGATAAAAATAAACGGCTTAACGCTGAGCCTGTTTGGAGTCTGGGACCGGGATTAGATCAGGTTTTCCGCCCACTAATCACAGATGACAGACTTCTGGGGCCAGAAGGTCTTTTTTATTTTTTGTTTTAAAGCTTTCAGGGGGGTTGAGTGAGGAGTAGCTGATGTGGGACTCTGGTTAAGAACTCTATTGTATGTCAGCCCCCCTGATTCTCAAGGGTTTGGGCAGCTGGACTCTTCACCGGTAGTGACTCTGCTGTTGGACCTTTTGCTCTGTACAGTACCTATAAATATCCCGTCCAAGAAATGGCAGGAAATAATGCAGAAGACGGTCTCTTGTATGCAATGGCGTGGGAGAGACTTTGATATTCGGAAGGCACAACTTAAATTTAAATGCTAAGGTCTATCTGTTATAAATATTGGGAGGTGCACCCCCCTCCCGTACCCCCTGCTCCGGTTCCTATGGCCCTGCTTGTATGCTTAACTGTTTATTGGCTTTTTAGGAATTACTATCAGAAACTGGTCGAGATTGAAAAGAGTGTACAAGCATTTCTGACCAATCTGGACTTTCTGCAGTCTCACTGTGTCATGTGTGTTACACGTGTGAATTCCGTGTGATTGCAGGCTTGTTCTCCCATTACAGGACTTGCTGGATCACTCTTGTACTTCAGGAAGCGGCTCTGGGCTGCCCTTCCTGGTGCAGAGGACTGTTGCACGACAGATCACGCTCAACGAGTGTGTGGGTCAGTACGCCACTCTGTGGGCCTGGGGAAGCGTAGTTAAATCGAGCCTGGGGGTATGGTTACATTTATTGTAAAAAATACTATGAAGGCCATTTAACGTTGGTCCAGTTAATGCTATTCTTTGTGATGTATTTTATGAATAGCACTGAAGTTAAGCTAAAAGCATCCCTCTTTTATTTATTACTTTGAATCAGGAGCAGTGTCATGCGTTAAACTGGGGGGTCTTTCCCAAAGCAGGATATCTCAGTTAACTGGGTCAGCTTAAGCTAGAAGTCGTGATTGTCCAATAGGAACGCTCTTTAGCTAAACTCAGACTTGGACTTATTGGACAATCATGACTTCTAGCTTAAGTTAACCCAACTAACCGCGAAATCCTGCTCTGTGGAACACCCCCCTGGTCTCTAACTGGCTTAGCCAGAACCCAGCAGGAACACGACCACGGCAACTGAAAATCCTTTGCTGTGATAGGGAAGGGCCGCTACGGAGAGGTCTGGAGGGGACAGTGGCAAGGAGAGAGTGTGGCCGTGAAGATCTTCTCCTCGAGGGATGAGAAGTCCTGGTTCCGGGAGACGGAGATCTACAACACAGTGCTACTGAGGCACGAGAACATCCTGGGTGGGTGGATGCAGATCTCAAGTTGAAAGGGACTCCTGGAGACAGATGACATGATGTCATTCTCCCAGAATATTCTGTCGTCTTTCTGGGTCATCAGGGTCTCCTAATGACACGTTCATTGTCGTGATGATAGTCTATCCTCCTTCAGCGCTTCAAAGCATTGCGGTCTTTTCTAAACGTGTGGTCTTTTCTTAACCAGCATGCATCACACAGGCTCAAGTGAATACAGGATGGTAATAACAGCAGTATATATCGATAATACCGCGGTAGGTCACAAACTCACACACATGCAGAAGATGCACTAGTGCAGTCTGGGATAACCAATCAAAATCAGAGTTTTACTGCTCGTCTGGCCAATGGGCACCATCCCTGCTATATGGGGATGGAGATGGTATATTTCTGGACCGAAGAGCCTCTTGCAGTAAAATTATAAACAAGAACAAACTGATTGAAGGACATGTGGATACTGGAGGAATACATGCCATTTCCATCCCGGTTCTGCAACCAGATGTTTATCCCTCTGCAGGAAGCAGCTTTGGTTCTCATAGCTAAAATCAGTTGGTTCTGGTTGAGTCGTAATTCGGTCCATTTTCCAGTGTCACGCACCGAGCTTTTTATAACTGGTCGCTCTGATAAACAGCTGCATTTCCGTAACATGTAGCAGTTCTGGGATCTAATGTGTCCGGGAAGCTGTAAACATTTTTAAAAATGAGGGCTTTAAGCTCTTGCCATCCTTTATATTAACCATATTTTCTCCCATTAAAATAGACTTTTTTGCGGGAATACAGACTACAGTTTTGCCAAAAGCTTAGTAAAGCCATTTTGTAAAGCCGTATTAAAACACTAAGGCATTTTTTTAATTATCCTTTTTTATTGATTCGCATATCCTTAATGCTATTGCCACATCGAAAGTGTCACTTGATGGAATCTGTGTTATATTGAGCAACAGCATGTGTCCTTCTGTAACTTTAATTATGCCTATATTATACGCAGACAGTCTGATTGTCTATGGGGCCATTTATTACGGTTTGGAATGAAATCCTGAGAAGGGGAGTATGTAAAGATGTCATTTAGAAGACTGGGATGGAAGATCCATAGCATCACGTTTGGTTTTTAATGAAGGGCCCGGAAGTTGACCAGCTGGCCGCCCTCTTTCCCGCAGGCTTCATCGCGTCGGACATGACGTCCCGCAACTCCAGCACGCAGCTCTGGCTGATCACTCACTTCCACGAGCCGGGCTCGCTGTATGACCACCTGCAGCTCAGCACGCTAGACGCCGCCGGCTGCCTGCGGATGACGCTCTCCATCGCCAGTGGCCTGGCGCACCTGCACGTGGAGATCTTCGGCACGCAGGGCAAGCCAGCCATCGCCCACCGCGACCTGAAGAGCAAGAACATCCTGGTCAAGAGGAACGGGCAGTGCTGCATTGCTGATCTGGGTAATGATGACAGCCGCCCAGTGCCGGGTGGGGTGCCAGGCATAGGCCACGCCCCCCCTCCGGGACCGTGATGAGCACCTGGGAGATGGATGGTTCACGATGGTTTATTTTTATGATCTTATTAATATTATAGCAACAGTAGGATTAGCAGTCATATGTAAGCACTGTTGAACTGACATGTATCACAAACTAGGTGTTTAACCATCTTTCTATAATTCAGTTCAATTCAATGAATTTTTATATAGTGCCTTTCATGACAGACAGTGGCGTCAGAAGGAGAATGACACCCCAGTGCATTTGGCAATAGTGTTTGGCAATCCTTTGGTACGTCGTTTATATAAAATTAAATATGACGTGTGAAAGAGGGAAGATTGAAAGAGAGAACGAAGATAATGGAGAAGAGGAACCAAAACTATGATACAAAAATTTATATATGTTTTTCTATAATGTACTTGTGCATAAATATGGTATGTATTTTAACACGGGTGCAAATACTGTGCTCACCCATTTTTTGAACAGCGCTGGCGGCTTCACCTCGTAACCTTCCGGAACTCGCCTGTTTGTTTACACTGTTTTTGCGGCTCTAATGCCAAGGCAGCACCGTTAATTTGGCGAGTTCGGGGGCCAGGGTCACACCGAGCCCTGAGCCTATTAAGACACACCGCCGGCGATGCGGAGGTTTAGTGGCCGAGTGGTCTCTCAGCTCTAGTGGTAATACATGGAGGCAGACACGGAAGCAGCCACGGCCCTTGGATGACGGCAACCCCCACCCCCGCCCCCCCCCGTGCCATTTGAAATGCCCTCACTTATGAGCCCATTTCCAGAATGCCAGTAATTTATTACGGCTAGGGAAATGTCAGCGAAGGTCCCTCCTAATGGCTTTTTAGCCAAGGCTGAGGAGCAGTCAGGGTAGGAATGCGCTGTGTAAAAATCAAAAACGGACAAGAGCCTATTTAAATTTTTTTATTTATTTATTTTTTTGATGCACTAGACCATCACGATGGACCACCTCGAGAAAATGTTGTTCCACACCTATGTGACGTTTTGAGCAAATCGACCCCTGTTTTATCCCCTTCGGATTCAGAGTGCTCAGTGCTTTTAAGTGCTCTGGGTTCAATCTGGGTTTCATCTTCATTGTTGTAGCATTTCTGGGAAGAACAGGTTCGCTGATGTGTTGTTTTTAACTGCTGCCTCGGTTTGCTGTATCCAATTAGCAGTACAGCATTTCCCTGAAGCCACCGAATCGCTTAATACATAGAGGACATAGCGCACAGTCTTTAAAACCATATTACTAATTGAGTAATTAACTGATGAGCAAAATCCAGAATGTTCACAGCATCTAGTTATGATTTAATTTTTTTCCCACCAATATTGCATTATGTCCACAAGAGGGCAGCACATATTTGCTCACTTAGTGCGACCATGAAGGTGGAACCTGTTGATTCTGTTTTCTGTGTTGCGCAGGGTTCCAGCATCACCAGCCGGCCTTTTAATGTGCTTTCGGTGCTGGGAGCGAGCTTTTGAAGTTGTGTCTGTGGGCCCGGTTCTGCTGTGGACGCCCTCCATCTGTCATTCTTTCACTGATTCCTCCTCTGATGTGTTTTCCTGGCTCAGGGTTGGCCGTGATGCACTTTCAGGACACCAACGAGCTGGACGTGGGGAACAACCCCAAGGTGGGCACCAAGCGCTACATGGCCCCTGAAGTTCTGGACGACTCCATCCACACGGACTGCTTTGAGTCGTACAAGCGGGTGGACATCTGGGCCTTCGGCCTGGTCCTGTGGGAGGTCGCCAGGCGGACGGTTAGCAATGGTCAGTAGTTAGCAGGGCACCCCCTGCTGTGCTCTTCTGACATTTACATTAGTAAGGTGCACACACTTTACATGAAGACACCAGCATGGAAAAGCAGCCCATCTTTAAGTGGATAATCACCACACATTACTGTAGCTACCAGCTGATGTTATCAGGACAAAATTTTTAGTGTTGTACCCTCTGGTCTGACAATTCCACTGGCCAAATAAATTTTGGGGAACACCGAGAATATCAACATTTTACTACTTCATACTAACTTCTTGGATATTTACACGAACACTGCCCTCTAGGCTAAAAACTGGAGCTATTGAACAATCTGTGTACTTGTGTGTGTGTGTGTGTGTGTGTGTGTGTGTGTGCGCTACTCTTTATAGGTGATTAATTAAAATCTGACAAATGTAAGTGTTGCCAATCCATCACCTGACATTTTTCGTTGTTGGGCAGTGCCCCCACTACATGCAGAGCAATGGAAATTGGCATGGGAAGGTTTTTAAAAAAATAAATACATAAATAAATCCAGGCTTTAGTCTCTTGGTCAGTGTACACTGGGTGGTATGGCCAGATGTGCAAAAGCACTCTAGATATTAAAAGTTTTAGCATTAGTATTTTGCTAAGTTTGTTTCCTCGTTAAAAATGTGAAAGATGTGAGATTGACTTCAGAGTGCTCTTATGGCAGCCAGGGACCGGCAGAGGCCATGTACCTGCTTCCCGTGTGCCAGCGACTTTACCGCGGCAGGTCGCCGCAGTTCCCCTCCAGGTCCGTTTCCGCCAGCCAGCATGTACGAGGACTGCCGCCTGAGGTGAAATGGATATGGGTGTCTCGGATCAAGGGGGGCTGTCGGCAGCCCCTGGCTATTTATAGGGGTTGCTGGGCGAGAGCCACCCCCGTGCTGGCGGTTGGCGCTGGCCACTCGCGGCCCTGCCCTCTGCTGCCTACGGCTCTTTTGTTTCTGAAGGCTTTGTGTAAAGCCCGGGTTTCGGATCATAGGTTGGCATTTCCCCGCAACAGAGTGGGCTCACCTTAGAAACTCACACCACGTGAACCATGGTTGACCCCCCCCAAAACGGGGCCCGATTTCAGTGTGTGTGTGTCTCTCTCTCTCTCTCTCTCTCTCTCTCTCTCTCTCTCTCTCTCCCCGTAGGTATCGTAGAGGACTATAAACCTCCCTTCCATGATATGGTACCCAATGACCCAAGCTTTGAGGACATGAAGAAGGTGGTCTGTGTGGACCAGCAGAGACCCAATATCCCCAACAGATGGTTCTCAGACCCGGTGAGTCCTTGACTCACACTGTTCTCCTTATCAGATGCATTCTGGATTAAATTTAGGGTGCTAGGTGCATATGGGAGATGTACATGCCCCCCCCCATAAAAGTGAGATCCAGGCATGCTAAGCAATGCACAAACACACAACAGCCAAACATCTCCAGCATAGTGCTGATCAGACACTGAAAAGTGAATTAATGAGCATGATGCGTCATGATGAATTGGCTGCCGTTTAATCTGTTGTCATGGGAACCAGGATAAATCCAGCACAGTAATTACCCGTCCCTGTGCCTTACAGGATGACCTGTGCCCCAAAGCAGCTCTTAGTATTCATTGTCACCCGCCCCCGCCCCCACCCTCCATGATGAGATCCGGTTAATTGGATATCTGCTGCACCATATCTACAGACCTCTTCCACACATCTTCTCAGAAGTGCTAGAAACCGTTCAGATGCAATGTGATCAATCTCCAGCCTTTGATCTCTGGACACTCAGTATCAAGTTTTCACCTTTTCGTAGGATCATTTTATCCCCACCAGATACAAAGTACAGTAATTCACTTTTGTTTTATTTGATTGTCCTAGCCGATTTAAATATCCCACCTCAATCCACTTGTTTCCCATTTTTTGTTTGCAGACTTTGTCGTCCGTTGCAAAGCTAATGAAGGAATGCTGGTACCAAAATCCTTCAGCCAGACTGACTGCGTTACGCATCAAAAAGACCTTGACGAAAATCCACAACTCACTTGAGAAAATTAAAGCGGACTGCTGAGCAGCCTCTAAGAGGAAGAGTCGACGTCCTTTAGAACAACCAGCAGAGTTTGCGGGGTGCCCTCATAGTGGTACCTTATTTATTTTGAACTTCTGTTGGGACATATTTTTCTTTTTTACGTCCAAAGATAGCTCAGCGGGCATTGAAAGACTGTCTAGTCAGGTATCCGAGGTGTGACCGTCCTCTGAGTTTGTGAGAGTTTTAGTAAAATGTTCTTCAAGGAAGAAACAACTCACTGGGAACTGGAAAACCTTACTTACTTATTTTTTGTTTTGTTGTTTTTTTCCCGCGGGGGGATGTATTTCATAAAACATTCTATTGCACTAGCAAACTTTAAATTCCTTGCTTGCACTGTGGAAGCAGAAGAGGAAAAATCGGGAGATAAAAAACTGATTTATTTTATACTCCATACGCAAAGTTAGCATTGCTCAGAATAATAATTAAAAACTAGGGCTGTATTAGAAGCATTTCTTACACTTGTGTTTACGGTGTTACGAAGCCTCTCCGTGTTTTTCATTAAACCGGTCATTTTATTTAACGCACATTGTTGTGCAAGCGGTCTCTCCATTGTGGCGATGTCTAACCCATAGGGATGTACACATTTTCTATAACCCATTTCAGTCCTTCGTTGTAATTTAAATGTTTTTTTCCTAATTTTTCTTAGGCCATAAGCTTTTTATGGTAAATAACAAAAACGCACATTTAGGACATTAGACGATGGTCAACTTTTGCAGAAACGGGAAGTGACCCCATGACATAGACAGCGTCGATTAAATTAGTACTTTATATAAAGTGGTGGTTTCTAAACTATAAAATGCAACTATAAAAATAATCTGGGTATTGTCATCTTTAAACCAAGTTTTCTAAAGTTCATGTACAGGCCTAGTTCACTCACTAAATTCCCTTGTGCCAAATTTCAGCATATCGTTGCGTGGGATTTATTTTAGTGTGAAAGGTGAGTCACTTCTCTGCTTACAACATAGCCTACCTACCACTAGTAAAACACATATTTCGTACAATACTTTTATTTAACAAAGTCAGATCAGATTGTAAAAATAAGCATATAATTTCACGTACCACGCTGCTATTTTGCAGCGTGCCCTTTACCGTATTTAAAGGCATGTTTTAATCATTGTATCTGGTGACATCGCTAAGTATTTAAGCTGGCTAAAGTTTAGATTGACTTCCAGTAACTTGTATAACTGTTCTGGTGAATATCTCAGCCCATCCCTGCTAATGCGGATCCCCATGTCAGTTATCCGCTCTAATACCGTTTTGTTGTCTCTCCCGTTCAGACCCATTATTGCATTCGCTGCTGAAATCGTTGTATTGGAAGACTTCCGGTACAATTCTATCCAGAAGTCGAACTTAACTACCCAATTTCTTGATTTAAGAAGGAAAAAAATCAGCCGCCTAATTAATTACGTGCGTCTGGTAAATGAAGGTTCCGAAACACTTCAGCATCAAATGGGACTAACGAAATCTAGTGGAATTAGTTTTTTTCTAGTGTTCATTTGGGAGCGAGTTGGCTATGCGTTGATAAATGTAGAGGGTTTATTCTTGAACATAACTATTTCTAGAATGATAAATCATTTACCAGCACTGTCTTCGTTCATATATTGGCACACGGACACCAAGAGCAGTCTTACAGAAATATGTAACCCTTTAATTATGTCCGGTCTTAGGGTACACTACCAGAAAAGGTTATTATTCATTGCCTGATTTTGCCAAACCCTTATTCGTGTGTTCCGCTGTTTCTATAGTTACGAATAGTTTGCTTAATTTATTCATGAAACGAAAAGGAAGACGATATATTCTGAGTTTGACCCCCAAATCCTTTACTAACAGTCTGTTGAAAATTAATACCAGTCTTTAATGGAAAATGAACTTTAAAAAGGTTGTTACTTGAATCTAATGTTTCACCAAAAAACATTTAAACTACGGCAGGTTCTCCTTATAAGGCTTGTCCATTGCATACTGCAGCTGTTTGTTTTCCTGTTTTGGACGTTGTTGGTGTTTTTCCATGAACTTTGCCAAACACTTTCTTTAAACCTCTTTATATCAGAAGGTTTAATTGGAAAATTTCAACTACATAAATTCTTTATATGGCCTTATTGTGATACGCTTTCACAATTTTTATTTTTCTTGGAAGTTGACCGTTCACGCGCTGAACTTCCCTAACCCTTCTTGCTGGTGCGTTTTAACTTGCGCGCTGACTGCGAACTTTGCATGATCGGCCGAATGGCCTCCTCTCGTTTGTAAATTTCTTGGTGCGTTTAAACCAATTCCATTGCTGTGTCGCTAATGGCTACTTTATTTCAACTACGCTGGCTGCTGTAAATATGAAAATGTCACTGGGAGGAATCACTCTACACCTGCCCTAGACCAGCTTGTTAAGAAGGGGGGGCGGCATACATTAATCGAAATACGACGCATAATATGGATATTAAAGATAATAGCCTAACGCATTATACTCCTTTACTACTGCGCACTTATCGCCAGCGTGTCATATTGGGAGCAACACCATTGAGTTACCCACAAGTGTGCGTGTATGTATCTGTAATGGATTTTAAAAAACGCACTAATCCCCTTCATTCCCAATCCCTGCGCTGGGCGGAGCGGCTCTCCCGCTGAGTCCTCAGCGCCGCGGCTCCTTTTTAGTGGAGAAATGTGAAGCGTGGCTGGTAGATCAGAGGAGCGCCCAAGTGTCAGATGATTGTCGCTGCTTAACAGCGCCTGGACTGCAGCCTTTTCCTCCAGTCGGGCACATGCGTCTCCGGCCATGACTCGTCCCAGGTATCCCACTGTTGGGACGGCGCTGATTTTCCTTTCCGTCGCACAGCTGAGCACAGGTAGCTTGTCTAACTTCTTTTCTGTAGTATAATACTATATCTTTTATTCTATAGTGCAGTAGGATGAACCTGTAAGTCCTTGCAATCCGCTCAAGCGCGTTGTACAAGTAGGTGTAGTGTGGAGTCAATGAACGTGGTATATTTAGACATGCTTCGCTGTGTCGGTGAATGTTCGCATTCATAAACCGCTTTCCTCGATTCATTGAAACTTATTTGTTCGGATTTGACTGACAGCGTGCGAAATTCCTTGTTTTATCAATTTATCTGACTGACGACGTATATAAACTGACACTACGCAGCTGATCACCATTAACTTCTACTTATGTAATTTCTATAGTTGCTTGTTGCATAAAAGCACGTTCCCGATTCTGAGCATATCAAATAGCAAAATATTTCCCCGTTAAACAGTAACGCAGATTCGTTAGAAACTAGCACTTTTTACAATATCCGCTTTCAGTAAATGAGTCGTTTACTAGACTATAGATTGCTGCTTGAGGTATCATCCCACGTTGCACTTTACCTGGGGATTTCACTGTTGTTTTCACAATTTCACAGGTATCAAATACACGTGCATGAACGATAAACAGCTCATGAACGGTGTTAAAGAGTTTGCATAGTACACTTTATCCAACGTTAAATAGTTAACCCGGAATCCCAAATTAATCTTAGATTTACTTTTATGTACAAGTGAATCCAAATGGAAATTAGCATCTTATTGAACGGTCATGGAGTTCTCTACGTTTGTAAGGTAAGTTTTTGGGTGCATCGAGACAGTACGATGAGAATGTTTGTGGGTATTAAATGAAAAACCATCGGGGTTATTAAAACTGACGTGTAAGTTTGTGCGCAGGCCAGTTACAATGTAAACATTCTAACGTAGCAGATATTTAAAGTTGATTTATGAAGGCTGTTTTTTATGTCAGTGTAGTTTAGATAAGACCTTAGGTATGTGTACTCAGAGGAGATTTCCTTTTAAGCTGCTTACACCAGAGCCAGAACTGAATGCAGCCTGCCTCGATTACATCAAAGTCTAACTAGAAATCTACCCTTTTGTGACGTCATAAACACACCTAGCTCCCAGATCTAGTTTGTCAGATACCGAGTTACTGAGTGAGGTATATAACTGACAGCCTACTGTTGGTTAAAACCAACATTTATCCGCAATTATGTAAACTGATAGGAAAAGAATAGTATAGTCTTTGACTTTAAGTCAGTGAATCAGAATTAAGTTGAATGCACATGGAATGCTTTTTCATTTGGGCTATGTACTAATCACTTTGCGCTGTGCTAATCTGGTTTTAGTGAGCCTGTTGACTACTGGGGGAATCGCGCAGGTTGACATCGGAGGGAGCTGCATCGTCATGGGCTCGGTTCGCAGGGGCAGCCGCCCGTCTTGCACGTCTGGCGTATTTTCGCAGGCTTCAGTAGGGTGGGGGACCATGCCACGGCTGGTGGGAGTTGTAAGCGTGTGCTCTCGTCCCGTGTTAGGTCTGGGGGGGGGGGGGGGGGGGGGTGGGGTGGGGGGGTGGGGGGTGCGGGGGGGGGGGGGTGGGGGGGGGGGGTGGGGT
>JAODLD010000001.1:41114682-41125975 GCA_026781065.1 Mormyrops boulengeri
CCCGGCCGCCCCCCCCCCCCCCGCCCCCGCCCCCCCCCCCCCCCCCCCCGCCCGCCTCGGCATTTAGCGGTACGAGAGATACGGAGTGGGTAACAGGGAGAGAGAGATCGCATTCCTCCGTCTTTGAAAATATTTAATTTGTCTTCCGCTTGGTACTTTTTTGAACATGTTTTTGTTTCACGCTTTGGATAAGTGGTTACGGAAGACAGATTGTTACACGGATGGTTTCTGCATTCCAGTCGAGTTTAGTGCACTTGTTGTAGCCAGGTATGATTTAGGTATTTCTTTATTAATATCGCCTGCAGTTTAATTGCGAGGGGCGATTCTAAAAGAAAAAAAAAATCGATTAAATGGTAATGGCCGCGCGAGGCGACTTTCACGGATGCCGTAAGGTTACCACATGAACTCCGGGCAGGTTCTACTGGCCGAACCCCGCAGATTCGCCCTTCCTGAGAAGCGGAGGGTACCAACATCTGAGACCCGTTTAGTTCCGCTCTCCGAAGGCGGTTGTTTTTAGTTATTTGAGGAGAAGAAAATCGAAAACGGCAATCGTAACATATATCCTTGGCTTATTGACTTTATAGTCATTTAGAGACATTTGACAGAATCATGGCCTTTTAAAAAAAAAAAAATCACCATTTAAATTGGCAAACAGGAGTGTCTGTACATCTCTGCATGGTGAATTTGCTTAGAATTTTATATTGTGTGCATTCTTAAGGAATGAGAGAGAAACTCAACATTTTGTCACAACCATTAGGGCCTAAAACCAAAATTAATAATTTTGTCAGATTAACTTAAAAAGATGCAATCCGTTCAATATTCAGATAATCCTCTATACCTTGAGATTTGTATGGGGAAAATGCTTTATAGCAGAACCCGTAATGTAATTTGCCAACTGGGAGGAGAGTATAACATTTCTGTTGCCTATGGATTGGTTTCAGCAGCATGAAGGGAAATTTAAGCTTGTCTGGTGTTAGATTCAGATCTATTACAGTGCTGTTTTTCCTCGAGATGCAGGAGAGAGAGGCATTATGTAACCAGAAGTCTTGCTCTCTAACCTTTTTGACATTTAGGTATCTTACAACTTGTAGTGAGGAAACACCATGAGTAATGTGTTCATTGATACAGTGTGCATACTGTAAGCCTTCTGTAAATACATAGTAGATATGGTGTTGATGCAGTGGATGTTTTTCAGGATCCCTCTCTACATGTAATCTTATGAAGTCATGGTGTAAATTTGAGTGCCATAACTGTGGCTTTGGGGAGCAAGCAGTAGTAGGACTTTTGAAAATGCTGCTCCTTGAAGTTGGTGGATCAAAGATAGATTGCAAAACTGTTTCCATCTACAGGAATCAATTCTTGTATTAATGTAGCTACACGAGGGGAAGTTGCAGGTTCCTGGGCCTCCTGTCCTACCTGCTTTGTAGGATCCCTGATACCTGTGGCTCAGTGGGCTAAGCCTGTGTGCCTGTAATCAGAAGGTCGCCAGTTCAATCCTAGTCTTGGCACATCTGTGGGTCCTTGAGCAAGGCCCTTAACCCCCAGCTCCCTGGGTGCCCCAACAGGTGGCTGCCCTTTGCAGACAACTTACTCTACTAAGAGCAAGTTGAGGGAGGCGTAAATAGAATTTCCCCACGGGGATCAATAAAGGTATCAATTATTATACCCAAAGCATTGATTGACTGACACCTCAAACCCATCCTTCCCCTGAAGGCCTGAAATGCGTCTGCCACCTCTGCACCAACAAAACATGCGAGACGGGTGCAGACGGGGCCTGCTGGAACTCTGTGATGCTGATCGACGGGAAGGAGGAGGCCGTCAAATCCTGCATGTCGCCCTCGGAGATGAAGGGCCAGGTCTTCTGCTACAGCTCCCGCAACGTTTCTAAAAGGAACTGCTGCTTCACCGACTTCTGCAACAATGAGACTCTGCACTTGTATCCAGGTAAACCTTTCTCCTCCCTGAGAAGCATCTTGGGGGAGAAGTAGCTTCTGTGGGATTGTCAGTTTGAGTTCTAAAAGGCCTACGGTTATTCTCCTGATGGGGAAACAAAATATCGTGTTGAGTCTGTAAATATCCAGGATATCAGCCATGGACAAATGAGCATTCATGGGATGTGGGATATCCCTGTCCCGGCTTCTATGCTCAGGATTTGGCCTAGTCAGGATGAGTTAAATACTGCTTAAATTTGCATGCTCTGTCATATAACATTTCAAGCTGAGGTTATCCTCTTGGCATCCTGTGACATGATAGCCATGGTCTGTAAGTTCCTCAGCAGGGATTAGATGCTTTTTCTATAGCTGCTTTGGGGCTGGCCAGGCTCACAGATGGGACACCAAAGCTATATGACATTAGCACTTTGGAAAAGATGTGCTCCGTGCATAAGCTGCAGAGAAACTATCTAACAAGATGAAAATACTTCAGTTACCGCCATGGAAAAAATTAAGAGTCCACTCTTCATTTTTAAACAAATCTGCATTTTTAATTCCTGGTTTAATCCTGGTTCTGCTGGCAGAAGGTTACACTGTGAGGTAGGCTGCTTCGGGGCCCAGAATTTCTCAGAAAGCAGTACACAAGAACAAGGTGAAGCAGGAGACACTTGGAACAACCAAAATCCAGCCAGATAGAGGGCTGAAGTGACGTTCTAATGGCAGAGATGACCGTTAACTTATCTGACAGTTTCTCATGAATAGGAGGATGACATCAAGTGGCCTTCAACGGAATGGGAAACATTAAGTGCAGGTGTGACGTGCACTGCTAGGACAGTTCATATCAGGCTCCTAGAAGCAGGACTGAAGTCCCGTAAAGCAAGGAAGTAGCCCTTCATCATTGAGAATCAGGGAAGAGCCAGGCTGCAGTTTGCAAATACAGTGGTACCTCAGTACTCGAACTCGTTAGAACTCGAATTTCTTAAAAGTCGAACCAACCAGTTCAAAAAATAATGACCTAGAACTCGATCTGAATCTCAGAAGTCGAACTGTAAACGCCGAGCTAAGATAACTTGTACGTGCGGGGAAATGAGTCACGCGGCACGTCTCTCAGCGGAAACAAATTTACGATTTATGAACAAATTAACGAATACAGAGTAATAATAAAAATAAACAATGGACCGGATGGCATAGTCTAGCGTTGGCGCAGAGTCGGGGCATGGCTTGGGGTAGTGTTGGGGTACATTCTTTATCGTTTTGGAAGCCATTAAGAAAAAAAAATGTTACGCACGGCGTACAGTGTTGGCGCAGTGTTTGCAAAAAGTAAGACTGATCATTTTTTTTCAGGTTAAACTTTTATTGGTAGCCATGGCTCTGAAAAAAGCAGCACCGAAAGTGGTAAAGACTCTGCGAACCACAGTTGAGTTAAAAAAAAATATATATATATATATATATTGAAAAAATTTTTTTTTTAACTTTCCACACTGTTTGGATACATTTATTTTCTTACTTTACAAATGACTGTTTTGATAAATGTGCTTAGATGTGTTTAGTATATGCTCTTCTTGTTTTATCCTGTTCATTTTGTGTTTAAATGCTTAAAAAAAAACATATTTAGGTGTAATTTTTGGGGCCGGGAACCAACTAATTGGTTTTCCATTATTTCTTATGGGGAAAATTTGATCAGAAGTCGAACTTTTTAGGATTCGAACCCGAGTTCTGAACGGATTAAGTTCGAGTTCTGAGGTACCACTGTATATATAAAACAAAAATATTATTCACAGATGCACACCCATAAATTGAGAAATGAGTGAAACAAAAAATTGTGCTGTGGTCTCTTAATTGTTTCCATGGCTGTAGAATAACAAAATGGAGAAGTATGGGACTTATTATGAAACCCAAGTAACCTTTGAGGTGCATAGATCAAGTCCAGAAAGTAAAAATCCAGACCAAGCTTTTGTTTCAGCCAACCAGTTGAGTACTCTGTGACTGTGACTCGTTTTATGCTCAACTGGTTGGTTGAAACAAAATCTTGGTCTGGACTTTTACTTTCTGGACCTGGTCTTACATTAAAACTACAGTTGAAATCTGCTTTCATTTTCTTTACATCAGTTTCAAGGTTTAGTCCAGCATTGTCTGCATGACTCGGAGGGTAGCCCTCCCCGTCCTCGTGTTCCTGACTGTGTGAGAACTTATCAAGTGGGATGGATAGACGGTTTGATGGACGGGCACCCCACTGATATCTGTCTACTGCATCACCCATTACCTAATTGGAGCTGCACTTTTTATATAGCGATCCATGCTGAGACACTTATGGCACAGAGACACAATGCTGGATAGTGGGGTGGCACTGTAACCTCACACCTCCTGGCTCTATGCGTTTCCTCCAGAACGTGGGTTTTGGGTGAATTTTTTTTTTTGTCTGCATTATTGCCTGTAGTATGGATGCTCCAACAAAGTCGACATGAGCCTGGGGCACTGAGGGTGAAGCCCTGAGTGAATCCAGGCGAGCCCTGAATGATTTTAGCTCAGATGTTAACAATCATGCTGTCAGTTTGAGAATTCATACATCACAACACTCCTAGTCCTGGGCTGCATTTCCCAAAGCCTTCGTAATGCTACGATCATCGTAACTCTGGAGGGATAGCATTCAATATGACAACCCTCAGACAGATTAGGCTAGACTGGGCTAAGCTTTGATACCTGAAGATCCTAGCGGTACCCTTGTGGCCCATGCAGCATGTTGGCGTCCTGTCTAGGTGTTCTCCTGCCATGTGCTTCCTGGCAGGTCTGCCCTAGGGGCAACATACGGGAAAGCTCAGCAGAATCTTCCCTAGTGCCATAGGAGACCAAGGGCCGGCCCTGGTCCCAGGGACAGCCTTCAAGCTCAGCTCAGCTCTGCCTTGGGAAATGCATGGATGGAACCAAACATCTCATGATGTTCTGTTCTTCCCATGTATCTTTGTCCCATGGTAGCTTTACGAAATAGATGTCTGGTCGACATTATTTATTTTTCTTTAGAACTAAAATGGATGGAGTTGCGTATAATACATTGTCCTCGTGTAGTCTAGGTGAGTCTAACTATACTGCACTCTCTTCTACTGCTTTATTTTGAGAACTGGAGAGAGATGGGTAAAGCTTATTTAATGCCCATTATTATTTTTTTTTTTGGAACACTCTGAATAGTCATTTGTAGGACATTTATTTATTTGTTTTCAGAACACTCGATCTCCACCGCTCCGTTCTTGGACCAGGAATTCTTATCTCATCCCCATGGGCCAGAACCTCTTGCCTGGTTATTAGCGTAACACATGGATGGGTTACAAGACCGAACACCATTAAGGGCGATGTTGTGAAATTGTGCTCCTGTGAACTTCTCCCATGTGGGTGAGGCAGAACCAGGGATGTTTTTTTTTTTTTTTTCTTTTCTTTTTTGTTTTGTTTTTTTTTCGTCAGCAGCTGCGTTCGGTCCCTGGTGACTGTAACCCTGGTTACCACATTGATTTTATTTGTTTTGACGGAAACGCTCAATGCTTCTGATGCTATATGTGCCAGTTTCCCAAAGTTTGCAATTTTTTTTTCTCCCCTCGTGTTAATTGGGCAGGGGGAGTTGAGGAAACTGCTTTCTATGATGGGTCGGTTTTTATCCCCTCTGCTCATGTAACAGACAGGATCTCTGGCTGTAAAGTTGAGCCTTGTTAACAAGCTGGCATGAAATCAGATGTTCAGCAATGGTTTTGCTATTTTGATCAAGTCAAGTAGGTGTCCTTACACTAAAAGAGGCTGCAGTGTCTTTCTTTGCTTTTTATCACTCTCCCACAAACTTTGGGTCGACCAGAGGACTCATTCTGTGGCTGTCATACGCTTTGGTAAATGGTTGTCTTCACATGAAGCTCCCTGCGATCGCATGACCAAAACAGAGGCAACTGGAAACCTTCCAAAATACAGATGGATTCCATGAAGTCCGAAGTACTCGGTTTTGGGAAAAGTTAATTTGCATCTTGAAGCTGTTCAATGATTCATTGATCTCTCTACAAAAGATTTCACCCCAGGGCTGGTATTTCAGCTATTTATGGTCATAGAAATATATAACTAGTTAAGCTTCATTTGTATTTCACAGGCATTCAACGCATTGCATTTAAACTCAGACAGAAATGGAAATATCTAAAATAAAACCATAAATGGCTGATTTTTTTTATTTTTTATGAATGACTAATTCATTATCCTTTGGCCAGGTTTCTTCCTTGATAAAACTGAAAAAGGTCATTCTTAAGGCTTTTCATGGCAGAAACAAACAAAGGGCCATTTTTGTTGCAAGCTTGTTAATATGCTGGAATTGGTAATTGCTGTGAAGATGCTGCTCGTAGTCAAATTAACTCGATTGTTGTGTCTCATAGGGTTTGGCTCTCAGCAAGCCCAGAAACAGCCGGCTTGCCTTGATCTCCAGGAACACTCCGAGCTCTGGCAAAATCCAGTGCTTTTTAACAAGTACTCGAGATCCTCACTTCTAGGTTTAGTTCTTATAGACACCCTCCTGTGGGACGGCCTGCTCTCGGCCGGGTACGTTGGATTGCTCAGTTCGGAGACCGGCCTCATTCCAACTGGAGCCTGAGGTTGGGAATATTTTTAGGTGAAAGACTCGATGTGTATTACAAAACACCGCATGTCCGTTCCTCTTGCATCCCCTATAACACACATTCTTTGCAAACCAGTGTTGCAAGAGTAGGATTATGCTTCAGAGAAAATAAGTGAAAGTGACAGACTATAGGGGGCTAAATAAGGATCGCGAAGTAGGAATGGGTGGAAAGGATGCTCTACCCAACATGTACTCATCTTGTTATCACCTGATGGTCACGGTGCAGTGTATATTCCTGAGAGAATGGCGGAGAGTACAGGGCACATGGGCATTCAGACTGATAACAAATACACCACTGTCCTGCTGTAAGGATGTAAAGCACGACCCAGTGTTTCAGCTCCACATCGAGTGTATTTCAACATGCAATAACTCTCCCTCCCAATACAATTTTCTCTATAACAAAGCGTATGTTGCTAAATTCTCACATAGTGTAATACAGGGGTGTCAAACTCCAGTCCTGGGGGGCCAAAGCCCTGTGAAGCTTAGTTCTTTCCCTGTTCCCCACAAATGATTCAGCTCAAGAGCTGTGTGGTAATTAGCACAAGGAGGTGTATTAAATGAGGAGAAACCCAAAAATGTGCAGGGCTCCGGCCCACCAGGACTGGAGTTTGACACAACTGGTGTAATACAATGCTTGTACACCTAAATCGGTGTTTTTCAACACAGTCCTTAGTGACCCCAAGACAGTCCACATTTTTGCTCTGTCCTAGTACATTTGAATCAAGAATACTGAATACCTGGTACAGGTGTGTTGGGAGCTGGGAAGGAGCAAAAACATGGACTGTCTCGGGGTCCCTGTGGACTGGACTGAGAAACATTGTTCTACAGACATCTCTTAAATGACTGTTGTATTCCACAGCCTGAATGGTGCCATCTGAAATCTAATAATGTAGAGACCACTAGGGGGCAGATGGACTGCAGTCTGTGTTCATTCTGCAGAATTTCATCTGAGTACAGACTTTAAATTTTTTCCTCATTCCAACATACTTGTTTGTTTGAGGTTTCATGTTGCTGTGAATCTTAGCAGTTGGTATCCCATGTGGGATTCGTAGGATGGCAGAGAGAGGGTTTTTTTTCGGAGGCTGTGACGAGGTCTCCCCATGACCGGACACCATTAACGCCTCCATCGCATCTCAGCAGGGAGGATCCACACGGAACCTGGCTGGGGCAGGCTGGAGCTGGCGGTGGTCATCCTGGTCCCCATCTGCCTGCTGTGCGCAGGAGCGCTGTTGGTCGTCTGCGCAGCTCACGGGAGGCACTGCACCCATCACCGCATCTGCAAGCATGACGTGGAGGAGCCCCTGGATGATCAGAGCCTCATGGTGCCCCACAAGAGCTTGAAGGACCTGATCTTTGACATGAGCACGTCAGGGTCCGGATCGGGTAATGGCGCTCTGCTCTCAACACCAGCTGATCTTAAGTGTAATCAAGAATTTCCAAAGTCTTATTCCTCAAAAATTCTGATGGTTTTCTCCCAATTTATGAATTGGGAAGGGCGTGGAACGGTTTTTCTTGGTTTATCTTATAGTTGTAGGTCACAATTTCTTCTACCAGGACTCCCACTGCTGGTCCAGCGAACGATTGCCAGAACCATCGTCCTGCAGGAAACCATTGGGAAGGGAAGGTTCGGGGAGGTGTGGCGGGGTAAGTGGCGAGGCGAGGACGTGGCCGTGAAGATCTTCTCGTCCCGGGACGAGAGGTCCTGGTTCCGCGAGGCAGAGATCTACCAGACCATCCTTCTCAGGCACGAGAATATCTTGGGCTTCATTGCTGCTGATAACAAAGGTAACCTCACAAGAATGCTTGGGACCTGCCTTGGCTTTGACTGTCTTTCATAAGCACTAATTGGATTTAAAAGGTTTGACCTGTAAAGGGCACCTTATCGTCACAGCAACGTGACTGATATACCTGCCTGCTCCCAGTCTCTGGGTAAAAATGGGCTTAGATTTTAATGCATTTAACAAGAAAGCATGTGGTGTGTCAGGATGGGTGCAGTTGTTCAGGGGCAAGACTTTTCTCTTCAAAACTATCACCTGCGGAGATGCTTTGTAAATGGCGGATTAACAATGAGTGGAGAAATAAAGCTTTGGCGCCCCACGGTGGATAAAACTGTCAGTCTTTAAACTGGCTTAACCTGCTGACCGCTGGCAGTGACTGGCAGCGCATGGTAATCCCAACTAAACATGGCTTTCAAAGCCTCGTTTTCTATCCAGAATTACAGCCGTGGCAGGAGATACACGACATAACTCAAGAAGATGATTGTCTGTCATTCTGATACACTGTCTCAACCTGCAAATCCTGCAATGAATGTGTTCTAATAAAGTAACCAGTAACACTTTCTATGAATTCCATGTCTATAAGAATCTGTGAACACATACATAACACATTATAATGCATTCATAAAGTATTATAAACATGGCTAGAATTATTCATAAAAGATTTAACACAATATAGCCATGTGCATTATGCATTGTGAATACTTTATGATGCTCTCATTTATAATGCACTATAGATACCTTTATAGTACAGTACAAAGCATCCTTAATGCTTATACTGACCACTATAATGCATTATGAAGATATCTATGCAGCATTATAGATGAGAGCTCTAAGTAACATGTTACCAAGTAACCTTCTCTTGAACTCATGAGTAAGGGATTCGGACCAAAGAAGGCCATTAATGAACTTGTCGACTTGGCTGTATTGAGGTGATCGCCTTCCAGTACTGATTGCAGAGGGAATAAATGTGATTCTACCGATCTCCGTGCTCTGTTGCAGATAACGGGTCGTGGACACAGCTGTGGCTGGTGTCTGAGTACCATGAGCACGGCTCTCTGTATGACTACCTGAACAGGCACACGGTCTCTGTAGATGCCATGCTCATCCTGGTGCTCTCCATCGCAAGCGGGCTGGCCCACCTCCACATGGAGATCATCGGCACTCAGGGTGAGTCAGCTGGGGGGCGGGATCTACTGTCTAATTTGACCCAATGGAGAACGGTTAATGAATGAATGTTACATTTATGTGGCACATTTCAAGACACCAGTAGCGCTTTACAGAACCAATGGCAGCCACTTCAGCCCCCACTGTGTAGCACCTACCTGGATGATGCCAGTTATGTCTCACGCAAAAAACGGCCCCATTTTTACAGCACAGTATGCCCATCACTGCATGGGGGCTTTGGGAAGGGCTAACCTGTTGGCCACACCAACACCTCTTCCAGCAGCAGCCCAGCTTTCCTAGTTGGTCTCGCATCCATGTACTGGCCAGGCCCAAACCTGCTTCACTTCACATGGATTACTTAGTCAGAAGTGCAGGTGGTATGCTGCTGCCACACTAGGTAAACTAGGCAGTAGGGTTAAACCAGTCCACTGGTCTTGAGCTATAAAGACTCAGTCCTCCCTTTCTTGCTGTGGAAGAAATTCCACATTCTTTTCTGTTTGATGGTATCTTGTATGATTAGCATTAATAATATATTTATTCAAGACAACTCAAGTCAAATGATTGAGTTTCCTATCAGCACTGAAATTCCATGTCCTTGCAGCTGACATTTTATTTTGCAGAGAAGAAGCAAATGTACCCAACAAAACCTGAATGTTAATTCAGTGTTTCATCTGACAGGAAAACCCGCCATCGCTCACAGGGACCTGAAGTCCAAAAATATCCTGGTGAAGAGGAATGGCACAGCGGCCATTGCAGACCTGGGCTTGGCCGTAAAGCATGACCTGGCCACGAACACGGTCGACATCCCAGCCAATCACAGAGTGGGAACAAAGAGGTATCGGTCAGGACCAGGCAAACGTTATTTGCATCCGGTCCACTTTTGGTTTATTACATCATAAAGTTGTAACTTTTCACTGCTTAATATTGATTAAATTTATTAAATTGATTAAATTAAATTTTACTCTAAACATTTATAATGTCTTTTCTCTAAACATAAACATAACCATTTCGTTAGTCTCAAAAAAAGATGCATCAAGATAAACTAATAATCAACTTCAAGTTCAAAGGCTCTTTAGAAATTTTTAATTAGATCCAGCTGAGTGTTTGTGAGATTTCCAGAGATTTTCTCATGAGAGACATATGAGCAATAAGCCAAAGTAGAAAGGATTATAAATGCCTTGTAGAATTCAGTTATTTTTTTGTATGGAGAAATTGGAACAGAAAAATCTCAATCATTTTTTTCTTTTCCCTTGGAATATTATGGAAGCCCGTTTCCGTCACCGGGGAAAAAAAAATAATATAAAATTTAAGTCAAAATTTCGAGATAGTTATCTCAATAATATCTTGAAATTTCAACTTAGTCATCTCGTTATTTCGAGTTAATATCTCGAAATTTCGACTTAGTTATATTATACTGAGATCGACAGGCGGATCGATGTGGCGTCGGCAGTGATGCAGGCGTTGCATCGGTCTGTCATGGTGAAGAAGGAGCTGAGCCGAAAGGCAAAGCTCTCGGTTTACCAGTCGATCTACGTTCCTACCCTCACCTATGATCATGAGCTATGGGTGGTGACCGAAAGGACGAGATCGCGAGTGCAAGCGGCCGAAATGAGTTTCCTCCGTAGGGCGACTGGGCTCTCCCTTAGAGAGGGGATGTGAGGAGCTGAGGCGGCTCGGGCATCTGGTCAGGATGCCTCCTGGACGCCTCCCTGGTGAGGTGTTCCGGGCACGCCTCGGGACCCCCCCGGAGGAGTTGGATGAAGTGGCCGGGGAGAGGGGAGTCTGGG
>JAODLD010000001.1:41134589-41149359 GCA_026781065.1 Mormyrops boulengeri
TTCAATATTAGTTTAAATACTAGAACTCGTGGCCATAGGTGGAAATTAGTGGGAGAACATTTTAAACTGAATTTGAGTATGGAATAGTCTTCCTGTTCAAGTAGTGCAGGCTAAAAGCCTGGGTTCCTTTAAATCAGAGCTAGATAAGATTTTAACAGCTCTGAGCTATTAGTTAAGTTCTCTCCAAATGAGCTTGAAGGGCCAAATGGCCTCCTCTCGTTTTGTGAATTTCTTATGTTCTTATGAGAAATGCCCAAATCACCATAGCACTTTCTGGATCACATGGGGAATCCGGTGATTCACTCACAGTATTCTGTAAGGTGAAGGTTACACAAGGCTGTTTCTGCTGAATAAAACCCAGTCATTAATCTCATGGCTGAGATGATGTAAAGCCACAGTCGGATGTTCTGCTGCCAAATCGCTCATGTTCCGTCTCTGCCATACAGGATGGAGATGATGAGTGGGACAATCATGAAGAAGATCGAACTGGAGATGAAGTTGAGATCTCTGAAGGTATTTTTGCCTCTCTGCTGTCTTTTGTTTGAATGCTTCAGCATGTCACACGAAAGCCATGGATCTGATACAAAAACCAGCCGGTCACAGTTGACTCATACACGTGGCTGGCGGTCATCCTATCGAAAATAAACAATCGCTGAACATTGGCTTTTGAAACGACGGTAGCAAAGTTGCAGTGAAGGCAGAACTCAACTGGCGGACAGACGAGGGCAGGGAATTACCCGACGCAATCGAACTGGCTTGGAGATTGATTTGTGCATCCCCTATATTTCCGAAAAGCCAGCACACTTTCAGATGCACCGTCAGGAACTCACCATGATTGCTTCACACATTTTCTGACTTTGTCATTTCCCACCCCTCATTTCCCCGTACAGCAAAGCTTGCGTGAGAAATGGGCGGAGCTGCAGGAACTGACATTACAGGAGCTACGCTTTGCCGGGGGTAAGCGGATACTGGTCGTAAAACCAGACACCCACCACACATCCGTTTTCATTATCGGTTTTTTTAAAATATGGCATTGCCAACTATCTCACAGCCCTGATCTACCACCAGCATTTTAATGTGTTTACAGATGCTAAAAACAGCCCAAAAAGCACACACTTAGTCTCCGATGTTCAGTGTTTTCTACAAGTTTCAGGGCCCAGCATTGCTAGAGACGGTGTTGCCCAACCCTCTGCTCTATATCCTATTAATTCATATTTATTTTTATGACGGAATTACCCTCTTTGATAGTGAATAAGGAAAGATTTTAAAGTTTTATGGCTGCTGTTTAGTTTAGCCCTACCGCCCTGACCAAAATAAACAGTTTGAAGACGGATGGATGTTTAATTTGGTCACCGTGATGCAAACTAAAGGACACGCCCTCTCCTGTTCACAGCCAATCAGAACGAGTGCTCTTCCTACCCATCTGTTGACTCCCCCATGTCCCTGTCATCGCCCGTGGAGCTGGACAGTTGCCGCTTATCCAGCATCAGCAGCTGCTGGAGTATGATGACGGAAGACAGCGAGGACGCTGGTCACCTGACTTCCGGGTTTGAGGACCGGAACCTCCAGAAGGGGCGCCGGATGAGCATTGAAAGCCAGGCCAGCAGTAGTGGCTCCTTATCACCCTCCCTGGACCTCCTGGGGGTCTCCATGCTCTTCGGAACTATGCCCAGGCGAGCCAAAGCCGGCCACGTTCGCAAACGAATCTCAAAGCTGATTCCAGGACTCTCGCACTCACTGGAGGAGCGGGAGAACAGCTGAAGACCACCTGGACCTGTTGCTGCTTATGTCTCAACGTTATTTATTATCCCGTTTCCCTGGTGACTCATTTCTCCAAAACGGACTTACATTTGTAGTCAGTAAAAATGTGTTATTTCACAGGAAGTAGTTCAGGCTGAGTTACAAAGACACACCCATCTCTGAACGGACTCTGTCTATTTAAAGCTGCGCACATGAGAGCATTATAAAACAATAGATACTCAATCTAACTGAAATTGCATCTAACTTAAGTATAAAAATGTCTTCATTTTTAAATAAAGATTTCTTTTAAGATTTCACGGGCCCGACTGATTGAAATCGCCAATCAGTGTCTTATCTTGTTTCTGTTTCAAGTTTATTATGGTCTTAGAATGGAGGGCATTATCTTACCACGAGCACGCCAACCCCCTCAAACCAATGTCACCCCCTTCTCCGCCCCACTGATGGAAAACTTTTACCTTCTCCAACCCCTCCCTGTTTAACACTGCCCCACCCCGCCCCGCCCTCATGAATACCTTGGGTGGGGCCATCAGACTTGTTCTCGAGCTGACAGTGACCCTAGGACAAAGTAAAGCCTGACCAGTCATTGGCAGAATTTACTGACGTTTTGTAGGATAATTTGAGAACAATATCTGAGCCTAAGTCCGGGATCATAAGTCAATACACGTTATGAATATCATGCTTAAAAACAACGAATTAATCTTATACCGCGGTTGAATTAAACAAAGCATTTTGAAAGACTATAGCAACAGATGCTCACATCTGTTTTACAACATTTTTATTAAAAAGTCTTTATAAAATTTGTAATAAACACATAAATTGATTGCTTCCTGTTTCGCAAAGGAAGAGGATTAATTTTGAAAGCCTGAAATCGCCTCTCTTTATTTTGTGGTTGTTTATATGTCGTCGGCAATTTCCATAATGGGCTTAGTTGTAAAAATATGAAGTCTCCGATTCCCCCGACCTTAACCCAAATCATCTTCTATCAGGAAAACGAGATAAAAGACACGGACGATAAGAAGCCCAGATGCCCGACGGCAGTCTTCAGGGTATTCAGACAGCAGATTTATCAGAACCGCAGGGCAAATGAAGCGATCAAAACAGGAAGTCCGTGGTGCAAAGACCTGACTACTTTTTTCCAAAACTCCCCGCTAAGTTCTCTACTCCTGTGCTTTTCACGCTGCCCACCCTGAGCAGTCTAACAATAACCGGATCAGATAAACACCAGCTCATAAAGCTGATGCAGTAGCCATATAGAAATCAATTGGCTTTCTACTTGATCACCTGCGTGTTCATCAGTTTGTTATCGCTATTCAGTTAACTTTTCCGATGCATTTATTTGCGTGCGCCATCCTTTGCTATATTGCCGATAATAATTAATAAGCAAACCTGCACGCGCGCGCATAGGCTACGCCGGAAAGTATCGTTTTCAGTTATTTTGGTTACAACACAACTACAGGATAGAGACGTGTGCAGAAAACATCCTTTATCAGTAGTTTTCATACATCATATAAAAATGTACCACAATCTGGTTTGAATCGTCTTTTTATATTATTCCGTTTTTGCAGTGAATGATAGCAATAATGTGCTAGTTTGTCAGCGTTCAGTTTAGCGTGTGTGTTTTATAATGCAATTTGTGCAGCTGAGTCTTGTATAATGACCACAGTGAGTCCTGACTGCACTATAAACATTCTGAGCACTTAGTCCACCAGAGCTGTGTGTATTTTTGGTGCACTGAACATGTTTCCAAGCAACAGGATGAAAGCAGCCCCCAGAGCCGCGTATTTAAATACTGCAGGTATAGGTGGAACACTCTTCATGAGGACATTATTATGCTCTCGTTAAGCCACGATCCTTCCCTGAATTATAACTTCTGCTAAGTAGTATCTATCTGTCTAATTCAAAGTAATACTTCTGCCCACAGGATCACGTGGGGGCTCACTGGGTGGGTGGCCTTACAGCTGCGGGACAGTGGGCCTCAATGCGGCCCTTGTTACTTTGTGTCCATTGGCAGGTTCCCCTAGTTGTTAAATTGGCTTTATCACATACCTCAGTAACATTAGGTGAACCGATAACTGTAAATTCTCCAGGGTGTGAGTGTCCTGGTTTTGAACAATGTTCTGCCAGTGGTGTATCCTGTCTTATGCTCTCTGCCCCCAAGGCTATGGATCACCAGGACCTTCTCTGCATGAGCTTGTGGATCATCCAATCAAAGGCTGTTTGTAGATTCCTATGTATTAATAGCAGGGAGTACACGCTTTAACGTGCATTTGAGGACAGAACAGAACCCTGTGTGTTTCAATGTGCAATTTTGTTAGACATCAGCGTTAAACTTGCCGATCATCACGCGCAAGAATGTGCGCTTATTTATCTAGATATGATCAAGCAGCCAGTACGTATGTCAGCGGATGCATGACGTGACTCACCCGACTCACCCTCTGATCAGCAGTGCCTGTTTATCTGTGAATTTATCTGTGTCATTTAATGCTTGCAAAATTGGTCATTACTCATCCCTGACTCTGTGGACGTTGTGTCTCTTATTGTGTATTTCTGGCCAAATATCCTTTATTTTACCTCATGCCGTGCAATTTACCGCTCGATAAAAAATAACGGTGCCTTCCTTAGCTCCGCGGTACATTTTTAAGAAGGAGAAAAACAGAATGACCGTGAAATTGATGGGAGAGCTGCTGAACAGTGGACGTTTGAGTTATGATGGTTTTCTGGAGATCAAATGAGGCCAGATCATACTTGAGCTTTGGTCTCTGTCGTCAAGCAGGGCTGAAGGATGTAAATATGCGACTAAACATAACGATGCAACAAAAATATCATAGATCTGCTTGTGTTTTGTTCCGCCAGAGGCCATTGGAGTGTGGTGATCTTCCATTGAAGCGTGTGTTACGCAATCAAACTCTGTAACAGCACAGCACGGACGGGGGAAAAGCGTATCTGATTATCCCAAAAAGCTTATTGCTCTGACTTTATCGTTAACTTTATTATAAGCCTTTTAATGCCACTTAACTTTCTCGAATCATTAGCCGTACTGCGCCCCTAACGCGAGGGTCTGCCATCGCAGTGCCTGAAACGCCCATATTCACACGGATCGCAGGGAGGCGACCGCCAGCCACATGTCTGTGTTTTTAGCAGGCGGCACACCCTTCGCCTACAATGCAGCTGCTGCGGAAGCGCAGACCCCCGATGTTGTTTTATAAAAATATCATTCTGTGCTTCCCATATGAAAACCCATTTGGGTACAAAGGTAAAGTGTCTTTCTTTAAAAAAACGTTATTTATACTTTGGTGCTACATCACGTCTTAGTTTATGCAGATGCTTTTATCAAAGCAGCACGCGGTATGGAAGATCATCTATATCTCTGAGGCGCTGCGACACAGAACTCGATGAATTGCCGACGATCCGATACATTAAAGATATATATGAAGCAACTACCATTGCGATGTGACACGACTCACTCCTATTGCGATGCAGGGGCGCTTCTGGGTAGACCAGTGCTGCCGAACCCCCCCTAAATACATATCCTTCATCGCTTTGAAATACATGTATTATTACTACAACTATTATCATTCTTTACATTTATATACGTGGGCTTAATTTTAACGCTGGGAACTCCGGGTTTTTGAGTCGCTTAAGTTGGTGAAAAGCGAACTTAACGACAGAAAAAGAAAATCAATATTTATGTAACCGGCTTTCTGCTTGATAACTGCAGTGGACAGGGCAGGCCAGGCTATCTGTGTTGTGTTTTGGTATGTTGGTGATGTGGCGTGGCGAGGTGAGGGAGGTGCACGCCAGGTGTGGCACAGCAGCAGTAAATTCGGTGACAGTCTGACTTAAGGTGTTCTGACCCGCTGGGGAATATAATATCACAGGAGAGGTGGTTGATGGTGGCTACAGTCTGGAAGTGAATATGACGTAATAAATCAAAACGCTTGCTTGTAGACCTAAATCTTAAAAAGGTTTTTACTTAAAGAAAAAATAGCAAAGCAAAAAACAGACAAACTTTGGACTGTATTAAAGATCCTTCCTCCCTTTTCCATAAACATGTTAATGAGTTGGGTGATTCTTCTCCCCTTACAGACATAAAAGAGAGCTAGCTTTAAGGTGTCAACCAGTAATCTGACACATACCGGACTGGAGTGTTTTTCCAGTGCCCCGTAATTTGCATAGTTTGTATAATGCTGTGCTGATGTTCCATCAGTTTCATTTGTCCCTTATAATGATCATTTTCCTCCCAGGTGCCTTTAGCTATCCACTGTGAGGTTGTTCTTTAAAGAAATCTTGGCTGCCCAGTTGGTGGTTCAGTTTATTAGCATTTAATTCAATAATACCAATGCAGTACCTATGACTTGTTTGGCAAGTTGTTGACTTGCGATTTGAAAAAAGCAGTAAATCACTCATATTAACATTGTTTTTTCAGACTTTCCCTCGCCCAGATTTTGAAGCACTTAAATCATCTTTGCTTATTTTTTTCAAATTAATAACTCTCTTACTGTTGTTTTTGTTACTAAAAATAATGTAGTTGACTAGCAAAATATCCCTCCCTCTCTCCCTCCAACCGCTTATCCTGGTGGGGTCATGGGTGGGGGGATGGGGTGAGGAGGCTGGACCCTATCCGAGGCAGCAAAAGTTTGGGCTATGCCCTGCACAGGATGCCAATCCATTCCTTTCAGTATTTTTATATATTCAATGAAATAGATTTCCTTACAAGGATGACTTATTAGGCAATTCTTAGTAACAATTTATTAAATAATAAGTTATTAAACAAATTAATTCTAAGTGTATTTTAAGTATAACAATAGGATTCCATAATAGACTTCGTAGTCTATTCTGACACTTTTCAGATTAGAGAAGTGCCTACAGTAATGCTATTTATAATCTTGGAATATTACTCAGAATTGATTCAAACAAAGCAATGCATCAATCCCACAATTTGCTTGAGATTAAAAATACATTTTACAAGTGCAATAAACAAGGGCGCCAGGCACTGTATCAGGGAACATTTAACACACTCGTTGTGCACGAACAGAGTTTACACATCATGAATCATGGAGCCAAATAAAATGTGGTGTGGGAATGTGACATACGTCAAGGGGACTGGTAAGCCAAAAGAAATCGTTAATCTCATTTCAGAACGCATTAAAGTCTGGCCACTCAGGGAGAATTAAGGAATCGGGACAATCACTTCATTTGTTGAAGCCTGTGAACAAAGGCCTGCTTATTATCTCTACACACAACGGTCCGTTCATCATTTGGCCCAGCTCGCTTGTACAATTACACAGCGGAGCTGCGTAAACGTACCACAGCCTCTACGTATCTATTAAATACAAGATGCTACCTTTGCTTGTCACCCACTGGGACTGTTAGGATAATAACAGGCTTTTTCCATTGGAAACGTGGGCTGCTTTGCAACTGTTGCAACAAGCGGTAAGCGGAACATAAGTGAATATCAGAAGGGCAGTCGAAGCCCTGCTAGTAATTTGTAACAACTGGAATAGAAAGACGAAAGTCAGGATTTAGGGATATACAATATTATAATGGCTGACAGCGCAGCTTCAGAGAAGCTGGATCTGGAAGAGAGGAGAGTATCGTCTGGAGTGGCGGATGTCAGTGGTGGTATCGGCGATACCTCGTTACTGGTACCGACGATGCAAGTGGCTACTGAAGATGATGACAGTGTTTTTTACAGCGAGAAAGATTTTGTTCCAATCAGGGCTTGTCATAGTCCCGCTCTGACTTCGGCTGATTTAGCGGGAGTCGGCGGAGACCCCAACCATATGCGCTTCACCCTAACCTCGGAGCCTTGGGAAAGCCGGGTCGAGCCTGTGATGAAGCTGCTCACGGCCGGCACCTTGACTCCGCCTGCTCCCCCTGCCCCAGGAGATCGCAGAGATCTCATGCTGGAGAAAAACATGATCCATCCCGCAGACAACTTCCCAATGGATCACGAGGATCTGATTCCAATGGACCCCAGAACCAAAGGGTCAAAAAAGATATTAACCAATAGCCCTGCTGAAGTCCCGAGAGGGCTGAAAACACAGAAGGAGGTGGAGGTCCAAACCCTGGAGGGTGAGGCAGAAATGAATATTAAAGTAATATTAACCCTTTACTAATACAACAAATAAGCTGCTTATTTATTTACATGCATCAGAGACAAACAGTTTGTTTATACTAGTCATATAACCCTTTACGTCATGAAAAACAGTGTTTATCAGAAATAAACCTTCATCTAATGAAACCGATTTGAAGAGTGGCTTTCATTCTGACTGTTCAGTGTATAATGGAAAATCATACTTCATTTATTACAAGCGCGCATAAACCTTGTAATTCAGGGGACCAGCGTTGCTGCCTCACCCCCCCACATCAGCGGGTTAGAATCACACCTCTGTTCTCTGTGTGAGTGTGTAGTTTACATGCTCTCTGGGTGTCATGCGGGTTTTAAAGCCGCAGAGTTAGGATATTTTGTGTCTGTGTGTGTGTGTGTACGGAAATAGATCAGTATCCCGTCAATGGTCTACTCTTGACCTGTGCCGCCTGGAATAGGGTCCAACCCCCCCCCCCCCATATGACCCTGACCAAGATAATACGGATGGATGGATACATGTATATTCCCAGCTAAGATGAAGTCTGCCTCTGCGAGACACCGGTTTAAGCCCCCGGTTTAAATCCATCTTATATAACCACATTTATCCCATGGCAGAATTGATTATCGTGTGTGCTTTGGGAATCAAGTCTAGAAATCTCTCAAATGTAATAAAAATTCCTCCAGCTGTACAGCTGATGATGCTACAAAATGGACAACATCAGTCTATTTCAAAAAAAGAATTTGAAAACTGCTATGCATTCTGTCAGTTTACATACTTTTTAATGATACTTTATTTCTATTTTAACTGAAATAAGGATGCTTTAAGTATGGGCATATGAGGTCAGTTACTGATGCTGTGACTGTTGTTGTTTTTTTTCTGTTTAGACTTTGATCCGTGGAGGGAAACTGCTCTCTCACTGGGGCTGAAACTGGAGGGATTTGCCCCCCAGTCTGCACCCACCCCTTCCCCCGAGAAGGAGCCGAACCAGGAGAACGGACAAGAGAGGATTCCCCTAGGACGACTGACCAAGAAGGAGATCCTGAATCAACAGCAGGATGTGAAGGAAGGGGATGAACAGGGCGAAGTTAGTGAAAGACATAAGAGCAGTTCTGAGCTTGACGAAGAATCGCCCTCTGCCGGCAGCAGGAAGGAGTCTGCCAACGACGACTTCATTTCCAAATACAACACAGTCTCCTACCGAAAGATCCGCAAGGGAAACACCAGGCAGAAAATCAATGAATTTGAGTCCATGATGAACTAAAACTAAAGCCACAAAGGTGGGGGCCATACAATGAAAAGTCACAGACCGGAATAAAGATTATAATGGTTAAAACATCTTGTTCTGTATCCATTAATAAGATTAATATTTGTGTTGTGTGCCAAGATAATGGACTCACTGCGTTTTTATAGTTTATGATCTATTTAATGCTTTTAGTTTCAAAACAAACCGTTCCATCTTCTTGGAAATATTATGCATTAATTGCTCTCAGAAATACGTAATTGATGTAGCGTTACTAATTACGGCCTGTAATTTTCAATACTGGTCTCTCACGAAACTGAAGATTGGAATCCATTGTGTTCAACCCTAATTTTAATGAGTATATTCAATTTGGGACTTTGCCTAATTCCTTTCTAAATGTAGGTAGCTTTGGCAAAATAAAAAAACTGTCTAACTGAAAGGGAATGTATCAAAATAAGAGGCTTAGTAGCTGTTAATCCTACTAGTCCATATCAACAACCATGCTAACCGCATCATTTGTAATGCTTATGTTTGTTATCGTTTTAGGGCATACCTTTGTAATGATTTCTTATCTTGGTATCATTTTTATGCTGGCAGTTACATTAAGAAATACTTTAAACCAATGTTTGTTCCTACTGGTGATGAGTATTAATAGTTTTAAACAACATAACAGCTCATGCAGAAAGGTCAACTGGAAAAATATTTCTTTTGGTTATGAGTGGAGTATGTATTCTCACCGGTCATATGGTTCTGTTGTAGCAGATACTATTGTAAATAAAGGCTCTTTCCTTTCAGCACATCAGGATTTTGCAATTTTGTTTCGTATTTAATGAGCACATCAATTAAGTGAAATTTATCAGTAATGATGTACTACCCTTTCAGCATGTCTGATTTTTTTTTAGTAATGCCAACTTTTTGCAGCTATAGTTGCACTTCGCAAAACACTAATTTTACATTTCTGGAAGAAAAAAATTCAATAGCAAGACACATCCCGAAGCTAGGCCTTCTGGCTACCAGCACACTTCATAATAATGCAGTTATTAAAGAATTAACTGAAACACATTCCAGATCGCAGTAAAAAAGAAAACGCTTTTACACAGATAACCAAATTATTTTAATGTTTATGCATATAGAGCATGAAACACCAATTACCAGAAAATATCCTTTCCCCTTCACAATATGAAACATTGCCCTCTAGTGGTAAATTAGACCTGTTTGCACCTTTGATAACGTATAGTAACATTTACAAAAAAAAGATCAAGTTCCTGGCTCTTATTAAGAGCACCAGTCAAATGATGAAACCAAAAGTTGTTAAATATCACATTATTTCTATTGGTCACTGACCCACCTGCCTCACTTCTATAAGCCTGATTGTCAAACGTTTTTTTTAAATCTTGATTTTCGAATTCCCGTAAATTCACAGTATTTACAATGCACCAAATATAAAAATGCACATCCTATAGTGTTGCACTGGAAAAACATATTTACAACTTTGACAAAAGTCAATCAAACGTATAGAAATTTCCATGGTGTATTTGGTACCCGCCCAAGATCTGATTTGACATTTATTTCATCTTACTTTACAAATTATAACCAAAGAAGCCATGTAGTGATTTAGAGGTAATAATGAAATGAAAGAACTATTTGTAAGTCTGAAATACTTTAGTGTCTACATTACATTTTCAAACTTATACACATATTTCGATATTTAACAATATATATCGGCATAGTAATTCAACTAGAATACCAATGTGTACAGGCTTACAAATTATGGAAAAAAGGTTCCTTTTTTTGTTAGTGACTTATTATTAAATTATGTTGAAAGTTTAACTGCCATCATCTCAAATTTGCAATACAGTTTGCCACAAAGTCAAAGTCTACTCTTTATGTGAATAACGAAGCATAAGAATGAGAGAGGCTGGAGTGTTTCCAAAGCATGGTAACCAAACAGGTTGCCGGGTGGAGTCTCAGGACAAATGCCCGCCTCCCAGATGTTCACTGTGTATAGTAGTGTGTAAACTGCCACTTCTGTAATGGGCTTGCGGCATTGCACTCGCTGAGCCGCACCCCTGTGTGCGGAGTATCGGCCTCCAGGCAAAGGGGCCGAGGAGTGAGCTCCACGACCAGATGCTCTTTCTGCGGAGAACAGGCAGATGCCACAGGTATGGGGATCAGCCTTCTAGTACCATTGAGTGCCACCAGAGGGTGATGTTCAGTGTGACAGACACCCACCCACTGGTGAAAAGGGCCTATTTTTTCATTTTTTAATAAAATACTGAGGAGACTTTTAATAATCTATACATAAAATGCATATTAAGCAGATAAGAATTTCACTACAGTAAAAGCACTCAATTCAGGATAAACCTAATGATGTTACTCGTAGGAATATGCAATAATATGCACACAGGATTTCCCCAGACTCACCATGGCTGAATTCGGGATGTTAGACTTGTGCATCCAGCGTAAGCTAGGCTTGCTGTTGTCACAATGGCCCAGACCCACGTCCTGCGCCGGTGCCTGGGGCTCCAGGCAGGAGTCCTTCTGCCGGACATGCCTCATCCAAGTGTGGTTGAACTGCTGGCTCTGTGGAGGAGGGCAGGACACTTAAACGATCACACGGAAATCGATCATCTCTACCACTGCGGAAATACACCGGAACTGAAAACACAACAAATATCAAAAGAGGCATATTAGTTTCCAGTATACTGACAGTAATAATAGTGTCCTGTTTTTGCTCTCATACTGCAAAGACCACTCTGTTAAGTGCTGTGGTTCCTTAAACAGGAGAGTTAGGGCTTTAAGGTGACATCACACGTGTGGGGGTGTGACCTGGCCTACTTCCTCTTCCTGTCAAATCATAATTTTAATCAATATTAAATAAAACTTTTTTGCCCTCGATCTCAGGAGGATATATTGGAAAGACATTTATATATTACACTCAGTTATTTAGCAGATCATTTTGTCAAAAGTAAGAAGAGTTGGGGGTCAGAGCAGGATCTGTCAGCATCCCTGGGGTTAAGTGCAATTCTCAGGGGCGGTGATGATATTATTATTCTGCCTGTTAAGGGATTTGAACCCACAACCACCCACTTAGCTACACACATAAAGATATGATCTTTGTGGTTCTTTTCCTTCTGGGAAATACCATTTTTGACTCTGGGAGGTCACACAAGTCACAGCATGTCTGTAGTCTTCACGCCCTACAAGATTACCTGCTTGCTCAGATCACAGGTCTCAAACGTTAGCACGCTGTCCTTTTGGGTGATGCACTTTCTCGTTCCGACATTGAAGATCTGGAAAAGAGGAGGTGGTTCCCTGTGAGAAGCCGCGGATGAGAATGTTTACATTCTGCAGGCTGGCAATGTCAACAGATCCCGAAAAAGGGCAGTCACTAGCTTGTAGTAACAATCGCCATTATTATTCCGGGGAAGCGCGGTACAAACAGACTCTGTGCTCCTCCGGCACAACAAAACCTCCCAGAAAAAGAGAATCACGACAGAAGGACAAAAGCAAACTACATAAGCCAAAGAAAGGATTTGCTTTGCCACTGAAAATAGAGAAACATTTAATTATATTTAAAAAGTGATACTCTGAGTCTGAAATGGAGATGGAATTTCACGTGTTATGAAACAGAAAAGAGCTGATTGGACATGAATGGTCTGGACCGTCATTAGCAATTTCCAGCAGTTTAATAAGCCCTGGTGAAGCATGTCAGCATTTGAGTGGTGATCAAGTACGCAAACTTGTATAATATCTCTCTCTCTATATATATATTTTATATTTATTTATATATATCTATATATAGATATAGATATAGAGAGAGAGAGAGAGAGAGAGAGAGAGAGAGAGATACACACACACACATAAATAAATAAAAACACACACACGCACCTACTCATAACTAAATATATGACAGAGAATCGTACATGAACTCCCACTCGAAGACCTGTTTTACTTGTTTATCGGATTCTTTTATCCAAGCCAACTGACAGGAGCTCACTAAAGTTCACATACCAGCCCCTGGGCCCTGACGATTGGAGCGTCCAGCTCTGGGTAGACGTTCTGCAGGTACCACCTAAAGCTCTTGCACCCAAGCTTCTTCCGGAGCACCTTCTGCTCCGTGAGGTCACCGATGTCAATGGCGCTCTTGTCCAGGAGGTGGAGGTAGCCATGGCCGTAGAAGAGATCCCTGTACTCGTCGAGCCAGACCTCAGCTACCCGAGCCAGATTACGCTCCACCGTCTTCTGCCTGTCCTTGGGGAACTTGTAAGGGTTCTCGCTACGGAAGATGTGGCCGACCCGAGAACAAGGGATGATCTCGATCTCGCCGCCACACATCCAGATCTGCCGGAGGGAAGTGGAGGACCAGATATCAAAGACCACAAGTTGACCCACTCAATGCCCATAGGGACATGAGGTTTAGTCAAACACCACCAGCAACTTTAAGACCCCAATTACAAGGGGCGTAACAATTCATCGATTCTAAATGATACATTGATTGTTAAGGTCACGATACAATTTAAATCGACTCCATTAACAAATACCGATTTAACCATCATGATATGCCAAAATCTCTCACACAAAGGAAAGACTCACCTTAGTAGAGAGCAGAGACCAAAACATTACAGTACATTTTATATATTTAGTACACCTAAACCATGTTTCCTATATTTTCAGAGTGTAAGATATACATATTCAGAAATACTTTTTGATTGTTAAAGTACAAATGCAAGACTGAATGTTTCTTGTGCATTTTTTGTGTTTTTGAGACGTAGAGTGTTTAACATAATCTGTTGTTCAACGAAAAATGTAAACTTTATTGTTAAGTCTTTTGAATTCAAGTAAATTCCACTAAAATCAACTAATGTTTCACTCTGTTGAAATAAAAATATTAATAAATTGAATCAAATCATGTCGTATCGCAGTAACATTTCAAATATTGATAGATATCAAAATTCTGCCTTACAAAATTAAATCGCATCGTGGCAAAGCTTACAACTTACACCCCTATCAACTACCTGTAACAGCCTGTCTTCAGATTACTGAACGACAATCAGCAAACAGAGAGAATGCACAACCTCACACTCTCAACACAGAAGAGGTGGGATTAAAACCAACAACCTTTGAGGTCTGAGGGAGCAGTACTGCCCATTGAGCCACCATGCCGTTCAGTCTATTTAAACCAAGACAAAATCACAACACCATCTCAACTACCTTAAAAGATATTTCCATGTTTTCGCCGCCCCACACATCGAGTCCAGGGTCGTAGGTTCCCAGTTCATAAAAATACTTCCTGTCGATTGAGAACAGGCCCCCCGCCATGACTGGACATCTGCAAAACAAAACAAAACAGGATGTATTTAGGGGTGACTCAGTGCACCATTAGCGAGACACCACATTTTATGTGAAGCTTCAGAAGGCATCCCTATGACACATGCATGTAGAAAAGAGATCCTTAATGCAGATGCACCAATCAGATAATAGGATCGGTATTGGCACAGTTCGAGACCTTTTTGACGGGTCGGATATTGGCCACGGCTGCCCAGGGTTGGTTCCTGCCTGCGCCCATTGTTCCCGGGATAGGCTCCGGTGGCCCCCCCCCCCCCCCCCCCCCCCCGGGGGGGGGGGGGGGGGGGGGGGGGGGGGGGGGGGGGGGTGGGGGGCGAGGGGGGCGAGG
>JAODLD010000001.1:41157791-41177962 GCA_026781065.1 Mormyrops boulengeri
CCCGCGCGCGCGCGCCCGGCCGCGGGGCCCCCCCCCCCCCCCGTAACAGATAAAAAAAATAAATATGGAGTGTCTGTAGTGTGATTTTGTCGCCAAGTGAGTTGTAATTGGACTGGCCCACCTGATTTTCTGTCGACCCACCCACGCTATGATTTCTGACTCCTGTGGCGAGGGTGTCCTCCTTCCTCGTACCCTCACCATGACTCTGTACCAGATAAGCGGTTATGGAAGATGGATGGGCTTTGCTCATAAACACATAATATGGAGTACTTCACTATATGCTAACAGCCACTTTTGAGGATGTATTTCAGTTTGTAGTTTTGACCGGGTTCCATAACCTATTAAAAATGAGTCCACTTGTCACCTGATTCACAGTTTTTCCCCATTCGGTTACTCTTCAGAGCGGCGCCGTAAACAAGTAGTGGCCTCCGGAAGTTTCTACCACCGACTGGATGTTATGACACCCAAATAGTCCATAAACACAAGCAGGAAGGTGCTCAGTTTTTAGAAACTTGACTCCTTTTGTTAATTTTGCATGAGGCGCATTGGAAAACATGCCTTTTCATTATCTCTCAGTAGCAAAGGAGATGAGAGAATATTGTATTTAAATTAACTTTTTGTATTCCCCAGCAATGAAATCAATTCCGCTCTTTATGTTACTTTTCATATGCCTTTTGTCTTGTTGCTGAATCATTCCTGTTTCCTTCCCATTCATCTGTTTTGCCCTTTCCTTGATCTGATAGCATTAAACATATAATTAAGTCATAAAGGAGGGAACTGATGAGTGTAGCAGATGGTAATTGCCTCCTACATTTCAATGAAATGATGTGCATTGCTACAATTTACAACCTCTGCCTCATATTTTATTCAGCAACCTTTTATCTCTTTTCTTGCAGAATTATTCTGCAATAAATTTAGACATCTTATCAATAGCTGGAATGATAGCTGCAGAAACATGGACAAAAAAAAATGGAACCTCCAACATTTCACGCTGTTTAAAATAATTTTCCATAATAAAGGAGTTATCAGCTGAACTGTATCGCGGCGGCGGGCTGAATGGACCTGTTTTTCCGAGAAGAGCACAGGCCGCCGCTGTTCTGGAGAGGTGTCAGAGAGGGGAGATTTTGGCCCGCGCTTCGCTCAGCCTCCATAGTCTAGAAGTCGATCAAGGCTTTTGGCTTCAAGGCACTCAGACCTCCAACAGAAATGTGCACCCCCCACAGCCTGCCTAAAACTCCACAATGCAATGACTCCGCCATATACACACCTTCAATCATTTGGTATAGCATTAGCTAATCAATTCATTTATTGACTAATGTACTTAATGTACAGTATCTACACTGAACCCCACCCCCCCCATATTTTGATAACGGCACCCTGCAAGGTCTTAAAGAATTTCTTCTCAGCCATTGACAATGAATCCCAGGATCAATTTGCCACGGGCCATAGCCAATAAAAATATATCCGGTCTGGAATTAAAGTGGTAGGTGCTGTTTCTCTGTATTTCATTAAAAAATGATACTTCATCTCAACTATCAGTGACTGAATAACTATAAAAATGTGTATAAAAATAATAATAATAATAATAACCATTACAATAATAATAATGATATTATAATTTTATTATAATGATAATAATAATGTTATTATTATTATTTCATTATAATTATGATATCATCTTCTGCTATTTCTCCATAATGGCCCGTTTTGAGGCTGACCCACTTGTTCCAGAAAGGTAGCATGTCAGTATTAATTTACAATGTGCAGCTTATCAAATTAAAGGCTTTTACTGGCACTCTTTTATGTGTTGTTTGTGGGTGAGTCGACGGCACAGTTAATAAAAACCGGCACAGTAACGAGGGCAATAAACAGCCTCTCCGCGAGGCACGGTGCCACGTAGGCGTGGTTACGGTTGCTGGGCAGAGCAGTGCCCAGGTCCGAGTATGTACGTGTGGATCTGCCTGTAGGATACAGCATATTCGCGGTGTGACAGAGCTGGTCTGGCTGGTTCCCCTGAGCAGCGGTGCAGCCAGTATGTAATATGTCATGTCACTATGGCTCCTCAGAAACCACCGGCACCCCCCCCCGCCCCCCACCTCTACACTACACACTCACGGTCTGTGTGGATCCGGCTTCGTCTGACAGATACCAGCCGCCACTTCATTTCCTGTGCATTTCCCGCCCAGTATGTACCATTTCCAGTGGCTAAGGCCTCTAACATCTCCTGTCTCCCCGCCGTTTCTCCCACCTGTAGTGTTTGGGTCCACCTCCTGCCTCGATGTTTGATGTTTCGCGGGAATCTCACTAGCCTGTTCATTCACGGCATCATGTCGAAAAGTCACATTTTTTCATCTTACTACAAGAACAGTCCCCCTCCCCCCATCCACCTAAACATTAGTCCCCTGTGCCCTGTTGGTTTCGGCTGATATTTGAGAAGCAGTTCTGTGGGACCCAGTGGGGGCAGGGTGGGGGGGGGAGGTGCAGGTTTAATTCCTGTGTCCCATCAACCTGCCAAGCATAGCAACATGCCAGCTGGAAGGCTTATACCGACAACGGGGGAGTGGAATAATGGCACAGGGGGGCCGCCGTGGCCCCGGTGCATTCTGGGTGATGCACAGGCCCCATACCGCAGGCGCTATGCCGTTTAGTTATGGTGCAGGTCCATTACCTTTAAATACAAGCACTTGTTTTTACTTGCCTCTGGCTGCGGGGGAAAAGGAATCTACCTCGTGTTACCCGACTCTATTTATTGACGCACTCCAACTTTTCCCGCTTGCTGGTAATAGCCTGGAAAGGGGGGAAGGGGAAAATAAAGAAAAGAAAGATAATGTGTTTGATCGATCAGCATGAACAAATTTCATTTGTGGAATCAATAACGGTGTACAGCTGAAGAAGGCGCAGAAGTTCGCTTGTGTTCCCCCCCCGTCTGATTGAACGGCGGCTTTTTCGGAGAGGGTCTGAGATGCGAACAGCTTCTGACGGTGTCGGCCGATGCTGCAATATTGCCAGCAATCTGTATTTAAAATGAATCTGCCCTGCAGCCAAAAAGCAGCCAACCGATCCTGATGTATGTGTTTTCTGCATTCTTTGCACTGTGAATTAGGGTTTTAAAAAATAACAATTCCTTCACCCCCCCACCCCTGTAATTCATTTTTTTTGAGGACAAAAAGATTGGATTTTCACGTGCAGTGAATGATTTGCACTGGGTAGCCATTGTGGATGAAGGATATTAGAAAATTGAAGGGGACTGGAAAAGAAACTGAGCACGCTGGGAAAAAAGAAAAAAAGTTTTCCATGCTCAATATTTTAAAGTTTAGCTTGTGTTTATGTTTACGGCCACTAGATGCGAGAGCCCCCAGCACATCGTCAGCAGCCGTTTTACGCATCACTCAAAAGGCAAATGATGATAAATGGAGGAGCCACAAGGATGAACACTTAGGGCCAGGAGAGGAAGGTGGTCCTTGGGTTTTGCAGGACACACAGTTACCCCAGGCCTCCAGGAGTGGGCGTATCCGGGTGAGACGGCAAATCTTGAGTACACTTTGGGTTCGTGTGCATGTACACATTCTGTCACCATCTCAAACTGGGTGTGTCTGCACACTCTCTTTTCTGGCAGAAATTCTATAGTGACACAATTATGCGATATGTGTCACATCACAAAATCAGGGGGGGCAAAAGCAAGCTTTTGGGGGGAAACAAAGGAGCTTTACTACAGTTAGGCAGGGGGTTGAGAAACCAACCAGACCTCAGGGGGTTAATAAACAGCGAACGAAAGCCAGGGAAGGACTCAGGCATACACATGGATGAGACTTCAATGACAGGACTGGGGAGCACAGGACTGGGAGGCACTCTTATACAGGACTGACGAGGGAGCAGATGAGGAGCAGCTGGAGTGATCCACACGAGGGCTGAAACGAGAGGTAAGACAAAACAAGCAGCAGGTGTGGCTCGTTAGAGTCAATAATATCTTTATCCATCCATCCATCCATCCATCCATCCATCCTCGGACCATTTATCCCGGTCAGGTCACAGGCAGCACAGGGCACAAGGCTGGGACACACTGAACATTTTGTACATATTTCCTTTTTCTTCTTATTTCTCTTTCAGCTTCACAGTTTTTGCAACTTAAATTTAAATTTCTAGAACAGATTTTTTTTCTATACCAATGATCTTCACAACAAAACATACAGAAAACCCTCTGTTTCCAAGACCTTTTTATACTTCTTGTGTTTTCCCCCACAATGTACACGCAGACTGTTTTCCTGCTGTTAAAGAAAACCACACTGTGTGTATATGGCTAAACTCCTTGCAAGCCCTTCAGTAATTCCACAAATGAAACATGACATTCAGTTACCACATGGTACGCTGCATGCATTAAACAAAATGCTGTAAAGAACCTTTTAAGTCAACCTTTTAATTAAAACAGATAAATACATTGTATCAAATCTTTTATTCAAAGCCTTCAAATGAAGGAAAAAAAATCAATGCATGAATAACAAATCAACAAAGATTTGTAAAGCGTGATGATTTCTGGAAGCTCAGTGGTCTCAGTCCATCGCCATCCTGTTTAACGACGACACTGTGGCATCGCAGTGGATGCGACTGGAAACAGACGGTGGCACTTATCGGCGTAACCGAGGGCCTCGCTATTTAACATATTTAACACGTTTAACATATTTATGACCGTCGGGCTGTATGAGAGTTTGTGTCGTTGCCGTGATAATGGAGCGGCTGACTGGCGCGGTAGCACGGCGGACGTTACGGGGTCGGCACGGCGACGGGGGAGCAGGGGGGATCGGCTGCCTTTTCGTATTTATATTTGGCAGAGGGTGGGGATAAGGGGCAACGTGCATATTGTTTGCGTTCATTTGAATAAGGACAAATGTCAGATTTCCATGGCTGCGGGCGGCCCCTCATCGGGGCTCCGAGTCGCGGGGGGTCACCCGCAGCACTTCCAGGTCAGCATCGCCGCACAGCGGTTTGGGGCTATAATTGACCTTTTGACTGAGCGCAGGGAGACTGCCTCCCTCCTGAGGCAGGAATAATCGCCATGTGTCTGCTGGACGAGCCCCTCCCTCATAGTAACCCCCATGTTTTTGTCTCTCGCCCCGGCCTGTAAATAAGCGCGTTTAACTTACGAACACGCCAGCGCTCAAGTCCGATAGGTTTCACCTCGCGACTCCTCGACGGAGCGCCAGAAGGTACATCTGAATACCTTAAGCGGACAGCAAACCCCAGTGAGCCCACCGTGGCATCGTCTGTGTCCGTGAGGGTCCCTGTCACTTACACGCTTTTGCAAAACATGACAGAAATAGTGACTTCTGAAGACCAACCTCTGATTCAGTGACTTGATGGTTCAACATGGCGTTTGGTGTTTCCTTACAGCAGACAAAAATTAAAATCAGAAAACACTTTTAAAGTGACTACAAATGGAAGGTACATTATAGCTTAAGCAATTCACTATAAAGGTTATTGTAAAATGCAGGCTGGTAATTGGACCTTCCAGTAGTCATATCAGTATGTTGTAGCTGTAGTCAGAGCGATGGACGGGATCCAAAGGGCTGCAGAGAAAGGTTGAGCACAGCTCGGATGTCCAAGCCCTCGTGGGCCACCCCCAGGGCTTCTGGCTGGCCCGGTCCATCTCCACAGAAGCACGCGCCTCATCCTCCACTGGAGTGATTTCCCCTCCTGAATCAGGAGACCCTCATGTCGCGTGTGTGTCTGACGTCCCACACGTGTTTGTTATCCGGTGATGGGGAACCGGCGCCACAGACTGAGGGAGTAGCCTGGCATTCATTATCATACACTAACGTGTTCGTTTGTCGTCATGTGTTTTCTGTTTATTACTGCCGTTATGGGATTACAAGGCTGGAGTATTTAATAACCATCAATGTCAACATTTCAGAACAGACAGTACAGCTTGGAATATGTAGTTAAAACCCTGACATCATAAACTATAGAAAATATGCTGAAGATAATAGCCACCATATGGTAATATATGAAATAAATGAATATTAGCTTCCAATCTTATGAATAATCCAAAACTGCAGCCTGTCATTACTCTACACACCTAAGTATGTTTTCTTCCTGCTAACTCACAGCAGACTATAAACAGTTCTGCTCCTTATTGATTATGATGTCTGTCGTTATCCTTTTCATTGTTTTTACTTGGGAAAATGATTCTGCATCAAGGTTTTCACTCCCTGACACGGTCCACGAGGTTGGTCCGATTAATACCAAAGTTTTCCATTCTTTGCCCGTACCCTGGGACCTCAGTAGCACTCGTATGATATATCGCAGAGTGGGGGTGAGTGGCGGGGGCCTAAATATGTTAGCCGACGTTTCCGAAGTGTTTACGAAAAAAAATGGAAAAAGCAAATGCGAATGCCAAAGGCTTAGCTTGTGACGAGACGGTATTACATTATTAATTAAGTACAAGTCAGCTCTTTCCTCCCCAGCACCCGTGGGTATACAGTGCTGTATACTTGATTGAATTAGCTAGTGGCAGAGCAGGATTTTTTAAAGAAATTTTACTCTTGAAGGGCCTGAATAGAAATTTTGGGCCGGATTGTATTATTGGAGTGCAAAGAACAGTCTTTTTTAAAATATCTTGACCCAATCAGGGCAAGTGCCATAAATACCTCCCCCCCGCCACGCAACCGCCACCAATTTACGTATCAAAAATGGCGTCCACTTCTGTGTTTGTGGAATAGGAATGTACTTCATTTTATACTGCGGAGAAGGCAGCTACGCTAAATGGCTAACCGCTAATATGTAGCCTGCCGAGCGTAGCAGGGTGGCACGATGGAGCAGCGGTTAGCATTATCACATCGCGTCTCTGGGATCAGGGTCTGAGTGTCGGCCCCAGCTCTGAAGCTGCAGTCTGCATCTCAGGCAGTTCCTCGGGAGAAAATGTATATGGAGTAGTTGCACTTTCACGTCAAACATCACACCGTAAGGGTACAATAACTTTGTATGACTGTTATCAGTATCTAATTAGCAAAAGCTAAAGCAGTCCTTGGCAACCCACAGACAAGATAAATTTTTGCTCCCAGCTCCCTAAAAAAATGTGGACTGTCTGAAGCTCAGAGGGAGCAAAAACATGGACCGACTGCTAAGTCGCGGAGGACCTGACCGGGAAACACCGAGATAAAGGTTTATTCACTGTCATTATGACAGCATAACCAAGTGTTTACCATGTTACCTCTTTGCGCAGTTAGATATTGACCTCAAGCTTGCACTTCAGAGGCTACAGAAGTTTTCACCAACCTCCTTGTCTTACAGTTATTAGCGTATTTGTCTAATATTCATTGATTGTAAGCAGTTGGTTTGTTTTTCTTTCTCAGGAGATAATACTCATATGGAGTAATGATCCAC
Organism: Mormyrops boulengeri; assembly: GCA_026781065.1. Taxonomy (NCBI): domain Eukaryota; kingdom Metazoa; phylum Chordata; class Actinopteri; order Osteoglossiformes; family Mormyridae; genus Mormyrops; species Mormyrops boulengeri. The sequence continues at coordinate 41,165,169 of JAODLD010000001.1, forward strand.
AGCATGAGAGCCTGAGGAAAGGTTGGCATCTCACTCTACTCGTGGTATTTAGGAGCGTCTGCAGTGACACCTTTACAGAGTCCACTGAGGAAGTGGCTGCATTTCATCTACACTACTGGGTCACTTAATACTGTTCTTTTCATACTGTTATTTCATACTGCTCATACTGATCTTGCCACACTATTATTTATTTTATACAAAAGTCTCACAAATACTGCATAAAAAGACCATTCCTTTCCATTACTGCTTATCCAAGAAAAAAATTCCTAATACATTCCGGTCAATCTGCTTTAATCGGCAAATTAATAGAGATTCTGATTGCCTTGTACCAGTCCGGTCCTTGGGGACCCACAGTCAGTCCATGTTTTTGCCCCCTCTGAGCTCCCTACCAGACAGTCCACATTTTTGCTCCCTCCCGGCTCAGGGATCGAAAACCTGGACGGTCTGTGGGTCCCTGAGGACCAGATAGGGAAACACTGCCCTGTAGGATCACAGTGAGCCTGGGGCCTTTACCAGGAAGCAGAGGGATGTTCATTCCGGCACGCACAATCACCATAGGTGGATAGTTCCACAGCCGCCATTGCTTACAGGCATGGGGTGCAGATTAATGAGCTCTGTACTAACCACAGACTAGCTGAATTTGACATGTCTGAACAAATTTTTCAAAGCCTACACAGCAGTAACTACATCAACAGACCATTATAAAAAGCTGTAAGCAACACAGATTGACATAGGCTCAATCCCGGCCCCTTGTGTCCTACATCAAGGCTCAGCCTTAAGAGTTTCAGTCAGCGCAGAAAACAGAGCCTGCATTGCTTGCTCTTTGAATGCAGCCTTAGAAAGATGCAGACCCTGAATTTGGACACAGCCAAAGTCTGCTCTATAGTTGTCTGCACTTTTTTATACCCTTCCACAAAGGTAGTGCGGACTTATGTAACATGTAAATCATATTGGCCTGTCATTATAAGCAGAGTCTGATGTTTGCAAGTGTGGAGGGCAAAAAAGTCTCGCTTACCTTATGTGTTAATGCACGTATCTGATGCACACAAAACCTATTATTTTGTCTACCTATAGGGTACAGACTAACTGATTATGCATAGAACAGCATAGAACATAGTGGAATGCTGGTCTTGCCGATTGCATTTTCGACTCAGGCAACTGGGGGGGAAACACTGTCCCTGCTGACCCCCCCCAAACCCCGCCTATACCTGTCATTAAACTACACACCTAAGTATATTTCCTCCCATTAACTTGCAGCACACTTGAAGCGTTTTCGCTCCTTCTCCAGTATTATGTGAGTTACTCTCCTCTTTACCTTTTCCGCTCCTCAGACAGGGATAAACAACATGGAAGCTTCTGGTATCTGTATCCTTTTCTTTGCAATGCCCAGTAAATATAAACCTTGTAAAACGGTTGCTTTCATCTTAAATTCCCAATTGTGTCATTGTTAATCAGACAAACTGATTTCTTTGTTAGGTTAGGTAGGATTTAGCAGTGCCAGTGAAGAGGAATTCTGCCACTCCGCTTAATCACCATCCTGGAACACTGTGGCACAGAGAGCGATTGACCCACAGAGCGCCACTGATTCCAGATCATCACCAAGCTTTTTGTTCCCCTCGTATCTCATCCTGCAAAAAAATCCTCCCACTTCCTGCTCATTAGAGAACTGTTGGACAGGCGTGACAGGAGGTAGCGTAATAAGGTGTATCATGGAATCAAGGTGATCTTATTGGGTTTAAATACTGGGGAAGGATGTATAACATTACACTGGGGACAAAGCCTGGAGGATACAGCCGTAATGAGGTGGGGGATTTTTCTCTCTTTCGAGGGGTGGAGGAGGGTATTTTCCAGAGCTTTCTTTTCTCTTTTCCTCAACCCTCTGTCTGGGGTCGTTAGGTACAGTCGGGTAAATATCAAAGCTCTCCGCATGCCTCTTTGTTCTGGTTTCTGCTCCAGGTAGCAAGGCAGCAGAGGGAAGCAGACAGTGGAAGGGGGCGGCCGTTATTTTCTCCCCCCGCGTTCTGCCCGCTGTGCCTTCCTCCGAGCTCAGGATCTGGCTGTCACCAGCAAACCGCAGGGTTAATTAGGTCTTAATCCAGAATGGCCCTAACGCGCGAAACGGCAAGCCGCCTTAATGGGATTTAATTAACGTGAACGTTACAGGTGCAGCTTGTGAATCCGAGAGGTGGGAGAAGCTCGCGGCGTGCGGGAAGAGATACCCATTGGATATCTGCTTTGTGAGGGGGAGTCGATGGAGTGTTACAGCAGGGTCGGAACAAAGCCGACAGCCTGGCCCAAGATTTTCATGGGGGGAGGGACCAGTGGTGTTACCAAGATGTCAAAGTTGGATGGGTGGCTACAATAAAAGTTGTCGATTGGGGGCAGTGGTGACAGTAAAAGGTATCGGATTTTGGGGGGGTGGAGGTGGCATTGGGTTAAGGGGGTTGACGTATTTGGATGAGGGGGCCCCCTTGTGGTGCCGACCATGGGAGAGAGCCAGCCTGTGAAGGGGCGTGTCCCATGGTCTGCCTTTTCAGAGTAAGTGGGGTCACAGTGACTGGATGCAGAGGCGCCGCCAGCCTGTTCTGGAATGGGAAGGACTTTGCCATTAGGGAATAAAGGTGTTCAACCCACCCTGTCCCATCTTAAACGCTACTCCTCACACGTATGAAATCTGTCCGCATGAAGAGTTGATGGTAAACAGAAGAGTCCATTTGCACGCAGTTAACCTTGCCAAGCCAGGCTCCTACAGGTGCAATATCACTGGGGTGAAGGAGAAATGTATGAAACTGCATTGGCAATATCTTTTCTACCTCTCCTGTGATAAACTGCATTGTGGGTAGACTCTGTGACCACATATTTTGTCTCTGCCTCGCTCTCACTACGCCTCTCCCTGTCTCGCTTGGGCTCTCTTTCGCTGTCTTCCTCTGTCTCTATATAACTCTCTATCTCTCATTTTATCTTTCCCTGTCTCTGTCTCTCTTTCTCTTTTTGCTGGTCTTTGTTTCTCCACCTTTCTCTTTTGTTCTCTCTCACTTTGTTTCTCCATGTCTTTCTTTTCCCCATCTCTCTCACTTTGTCTCTCCATGTCCATCTTCCTCGGTCTCTCTCACTTTGTCTCTCCATGTCCATCTTCCTCGGTCTCTCTCACTTTGTCTCTCCATGTCCATCATTCTCTCTGTCTCACTTTCTCTCCATGTCCATCTTTCCATCAGTCTCTCTCATTTTCACTCCCCATCTCTTTCTCACTGTAAATCTTCTGTCTGTCTCAGTCTTTCTCGCTGTCATCAAAAACAGACCCAATCGGTAATTATAACACAAGAGCGCCACCTGTCTGTTAACATGTAGCTGCACATCGGCACCCGACTCCCCACTGTACATCAGAATCACACCTTCTACCTGTTGAAGGCTTCGCTAGTTTGAGTATTCCAATATTTTCCCCTGTGGACTCAGCCGTGTATCTTAATCAGTCTTTCAGTTCAATGTGCTGCCATTCAGTGACTCAGAAGAATCTGCACAGTAATACACAGCTTTTCTTTTTTAGAGTATATTTCCAGTGGCCCACTGTCATTCTCAATCAGAGACCGAGTCCTAAGATGGGCAGAGACACTGCTGTGGGATGGAAAGAATAAAAGGTACAAAGTTTAAGGTCTCCACTCATCCAACAGAATAAACAACCAGGGCAGGGAAGACAAATCATCACTGAAAATTTTGGTATGATTGCACCAGTGGGGCTGATATAATGGTGGACATTCACTGGCTGAGTCACATCTTGAACTGGATTCTTTCACATTACAATGACAAGATTGTTTGGGTGGGAGAGCTGAGACGGTGTGGAAAAAATTCAAGGGAACGGTGCCTGTGAAGTGATTGTTTCACTCAGAGGACGTGTTTGGAACATTTGGATAATTTGGAACATTTTTTTTTGGGCGTTTGGGGTGGTAGAAACAATGAGGGGCTTGGGACTGTTGAACATTGGCCTCGACCCTTCCCATCATGCTTTGCCCGCTCTCAGTGCATTGCTTTTCTCAGGAATGAAGAGAGAGATTGGCAGCCTTTGAGGAAAGAATGGGGTGCCTCATTTCAGAGGGAGGAGAGAAGATGCAATGTTGGCTTTTGTGTGTGTGTCAGTGATGCAGTCCAACGCAAATTCAGGCTCTGGTTTTGTGTGGTCTTAAAAGTGTTCAGGCTGGGTAAGTCATTAGAAGAAAACCCACCTTCATCTGTCATCCTTTTGCAGGGACACTAAGTGGCTTCCTGTACAGGGCGTCCCCTGCCGTGTACCCAGACTCACTGCGATCCTAAACTGAATAAACAGAATGGAAGTATTCAATGGCTAGTTAGACAGTTATTAGCACTCTCAAAAAACAAATCTATAATCTAGCACAATTCTCAAAAAGTAGTACCTGTCACCCTTAAAAACGTTAAAAATCTTGTCTGCTGTAAATTCTGGATATTTAGTAAGACCGTCTGTCAAACGATAATAAGCCTCATTAAGTTTTACAAATCGTTAATTTAATTTTTGAGCAGTAATTTTTTGTCATTTGAGGTTTATCTTCCTGTACTGTGTTTATTTTTCTTATTAACATGCACTTTGAGCAGATGCTGTGCTAGTTTGTGAATTGTGCGATGCAGGTCATGTCACGCAGTCAGCCAGCGGAGTCACTCTTGGGGAGACCTGGGACCAGGGAGCGTTCCAACTGCACGGGGCTGCCGTCCAGGGCGATGGCGCTCTGCTAAATGTCAGCCATGGCTGGTGGCGGGCAAGCCGCTCATGCCTGATGAAGGGGCGGCCTGTGTTCAGAAGCCAACCTCGGCACCAGGCGACGCTAGAATCTCCACTAGATGAGGGAAAAAATCAACAATTCGGCTTCAGACTGCAGGGTTTCGAATCTGCTGGTGGTTTTGTGGATGGATATTTAGGCATGGATCTATCCATCTGTATGTCTTTCATACCGTTCTGTTAATCTGGAGGAAAAAAAATGCCTGAGGTATGGAGGACACCATCTATGGGATGCCAGTCCATTGTAGGGTGCACTCACACTATGGAACACACAATGCCAAGATACCAGATCATGTAGACCTGTTATTTTGGCCTGCAGAGGGCAGGGGGAACATGAACCCCCCCCCCCCCACACACACACACACAGAAAAAATAACCCCTTCCTCAGACTCAGAACCACCTCGGTGTGTTGGGCAGAGACCCAACAAGGCGTCCATGGTGTTCCACAGGGTCCCCCACAGGTGTGTTGGGCAGAGACCCAACAAGGCGTCCATGGTGTCATGGTGTTCCACAGGGTCCCCCTCAGCTGTCTGAATGTCTTCTGGCTCATCGACTGTTCTTGATGCACATGGAACACTGGATTATGAATTAAATCAGTAAAGTTCTTTGCAGTTCTTGACAAATGCAAACGAGTGTGCTTGGCCCTTGCTATCACATGTCCATTCAAGTCCATTCCAAACCCATTCTCCAGTCTCGCTACTGTAATCTACATTGACTGGAGTATATTTCTCACATGAGATCAACGAGCATAATTGTCAGCTGGATTCATCTGGTCGGTCTATCTCATAGAAACAGGAAGGAGAAAAAAATTTATCAAATGCCCCCCCCCAAACCAAAGCTACCATTAACCACAAACAGACTCATGGACCCCCTCAATATCTGGGCCCCTGAATGCCATCCCCTTTCTCTCCTCATGGGCAGCCTTGATCCCACAGAAAAATCCCACAGACAGCTCTAACGCCAACACAACTGATCGCAAACAACAGCGTTAAAGAGGCGCCAAAATTGTTTTCTGTCTGAATCAGGGCTGCATCCCTACCTTGACTCTGCTCTTACAGAAAATGGATGCGGTTGGCAGACCTCTGTTTGGACAGATAGGAGACGATCAGTGTCACCGTTGCCGCCTGCGAAGTTAGCCCAGTGTTAATAATATCCAACGGCGCAGCGTCGCGGTACACGGCCCCAGATCGCGTTTCCGATAGTAAATTTGATACAGTTGTAAACCAGCGAAGAATACGTCAGCCTAAGAGAATTAGTCCCTTTTCCAGGTTTAAACCTATCTATTTTTCCAGTGTAAATCACTTGTCAGTCTACGGCAAATGTAACTGTTACAATCTGAAAGGGAAGCAGGGAGGAAAGGGGAAAAAAAAGAGAAAGTGGAGATAATCTTTCCGTCCCATTTTTCTCCAGCGCCGACGCGTGACGGAGAGTGACAGGTCTTTCAGCTGAGTGACAGGTGTCCTTTGAAAAGCCCGCGGGCCGGCGTCGGTCCGGACTGTTGAGATGCATATGTGGAACCCTTATCATAAAAGAACGGATGGCCCAGATAGCGGCTGTTAACATTGCAAATAGGTCCAGAATTATTCATTGTCAGCGCGGGAGGAAGAATGGGGGGTTCGGACGAGGCACGACGGGGGGGGGGCGGAGGGCCGTGCGGCGGGGTGAAGTTTGATTATTCCACTTGCACAATGGCACAGGGCTCTTTCACGTTTTTCTCCTCCACCTTGGCAGAGGGCTGTCTGCTGCCTTTCGGTTCAAGCAGGAGGCTGACATGCGTCTGGCCAAGTGTTAGAGCAAGATCATACTCGCCGGCCCCCATTTTAATTTCTAATACATTAATCTTTGCCGCGCAGATCCGTCATGAATATGCGGCGGCCTCCTGGTTTTGCCGGCGCGGGGCTGCCTGGCATCCTCCCATTCAGGTGGGCTCATTCAGTGTGAAGGCTCACGGAAATGAGGGGCCCTGATCACTCAGTGACAATGGTGGCACAATGGCGCTCGGTAACGTGTCCCTTTTCTCCTTTCAGGCCTCTGATAGACAACTTTGACACCTGGTCCCGGGAGAGAGACACCCCCCCCTGCCCCCACTGGCGCCCCCGCCTGGGAAGCGAGAGTGGGACTCCTTCAGAGACTCCCTCTATTCTATCTGCCTTGAAAGAACTGTCACAGGTGAGCATATCAGTGGCTCTCAGGAGTTACCTCACCTCCTTTGCCCCCACCCCACCCCCCACCAGAAACACAGACGCCCACCCTCCACCCCCTCCCGGCTCTGACCCGACCCAACCTGCAGGGTCTGAGGCCGACTGTGCAAAAAAATATATAAAAAAGCTATATGTAGCTGTGGCTTGGGTAGCTTAGCAGTGTCACGTGATTCCGGCTCATTCCCTGGCGGTTAAATGAAAATGCAAAAGCTATTGTTTTCCTGGTGTTAATTAGCATTGTCTTAAGTTCGTTATCCTGTTGTACGCGCAGCCCCCAGACAGGGCCCTCCGCTTTGCTGCGCCGACCTTACAACAGCTCCACGCATCCCGGGTCGCAGGCCAGCAATACTGGGCTGAGGCAGAACACCCTCACGTGAGCTCAAGCCTCATTCATAGGATGATCGCAGCGTGTGGATGCCGGCGATTTCTGGTCTAACTGGTGTGGACTCCCCTAACGAATATATCTAATCAAAGGAACTGTGACTGTGTGTTGCTGTACAGGCCAAACCTTGTTATCGTGTAGTTTTTCCGTATTTTAGCATTTTAGCATTTTTTCCGTGAACCGTGCAGAAATGTGTTTTTGGGGGTCTCTGACATATGGTTTTTTTTTTCTTTCCCGCCCTTCAGGCTAATGTGATCATGTAAGACCCAGGTGAGGTAATTACTCATTTATTTGCGAGATAAATGGTGGTTAACGGGATTCAGGGCCAGTGTCACGTGATGCCATAACTCACTGAGGGGGCCACCTTTACGGCGGATCTTAAGAGTGTGGCGGGATATATGGATTTCCCAGCTGTCGGAGGGGGTGATGAACGCGCGTTGAGATTCGTAATGGCGGTAGCTGCTCAAAGAAACGTGGGGGCCTTGGTTGGGGGGGGGGCTTCAGGACCACAGTGCTGTCCCTGCAGATTTACAGAGTTCAACTTCTTTGTGTGCGCCCTTGCAGATGAGCTAATCACAAGCCATACAGGATACAGCCACAGACGGCTCCAAGCGGAAAAATGAGAACATTTATGCTGAAATAAAATGGTAAATTCCCTCCTAACCCCCCCCCCCCCCCAAGTGTGCCTTTGCAGCTGGCAGGAGTACCTGTTTGTTATAGAGATGTGTGTGTATGGGGGGCAGCATTCCTCCCTCTTATGCTAGCCTGTCACCAAACAAATGTGCAGATGCACACTGTGACATCGTCCCCTTCAAGGATGAAGACTTGGGAAGGGGTTCAAGCTTCAGGAAGTCATCCAAAAAAAAAAAAATCCCCTGTTCTCCCCAGTGAGGGTAAAGGGGGGGGAGGGAGACATTGTGGATGGGAGCCGCATGTGAATTCAGCAGCTAGGTGAGCTGGGGGAGGATATGAAATGCCAGGGCTGGTGGCTGGTGGGGGCAGGCATGGATTGGTTAAAGCTGGTTAAGAGGGACTGAGCCTTCTCGCATTCACTCGATAAACCGAGCGGGTGGAGTGCTAACACTAGTGGATCACGTTCATGAAGAGCACCTAGAAGCTAAACAACAACTAAATGCTAAATATAATAAACGCATAGCACTAAAGTAATGACTGCCAATCTCTCCAACTCCTCTGTCATATGTAATCGGCCACTTCCAATCAATCGATGACAATTACAGTTACTACAAATGAGTAATTACCTTACCCAGGTCCTACATGATCACATTAGCCTGGAGGGCTGATAAAAAAAGACTGAAGGGCAGGAAAGAAAAAAAAAACACGATATGTCACATACCCCCAAAAACACATTTTCAAACGGTTCACGGAAAAATGCTAAAAAAATTACACGATAAAATCATACTTTTGCTTTTAGTGCTTTTACATTACTACTGAAGTACAAATTACGAACAAATGTAGTCGCTACAAATGTAGTTGCTGACAAAAGTTGAGCGAACGCGAGATCAGTATTTCTCTTGTGTTGGGGAATAGCTAACAGAAATTAGCGACGCTACTAACTTTACGTTTTTCGGTAGTGCAGCTACTTTTAAACCACTGTAGTTTTTCCTGGTAGCTAGCTATTTTTTTTTTTACAAATAGCAATGTAGCGTGGTAAAACGTATACAGTATACTATACATATGATCATTTGTACAAATAAAATAATGGGCCAAATTATGACCAGTCATTTGGAACTGACCGCAGTTTTAAGTCGAAGATGATCTGTATTATTTGTCTCTCTGTACAAAGACAGGTATTTTCAACTACCAGTGATTATGATTTGTGTCTTTTGGTTAAATATTCTGTGGATGGATGTTTTAGGGTTGAAAAATACTTCACACCAATCAATATTTTAGACACTTGCATTAAAATGCATAGGAGCACTTTGTTTCTTGGACAGATTATCAAAATCTTTTTTTGTTGTAACCCTTCTAATTTTCACACAGCAATTGTGAAGTATTTTGGCTTACACCAAATACAGAAACTTTTTTGAAACCTTATTGTGATTCCACATTACATTGTTAAAAAAATATAGATTTTCGTTTCGACGTCATCATTTTAATATCATGCTTCACGTTTTTTAAATTTATTTCCTTTAAGCATATCCAACAAATATTAAGCATTACCAGATGAAATAGCTTCGATGTAGCTACTTTTTCTCTGTAGATTGTAGCATAGCTACTTTTAATCATAAGTAGCTAGTAGCTTGAAAGTCTACCATTTAAAAGTAGCTTCCCCAACACTGTGCATTACTTGTTCCTTCAGTAGATCCATCAGTAGCTCACAAAGAATTACAGAATTAGCAGATATAGTGACAAATATAACTGCTTTGGATAAAAGATGAGTCATGATTCATTACCAATGAACAAACATGAAATCAGTATTTCACCTGTGTTATTCATTAATTGTTCCTTCAGTAGATCACAAAGTTTTACAGAATTAACAGACACAATAACAAATACAGTAATTGCTTGACATAAAAGGTGTATCACGATTTATTTATAATGAACAAACATGAGATCAGTATGAGACTGAGACTTGTGCTTAATTAATACACAAGTAACAGCATAATGCTATATTATTTGAGCTCCATCAAATAAAGTGTTACTGAAAAAATGTCTATTCACTTTGTGCAATTGTTTTGTGCTACCCAAGTTATGTTGGTTGGTATTTTTAATAGTCAATAGAATCTAAAAACCATCATGCGCTTTGCATGGTTGATTTCTAAGAGTGTGAAAATCAATAGTCAATCGAGCTGCATTTGTGCCTTTTTGATGTCAAATTCATTACCTATAATCTGAAGGGAAAATGAGCCAAAACGGAAAACTGCATCTCACTCAAGTTAGCATCATCCCAATCAGGTCAGGTCAGAAATCCTGAAAGCTCTACCTCAACCTCGCCACCTCTGTTCCAGGGCCCCTGTCTATATCCGGGCCCCGTGAATTATTCAGGTTCCCAGAGTCATTCACAGTGCCCCAACCGCAGAGTTGGATATGGGGATCAGAATAAGAGTATTTTGCATGCCCACCGACTTGTCAGACTTCAGACCATCAGCTTTGAGCTTTTTCCTCCTTATAAGATTTATGTGGCCTGCCTCTCCTAACAGAAAACTAATGTGCTCTTCATTCATAAGAAACATACTGGGCACCATTAACACTGCAGCAGGCGGCTTTCTAGTACCATAATTGAGAGGTTCTTGTGTTTAAGGCGAGACATTAATTCAGTGTGTCAGGTTGTCCCCTTAGAATATTTATGATGCTAAATACATTTAATTAGAAACAGAGGTTCTGATATTAAAACTGCATCGTAAGTACAAAAAAGCCACGTTGCGCTTTTACCTGGGAGCTGCCGCCGCCGTTGTTGTTCATCTTCATATTGCCCTGCGTAGAAAAACACTCGCAGGATGGCGATCATTCATGCGGACCCTGATTAGGCCGCTAAATCACCACGGCAGCCCGAGACTCTGACGAGGTCCCAGCCGGCAGTCACTTTTCAATCTGTAACGCAGGCAGTTCCCTCGGTAGTCCTTAGAGCCACGCTAAGCAGCGGATCTGTCATGGAGGGAGCCAAGCTGAGGCGCCCCTGCTTAGGGACGCATGAAACCAGGCGTGGACCGGCAGAGAGACAAAGGGACAGGAAGATGGCGGACATTGCACTCCGTGCTGTGTTTTTGGGAAATTTCGCTAAGAAATTCCCACCACTAATCCAGATTCTTCATGCCACGTGAATAACTTTTGTGCTCGTTCTCCTGCTTGCGTTCTCCTGCTTTCCAGTTAGTAGTGTGGTCAGTGCAACTGTCGATAAATAAGACAGAAGTCAACCTATGGAACAACAAGTGAAAAGGAATATGATGGTTTAACTGTAAGTAGGGTTGGACTGGGATCAACCAAAGACTTTGGGGTCCCCCACAGCCCTATGGTAATTTATTCTGAGCTTGGGGGAGGGGAAATGGAGTGGATGGGGGTCACTGACCCACATACCAATTAGCCCATAGGGATTATGCTGCGTATTCCGGATGGTCAGTCCAGCCCTAACTGTATGCGAACTAGAACATCAATTAAAGTGTAACTGAATTAAAAGCATCATTATGAAGGTGACAAACTTTAACCCCATGTCTGTTCATTATTGCCAGACTCATGAACGAAATAAATATGTTTTTATTTTACATTTATTTAGCAGACTCTTTGGTCCAAAACAGCGTGCAACTGCAGATCAGAATCAGCCAGTGTCCATGGAACAGTTCTGGTTACGGTCTTCGTTAAGGGCCCAATAGTCACATGACTCTGCCAGCTACAGGATTTGAACCAGCAACTTTCTAATATATGGGAATGGAGGCCTAACATGCAAAGGCGCACACCTCTCAGGCATTTTTGGGAAATGGGGAACTTTGAAGGAATTCTTTGCAAGCGACTCTTTGAAAATGTGAGGCTAAAAAAGCAGAATATCTAATATTCAGCACCAGCAGCCCCCCCCAAAAAGGCTTCCCCGTCCTGCTGTGCATGTGACACCATGCTCGGTGCCTCTCCTATGAATCCTCCCTGCCTCTGTGTCCCCGGACCCCAGGGCACCCCCCAACTCTGTTTGTGCTGCTCCTACGTGGGGAGGAGAGGGTGAAGAGTCCCACATGCATTCAGACTGGAATCGGCGACTTGCCAGACGGATACCTGTGCTTGTTTTCTGCTCTGCCGTCATTCAAGGTGACTCGCTTTGGCGGCTGCTTCTGGTGACTAGCAGAAGAAGGATGAAAGACACAAGAATCCTTAATGTCGTGAATCTGGGCCAGATGCCTGAGTACGACACCATTCTAAGAATGCAGTACAATCCATTCTGATGCGTGTTTCCCTTTCGTCTGCATCAACAAACAGACGGCAGAGCAAACCACACTGAACGGGGATGGAAAAGAAGTACCTGTGTCCCACAGAAAGCCAGTGCAAAGTGAGACATCATGTCTGACTTCGATAAGACGAGCTGGTCCCCCATCCTGACACCTGTCAGCTTGCCGCAAATGGCCGGGGGGGGGGGGGGCAGCCCTCTCACTATTGCCCGGCTCACCGAACGGCACACGAGTGGCAGGGAGCGATGCAAATGTCTCGATAGCATCTCCGCTAAGCTGAATGACATTACACCCAGGCTAATGTTCTTAAAAGGCCGGGTATTAGAGGTGCTTGGGAGGCTGGCCCGGCTACTCGGGGCTGAGTGACGCGCAGATTAAGTGCGCTGACAGGGCGCACAATGAAGTCATCAGAAAATGTGACATGTCAGATGGGCGGGGGGGGGGGGGGGGCGAAAGTGGGGGGGTGTCAGAGTGGGTAACAGGGGATGCAAAACAGGGTCCAAGAGTAACCCCTCACGCCACCTGGGGAAAATGAAATA
>JAODLD010000001.1:41201578-41223041 GCA_026781065.1 Mormyrops boulengeri
AAACAACAAAAAAGCCAACGGTGTAATTTTGTTTGTTTACTTTGGGTTCCGTTGGGGGGGGGGGGGGGGTTTCGTTCCGGGCTGGGGGGGGGTTAAGTTTGTCATAGTTTGGATTAGGATTATGCCCATAGAAATGAACGGTGAGTCCCCACAAAGACAGAAATACAGGGACTGTGTATATGAATGGAAAAGCCTTTAAATTTAATCATATAGTATTTGTATTAAAATTATTAAATACTGTCTGCCCCCCCCATATTTAAAGAAGGAGCCCATTTTTTTAACTTGATGGCAGGTTGACATGACGGGAGTATTAAAAGAAAGAAACGTGCAAAACGTGTCTCTCTCCGGCATATTAACATAATGAGCAAAACACGCTTAGCGGGCCTCGACCCCGTGTCATGTGATTATCCTCATGATTGATGATATCCCTTAACCAGAACATGCCGATAGCACCCTATGCTTCCAACCATGTTCTTAAAAAACATTATTTATTTTGTTTTTTTGTTTAACGTTTTTCTTCTGATGCCCAGTACTTCTGCTGTTTCCTCGGCGTGTGAAAAATTCAAATCACAGGTGGAAATGGAATATCAATGTTGTGGTTTTTTTGCATTATTTAGTTGATGGAAAGATATCGCATCTGTCTGCAGCCATGTTCTCCGTCGTTCTAATGGAGCAGCCATTTCCAGGATAGCGCCTCGTCATTAACGTCTTCTGGAAGAGAGACAGCTCAGAGACTCCTTTCACCCGGGCCACTAGGAGACAGACCTAGATATGGAGATGGCTGACGATTGACCTTTAGTGGTTCCAGAATGATTTCAGTCCCAGGGTGAGTAATATCCACCTTCCTTGTTTAGATGCCAAGCTCAACGACAGCCTGAGCCATATGTGGGAAAATCAGCTGTTACATCTTCGTCACTTGGCTATAAAGCGAATAGCACAAATCGTGAACAGCACTAAAGGGACGTTGATTAGCCTTATGAATGTGATGCCGATTGTCAATGTAGATTCTCAGCTTCAGAAAATGTACCACTCCAAATGACATCTATTTAAACAATGAAACATGGGTCGCAGCCTGAATTTCGTAACAACAGCGTTTTGCCAAGTGAAGCTGCTTGGGTCTCTTAGCAATGCGATGTGTTCTGGTTTAAACTTTACCTGAATCTTAAATAATCAACTTATTTAACACATTATCTCCATACTGATGTTGCTCAGTAAAAGTTAAAAAAAAAACCCTGTGGATGTTGTGGAACATCACGAGTGGGATTTCAGATCTCAAAACCAATCCTTTTACAAACAGTTTTCGATTCTTTTCCCCCAGTCATTTTTTCCGGCATTTTTCAGTAGTGATTTTCCTCGGCATTCGTCTGACGGTTCGAGTCCCGTGCTGTCAGCCAAGGTGACCTGAACACAATGCTGAACCCAGTGACTCAGCTCAAAATACTTTCCCTCCCGCCGCCGCTGTCTCCCAGGCGCCCCTTGGCCCACAAAGGCCTCAGTGTGGCCATGATGTAGGACACAAAGGCGGCCTCTGTCGCCAGTTAGCAAGTGGGATGAGCAGTAAAAATACAAGAACTGTCCTTCACAGCAGCATTTGTTATTTTTTTTCCAGGCCTGCAATTCATATTTATATTTGAGGGACAGTATTTTGGTCTCCTTAAAGGGACGGCGGGCAAAGACAGCCTACATTCCTCCTACTTCCCACTGCATATTTTTCTTTTGTCTTGGGTCACCTCTCCGTCTGGTCACCCGGCACAGTGCCTTCGTAAGCGCGACAACGAGGCTTGGTGACCCACTCGGTGAACTCGGGCACCTGCATGCGCGGAAGCTCGTAAACACAGACCAGAGAAATGCATGGGTGTTCCAGCCATATCCTCGGTACTGTAAAGTATTCAAACACATTGCAATTGGTTTTATGATTGCAGGACAGATATGACAAAACATGTGACTGAATGCACTGCAGATGTGACTAAATGCACTGCAGATGTGACTAAATGCACTGCAGATGTGACTGAATGCACTGCAGAGGCACACAGTGAAATGTTTAAGTTTGTAGGTTCTTTTTTTCTTTACTAGCCAATATGTTCTATTTAGTTCATGCGGTAATCTAGTTTTATGTACTTGGATATGTGTACTGTAGATTACTGTAAAGCTGTAGATTAACATTAATGTGATGAATGATCACATCTATTGATGATCTGGCTGCGAATACTATTCAGCAGCTTCTGTACCATATGTTCAACTTAAAAATAACTATACCAAACAATTAAACAAATTATGATCTGCAAGGCAGTCCATTTGAAAAGAACACCAGATGGACTGCAATTGTCATTTTGTTATCTGGAGACAGCATAAATACAGCATTAGACAGTAATGCCTAGTTTTATTGCTTTACTAACTAATTATATTCTCCAGCTAGGATATCGATTTTTTATGATTCCATCCTGTAAGTAAAATTGGTGAATTAAATTGAGGTTCTTCGTGGAATATCACTTTTACATCACGGTCTTACAATGTCGTGCTTACATAATATGGTTGTTTAAAGCCCTGAAACTTAAGTGACCAGCACCTGGGATCATGGATCAATGCCACTGGTGGATTTGCCACAACGAAGGTGCTAATAAAAAGTATCTCTGATTTTCCTGTATGTTGGACAATCCACTGGTTTCCACAATCAAGAATCATTCATAGGCAGTTTTTGACTCTGTGACATATGTTTTTGTTTTTAATTACACACACACAGACATGTACTCAGATCTTTGTGGGGACCGTCCATTCATTTCCATGGGCACAACCCTAATCCCAGCAATGACAACCTTAACCTCTACCCAGCCCTAACCTTAACCATAACCTTAACCACCAAGTAAAAAACAAAATGAAAAAATGATCCCCATAACATCAAAATAACTGGTTTGTAACACACTGGGAGGACATTCGGTCCCCACAATGAAATGTATATCTGACCCACGCACGCACACACACACACACACACACACACACACACACCTTGGCTGACCTCATTAGCCCTCTGTCATAATGCGGTAAAGAGATATGCGTCACACTTGGGATCTATGTTCCTTATGGCCCTAAATCCAATGGCTTAGGAGGGCTCAGGACCCCAGCCCTGTCGGTCACAGAAGTGGGGCTGTCTGTTGTCTGCCTGCCATACGATGAACTGTGATGAGGCTTTTAGAGGATTGTGGGGAGAGGAGGGGTCATTTTGTACCCTCGTTTGACCTTACCATGAAGCACCATGGGATGTGATAAATGGTTACCATCAAAATCAGAAATGCCATGTGACTGGTGCCAAAGCATCATGCTGAAATGGACATTCATGTCCTGTATTACAGTATCATGTATTTCAGAAGTGAGAATATTTCAAGTTTTAAGCCCCAGTTTTTGACTTGTTATCTGATCAGAGAATGTAAAGAAGGAAAACAATTTATTGGACCATTCTAAAGAAAACCGTCGCACATTCTGAAACAACATTCTCATTCACTTTTCTAATACTTCATGTATCAGCAGAAAAAAATTCATTTTTTCATTAAAAAAGGATATGTTTTATTCATAATCATGTAACGTTATTGGGGAGGTACCATGAAGCTCATGTTCACAGTGTTAAGTTTGCTCTGTGCATGAAAAGAATAGCATTGTTCAATTAAAGGGAATGTGAGCAAAGCCCTCCGGGAATTGTGCTCGGAATTCGCCAGAAAGGTTCCCTGTGCACCGTACATGTCCCCCCTCAAATTCACCGTGAATCTGCGTATTGGGCTGTCAAAAAATTAAATGGAAAAATCCTTCTAATGGGTGACCCTTGACGTGCCTCATATTTCCTGTCAATTATGAAGGTGTAAAGTAATGCATAATTACGAGGCTCAGCAGCCCATATTAAAATGCACAAATAATTTGTGTTTATATAGAGGTAACCATGGATCCCCTCAGTTCTGTCATTGGGAGCCTCACATAATTACTGGTTTTATAACACAAAACTGGCCACTTCATTGTGTTAGCCGTGAGAAAAGTCAGCTAGATGGTTATTCTAAATAATTTCCTAATTATACAAACTTTTAAATAGGCAATAACATACTCGGACTGTGATAGTCATTTAAACTGTCACAGCGTGCAGGACAAAGGACTTGAAGGCGCGCGTTTGGCAAAAAAGGGGTTTTTATTAATTGAATGGGAGCAGGGAAACAAAGGAGACTGCGAGGGGTCAAAACAAGAAGGCGAGTATGGGGATGGACACAGGCAGACAGGAGGACTGACATCAATGACATGACTGAGGCTGATGAGACAAACAGGTACAGGAACTTAAATACAATGACTAACAAGGGGTAACAAGTACCAGGTGTGGCTCATCAGGGCCACGTTAGGGAGGAGACAGAAGGGTCAGGCGGACATGACGGGCAGGATGTAACAATACCCCCGAAAAGCAGACAAGGAACAGGGGAGGGGACCAAGGGGACTGAACGCGAGGATGGACATACAGGGTTGGGGACACACAGGACAACGGATGGGACAAGGCGTGCCAGGACCGACGCAGTACACAGGACAGACACCACACAAGACCAGAGGGGCTGAGCCACTGGACAGGACAGGACAGGACACATGGCTCAACAATGGACAAGGAACAGGCAGGGGCCACACCAGGAACCAAGAGGACAACAGGAAAGACCAAAACTGAACAAGTCCACACTGATGAAACAGACTAAACACAGAATGGAACCAGGCACCATGGACAATGTACCAGGGACCAGAGGGACAAACACAGTTCCCCAGGCGGATAGACAGGTGAACAGGAGTCTGGGCTGCTGGCACAGATAGTGTGTCCCCGTCTCCCCCTTCTGGGAGATGGAATCTCGGCCAGCACCCCTTCTGGGCCCCAGTCGACACTACTGACTGTACCTGAACTTAGAAACACTGGTCCAGACTTCAGCCATGGAGCGTGATTTAGCACAAGGCCCAAAGGATCCCACTCTAAGTCCTCTGGTGGGGAATCTTCCAGGTCGACCCAACCCGGCCGGGCAGCGACCGTGGAGTCGGATGGTGGCCGGACGGTGACCATGGAGTCGGGTGTTGGCCCAACGGCGATCTGCAGAACATGAGGAGACCAATGATGGGGAGCCAGGAGACAAGGTGGGCACTGGCAGGACACCAGGAGATGAGGCAAGAGTTGACGGGGCAGCAGGAGATGATGCAGGAGCCAACGGGACACATGACGGTAAGCAGAGCACCGCCGGGGCATCTGGCACAACCACTAGGGTTTTCTGTGGGACAGCACAGCTGCTGTGTGACTGGGTGCAGCCAAAGTGGCCCCTCTTTGGCCCGGAACCAGGGACTCAGGTGGAATGGCCTTCTTTGGACCGAGAGTCTGGAATGTGGGTGGAGCGGCCCTCTCTGGGCCAGGCGCAGGATGGGCTCTGGAGGCATAGCAGAGGCGAGGATGGGCTCTGGAGGCATAGCAGAGGAGAGGATGGGCTCTGGAGGCATAGCAGGCGAGGATGGGCTCTGGAGGCATAGCAGAGGCGAGGATGGGCTCTGGAGGCATAGCAGAGGCGAGGATGGGCTCTGGAGCCACATCAGAGGTGAGGACAGTATGAGCGGGTCCCTGTGGACCGGACTCTGGAGGTAAAGTGGCAGCCATGGACACAGACACCTTCCTCTGTTTCTTCCTCCTGTGGCTGGAGATGGTGGGCGCAGCCAGGGCTAGCTACAAGGAGCCGACGGGCTGAGTGGCTTCACACTGAGGAGAGGTGGTGGGCTGAGCGGCTACATGGAGCAGAGAGGTGGCAGGTTGGGCGATCTCTTGCTCGACTATCGTCTGCACGTCGGTCAGTAAGCACTAAACCTTCTCCGCTTACTGCGGATCCATGTCCAGGGTGAGTCTCGCTACCTTCCCTGCATCCTGGAAGAGAGCCTCAGCCTCAGGGATCCTCCAGACCGCAGAATTACTCCTCCATTCCAGGTGAGTATCCAGGAGGGAGAAGAAGTCCTCCGCTTGAAGGCAGTCATTCTGTCATGGCATGCGGGATGAAGGACTCGAAGGCAGACATTAAACAAAAAGGGGTTTTATTTACTGAACGGGAGCCTCAAAAAGGTGAGAGGCCAAAACAGGAATGCTAGTACGGGGAAGGACACGAGCAGACAGGAGAAGTAATCAATGATCAGACTGGGGCTGACGAGACAAACGGGAACTTGAATACAAAGACTAATGAGGGGCAACAAGCAACACGCATGGCTCGCCCGGGCTCCATTAGGCAAGAAACAAGAGGGTCTGGTGGACATGACGGGCAAAGGCAAGGAGCGTGTGCTGATACAGCACGTTGCCACACCCACCACATGACAAGCCACCTCAGGGATGAAAACTCAAGTGCAGCCATACAGCAGGTGATACCGCAGCACAACACTAGTGTGAATGGAATGGAAAAGTGTGAAGTCTTTTTCTGGTGGCTGAAAGATGGCGGACCTGCTTCCTGGGCTGGATGTAGGTTAATATCATACTCAGGATGAAGCAATAGCAGATTAAGCGCATTGCTCAAGGGCCCAATGGAGTAAAATCGCTCCTGGCATTCACGCGATTCAAACTGGCAACCTTCTGATTGCCAGCATAGATCCCGAGTCTCGGAGCCACCATTCTGCCCCTGATGGGCAGCACGTAACATAAACTGTGTTTGTTGGAATTAGCTAGTCGCAATCCATTGTTTGCAGCATTACTCATAATGATGTTTCTTATGAATTAAAAGCACTAATAAAAGTGGGTTTCTTTGTTAATGATCCTTCATTCATATAAACGTTTAGCAGTCCTCTTGGGCCCAGTGTGTAACTCAGGTGCGCATAATTATAATTCTTAAGGTTAAACTCTCAGCAGGATGAATTAGTAAAATTACATAGTTGACCACTCCGGGGCTCGGATGTAGATGCAATTAGCTCTAGCTGGTAGGCTTGCAGCGGCGAGAACAAGACAGGAACCAGAAGCTTGGGAAGTCTGTGACTCGACAAGCTGGGGAAGATTCCAGAGTATCTCCAAGGTGAATAAGCATGCCGAATCTCAGGCAATGTGCTTATTTAATTTTTTTCATATTCATAGGAAGCTTATTTTCTTGAGCAGTGAAAGTCAGGCTTTAGTGGTTCCAGTATCCGCCACCTGACCATGTTAGACTGCTGTTTTCCTTGCTCGTTTGGCTAAAATACTTGGGTCGAAGCCAAGAGACACTGAGGTGCTCCTGGTTCAGAATTGGGTCCCCCACAGCCCACAAAACAGAGCAGTGCAAATTCATAATAAGCAGAGCATAATCTGGTGTGAGTCTTTCAATCACAGAGAAGCAATAGTTTAACCCTCCTGTCCATGCATTATCCAGCCCTAACACCCCGGGGACTCAGTGTCTCAATGGCACAGAGATATTAGATGTAGATTCATAAGGTAAACAGGCCCCCATTGTGCTACAGTATAACCAAAATCTAAGCAAAATCCTACCTCCTGTCCAGAATGGAACAGCTATGCTGTGAACTGTTTTTTTCCCAAGGGGTACCTGAAATTGGAGGCTTTACTTTCAGCCCATTGAGTCTGATACCTTCTTGTTTAACATGCGTGGACCTGTGTCCATTTTCTAAAATTGAGGCTGATGGCATCTGTGTAAAGCTGCGCTGGCTGACGTGTCGACAGATAGAAGGTACTCCAAAATGGCCCGTTTGTGACTGCCGGTGTGTGTTGGGAAGGGACGGGCCGAACCTTCATTAAATAACCCCATGAATTCATTAGTGCAGTCAATGAAAGCAAAAATGGAAAATGCTAAGCCTCCATTGGTCTTCTCTTATCAAATGCTAAATGTGTTCAATGATAATAATCATTGTTGCCAATTTCCTTGGCCTGCATATGGAGCCAACATGGCGAGTTAACGGAAAATGGATAACGCGTGGATTGTTCAGTAAGGGTTTCGCTAAATTTGTCGACAAACATACTCTGTACACCTGTGTAGTGAAATACCTTTTCTACTTGCGTCATGGATTTAGCTCAAGGGGGAAACACATAATAGAAAGAAAAACAGTATTAAAAGACGAAAAGAGATTTGCATAACAACAAACATCAAATTAAATGTTAAAAAAAGACAATAACAGCAGCATCTGCAACAACAAGAACAATAACGAAAAATAATAAAATAATAACAAGAAAAAACGGGAGGGGGGCGTCCTGACAGCAGTGTCCACCCATAATTCTCAGCTCTCAGCGGGATCGGCGGACAGCAGGGGGGCGGCCTGGGAGGGGGCCGGACGTGCCACTGCGGGCCATCTCCGCATACACCCGGTCAAATTAGACAAACGACAGGACGCGGCCGGTGACTGTGTGACACTGATATTCCAGCACGTCCATTATTCAAGGCGGCATGGAGTGAAGGCAGAGTCGCGCGCACGGGATGGGGAGGGGGGGGGCGGCCTCGTGTTTTTGTTTGTGGCAAATGTAGCAGAAACAGCCGCATGATCCCCAGGAACGGGAGACGTGCAGGTTGTACTCCATCACCGCCCTCATTTAAATTTTAAAAGGGAATTTTACGCTGAAAATATTCTGAATTAAAGCAAAATAATTGGAAGGAATTTTTAAATGCTTTAAATTGGGCTTAAAATGCACACTGAGCTTGATTTAAGTACACGCATGCTAAAACCACGAGACAGAAAGGGGGATAAACCACAATAAAATACTACTAGAAGCTTTCACAGTGCTGGGTGACCACAACGTGACGGATGGACACTTAAACCATAATCATTAAATTGATCGGACGGCACTAATTTATCGAGAACGCGACCAGTCAGTAGCAATGGAGCAACCTGTGCTTTCCAGATGCACGTCTCTAAACGGTGACATGAACCGTCTAATCGTCTCCTGGCATCTGGGAATTCCCCTGCAAGGCAGGAATATTTGATTATGACATTAGGCATTCGAAAGTATCTGATGATCCGGCTCACCAAGTTAAAGGCAGCGTTTAGGCTCGCAAACGAACGAAAGGGTAAGCTTGTTAAGCCGGCAGCCTGATTATTAACTTCCAGTTCATTTAGTCATCCTAATGCTAATTTCAACTTTGTAAATTAAAATAAATAAGGTCATTATCGTTTGTAATGCATTTACATATTTCACAGGTGTAATTCTCCAGGCTTTTTACAGTGAGCCTTGTTCCTTTAGAGTAATTCATTCAGTGCCATAACCAACAAAGATGGGAGTCGAGCTAATTTATCTCGGAATTTGCGCAAAGTATAAAATCATGCAAATGAACCCTGGTTGAAAGACATAGCATTTAGCTGACAGTAATCAAAGAAAAAATATGCCCGGGAAAGTTGACGAAACTTGCGCGGAAATGGCACGGTGGTCAGAGCGCTCGTCCTGCACTTGGCCTGAGAATGACGGCTCAGGTCCCGTACCGATCTTTAAAGCAGAGAACACGTGCTTGAATAGCTATGGATCAGCCACAGGGGCTCGCTGCTTTTCCCGGGATGCTGGTAATTAGTCACTCACATCATGACCATGCAGCTGGCGCTTTCAGCCTTTGCTGGGGCGGCGCCGTTATTCCTCGTGAATAAATTAATTTTTTCCCCGCGTGCCGTGTTTGTGTGAAATACCTGGATCGATAAATTTTGCGGAATATGCATGAGGCGGTAAGTCCGCGAAGGAAATCCTTCCCCGAATCAGAATACTAATGCCAATTAAACGTTATCGCGAGGGTTAAATGAAGCTTATGAAAGAAATCTCCGCTATAGGAAGACGGCGGCCTGAATACAGAGATCACATCAACGAGCAGCAAATATCACAGGGTCCATGCTGGAGAATTGAATTCCCAGATAAAAGACCAGGGGGTCAGACAGTACCGAGACCAGCATTCAACCTGTTCGCTGATAACAAAAAATCCCAGTTATATACAGTCACAATACACAATTATATATTTATCAGTCTAAGTAGCGTTAGCTCCTTCATTCCTATACTTTTTAATGTTGTTTCTCCCCAAAAATCTGAACTCCGAGTAAATACAGAAGAGGTGTTACATGGCAAATTCAATTCTGGCGACACTTGTGATGTGAAAATGACACTGAATTGCATTTTGTAATATTACAAAAAAAAAAAAAAAATACACACACACACGTTAAATAAATATATATATATATGTACACACACAATATTTATTTATTTGCTTATCTATCTATCCATCTATCTTTCTATCTATCTGTCTATCTATGCACATGCATGTATACTGCACATATGTACTTAGTTTTATAATGATTATATAACCTGTATTTTGCCTGTCTACTTTTTTTCAAAAGTTCTCTGTGGGTTAAAGCAGAGAAACAGCCATCAGACAGGTAGCACAGTGCTCAGGCGACATGCCTCACGGCCCTTGCCCCCCCCCCAATAAACAGAACGCGGTTCGCATTCCATCCTGCGCCCTCTCGCCATCCCCCCAATGGCGCAGTGAAGCCAGTCAGTAAACGGGCTGTGGTCTGTTACCTCTGCACAGCGTGGGCCAAGCCACCATCATAACAGAAAGTGTTCATGCACATGTGTGTGTTTATATATATGTGTGTGTGTGTGTGTGTGTGTGCTAAGGCAGCCATGCAGAAAGGCCGGAGCAGTGATCAGAGCCCCTTGCACCTTTATTCTGTGCCATTCACATTGAAATGCAAATATCAAGGCAGGGTTTCCGCCCGTGTGCCACTCACAAATTGAAAAGCAGTTTTTATCTATGCAAATGTAAGCATGGTAATTGAAGTTAATCAATCAATGCTAGCTTTCACTAAAACCTTGAACATGATTGAATAAAGTAATTATCATTCAGCAGAAAATGATGAAGTTGTAGACAGCATGAACCTTATTAAAGGAGGATTTTGAGTCACAATGGCTTAATTTAGCCAGCAGCCTCTCTCTCTCTCTCTCTCTCTCTCTCTCTCGCTCTCTCTCTCTCTCTCTCTCTCTCTGTGCTCAGGCTGAGCGAGGCATCACCCGCACCTCAAACTGTATTACAGAAGCACCCGGAATCGTGTTCCTGATTTGCCCCTTTTACATCACACACACACACACACACACACACACACCTCAAAACCCCTGCTCTTTCATTAAGGCATCTCCAATTCCTTATGCGCACTTAAGCTTTCCTTTGATGTCACCAAAGGTGACACGCTTGCTTCATGTGCCCATTTACGAACAAAAGCTAAGCAAAGTCTTTAAGTAATTAAGGATTCTCTGCGGAAATTGCAGTAACTTTGATGACCTTGAATGGATTAGGAACTAAACATTATCAACTAGAGAAAACGTTTGTGGTCATTCTGCCCTAAAAACCCTGACGTTCATTTTCACAAAAGCCATGCTAACCTCTACATCGACTCCACCTCCAAAACTGAGCTGGCAGCCACGCCCCCTGCCGCTGCCGCAACCACTGCAGGAAATGCAAGGTACCCTCAAGGTGCTAAAGAGAGGCTTTTGGTTAGAACATGCATGGAGACACTAGACTGTCTTTCTCCTCTAGGGTGGTGTCACGTCAAATTGGGGGCGGGTTAAATCCACCAAATATTTATTTTGAGTGACTTTAAAGCAGCCAATATACCATGTTCACCCCTAGAATATGTAACTAACCCTTTACAATCCCCAAAGCTTATCAAGACTAAAGCTTATTTAAATCATACGCGAGGTCCTTGTACTTTAAGGGTAAAAGAACACTGTCACATGAGGTGGTGCAGAAAAGAAAAAAAAAAACAGACATACATGTCAACCATTTTAGGATGAAGGGTTTTTCCCAGCATGCACCTGTCAGCGGTACCTCCCGTAATTGAGCCGTCCGATGTCCTGCAAGTAGACTACCTGACTCCTGGTCTTAGGCTCATCTCTCCATTGCTGGGGTAGTTAAAGGCTTCTCCGGTTTGTCACAGAGTTTAATATGCACCCTACATAATTATGCAGGATTCACAGTGCTATCAAACTGCAATTCAAATTAGTTCAGGATTAAAGGCACAGAACAGTACTGGTTCCTTAATTGCATTGTACTGTGCTGATCACATTCAAATACCCATTACTCATTCCCTCTGTGGAGCAATAAGTCAGGGGGATTAATACTGAGGCAGGTGACAGGGCCAAGCCATTAAAAGGCCGTTATGCAGAAAGCATGGCTGGTTTTATTCACGTTAATGAAATCAGCGAAATGAAACTGTAATAGATTTATCAAAGCTCAGATGGATTTGTAGTAAATCAGTTTGATTCAGGCAATCAAACTGGACAATAGAGATAGTTTTCAGCGACACCAGTGGATGTCAGGACGCGCCATGTGAGCGGTGCTGATATTCTTCTTGCGAGGATTTGGTGAGCACCCAGCGCCACGGCCGTATTCCCAGAACGCCAACGCTAATTTCTGTCAGCTAAGCAGTGCCAGTGACTGATAAAACATACAGCCTTCTGTTTAAGCACCATATTCCTCTGTCTTCCCACTCTCTCGTCCTCCCTCGTCAATTTCCTCCTTCCATCTCTCTCTCTCTCCATCTCCCTTTTCCCCCCATCCTTTTGTGAGCTCACCCGAGTTTCAGTTGCACACGAATTAGCGTCAAAGTAGCACAAGTTAGTATCGCTGGCATCAGCCCCTGGGATTACTGACATGCTTATACTCTCCTACCCCTGCCCTGAGCTGGCAAGGAAGGCATTCTTTATGACCACATGGTGACTTCAGCGCCCATTAGAGGGCGCTAATAGTACCAAACAGGATCCACGAAAGATATGTTGAAGATACCGGATGAAAGTTCACATACATTTGTGACTGTTAAATGTATATTTTATATTTCAGTAAATAACAGCTAATAATAAATAGAAAAGTATGGAAAGTACATCAGTTGCTCTCCGTGTTTAAAACAATCATCAGTAAATATTGAACATCATTAACTGGAAGCTGTACTGCATAAGTGGATGAAAGATGGATGGATGGATTAACTGGGGAAGCAGATTAGGGACTTACAACTCGAAGGCAGCTAGTTAAAGTTTAAGTAGGGGCTTTGCTATGGTACACATGCAAGATATTTCACACAAATTTCTATCAATAAAGGATCTGGCTGCAAAACTAAGGTTTGCTTTGGATAACTGCATCAGCAAAGCAATTGAGCGCTCTGTCTCTACATCACCTCAGTGTAACTTTGGGGACACCGGAGTGATTTTGAAAAACAACTGGAAAACCATTGAGTACATAAACGTGCTAGATTCATTGCAGAATCAATTCCACTCCCCTAGCAGAATAGAGTTCATCTTAATATTATGAATGTCATTACACACAACTAATTTAATGAGTAAATGTATACTGGTACGCAGTATATCTTTTATTCAAATGCTCAGATTATAGAATCAATTCCAATTATAACCAATTAACCTCAAAGAAAAGCACCATGTCCGGGTTTTCTTTTAACATTTAATGGTCCATTGCCACGTCAGCCATTGACTGGTCTGGATGAACCTGGAACAGCCACACGGAAAAGCATATACATTGTTAGTGCTAATACAATAACCAGGCACATTATCCTGTGCAAAGCTTATTTTGATTTTATTAATGGGCTACATCGATTTCGGTACTGGACTCCTGCAAGGCTATCAACTTTATGGTTCATTGAGATTTTAGCCCCATTTGAAAGGTATAACTAAAGGTATAAGTATCGAAATTGTCCCATTAATGAAGCCTCATTAGGCTCTCGTTTCAAAACATGTGGCTCACTGGGAATTAAAGGTGGTCAGTGCACACAATCCTGCACGTTAGAGACCTTGATTGACTTAAGCGATAAACCAGAATCAGATTGACTCTTGGTACCATACAACATCTATAACGAAAGCTTCAAGTCTCGGCGAAATGTAAGGTGGCGTGACTGCAAATTATATGCAAGGTTTTTATTCTTTTTCAGAAAATGTAATTGGCTACTTTCTCCTCCAATAATTCCTAAGAGAGAAAAAATCTTTTGCTCTGTATTAGTCAACCATTTAACACACATTTGAGGGGGGATTTTGTATCGCTGGGCTTTTCCATGTCTGCCCAAGGCCCATTACAGAACCTTATGGTTAGTACTAAGGAGACAGTGTGTTCAGTGATTCACGAAGAATAAGTCGGTTTTTGCACAAGTGAAAGCTAGTATTCATTACAACGTATCTGCAGTTTTAGAAATTGTAAAACTTGCAGTTTTATTTACATGACAGATGCCCCTAACGAGAATTCAAATGCATGTAGCCCACATGTAACTTACTGAATAGAGTTTTGTTCGATATTTTGAACAAGTCCAGCAGTAAAATTTTGTAACTCTTGCTGCAACTCTAGGCCACTTGAAGTAAAACTGTTTTTAAAATTCCTTATTGCTATTGGATAGATCAGCATTTAAACCTCTTGCCTTTTTTAGAGCAATTTCTGCCCATTTGGTGCTACCATAAATTATTTTAATAAAATATACAGAGAATGCACTCAGATTTTAAGATTCTAGGATTTTAAACGAGTGGTGGTAGAAAAAGTTCATTAAAAATATTTTAAAAAATGTACTTTTAGTATGTGTGAAGTTTTTATAAATTTTGCAGTGAAATTATCTATGCTACTTCCGCGCCGAGTGTGCGCCTTTCCTACTGCAGCCTTTCAGTGTGGTGTGTGGCTTGGTGCAGCGCTTGCAGGAAACAAGTGACTCGGCTGATTGATTCGCCCAAGAGTTGAGTTCAGCTGCAATATCCCGAACGACTCTCCCCTAATCAACCTTTAAATTCAATATGTCTTGTGTGAAGGCCGAACAACTGCAGTCTTTTCACGATTGCATTTAAATGAAGATGAATGACGCAAAATAACAGACAAAGAATTACACACGGACGCATTTTGAGCGCACAAAACAGTTTTTTCATTCATAATCATTCCAGGAACAAACATATGAAATCTTAGCTTTGAAAGAGTGCATGAGACAATAATTAAGTTATTTATAGGTACTGTGAAATTAAGCATGCTTAAAAGCTGGGGCCTGTATAGTTTAATCAGTCATATTGATTCATGTTTTCAATTCATACTAGATCTGAAAGCAAGGCACATTAAATACATTCTCTTATTACTCTATAAATGCAAGCGACCCACCCGGCAAACCAGAAGCAATAAATTAATAGTAATAAAAATACCAACCGCACAGACAGATCCAGAAATTAAAAGCCTGCTTCAAATACAATAGTTAATCCCATTCTGCATAATAAAATCAGCTAGCACAATAACGCGTCCAAGAACCAATCACGTAACACTTTCTAGGCGAGTCTTCGGAATATTTAAGCATGCTTATTATAGGGCCGTATTTCGTTTGACATTTAAGCACACTAATTGAATAAATATCTTGCATGTATAGAAACCAGTATGTATAAACAGTAAAATAGAAATACAAAATTGACAGAAAATAAAAAACAGTCATTTGCTAATTCACCCTGACACTGAATGGACAGAGCAACAATACACAGTGTGGATGATTGTATTTCTTCCTGAAAGTTTGACAGACAATATGCACATTACAATATGCAACAGTACAAAATTGAATAAATTCTATATAGTGCCGTATATTGTCAGACACCTTCCTGTGCTATAATACCTGTTGCAAGCAGCTGCTTTAACTGAAATGGGTAAAAATACTTGCTTTCATTTTACAAAAGTAGCTGGAGTATAAAATGGCACAGGAGAACAGTACACTGGTTAAGAGGGAAAAAAATAAGTATGCTTTAGAACCATTGAAATGCATTCCTTTTAAAGCAACACTGGAATTTTAACACTACATTCACATTTATTTAGACATGAGAGCCGCCATGAAGAAACATAATTGCCAAAAAACAATGCACGTACAAAAGTACAAAAGAAAATTTCCGGTGCAAGGAGCTCAGATCACATTTGGACAGAAACTCGTTTAGTATAAAAGTAGACAGTGTTAGACAGTCGTTAGACGTGAGTGGAGCAGGTGACTGTGGGACTGGCTCGGGGACCGAGGAGGGTTGTAACAACGCAGAAGCCTGTGTTGCTCAGCCGCCTGGGACTCATACGCCTCCGCCGCTCCTGTCCACGGAGATGGGCTCCCTCTGCTCCAGGCTCTCCTCCACGGTCTTCATAAGGATGGCCAGCCGGCTATCGGAGACTTGGCCCTTCTGCACAGCACTCATCAGCTGGAAGAGTAACAACACAGCCGGACATGCCAGCCATGGCTTATAATGTTCATAGACATTCCAAGGAACAACTTGAAACAACTAATAACATTTTTAGAATCGGACTGTCCCCTGTTTCATCGCTTGTGGTGGACTGCCATTCTGTCCAGAGTGTCCCCTGACTTGTGTTCTATGAGGAATTTGGAATGAGTGCTGGGTGTCCCTGCCTCATGCACAGGGGTATACTGGCATCCCATCCCTGGTGACCCCAACATTGTGCTCTGTGTTGGACTGGCATCCTGTCAAGAGTGTCCCATGCCATTTGCCTTGTGTTGGACTGGCATTGTTTCCAGGATATGTCCTGCCTTACAACCTGTGTGGAACTGTCATTGTGTTCAGAGTGTCCCCTGCCTCATGTCCTGTGGTGGACATGAGGTGCACTGCCTCAAAATTAAATTACTTACAAACATTTTCGTATACAAAATTACTGCAAAGTCTGAAGAAGATCTGTCAAATACTTTTTGAGGTATCACACCAGTGAGATCAAGTGTCTGAGGCTGCCATTCTCTTTGACACCACTATGTGACACTGCTTCAGTTTTAGTGCGATTTGTCTCAAAATATGAGCTGCAGATCTTCATCCATACACTGTGCAAAGTTCAAAAAAGATTAGTGAAATATTCTGTGAGTTATCACCCTAATGAAATCAAGTGGACCAACCCCAAAACCATAAACATTTTCCAAAGAAAAAACAAAAATAAACAGACAATTTACATCTGTGTTACTTTATATAAGTAGTAATGGTTGCAGGAATATTTTCTTATTTTACCACTTTAAAGACATATCCATTTGTACTCTGAGTCAGTTCACTAAAACCCACATTCTCCCACTGATATTTCAGGTCTCTCCGTGCAAATTTTTTCCCTTCTCCAGTGTGGCTTTCCTGTAATCTTCAGCTCAACCCCACACATGCGTTAAAAGTGTGCGGGTGAGCATGGGGGAGGTGTGTGTGTGGGGGGGGGGGTGGTTGTCATTATCATGCCTGAGCACATCCAGCTTCCCAGCCGCTCCAGGTCAGTCTGCCAGCGTCCTCGGCGAGGAAGCCCTTGTCCGTCCATAATGCAACCTGCTCACCCTGCCAGTGGAGGAATTCCATTTGCCTTCCTCTTAAAATCTACACTAATGAAGATTAAATTATGTGGTTTCATTAAACCCCAGATTACCGGTAATCTAGTCCCTGCTGTAACATTGTAATTCCTCCACTCCTCTACTAATTATACTGCTGCACGATAGTGACTAATTTACTGCATGAAAGAAGCCTCGGACTCATTATCGAAGCTCATTCGAAAGATTTCCTCTCACTCCCCTAATTGGTTTCATCTCGTGAACTCGAGCCAGGAAGGAGCACGCCTGAGCCTTGGACACCGGCGGCAGACACACGCACAGGACGTGCCCCTGGTGGAGAGACCGAAACCGTAATCCAGATATGGAGGCAAACGTGGGAGCACTGTAAATTTACACAAAACAGTGAAACTGGGAGGTGTGCTGGTTAGACGGTGGCCGATTGATGGTGAGAACGATCAAGATCACCAGCAGGCAAAGTCATCAACGTGCAACTAACCTGGACATGAGTAAGTGGCCCCGGTGGCCCCCTATGGCCACACGTGACATCAGCCAGTGTGGAGACTCGTGCCTGGCATGGGGCTTGTCTCAGAAGGAGCGACCGCCATTTCCGTCGGCCCCATCTTGTTTGTTTAACTTGACGTGGTGAAGAAAGGGCTGACATGGGCCGAAATCCCCGGCATTAATGGGACTCATGTTCTGCATTTATCATTGTCACCTAGCAGGAGCGAGCTGGCAGAGCAGACAGGGATGCAGGCTGGACTGGGCTGGGGGGTGCTACACCCCCCACCAGCCACTGCCAGATAGCATCTCACATCTGAAGAGGCCTGTCAAAGGACCTCCACTTGACAAAAAGGTTCAAGTACAGCCCCCCCCCCCTCCCGCCCGACTGCCGACAAAGAGCCAACAATAACTAATAGGCACAGAAGTAGCATATAGCAGAAGCAGGACTTACAATGTATTTAAAAAATCCGACAACAAAAACAAATTCTGAGCTGAGGAAAGGATCTGAGGTTAAAAAATAATGACCATCTAATTTCTGGATGGAAAAATCAGCCATTTAACCACTAATCTGGAGCAGGACTGCTCAGAAGCCTGGAGCCCATCACAGGCAGCATAACTGGAGACACCCTGGATGTGATTCTAGTCCACTGCAGAGCACATACCTACATACAGTCATGTACAACAGATAACCGAGATGCACCAATTCAACTGCAAGTCTTTGAACCACGGATGGAAACCAGTGTACGTTGAGGACGCAGCAGGCAGAATTCAAACCCCTATCACAGGGGGTGTAGGGCAACAGTGCTACCCACTGAGCCACTTGAAAATTATTATATTTATATTATATATTTGTATTATGAAAATCTGTACATAAGACACTATTCTTCAACCTGACAGGCGACACATACCTGCAAGAATTCGTTCAGTTCGACCTGTCCGTTTTTGTTCAGATCGACTTCGTTGAGGATTTCATGGAGTGTGTTCTCATCAATCTGGATGCTGATGCTCTAAAGGAGAAACATGGACGGACAGGTTAACGGGGAACATCTTGGGATCTCCGGTTGCCAAGGGAAACCACGCGCACCCCTCTAAAGTGGCATGACAAGCCACAGTGCCAACTCTCCGAAGACTCATAGTCAATCTGGGCTAGCTGGCTCCTATACCCCAAACCACATTTCATTCATCATCATGCTAATTTTCTACCTCTACGGAACAAAGACAGCATCTTCTTGGTTATCCCAGAAGGGGATCGACTGCACGAGATCATATTGCTTCCCTTGAGTTTGGCTTTCGTTGCTTGAAACAATGGTACAAGTGTGAACTCAGATGATTCTCCTACTAACTCTGTGTTTGGACGAGTGTAAAAACTCATAAGTTGGCAATTATAATTAGCAAAACTAGGTCCCGGATGGGGAATACATTCGAAGCCTATAATATTTGCTGGCTGAAAGGCTCAATGTCATTTTTACAGAGCTAAAAGAAGATCCCTGAAACAGAGCAGCAATATTAAAGAACAGAGAGTGAGAAGCATAACCCTCCCCGGGTGTTCTAAAGATATACAGACGAACGCCCACTGCTAATCACACACTCTCCAGTGGGAAGAACAAAGAAAAACTAGAAAATTAAACTGGAAATCCTTACCTCTAAAACCTGCTGAACATCCACGGTGGTGATAAACCCCTTATTTTCTTTGTCGAACTTGTGGAATCGCTTCTTATACCTATTGACAGAGGAATTAGACGTGAATGGCTGACCATGTACCATTCCCATAGGAGAGCAGGTAGAGGCTTCTTGCAGTGAGATGGAGCAAAGGTACAGTCTGCTTACCTGTCAACCTCGGCAGATGTCAGGGCGATTTCCGACATGTTGGTCAACTGCTCGGACTTAGCCTTGTAGCCCATCTCGTGATGCAGGAACTGCTTGGCGGCAGCCAGCTCCTCCTATTGGAGGGAGTAGAAACTCTTACTGAAGATCCTCCAGGCAAGAACATTAATCAAATAACCAGCCAGTTGACTGGACAACCATTCTTCTTCCTGTATGTACGGGCATTCATGGTGGTGATAAACTCTTTCAAAGGGAGAAGATATAGACCAGAGCCATTCAAATCATGGTCCGAGCCCTGCTGATTTTCCAGCCTTCCTTCACCTGTGAGCCTGGTGTCAAGCCTCTGGCCAATCAGAATCAGTAATTATTAAATTAACTACCCAGAAGAACTGAAAACCAGGCCAGGAATTGGAATTGAGGTCCAGATTTGAAGAGCCCTGATATAGACCATGGAGGAGTGTCTTTGATAAGGCTTTCAAGTCTTCAAGTGCCCATAATTTTCTTTGTTGCTCTATTGGAGCTGTCCTGCAGTAGTGACTTTTACAGATCTAGGATGGTTAAAAATGCAATAATTTTGAGGTGGGCGACAGCAAAAGAGTCATGGACTGCTGTATTGCTTTATAATTACTTGACTGAACTCATGTGAACATAGTGGCATCAAAGTAATGCCAGTTGACCCACTGGTGTATTTAGTCGTCAATATTTAGCTGACATAAATCGATGTCTACATACAGCCCAGTTATGAATAAACGTGCTTCAAGTGGCGGGCTGAAGCAATTCATGTCCTTTTGAGGCAAACCTCAAAGGAATAACCTCATAAAACAAACAGCACAGTGCTGGATTTTAACAACCTGCCAAGGCTTTTGGTGAAAGAAACACGGGAGAGTGGTACAAGGAATCCTGTCTGGAGTATAGGGCTATTGCTAAGCTTTCCTCAGCGTAAATAGGTCATGTGATAAGAAACTTTTTTTTAAAGAGTTAGTAAATAACGTAGGATGACATTGTGGACATAGACAAAGGCGACTGATGAGTGTCGTAAGATGGCAAGAAAGGTAGCTACCCTCTTCTTCTGCTCGCTCCACCTCAGCTGCTTCCCCATGATCTCCACGATGCGCGGTAAGGCCTCGTCGGCTGCCTGCACGTTCAGAAAGCCCAGCCGTGTGCGTCGGGCGATGACATCAATGGCCGTGCAGGCATACTCCTTGATGGCATACTGGACCTGAGGAAGGACCAGCTTTTCTGAGATATCCTTCAAATTAGCATATGCTAAAGAAGTATTTTCAACAGAATTTACAATAGTATACAGTTGGTGTGGATCTGAAAACTGATGAAAACTCATGGCAAAATTCATAGTAGGTGCCTACCTCACTCTCAGTGTAAGGGAATTCAGACACAAGTCGCTTGCCCACGATTGGCCACCGTTTCCCGGTCACTTGAGCCATTTTAGCCACCTCAAAAGCTCGTCCTCCATAGGTTGCAGCCAGGTGTTTGGCCACCTGCAGAGTGAAACCATTCACCGTTGATCAAATCAGCCATGGCCAAGTGGCTAGCTAGCTCGAAACCTGCTGCAATGCTTGGCCATCAGCAAGTTTTTAACGACGGTATCATTTACAGGAGAGGGCCTCAATTGCATGCCACGACTAAACAAAGAGGAAGTTATTTCAATTCCGATGGTTTTGTTACTTTTTCCACCAAAGGTCAAGTGCTGTCAAAAATATCAGCATACTGACCTTTTTAAACATTCTGGAAACATCAGGATCATAGATTATGCTTTCTTCACATCTCACATCTAACGAGGGGTTAAAAGTCTCTCACATGCAGTAACAGCGGGGGGGGGGGGGGGGGGGGGGGGGGGGGGGGGGGGGGGGGGGGGGGGGGGGGGGGGGGG
>JAODLD010000001.1:41247544-41279459 GCA_026781065.1 Mormyrops boulengeri
AAGCAGCAATAGCAGTCGACCTGAACCCCCCCCCCCCCCCAACTGGGACAATGATGTCATTTCACTGTGATGTGACCGTGAGAATCACGTGTCAGAGAGGAGGGGACAGGAACTGCATTTGTAAGGAACAGAAATCCTTCCTTTTTGACAGTGCAGGCGAATCGGTTCATTGACTAAAGCATTACGATTCTGCCCAGTACAGAATGTGCAGAACTTATCCCCAGATTCTGATTTCAAGAAAATCATTGCACTTGTAAACTTGCAATTAATTACTCTAAATGGCACTGAAATTGCAATCTGATATTGTAATTTCCTGTGGATACTTAAACCATTAGGATGTTTAATTTCTTCATGGAGTCGAATAGGCTTTTATGCGGTTACGGTCTTTGTTTAACGTCTAGAACGGTGTGTTTGGGGTGGGTAGACCGTGACAGTTTGTGTTTTTAGATGTCGCGTGTGAAAGCACAGTGATTCGCGGCCGACGGCTGAACAGAAATGCTGATGTACCGCAGGAATGTGCCAGCACTGCTGTGATGGTGGACGGTGTTGATGTGGGAACGCCGCCTGCTCCTATGGGAGATGGGCCCAGATGGTTCAAAGCACTAACTTAGCATTTCTCCTTATAGTCAATTAAACTTCGACCTTCAGTCCCGTAAACGCCTTTCCTGTATGTTGTTAGCTCGCAAGCTACCAGGAGTCACTCGCGAAATAAGGAAATCTAAAGGGAAAAATCTATCAAGCACCTGCCTGGGACAATAAATACAATTGTAGGGTTTTTCAGGGGTGGGTTTAGCTGGAGAGGTAACCCAATTTCAGCTGAAGCTGTACATTTCTAGGTACGGACGACAGACCTGGAAATTTTCGGCACTGATCATGTGTTCATTTTATCCTCAGTCTAGCACTTTAACAGTGAGTAGAAGAGCAACTGTTTTTCTCTCTGCCGGGTTTTAAGCAAAAGTATTTTGGCATATTTCTTATGGGAGAATAGTTATTCAGTGGGCAGCATTGCAGCTTCACAGCTCCAGGGTTCGGGGTTCAAATCCCACCCCCAGCTCTTTGTATGCATATCTTTGGGGAGCACGGCTTTGAAAGGAGCCCCCCTGGGTTGCGTCTGTAAATTGCCTATAGTGTGTGTGTGCCTTGTGATGGACTGGCACCCCCTGCCTTGTGCCCTGTGCTTCCTGGCTTAGGCTACAGGCTTGCTGTGCTGGGTAAGTGGTTATGGAAGATTGTCTTGTTGTGTCAATTGTGAAGATGTCATGAGAAAATGTTCTCTTCTTCCCTCCCCGTTTCCTGCATTATCCGGTGAGTGCTTCTTCCTCCGCAGCGAGCCAGACGTTCTCCTCGGACCCGGCAAAGCTTCAGTATCATGCCCCGGTTTCAGCTGACGAGCCTCGATGCCAGCTCCTCAGTTTTGACGGGATGGGGGTGTTGTTAGGACTCTGTGGGCGGCTAATAAGCAGTTGGGTCCGTTTCAGTTAGCGGGGATCTCTAGAACCTTCCTCCAGCCCCGAGTGCAGGCTGACAGAGACGCCTGACCCAAATCTAAGTCTGAAAGCAGACCGTGCCGAATGTTGGCCGGCTAGCGGCCGGTTACGTCGATGGCTACGAGGCGCCAGCGTTGCTCTGAATGCGCCGTAATCTGTGAGCGATCAAAGACCTTTGTGTCCCCTGTAGAAAAACAATGGAAGAGAGCCTGTAATGGGAGACAGGCCTCCCACTTCTGCGGTAAATGTGTCCTTGTTGGAAACACCTTTACGGAGGTGATCACATGACCTTCTAATTAATGTATGGCCTATAAAAAAAAGATGGATGACCTTCCAAGAAGGATGGAACATTAAGTATGATTCGTTAGGTATTATGCTACATTATTTATTACATAGTTTATAATTATGTATTTTATTAATCATTTGGTACTCTCATCTAACACTTACAGTATAGCGGTTAGGTTTGACATCTTTATGGACACAGTTCATGGTTAAATGATTTGTATACAAGATGACACAGGAGGACTAGAACCTACAACTTTTGGGTCCTTCCCTGTTCATTGTCCATTTTTATTTCCACTCCGCTGCCTGCAGAATTAGTCAGCTGTTTTGTTTAATCATGTCTGGCCTGGTTCAGGAAGCTTAGGCCCTGAAATGGATCAGAAATGATACCAGATGTTTCACTCCGTTAAATTCTACCCAGATGCGACCACTTCTGCTCGGTGAACCACCACCTCAGGTGTCACGGCTTCCTAAACCGAAATCGAACACAAGTTTAAACGATTAAACGATGACCGAGTTCCCACCTCATTGGTGGTTCGTTGCCCCTTGTCCGTGACCGCAGTCATGTGACTCCCTGGGTTCCCACCCGGGACCTGTTGTCAGGGCCCCTCGGGAACAAACGCAGGGCAGGTGGGAATCGATTTTCACAGTTGGGTGGGACCCTGTGCTGAGAAAATGGTGTGACCAGCTGCGGATTCGCAGACGGCATTAAATGGAGGGATAGGTGAGAAATGGAGGGAGAGAGAGGGAGAGGGAGGGAGAGAGAGAGAGGGAGGGAGGAGTGTGAATTTATTTCATAGACAATATGTTGATTTCAACAGCGTCTTTGAAGATTGAACAGGAAGGCGGAGTGCAGAGAAGAGAAAGCATGTGTCCGGGAATCAGGCCTCTGAACGACAAGGAAGAAAATATGGATTTGGTCTTGGGGGCGGGAATCCAGCAAAAATGTAAATACACAGAGCAAATGCAACAAGCAGAAGCATGACTGCAGAGATTCGTCCACCCACATGCTTCCCTCTCTTTTGCTCTTCCTCGTCCCGCACACGCGCTCTCTCTAGGCGCAGCCGGGCTGCCAGTGACACGTGGACACTCGCTGAATCGCCAATGGCTTGAGAGAGGAAGGCGGCGAGGGAGGGGGAGGACTGTTTGACGCATCTAGACTGCAACGATTGGTTTTTTTCTACATTAAGGGTCAGGGGGGAAAAAAAAGAGCTGCAGAGAGGCGCCACATTGAATACTGGATGCATTCCTCCTCCTCCTCCTCCTCTCTCTCTCTCTGCCTCTCCCTCCATCTCTTCATCTCCCCATCGCACCCTCTCTTTCCCTCTCTCTCTCTCTCTCTCTTTCTCCTCTACTCTTTCAGCTCAGGAGGAGGAATCAATAGACACAAATTAATCATTTGGCCTGAGGCAATTTTGGAGAGAGGGAGGAGGGGAAGGGAAGGTGGGGGTGAGCAGTGGGGGGAGGGGGCAGAGAGGCAGGACACACAAACATGTAAATAGCCCTCTCTAGTGCCTTTTTAAATTAGATGAATTATTCCATATTATCCGAGCATGATTTGATAATCATTTTTATTGTCATAATTACCATGATTGTGTTACTTTTCTACCAAAGCCAAATCAGTGGCTTACATAGCTGTATTTAAATCGTGCCCCTCCATCCCCCATATAAGGTTATTTAATCTGCATTTAGCATTCAGGCCACAGGCTCATGGTGCCTATACTATGTAGTGCACTTCTGTGGCACATTGGGGGATCTTCAGCATTTTAGCATCGGGCTGCTTTGTTCCTTCTGGTTTGGTTCCTGGTGGGGGCAGGGATGCCAGGAACTGCGGCCACAGCGACGGTGGTGATGTCAGTCAGGACGTGTGGCGTGCCGCGGAGTCAGTCATCCTGTCCGCGTTGCGTTGTGTAATTAAACAGCGGTCGATAGCGTATGATGAATGGGTCGCTGGAGACGGGGTCACTGCTGAATTCAGCCTTTACTGGGAGTGGGCCTCATTTCGTTGCTGGGCTTCTTTTGAATTGGCAGGATCGGGGATTTAAATGATGTATATTTTTCCATAAACCGCTTTGGATTGTTTAAATCTTCCTGACCTGCAGGTCTTTACTGGCGAACGGCTACAGCTGAACTCTCAGACGTGCTAATTCGGTGCAAAGGCCATTTTGGGAAAAATGGAATCTAGTTTAATATGATTCTCACTGTTTTTAGGGGTTCTGGCTTGGAAATAATAACGAAAAGAAACAATGGGCTTACTGTGACTGTACATGTCCTAAACTGGAGCAAAACCACATTTGATACTTGTGTGCATGTGTTTGTGCACGTGAGACCTTCAATTTAAAAAAAAAAAGAAAAAAAGAATAGTCTATCATTTGAGAGTTTGACTTGAGGCAGTCAGAATTTGTTTTTATAAGCATCCCAGCTCAGTGCCGAACAGTACACTTACCTGTAGATACACCTTTGTTGTCGGAAATCCTGGTTAGTTTGATAGACGAAAAAATGGATCAGTGAACCTTAAATACAGCATGCAATGAGTGAAATGAATAAATGGGGTGTGATACTCAATATGTGTGAGAGGAGCGTGACCCCCATGCAGCCCTGGGGAGGCCAAAGCTCTGAGTCCTGTTGCTGGTGCCTGCCGTCCTTGGGAAGCAGTATCTAGGTCCTAGAAAGACCCTGTTGTGTTAGTCCTGATCAATGGGCCGAGCATTTTGGTGTAAGAGTGTCTTACCTTTTACAGGGAAGTCTGTGGCACAGGATGTCCCTTAGATCTGATTTTGTAAGGGTTGTACTCTTGAGTGATATTTGGCACGTGCTGGTGGTGATGGTAGGGTGGGGGGTGGTGTCTGTCTCGTTGAGGGACATGCTCTCGATGACCTTGTGGCTTTCAGGTTGGACATCCAGGGTGGCAGAACAATCAGATACGAACATTATCTGCATTTTTAAGACACAGACTATCGTACTGACCTACTACGATAGACCTACTCTTCCACTTTTTGCCTCCGTTGTAGGATTTCTGTGATCGTTCGTTTTCTCTGGATTTGTTCAATAACAGATTTAAATTTGGAAAATCGGATTTGCTGCACCTGGTCTTAAGCAGTTCACATTTCCACATTTATAAAGAGTTATACTACAAAAATGCATAGGTGGGCAAGTATTTATTTAATATGCTGCAGACGGTTTAGTGGTGGCAGGTTGAAAATCACGATAATGACGGATAAGTGGATAAATTGTCGTTGTTGTTGTTGCGTCTTGGGTACCGGCGCTTGTGGCAGCGAGAGGGAAAAATTTTCAAGGTTTTTCAGAAGCTGTTAAATCAGCAATAATCGCTTGATGTACGGTGCATGTTTATTGCATTGTGGTACTTTAATCTTCCGGCGCTCTGAGGCACGGACAGCCGGCGCTGGATGAAAGGCCGTAAAACCTGCAGTGGTGCACGCATTTGGTGCTGGTCCCCAGGCTACTCACGGCCGTCGGGGCCACTGCATTTTGGGAAAGATGTCGCAGGGATGGTAAAGCGGGACGGACAGTTTTATCAGGAATAATAGCTGGGCTGCTTGGAGACCTGGCTGAGTTTGTGCCCGACGGTGCAGTTTTTAATAAGAAGGCATCTAAACTGTCCGTAATATCGTATTACAGCAAATTATATTTCACCGTTTAATTAGCGGTACCACCTGACGCAGGCGCTGGCTGGCACCCGCCAGGGAGGGTGCGGTGGGTGTGGCATGGATTGGCCTAGAAGCCGAGGAAACTAAGCCCGAGGTTTGAGTTGCGATGGTGAAATCCAGGCTGTCTTTGGATCATCTGCGATAACCTGTGTCCTTTGAAGTCCGTTCCGAGCTGGGAAGGGAATTCGCTTCCTTCAAACAAAACGCATTCGCACATCAAAACCACATAATATTGAGTGGTTTACGAGAATTATAATTTCGCCGGTTTATACGGCTTTGTGAACCGACGTCACCGCCTGCTACGTTAGGTACCAACCCATAAAGTTAACCTGTGTTATTTTCTGTCATTGTATTTAGCCTGTACGTTAACATTTTTATTTTATGTCTCACACTAAAAAGAAAAAAATTATAATCTAGAGGATAGTGCCAGAACACCTGAGAAAAGCCTGATGCTCATTAGTGTATGTATGGATCGTCGGGGACATGCAGAGGCTTTTTGAGGGAAATCATTTTCGGGGGGGGGGTTACTGTCGGTTAATTTTGAAACGGGGCACTCAGGATTTTCAATCGTTCGTGCAAAAAGCACAGGTGCTCAGACACCCCCGTTCTCACGCACATCGAGTTACGTTGGTCTTGTTCAACATGGACTGTGCAATAGTGCTGAAAAAACCAACAGCGAAATCTGTCACGTGGGCAGGAATCCACAAACGGATCATAGGGGTTTCCCACACAACCCCCCCCCCCAGCCCCCCCATCAACAGTGACATATTCAGCTGATTTGTTGCTGAGGTCACTGATCCGGTTGATTGCATAATTAAGCATGTGGCCCGGCTCGTGTGCATGGCGGCATATGCGCGACACACAAAGAGGTCAGACGTGACATCTTTGCCCTGCTATTTGAGGAAGGAGTGATCTGCAACATTAAATCACTGAATCCGGTTACCAGAATTTTAAGCGATTGCAGGCTGATTATGTCATGAATTTTGTTTTTTTTTTTTGCATGTACACAGGTATTTGAATTAGAATTTGTGGTGACACTTTACTTGAGGGAGCACAAACACACAAACAATGTACGTAACACTCTTACTTAATGTATTATTGACCAGAAACTAGGAACCTGGGTGTGGTGAGTAGCTTAGTGGGCCCATGATTGGAAAGTTTCTGATTAAAGCCTCAGCCTCAGCGAAACAGTGTCATATCTGTGGGCCCTTGAGCAAGAGGCCCTTAACCTTTAGCTGCAGGAGCACTGTTAAATGGCTGAACCCCCCCCTGCCCCGTTATCCCCAAACTAGGGAGTGCACCATGGGGTAGGCAAAGAGAAGAATTCCAATGTACCATGTATCCATGCCTGTGTAATTGGCCAATAGAGGATTTATCATTTTTATCATCTCTAAATGTTAGTTACATATTGATCTCATGTTCGTTAATCATTAATCAATCACAACAGTTCGTGAACTTCATGCAGTTACTATATTTGTTCCTGATTTGGTCTTGAGTGGTAATTGAGTTACTATGTTACTTGTGGCCCCTGAAGTAAAGTGTTACCGAATTTGTTTGTTTATTTAACGGGACACCCCTTTTTCTAAGCTGGTCAGGACTTTAGAACTCCCTATAAACATGGTATATAAGCAATGAGGCACCTTGGGGAGATTAGAGCGATGTGGGGGGCAGGGATTGAGATTCAAGTGGCCTGTGTCAAGCCGCTGGATGTAGGAGTGCACTTTTGATCCACTTGGGAGGGTGTTGTGTGTGTTTCTTTGCCGTTAGCTGCTGTATTGCTCAGCAGGTCAGCCCTGTTCCTGTGTTTGGAAGGTCATCGGTTCAAGCCCTCGTCACAGCAGAATAGTCGCGTCCCCGTTGGGCCGTTGAGTAAGACCCTTAACCCCCCCTGAAATCCTCCAGGGGTGCCTGATAAATGGCCTGACCCTGAGTTCAGACCTCAAGCTTTGCTCTCAACTGTATAAATTTCTGTGTGTCTCAAAGGACAGCAAGATGGGATATGTGAGAAGTAGCATTCTGATGTACCTGTACTTGTGCAAACAGCAAGTAAAGCAATGCTTCATGAAGAAGGATTTGTGTTGATGCTCCTCTTTAAGGTGCAGTGTTCCTGTACGCAGAGTCATTGTTTAAACAGTGACCCTTGTGCCTCCAGAACTAGAGGGCAGAAAGGCCTTCATGCGGGTCAGAAGTCTTGACTTCTGCCTGCGATTAGTGCATTAGAGGAACGGTGAAAGGAGTGAAGGAGAATGTTTGGCTCAGGAAACGGTGAGATCACAGGTTTATGTCTCCCCTGGAGGTACAAACACAGACAAAGACTGTGCTCTGGCTCTTGTCAGTACTGCCAACAGACAGTATGGTAAAAATTCTGCAAGGCGTACCCTCACTCCACTCTGCCAGCAGCACGTGCGGCGCGGCACACGCTAAAAGCCGATTTTCTGACACACATTTCGGTAAAAATTAGGTTATGCCAAGCGGGTGATGTGAAATAAAACCTTTCAGGACAGTTAAATTAGGAGTCTGCTCCTTGCAAATTGAAGAGCACGTTACTATGAGCAGTACATAGGGGAACCTGGCAACATAATGATCTCCTTGAAATATATGCTCTGTCCTCTGAAAACCCATATAATATATTTGAGTTACAGTTAGGGAACATGGCAACATGTGTTTTTTGAAAATCTAGCATTTGGAACGTTTTCAGCATTGCATTAGTTCACTTAATCACTGTAAGGAAAGCAAAAGAAAAACATTATGTGTGTTAGATGAATATCTCTTATCGTTGGCGACACTGGATTCTAATGGACGCAGCAAATTAATGATATGAAGAACGCGGTACCGATAAATGGGAGTACGGAAAACTTAAAGACTTAATTTGGTAACAATATATTACTGAAGTTTTTGCCCAAATGTTTTTAGATTTCTGAATCTTGCGATGTACTCCTTCAGCACTTTGCACAGGTGAATGGTGTCGCTGAGGCAGTGTGGATTAAGCTCCTTCAGGGGGCAGCAGAAATCTTAGCGGTTTAAAAAAGAACCAGAATTGAATATTTAGCAGAATAAAGGGCACCACGGTCTCTGATGCCGTGTCGTGTATCTGGCTGCTTTTATTTTGTCTTTGTAATGTCATTTATAAATCTAGTCGCTTTGCGTAGCAGTGTTTGCTAAGCAGATGGGTAGCGTGATGTAAATGTTTCTCGGTCATGAATAAAACACCAGGCCGCTCTACAGGATTTTAAACCCAAAACTATTCAGTTCTGTTCCTCAACCGCAGAGCCACCTGCTGCCTGATAATAATGAGCACTATTTATATGACTGGGTGCGAGAAGATGTAAAATAGCCTCATGTTTTTCTGAATCATTTGCAATCAAAAGTATTTGATGAATAATTATTACTTAGTACTTGCGATATTTGCAGTACTTGAACTCTTTTAATAGCCATACTGGTTGAGGCAGACGGATTGGTGAAGTTTACTTGGAAATCATTACAATGGAACATCTCTTTGCATGGTTCTCACTGTGATAATAGACAGTGTTGCCAGGTCACAGTAATCAAAGAAGTTTGGTTCTCTATGTTATGATAGACAACCTGATTAGGTTATGTCTATCACATCAGCCAGAAAGGTTTATCTCTCTGTTATAATGGACAGTGGGACTTCATGAGTGCTTGTTATTCTGCAATTGCTGCTTCACTCTGCTCTGTGCATTTATGGTACTTATGCAGTCCGTAAGCGTGAGCATTTGTGTGTAAGTGTCCAGGACTTGTTTCTCTAAATGTTTACCAGTTCGTGCTTCAAGAGTCTTGGAAAGGTAACCGTTTGTTTCCATAATACACCGTGTATTATTACATTGTGAGGACCAAATGACCATTTTTCAGGTTTCCACAAAGATCTGCGAAATCAATCAAAAAAGTAAAAATGCCTAAAGGCTTGCATTTTGTTTGGTTACTTCTGGATAAGTTTAGGGCTGGGTAGGAATTAAGATCCTCATGTTGTGATTAGAGTTTTCCCCCTATAAATGAATGGAGAGTCTCCACAAAGATGTGTTTAC
Source organism: Mormyrops boulengeri (assembly GCA_026781065.1). Lineage (NCBI taxonomy): Eukaryota > Metazoa > Chordata > Actinopteri > Osteoglossiformes > Mormyridae > Mormyrops > Mormyrops boulengeri. Next base: position 41,257,025 of record JAODLD010000001.1, read on the forward strand.
AAACCTGTGGGTGTGTGGGGGAGGGGGTTCACATTCTCCTTGTCTGCCTGTGGCCATAAAGACAACCGATTTAGGAGGATTGTCTGTGGTGTGTGAGGGTGTGTCCGGCGAGGACCCAGCTTCCCATCCAGAGTGTCTCCACCTCGTATCCCTGCCTTCCTAGGATAGGTTACAGGATCTCCACAAACATCCACTGGTTATGTGGTTATAGCCTAGACATGAATGAAAAACCTAATCCACACACACACACATTTGTATTCATATCTTTGTAGGGATTTCTATGTGAAAAACCCTAATCCCAGCATTGACAACCTTAACCCCTACCCAGCCCAAACCTTAACCATAAGTAACCAAACAAAATACATGGCATTTTTAGTTTTTTGATTGCACTCACATATTTCTATAAAACTGAGTTTCCGCTTGTAGAGAATGAAAAAAATTATCTCCATAATGTCAAAATAACAGGTTTTTATCACATTGTTGGGACATTTGGTCCCCATGATGTAATATGTACATGACCACACGCACACACACAAGAGGCTGGGAAATAAATCAGCCACGTCGGAGGTGTGAGTCTGCACATCTTTTTAAAACGATTTCCTCCTTCACTTTGAGTGATGGCAAATGTGTGTAAGTGTGAACTCTGCTTTCATTAATCACCATTTAAGGAAAAAGTAATTTGACAGTCTTTTGTTAAGCTCCGATTTGGGTAAAACATCTTCATTCAAAATGTTATCCTTAAGAATAGTGATGATTTATTTAGCATGTGTTTTGTATTTATCCTTTTTTGCCTAAATAAATTTGGAATTTTAACAAAAGGTGATGTAAGTATTTTAACAAACATTTTTTTGTATATGCGATGATCCCATCGTCATAACAGTTATACTAAAATAATGACAAAACCATGACAACAGAAGGATTGTCACAGATGTAGCGTGCACCAACCCCGCAGCTTTGTGTCGGAGTCAAGAAAAAAACTTAAGGTGACTGTCACTCAGGCAAAGACTCTAATAGCGTGGCATTTAGTGGCACCCTGGTGTTATGGAGAAGCCAGAAGTGGGAGGCGGAAATGACCTCAAACCGCGTGAGGTCATCCTCGTCCATCACCATCTCTGGGCTTTTGCTAGTACTTGAAGTTCTTCTGCGCCTCCGCTCTCAGGAGGGACGCAGTCCAGGGGTACCGAATCGGGCAGCAAATCTGCGAGGTCGATTCCTTTAATATCGGTTTGGTAACACGAGGGAGGATGCTTTCTGGGGATCTGGTTAGAGCAGGAGAAAGAGAACATTACTTCACATTGCAGTGCAGTTTTGGTCCAATAGCCTTTTACTGGAGATATGGTTTTTAATTCACCGTGACAAAATAAGTTTGTAGATTTAATAGGATCAATTATTCTAATAATCTACATGAAGCTTCATGTTAAATAGCTACATTATCCAGTTGTGCTGGGTGAGTCTGTAACACATCTAACATTTTATTTTGTTCCTTTTTTATCCAGCTGAACTTCAGCTGCTCTTGTTGTGTTTTTTTTTTGAAAGTCACGGCTGATTCAGGGATTTGACACCTGGGTCGGAGAACTTCCTGAAACTGCGACCGTGGCCAGATCCTCGTGAAAAATAAAAGCCGCAGGAAGTGATTGGGCAGCCCCGACAAGATCTCAACTGCAGTTTGGGGGCCTGGTGTTTTCCAGTACTTGTAAGCAAACAAACAAGCAAAGGCCTCACTTTCAGAGTAGACACTGGTCGATCAAGCTACATCCACTGCACCAGAGCCTCTGGTCCAAACCTCAATTTTAAATGTGACTTTAACCATAAACTCTTTAGCTGTGTGCAAGGCGATTTTCTTGAGACTCTCATGGTTCGTATGCGAATATGGAAACAATGGAGTCCTTTGAAATGCATCTGTTAAATGTGTTAATCGACGTGTAGAGGGTCACGATTCTCCATTGTGTTTATTCTTTTCTTTTCACAGGACAACTTTATGAATGATGGAATGACACATTAGCAGCTACGTTTTATGCCAAGTTGCCCATACTGCGGCCTGCATTCGGATCCTGGTGCCAGCAGTGTGCATGACGGGCATGGATCTCAGTACTCTGTATTAACATTAACCTTTTGGATCCTCCTCTCTATAGGTGCCACGCACAAGGAGGCAACACTATAGTTTCTTTTTGCACGCTTAACGACAAAGGTCCATAGTGACAAAGGTCCATGACGACTGACAGAAATGAAAAAATTCTGTCCCCTCAGTAGTGCACAAACCAACATTGTCGTGAAATGAAATAATGGGAATGAAATGAAATTGTGTGAAAACCAGGACGCCCCATGAAATTAACACGGCTAACAGAATCTATCTATCTGCCTTGTTAACCACTTATCCCCATGCGGGCCGCATGGCGCACATCCTGGGCAGAATATGGCTGGGCCGCACCCTGGATGGGATGCCAATCTCTGGGCCGGCCCACCCGGTAGGCGACACAGGCGATCACGTAGGGCGCCATTTGATTAGGATGTGCCAAAGAGCGACTGAAATACCTCTGGTTGCATTCTATGACATTACTCATTTACATTAGTTTTAATATTTCACTGTTTTTCTTGAGAAACAGACACGAGCTAGCTAGGTAGCATCCACATACCCTGTCCTACTGAAATGTTAATATAATTGAATTGACAAAATTTGCTTTCTGTTGCTGTGGGGGGTGGGGGCTCAGCAGAATCTCACCTTGAGCGCCAGAACACCCAGGGCCGGGCCTGGATAGTTTATCGAAGATCACAAACAAGTACTTTATAGGTAGTCTAAAGACACCAGTTAGGCTACCTGCATGTCTTTGGTCTGCAGAGGAAACTGGAGTACCCAGAGAAAAGGATGTTCATTGTTGTGATATAGAAATTTAATGCTGCAATAATAAACACCATAACCAGGAATTAAAGTTTAATCTGGAGCTAAAGTTTGAAGGTGAAGGTGCCTAATTACCGTATTTCTTCAAACGGAGAGACAGTTAGCTTCTGGCATGCAGGATGAACCTGCTGCTCTCTGTATAATGGAAATAGGACAATTGGAAACCCCATCTGTGGTCTGAAAGTCATCTTCAGATGACTAAACTGTCACCGTGAGCATACAGTAGCTGAGCGGGCATGAGGCTTTCTGAATGAGGCTTCCCTGGATGTGCTGCTTTCTGTGAAGACGGAGAGAACCAGGCCACGTGAAATGCTTCTGGTCACGTGACAGGAGGCTGTGGCACGGTCCATCGTCTGCGGGGCTGGGCACGGGCACACTCGTGGCTCTGTTGCCTGGCATGGCAGAGGCTTGGCACCAAGGGGGTGGAGCCTTCTGCCTCATGAATAGTCCTACGGGCTGGTCACATGACCATCGATGCTCGACGTTTTTGTGTGCCGTCTCCTATCCCCCAAGCAGCTCATGCCCAAAGAGCTGGCCCATAAACGTTGCCACGGCGGGGACAAGAGCCTGGGGGGTAAGAGATTTCACTAGTGGGGGGAATAGGTGTATCGCCACCTCCTGATCTCGTCTGAGCTGCTTTGGTCGTCATCTTTTCCAGGCTGATATTCTTCAATGGAAATCAACCACATCTTGACCACATCTCTTGATTTTCACCCCTCAATTGGGGACCTGCCGCGCATACTGTAATTCCCAAGCCCAGGGTAAATTACTACAACCAGGCCCCAGTATTGCTCTCTCTTGGTTCCTCCATCTACAGAGTGCAGGCCTGGGTGTTCTCTTGCTCCCCTGGGGTACCTCCACCTACTCCTGTAGCACTTCTGTGTATGTGTGTGTGCTCCCTGTGTTTGTTCTACCCTATGCTTCCTCGGATAGGCTCCAGGCTAACTGTGACCCCATACCGGATTGATGCTTTTGGAAGATGGATGGATAGATTATCACTACAATAGAGCAGTCCCTTTGCAGCCAACCCCTTGTGGCATGCAGTTATCACTCTCTCTCTCTCTCTCTCTCTCTCTCTTTCTCTCTCCCCCTTTTCTCTCCCCATCTCCTCCTCTCCTAGGATCACTGTTCCTCATCATTTCCATTGCCCCCAAATTAACCTCCCCCCTCCCTCACAATAATCTATATAACCATGATCATCAGTCGCTGTGTGTTGACTCCAGTTAGTCATCCTACATATTGACTACCGCCGCCCCCCCCCCCATTCCATGAAGGCCCACGTGCCCCTTTTACTGTCTTGCCGTGAGCCCATGACGACGTATCTCCATCATCCTGTGCGAGCGCGGCTAAGCCATGGACGAGCCGTTCCGTAAGGCGCACCTAGTTAACTGTGCCTTATATAAAAGTGCATTAAAGTGATGAAGTGCTCCTTGCTTCAGAAGAGTGGGCATTAAAGCATATTAAGTAGACATTTAAGCTTGTAAAGTAGAAACCTAGAAATGGAGAAAAAGACAAGAGGCAAAGCCTTGAGGGGAAGGGTGTTTTTAGGGATCCAAGAATTAAAATTCAAGTAGTAATGCATTCAGCTGTAATGCAGTCTAAGCTTCAATCAGATCATAATAATTCTGTCTGTTCCTGTCAATCAATCATAAAATGAGCAAAATGTAATGTTTTTGCTGTTATTTTCTGTTCAGTTTCACAGCTACGGGACACAGAATAACTTGATGACCTGTTGCAGTATTTGCTTGCATTTTCCTTTTAATTTAATTCAGCACTGTCAGGTGGAAAGTATACCCTGGAGATTATAGCAATACTTGGGAAAAATGGATAGAGCGATCCCTGTGATCGGGATAAGCACTTGGAAGATGGATGAATGGATGGATGGAAAGAATGATGTTTGTACATCAGACTACTAAGCTGTAGTACATACAAAGCAATAATATGATAGCGACAGCAAAAAGCAATTTTGCATGTTATTTTTTTCCCCCCAAAAGAAAATTCCTAGTAAAATCAGGTCAGAATTGTGTTACATTTTGAAGAACAGTTTAAGCTCTGGTGAAGGGCAGCAGGCCATTAAGTAACCTTACATTGTGCAGTGATTTACATTCATTCATCCTGGATATATTAATTCGTCAAGATGTTTAATGATTAACTTCAAGTTTGCACTGTGTGTTCAAAGATAGATTCTGAGCTGCACGGAGAATGAAAATTCACCATGTAGCTCAAAATAATTGCTTCAGATACTGGGAAACTCACCGGCAATGTACAGGTACACAGCTAGAAATCAAAGAAAGTCTAAGGGACTCTTGACGGTGATGTATCTCCATAAAGCTGTAAGTCTATAGCTGTACTATGAATCAGCTTCTTTAATATATTCTAATAACATTCGCATTAATATTTCTTATAAAATCGAGAAAATCGAGTGCCTTGTTAATGCAGCACATACCAGACTGAACTTAACGAGTTACAATACGTTTTAATGGTTTTTACATAAAAAGCTATTGCTTAACACGTGGTGATATATTCTAGTTGTTAAATAACTATTTACCCCGCAGAAAATTCATTTCAAATAATGCTCAATGTGTAGTAACTGCATGCCAAAACTTATATAATATATATTTAAAATCATATAATTCAAGTCTGATATCTGCTGCTATTCTTAAATTAACACCGCCAGCTAGCTTGGTAAGCACAGCTAATCAGCTGTCATCTTCGTTATTTTGAATGCAAAAAAATAATAAATGAAATAAAATCGGTATTTCTGTTAACTTACAGCTGTTCCAGGTGTTTTGGCGAGCACTCAAATAGGTATGCCGTAAGGATGCCCCTACGTATTCACAGCTTATAACCAGTTAGTTAGCTAATATCGTTACGGAAGAGAACCAGGAAACATTCCTCTTGATTGACAACACTGTAATCCAATCAATTTAAAGAACTACGAGTCTCGGCCAATCAAGTGAATGGGGGCGTTCCTTTAGTATTTCTTTGCGTAAGGAAGCATTCAATGGAGTGCATGAAAGTGTATAATGATATAAATAATATCTTTCGTTTGAACCTTGAGCAGGATATGTGGTTCGAAGTCGAGTGTTTAGGTGGAAAATCTTAATGTGGATCCGAGAATTCATCAAGTAAGTACACTGTACTCGAAGTTAGACCTGAAATATTAGGTCAATCAATGAAATAAGCTTACTATATGCTCCGCAATATTAGTCCACAGAACATGCACAGGAATTTATATCACGTTTAATGTATACATATACTAAGAATTAAAGCAAAATACAATCTATAATCTCCCATGTAGTGCTACACATTCGTAAAGCGAAACATATTGTACTTGTTTGTTGTCTGTAAGCAAGTATTATCGTACATAACGTGCACAAAATGACCAGACTTCCCTCATTCACTGAATATATGCACTTAAGAAACTCCGTTGAGTGCACTTCTAAATTGTTATATTTACTATAATACAACAGATTACACGAGCACACACACGGCCTCCTGTCTGTTGGAATGATTTGCCGTATTTTCAGTTTAGGTTTCATTCTAGTCACGTTAACTTTTTCAATATACAATGCCCACTACACAATATAAAAATGAAACTTTTTCATAGTTACAGAACAGCAAATATATAAATATTGTGTAGATTAATTTTGAAGCGTTCGGAGTGTCCTGGGGATGTAGCTCAGTGGTAGAGCGCACGCTTCGCATGTGTGAGGTCCCGGGTTCAATCCCCGGCATCTCCACGACGGCAATCCGTTTTCTTAAAATAAACTTTATGGAATACTAAACAAATTGTTGCAACAGAAGGAAACTCTGTTAACATTTTAAATTATGAAGATAATGTTAGTTTTCCAAAAGGTAATGTGTGTATTGCACGCTAAAAGTGATTAAAAAAATATAGAGCGGTTTTGTTAGAAGCTGTTGGATATTAGGAAAGATTTAAATGTGGCCGTGCATTATGCACTTTGTGGTGTAAATGCTATCTCGAAGAAATAGTTTTGAGTCCGCATGAGGTCTGACGTACATATATACGTATATTTCGAACTGAGAGACGGAGGCACTACGCTGTTGCATTTGTTTTTCCGCTGGCACTGAACCTTGTCCTTAAGCATGATTTGTGGCGTGTCTGTTTTTCGTGAAATGTAAGAAAGTATCTCATCTTTTAAAAATGAAGAAAAAAATATTTATAGTTCTCTGAAAAAAACAAATATATATATTATGTCATACAGGATAATACATTACCTGGCTGACCTTTTTCCAGGGGATCAAAGTAAGTAATGTAAGTATTTTATTGGAGGAAAGCCTTATAACTGTGTAATTCTATTTATGTCTTACATGAAAACAAAATTTAAATTGACAAATACGTATAAATTAATTACTGCTGAGTAATTCATTTATAAGCGGAAAATGTAACGTCTCATTTAATCGATATGCGGTTGTCATTTAGCTACAGTTAATAATAGTTTAGTGAGTGTTGTCATTATGTTTATAATAATGTAACATGTAACCGGCATATTGCTAGCTTCACTGGATTATTAGCCTGCATTTTCAGACTACACGAAGGTTTGTCTCCATCATAGTTTGGTAAGTGATGGGCAAACGGCGCCAAACGGATAAACAATCTTATCAAATAAATGAATTCATAAACAGGCAATCTATACTGAAATAGTAGGCTACTGCATGGGGATTATTATTTCAAACTCCGGGTGCCAAAAAAGTTACATTTTAAAGAGGAGATTAATCAATAGTTTATGCTACACGTAACGCATTGTATTTAGTATTATCATGAGTCTTAATGATAACTTTCATAGTCATATATTGTGTTCTTTACTTTTGGTGGTCCATTTAGCTATAAATGAGACCCATTTTTAAGGGGATGCCAAAGTTATCTCTCTGTCGTCATCATCACGATGTAAAATCTTACATTTAAGAAGCACAGGTATCCTGTGACGGAGGGCAGATTTTCTCACTCTCTAATTACCTGTGTCTGTACACTTATATGTTCCCTAGTAGATCCAGCACGTCTTTCTTGTGAAATCACTGCTCTGATTTGATTGCACTTGATTAGCTCCCACCCCAAAGATGATTGGCAATTAAAATATGCATATAAATAAGGTACTTAGTATTTCAACTCTGCAATGGACAATTAAAAAGCTTAATTATATTTTAAACTCTTAACTGTAATTAGTAAATGAATAACAGAAGATTAAGGATATTATATAAATACCTTAATAAATTGCACATTCAGAATTAATCAATTAATATGGCTGATCATTGAGGAAGGAAGTGTAAAAACAGAGAGTTAATGGCTCTGTATAATTACAGGGATGGTGATTCAATGTTCTGGAAACCATAGCAGGTCTCAGTGGGATTAGGCAGAAGCATAATGAGTAAACTCATCTGTACAGCACATGGTATAAAAAACATACATTCCTAAGATCATTTTTGCAGAGGTCAAGCAATGCAAGTGGGAAATTTTTACATATAGCCTATCTTAATATTTAACTAATTACCTAAGAATTATATATCACTCGTGATTAGTATCCATGTAGTCTAGAAACTTCCTACAATTCAGTAGTGTGTACACCTTCACGGACTGATGCAACAGAATTATGTACCCTAAATAACAAAGGGCTGAATTTGAGTAGCATTTATAAAATGTTATGACATGTCTATAAATTCATAAAATCGTTCAGTCTGCGAGTTAGTAATCCACTGGGGTTAAATCTATAGGGTAATGATATGGTGTTTACATTACATTATTATTGCATTACATTGTAAGAGTTTGACATCTGACACTATTTCCCGGGAGTTCCAATGGATGATAGGAAATTGCTTATTACTGAATCTTTTCTTTCCTGGACCTACAGTTTTCACTTTTGTGATCAACTATTGATTATAACTTTTACAAAGGAATGGAGTTGGGCCACGACAACAGTTTATTAAAATACAACATACATGCGCACCAAAGACAACAAAAGAATACAAATTAAAAAATGCTACAACAAAACAGCTCTGGAAGTCAAATATCACACAGTCTCCAGATTATGTTGGCTGTAGTGAAGTTTTCGCTTTCTGTTAGGTGCGGCACATTTCGCGGCATGTTTTGCCTGACGAATTTAAGCATGCCTCACCATGCTACAAAGAATATTGCAGTTCGCTCTCTCCAGTATGTATGTCCCTGCAGAGGAGAGCGAGACGTGATTGGGGAAAAGGAGAATTGCAATCGATCTGTACTCATACATGCACAAATGGCAAGTTTTGATCTATGCTGGCTGTCAGCATCCGGAACAGCAATACAGCATTCATATAGTGATCATCTATGTGTTTGTAGTAAATGCTTTCATGTTAATACAGACAAGCTTGAGCATTGAGGCTTGAGCATACATAATATCCATGGTATGGGTATATCCCAGACAGTATGCCAGTCAATTAAGGGGTGCTAACATGCATGATCACACACAAAAAAATCCAGTTTGCCTGATTGCAATTTACTGGAGTATACAAGGAAAGCTGACAATAATGGTTTATAATATGCAAACTCCAAACACAGAGAATAGCAGAATTCAAACCCCTAACCCTGGAGGTGTGAGATGGCGGTGCCATCCACTACACACGCTAATAAGTGCTATATATAATGATTCAATAAGCAATTACCAAAACTATGTAGCATAGCCTATATGAATATATGTTATAATAACTAATTAGTACCACAGCAGTATGTATACTGTATATTAGTTTCCCAGTTTTGTTGTGCTAAGTGATTACATTTGGATATAAAATTGCATATGATAAAGCCAAATATATATAGTTAAACATACACATAAACAGTCCTCTTGGGTATTAATATAAACATTGCTTTTTTTCTTCACTTGTTTGTGATCCACTACAGTTTAAACTTTACTTTAAAATGTATCACGTGGTCCGTTTAATAAGATTTGCATGATCTTGAACCATAAATAAATGTTTCTCTTAAAGGCATTTGTATGTAATAGTTATTTAATGTATCACCTTGCACTTGTCATGGCTAGCACCTGAAAACACAATAGCTTAGACATGACTGATACATTCCTTTTGTCACATAACTGAAATGACAGCTTTGGGAATGGCGCTAATCTGCTGTCAACAGCGATCAAATGTATACACAGTATTTAGGGCTGCATACCATGTAGCTATAAGGCAGAGTGGTTATTACAAAGGCTCTGCAGTTTTTGAAGTTATTGTTTGAGGCACCAAAGTATTTCGTTTGGCTATCGTATGCGGAAGGGGCTTGATTTTTTAATTATCCTTTGATTCTCTAAAAAATATAATATTAAATATACTAATTTAACATTAGTGTATTAGTAATAAGCTAATATCGGCAGATGCCTGTGTGTGAGGGGACGGGATGGAGGAGCTGCCAGTCAGTATCGACTAGTGATTGGCACAGTACACTACAAATAAAGTTCTGGGTAAAAATAAAAGAAAGCTTTGTAAAACAAAGGAAAGAACTCCCAATTGTTATTTTTGGCAGGTTCCGTTGGTTGCGTCAAAGCCCGTGTGATTGCGTCACACGCAATCCGTCTATCGCTCCTTCTTTCTTTCTCGCCCACGACAATCGACGCTGCTCCACAGTTAATGGGCGCTCGGGATTTGTACCTACGGCACAGACGCCTAGAAAAATTGCGATTCTCACGCAAAGAACACACCCAGTTGCTTCCGACACTTGATTTTGGTAACTGATAAATCAGTGCCCTGTTGGAGCATACTACACGCAAAGACACTAGTTCCCTGGTGTTTTCACTACAATTTCGTACTCAGCACCATTAATTCGTGCAGCCTATGTTCACTTAAGTGATCAGCTTCATAGGTGAATCTAGATGCTGACCAATTAATACACTGGAAGAATAAAACACGTCCAGAAGAATTGAGTTTATTTGGAAATTTTGCCCAGAAATAATTTGAATATTCAACACAACATACTGTTAGCTACTTCCTTCTTAATTATGGACCATCCCTAGTTTTAAATACATCTCAGTTGGTTGCACAGAGCTGAGAATGCATAAATTACTTTCCACAACTCCTGTCTCTAAATGGGCGAATCGCCGGGTAAACAGAGGTGACCACACATGTAACAAGAGCATCAGCGTAACTAGAAAATGAGTCAGTCTTCAGTCGCGCTTTGTAAACTCAACGTCGGTAGAGAATGTGAATGTTCTGTTAACCAGTATTCCTGTTGCTGTGATTTTAAGCACGAAGGTTTCCCGTCCGCGACAGCTGGCTACCTGAAAGCATTGCTCAGCTCAAGCCATGCGCCAATAGCGCAGAGAAGAACGGCCCCCGTGAGGAGGGGATTGGTGCTTATCAGTGACGCTGCGCATGACGTGCAGATTTTAGACACGTGGGCTTTGGTATTCGAAGCTCACATAAACAAAGGCACATTGAGGAGAAGGGTCAGTCTGTGCTGTTATCCCTGCAGTACTGAATGAAAGCCGCACTCCTTTACAACTGAAACGTCGCCAGTGGTTTTTGGCTTTATTCTTCATCTAAATTACAGAAAACTGCATGCGCTCCATCTGCATGGATAAGCAGCAGCATCCTTGATGACGGTGTAAGGTACGGCATAAATTTATTTATAATTATTTTTGTCTAAATGGCCAATCTGTTAATGTATGACTACATCTCACAAAGTTCATCTAAGGCTTTGATACATAATTTTTAATTTTGTTTCACTGAGCATCACTGATTTGTTGTGATTTTGATTTTGCTTTGTAAACATCTTGCATAAAATTGTAAGAATCGCCGTTGTTGTCCGTACGGAATATAAGAAAATTTGGCAAACTTATCTCAAATACTGATGGAAATAACTTATTTAAATTGGGATTGTCTGCGATTGTTATTCACATTTTGGTGGGAAAGTGATTATGTATTTAGGGACTTTAAATATGCTTATCACTACCAAAACTGGGATTTTTTAAAATACGTCTTTGTTTAAGAATTTGGACCGAGCGAAAACTCACGAAATACTCGAAGCAGGTGTACTCCTAGAGATTTTTTGTACACTGTCTGCTTGCTATCTATATATAGTCGTGCCTTTCATACACCTCACAATTTTCAATGTTTCATTTGACCAGACCTGTTAAGTACATCATGTGTTCTATTTGTGTTTACTGTAATGATTTCACAAAAAAATTAATAACACATCAGATATGATGGCATGTTCATCACTACCTAAAAGAGGCCAGTACAACTATTTACTTATGTCATAAAACCGAATAATACTACTGAATGTAGTAAATTCTCAGCGTATTTCTTTTTAAATAAGCAGTTTGAAATAAAAATTCTTATAATATTTAAAAATCGAGACACAGAATTTAATGAGTCTATTTGGTCTTTATTTTCTAGGGGAGGATTCCAGAAGAAAGCTGCTCTCTTGAAAATTGCTCATCAGAACAACAAATAGTATTGTTCATTTTAAGTGTCGCAGAAAAACAGTCACTCGACTGAAGGTATGGCAAACTAATCTCGTAGACTATGTGTTCTGTGAGCATGACCAAACGAAACTTATGATCGGTAAATCAAAGCATCGCTCAGAAAACTTTGGTACTGTCCAAACAAGCGGCACTGAGTTAAAAATGTATTTGTTTCGCAGTGACCCAAATCATTACGTGACGAAGAATTGTTAGTTATTAGAAAACACAAAAATTTACATCACGTTTATTTGTGAATATATCCGATTGTATGAGTATGTTAATTTATGTGTGTTCTGCTCAGAAACAGCTACCGTATTGCTCTGTGATACTTCCTAACTTTGTAGTTAGCTGGCAGATCGCTTTATTTAATATGAGTATGTGAGCATTTTGACACTTTTGTTTACAGCCATGCCCTGCGTTCAGGCTCAGTATGGGACATCGCCTCAAGGAGCCAGTCCCGCATCCCAGAGTTACAGCTACCACGCCGCTGGAGAGTACAGCTGCGATTTCCTAACACCCGAGTTCGTTAAGTTTAGCATGGACCTGACCAACACCGAGATCACGGCCACCACTTCTCTCCCCAGCTTCAGCACATTCATGGACAACTACAACACCAGTTACGACGTCAAGCCGCCCTGTATATACCAAATGCCCCATTCTGGAGAGCAGTCCTCCATCAAGGTGGAGGACATCCAGATGCACGGCTACCATCAACAGAGCCACATTCCACCTCAATCTGAAGAGATGATGCCCCATTCCGGGTCTATGTATTACAAGCCCTCCTCTCCTCACACTCCGAGCACACCAAACTTCCCGGTGCAGCCTAATCATATGTGGGATGAGCCTGGATCGCTCCACAGTTTTCACCAGAACTATGTGGCGACCACTCACATGATAGATCAGCGCAAGAACCCGGTCTCGAGGCTATCCTTGTTTTCGTTCAAACAATCTCCACCCGGTACTCCCGTGTCCAGCTGCCAAATGAGATTCGACGGTCCCCTTCACGTGCCCATGAACCCCGATAACCCTGGAGCTCACCGTGCGTTAGAGAGCCAGAGCTTCGCCGTTCCCAGTGCTATCAGGAAGCAGGCAGCCATAGGCTTCCCGCATTCGCTTCAGCTTGGCCACGCGCACCAGCTGATGGACAGCCAAATCCCGTCGCCGCCGTCGAGGGGATCCCCGTCTAACGAAGGTCTGTGCGCCGTTTGCGGGGACAACGCCGCCTGTCAGCATTACGGAGTGCGCACCTGCGAAGGCTGCAAAGGATTCTTTAAGGTAGGCCTGGAAACTGCCTGTAATTTCTAACACATTTCCCCAGCTAATATTAAACAATTATAACACAAGTTTTTACCAGTTTGAACTTAGATGGATGTATAAACATAATGACATCACCGTTTTTATGGGGACGTGCGACCGGACTTAACTTTTTTTATTAGGCCTATCCACATGACATTGTCTCGTAACGGCCAGTCAGTGCGTATTGTGTTTTTGAAGCAACGAAACAAAGTATACTTTAGTTAGTATAACGGAAAAATATTTTTCTGACACTCTTACGTTGAACTATTAAAACTAAACTGAACTTGAACTGAAATGAATGAACTGATTGTGTGTATGTGCGTGTGTGTTTATATATATATATATATATATATATGTGTGTGTGTGTGATTTTTTTTTTCAATCTTACTCGAAAATTAGAAATCACTGTGTGAGTGTATGCTCTGGTGCATTTTAAGTCAGCCCTTTCCCCCAGAATTAAATTGGTTTGGACAGAGAACCGTGTCTGGGGTAACCAAGTGGAACAGAATTCCCAGCGGTAAAATTAAGTGGTCTCCTTATTTCACCATCCTGATTGAATAATCTTGTCACTTTCAATGGAGAGGGTCTCAGAGGGACGTAAAAATATGAATGCCCACGGATTTGTGTTTACCGAAAGTCTCCTCCTGCTCCTTGCATATAAAACGCAGCTATAAAGCGATGGGGTCGCGCTGGTCGTTTCCAACTGTGTCAGTTCGACTTCCATTAATTTCGCCAAAAAATGTCAGTCGAATGTCACTTTTATCCGGGACCAAATGTGTGACCCTCTCGTCATCGTGTGCCGAACACAATTTAATTTCTAAAAGTCTTTTCTTTTTTTTCTTTTCAGCGCACTGTTCAGAAAAATGCGAAATATGTGTGTTTAGCGAACAAAAATTGTCCGGTAGATAAGCGTCGTAGAAACAGATGCCAATACTGTCGTTTTCAGAAGTGCCTTGTTGTCGGCATGGTCAAAGAAGGTAAGAAGCTTTACTTTTTCCATTATTTTTTATGTTCATATTTTAATAACCGGTGATATTTAAAATGAACTGTGACTGGCGTTTCTGACCGTATTTGATATGGAAAGCAAAGCATTTAGTATTGGGTTCGTAAAACTGCTGTATAGTAAACAACGGTGCTTCATTGAATCTTGAGTCCGACACAAAACAATAATATTCAGCTTTGAAGTTATGTGTTTTTTTGTTATTTGTTTGTTTTTTTTTTTTTTTTAGTTGTTCGGACTGCTAGTCTGAAGGGTCGCAGGGGCCGTCTACCGTCCAAACCCAAAAGTCCTCAGGATCCGTCACCACCCTCGCCCCCAGTGAGTCTCATAAGTGCCCTAGTACGGGCTCATGTGGACTCAAACCCGTCCATGTCCAGCTTGGACTACTCAAGAGTAAGTCAGATTATTAACACGCTTTTAATTTCCAGTCAGGCAAGCGCTATAATGAGGAGGGTATGGCGCTAATCAGAAGGGCTCTGTGATCATTTAAGACTCAGCGAAAGTCTCTAGACTTAATAAAGTATACGAGAACCATGAAAAGCACATTAATATCTAATCTCATTGGAACAACGTATTACCATGCCTAACCAATACTTAGGGAGCTACCGCTGCTATCACTTACCTCGTCGCAAAACGGAGTATCGTGCGTCGTTTAAAGCTACGTTCTCCGTTGCTCTAAATGTCTGTATCGTTGCGTATTTAATTTAACATACCTTACTTGAGTGAATTGCTTTGAAACATAGAACCTAATAATGGCCATAGAGAGGTTTAATTGTTATGAAAACCCAACTGTCCTGCTTGGAATGGGCTTTGCAATTTCACGGGTTATATATTTTAAAGGACCTCATTAAGCACTTTCTAAATTAAATTCCAGTTTCAGGCTAACCCTGACTACCAAATGACCGGAGACGACACGCAGCACATCCAGCAATTCTATGATCTCCTGACCGGCTCCATGGAGATCATTAGAGGCTGGGCGGAGAAGATCCCGGGGTTCGCTGATCTCCCCAAGCAAGATCAGGATCTCCTCTTTGAATCAGCTTTCCTGGAACTTTTTGTCTTGCGACTGGCTTACAGGTAATTCATTCAATTAAGATCTCCTGAGCTCTCCGTTTGTACATTCGGCTGTCCTGCGTTATATCATCTAATTATTAGCTGACTGTTAATTGCACCCCCCTCCCCCCCCATTTTTAACTGCAGGTCTAATCCGATGGAGGGGAAACTGATTTTTTGCAACGGGGTGGTCTTGCACAGACTACAGTGTGTTCGCGGATTCGGAGAATGGATTGACTCTATTGTGGAGTTTTCTTCTAACCTCCAGAGCATGAATATCGATATATCAGCCTTCTCCTGCATAGCTGCGCTTGCCATGGTGACAGGTGCGTGAAACCAGACTCGTGAAATGTTCGCTTTTATGTTCAGTTATTTATTTTCCGGTTGCTTTTCACATGGCAGTGACTTAATTTAATCCGCAATATACTTTGATAATAACCTTTGTAAATGTTCTTATTGCAGAGCGACACGGACTAAAAGAACCCAAGAGAGTGGAGGAACTTCAAAACAAGATTGTAAATTGTCTTAAAGACCAAGTGACATTCAATGGCGGCGGTTTAAATCGTCCCAACTACTTATCAAAACTTTTGGGAAAACTACCGGAACTTCGCACACTTTGCACACAAGGTCTGCAACGCATCTTCTACTTAAAACTTGAAGACTTGGTTCCTCCGCCAGCAATAATTGATAAATTGTTTCTAGACACGCTACCTTTTTAAAACACCCGGCCTTCCTATCGACGTCAACTTCCAGAGACTCTGTGCGCGACAAGGACATTTTTAGATCAGCGCAATTTTTTTTCCATGACACATTTTCAGGCGCGGTTCTTTTAAAATGTCCAAATAAATGGCCAAGGATCCTCAGAAACTATCAAAGCAAAGTCACACGAAGAACATAAAGGAAATGAACTGGCGTTTTCGTTTTAGTTTCCCTTGCATTATTATGAGAAAATAAACGACCTCTTTTCGGGAGAAACTGTTCGCCAAGGCTATACTCATCTGGGACTTTTCTTCACCAAGTTAACCATCTCCCCACCAACTATATTCTTTGCTGTCAATGAAAGTATCTGTTGTATGGAGAACACGCCCTATAATGTAATATATTCAATTTATATATACATATATAATAAATTATTGTGATGCGTCCAAATGCGTCAGTTTATAAGAGGTATATGAAGCTCGATTCCGTTACGCTTTTTATATTTTCTGCCTATGTGTTTCTGTCAGAATTACAGGAGGGTGAGAGTATTTCAACAAAGGAACGCATGTTGTAGGATTTCTACAGGCCCTTGCTATCGAGGTCATGTCTATATTATACATTATAATCTGGACACTATGTAGTCTGATAGATTTTATAAAGATTCGTAGTTCTGGGACAACTTTTATGTCTGAAACATGTGTGGACAACGACGTATCTCATCTGTATAGGTAAAAGGGACCCATAGTGTTTGTAAAACTGTCCAATATTCCTTGTTTGTAAGTGTTGTATGTACCGTTGTTGTTGAATATAAAAGTTTCTATATTTATTATTATTTTTTGTTGTCAAAAAACTACATTTTGCATGCCGCAGTTTAATCATCTTAGGATATCACAATCCATTCAGATGTTTCGAACACTATGTCTGTTTTATGTTATAAAAATACTGAGTAGTTATAATATAATAATTACACATTTAATTTGTTTGGTTTATTTTTTGAAATTACATCTTAAATGTATATTTCAAATAGATGTGTGCGCCGCAACGCGATCCACTGCCTTTTTCTATGGTGTATTTCAGTATTGCAATGCATTCCGTGCCGATTCCGAAATATCTCTCCTTGAGAAAAACATATTTAATGTTTTCAAATAAAATTGTTAACTTAATTTTGATTTGTTTTCTCCTCGCGGATACTTTTTAACGAAATTAATGAATAGACAAAGTATCAGCAACAGACCACGAGCGATCGCCTAGTTTTCCTGGCTTCGCAGTTAACCTTTAAAAACAACGTACTTTTGTTCTATAACGTTAAATAAGTAAATCGAACGTGTTCAGATATTTAAACCACATGATTCAGTCGATTTTTAAAAGCAGAATCGTCAAGCATACGTAAGAAATTTTAATAAACGTTATAACAAATAAATGTTGATGGGCACAACATGAAGGTGAGGATTCGAAGTGCCTAAAGTTATCACCGCTTTATAACAAAATTTGAATTTGCATATTGCTTTTACATGCGCTTATGCTATCAAATGAATATTATTGTCTGGACAGCAGTATCAACACTAAACGGCAGCTCCGTCAATCAAACTTATGAAGTTAGACGTTTAAACAGCCGCACTTTAAAGTTGTACATTTTCTACTTGGCTTTTCACGTATATTTCGTAATTCATTATTTTAGACAAACGTAATACTCGGGGCGCTAACACCATTAAATCACTCAAGTGTAACAGATGAAATATATGCATTAATAGAATACATATGCTAGGTTTATTACTGGCATTCTCCAACTTGTTGGGTTATTTTGCTATAAGATAAATAATGATGCGCAGCCAACGGAAATCTACGTCACAACAGCAATAATAAAGACATTAGTACATTTATGGAAAGAAAAGGAACAAGACGTATAACGATAACCGCAGAGCATTACTAAAATAACTCATTCCATTTATCTTGATCGAACAATATCGATGCTGGTAGTTTTAATATTATAATATGATAATCTCGTGACGAATCACTATTTAACTACATATTTGTCAGAGCCTTTCAAGACCCACTTTTAAACTGCAGCTAGGGCTACAGTCACAATTCATAACCATTAAGAAAGTTCATAGCTACAATGCAATATTCAATCTTTGAGGAAAAAGCGTCATTTGTCCTTTTTGCCGTCTGTATACCGCAAGAAAATCACATGCAGCCGCATATTAATGAAATTACTGGCGGCATGTTTTCGTCCGTTGATTGTAAACATTCAACGTAAAACTCAACAAATTTGTTATGAATTTAGCCCATTCTCAAAAAAAAAAAAATCGCTAAGAACAACTAACGACCTTTATTTCTTGTCTTTGCACAAGCCCGATACTTTCAGAAACCTAATTGCGAATCGTTTTTGATAGCAAAGACACGAGTAAACCTGGAGCACAGCAAGAGAAAAATGTTCTGGCTTAAAAATGAGCATCAACTGACACCGTTAGAAAAAAGATTAGTGACTTAAGGTATAACACGACAGCGAGATGAGGAGGAGACGAAACCTAAAGAGAGAACGCAAAATTAGTCCTCACTGAGCTGCCCCTCCACCGGTTATATGGCCTATAATCTGAAAGATTAGAAATCAAAGAAGGATAAACCTCCATCGAGAAGTACCTGGTTTTTAGGGTAAAACTATGCTTTTATCTAGTGCTAGTAGTGCGTGCCTTAAATCGCAATGGAAAACACAGCACCGAGGGCTAACTTTTGAAAAAACTTTTTGTGTCAAGTTTTATTTAAATAATGTAATAAATACAAGACTATTACAAGATTCTTATCAAGAACCTTAATTTTCATTAAATTAAACATTGGGCATTATACTGTTTACAAAACACATTGGCTACTTTATAAACAGTTATCGAAATAATGCCATATTTCTAATACTGTTTAAAAACTGCACATAAAATAAAGTACTACGCTGCACGACGTTCTCCGGTTCAACTACCATTTATATTCCACACGTGCCATCTACATAGTTATTTTCCTGTTGTAGTTCCCAGTTATTCAGTTTATCAGTTAAAAACAAACATTTTTTAATTTAATAACTTTGGGAATTAGCCTATAGTTATATTGCAGCGCGTTGTATCTAAAATTGGTATTACAATATCGACTTTAGCAATTGACATCGGCTTTGAACCAACACAATGCATAGAAAATTCAGTTAAAAAGAAACAGAAGACGTTTGTAACGTATGCAAGACGATCAAATTATATTAGGAAGATGCTATAGCGTAAATTTATTTAAAACCGTTTCTGAATAAAACACGTTCTCCTATATTTTCAAGGTCGTAGTCACTTTAAAAGTTTCTTTTAATTTGATATGAAATATGTCATTAAATAAATCGTCTTTTTAATAAAAAAAAATATTTAGAACACATAAATAACAATAAATGTAATTTTTATAAGATGACCTATCCTCTGTTCCGTTGCAGTTATTTGCAGAAATGTGTGTTACTAATTCAGCGGAAAATCGAGGAAGGTACAGAACTACGTTTTTTAGCGAAGGTGGGAGTCGCGCTGGACGCTTGAGAAATACAGATATCAAGCAACTGCATTTTCATATGCGCGTATTTACATACATCTGCGATGCATGCCCACAAAAACGTCATTATATTCCGATAAATCTCTGATCGACTAATCAAATTCCCTCCTGCCTGATGTCCCTCTCGCTTTAAGCTATGGCCCTAAGATCTGTAAGCAAAGCGTCCGCTGAAGTGTTACCGATTATGAATAGTATAGCCTACTCCTGTTTGGTCCTGGCTGTGTAAGGAGCTGAGCTTTCAAGTCGGCCCTTGAATTAAATGTTTCCACATCAGAACATTCTCACTTTTGCTTCACTTGAAACGAGACTTCCTTTGAATGCATCCAGCCCTGCCCTGTTTGACAGTTACTAAGAAAAGTCCCAGAAAAGCATTTCACACAGAGAAATAACTTCCTTAATTGGGCTTGGATTTTAATTAGGCATTTACATGCGTAGCAGAGATATTTTATGTTGTTGTTACCTATTGACATAGTGAACTGATGTAAAAGAATGTTATTTTTATTTTTCAGAAATATACTTATTTATGAATTTGTGACAAAAAATGCTCTGTCTTATTAGAGAGGAGAAACAGCTTGTCTGAAGTTCAGTAAAGCTAACAGCGGGGGACCTAGGGAGCAGTACAGAAAATTTAGCATCGGAATGTCACCTTGGGGTCTAGTAGCAATTCCAGGGAGAGCTTCTGGAAAAGGTGGGCGAGCCAAATCCCTCCCTACGACAACATTTAGCATCTCCCACAACTACTGTCTTCACATGGTGGCCTTGCGTAGGTGTCCCAAGCTGGACCATGGAACAATGCAAGGTTAGAAGAAGAAAAAGTTGACAGAAAAACTCGTAAATATCAAAAATCCTGGGGTGAATTTCCTTGCAATCACGACGACAACGGTGATGAAAGAAATCCATAGTTAAAAAACCATTAAGGATTAACACCGGCAACAAAGGAATTTTCCTTTTTAATTAGGCAATAATATGGACTACAGATTTAGTGTGGTTGTACTAATACGGTGAACAGTTCCCTTAGATAATTTAGCGGTTACTGGGGGCTGACCCCATCTAACCTTTCAATTGCTAGGAGACGTGAAGTCTGAGCAGCTGCAGTTATGCTCTTATGGAAAAACACATCACTCCATTGCCATGGGCTGATTTTCCTAAAGATTCAATAAATATGTATTGAGCCATCATGTTCATTTTAATGTCTTTTAAATAATTCAGAGTGCGGCAGCCAAACTTCAAGGGAAATTCAAATTTATCATAAAAAGGGAAAAAAACACAGGGGCATGTTCATTGCAACTGTCTAATAACACTTGGAATCAATTGAGTCCATGTTTTCCGATTATTTATTCCCCCAGCTTGTAATGTCCCAGGGTGAGTTATCTGGTATTCAGAGAATTATTTTCCTCATACGTGAAATGATTCTTACTGCATGTCATGTTCCCTGGGGGGCTGTCCATGCTCTGTCCCAAAGCAGCTTGTTGGCTATAAGCCCCAGGTCTGTCTATAAAACCCCCTTTTAGAAGGCGGGGGCTACTGTATGATATACTGGATGTGAATTTAAACACATCATGTTAAGTTTATGATACATAGAGTTCACACATTTCTTGATTCCCCAGTCGTGCTGTGTGTATGTATTTCTTTATAATCCGATCTCGACGAATAAGCTTCGATGTGGGAGGCAGTGAGCCAGGAACTAGGGCGCCTGCAGCAGAATGGCACACGTGCATCACTGCAGAGTGGCTAACGTTTTGTTTGTGGAGATACAGACACGGATCTTAACAAGACGTCGGCTAATCTCGCGCGATTAGGAGCAATGCCTGAAGTAGCTGTTTCCATAACATTGTCGTGTGGTGCTGGTTGCTCGGACGCGCCAATGTGCCGCTCTGTCTCCTCTCATGAACCTCCGCCGCAAAACCAGGAATGGCTTCACTCTCTGAGGCTACACCTGGGTCTCATCTGCAAGGATAACTCCCTCCATCATTTATCAATGGTCACAAAAGTTGCCATGATGAATCTATATGGTGTCTGGCCAATCAGCTCGCTGCCAGAGCTCCTTCATTCCAGATCGGTGCAGAAACTCATTCAGAAGTGATTTGCTAGCCTTTAGCAGACCAGCTACCAGAAAGTTGGACGGCGTCGCATGGGAGATCGCGCCAACCGACGTTAAAGGCTCGTCCAGATATCAGAGTCGATTTGGCATTTGTAGAGGAAGGATGTTCAAGATCATAGGGCTGAGTACCTTGTACGCATTTTTGACGTGGGTTGTGGATGTTACAGGATCAGCTCTGGCAGCATAATTGTCCCTCTCACGTCGATGCAAATTCAACGTTACACAGAGCAATGAGGAAAAGGAATCATTTAGGATTTAGGGTACTCTATCCAGTCTGGAAATTTTGCTTGGGATAGATTCCACCCGTACGATAAAACATTCCGGTCCTCCCCAGCGATACATGATGGCCAGTCTCACAGATATAGAATGGGGGG